>CM053030.1:376657332-377257332 GCA_028564925.1 Lithobates sylvaticus | reverse complement strand
ACAATTCGAGAACGGTTTTCTGCATTTGAGTGAATGAAGGCTGTGTGACTGGCTGTGCAGCAGTGGGGAACCCAGACATCATTGACTCCTATGGGGGTAGTGCTATACATATACAATATATACTATAATACTAAAGCCCCATACACACACGCGGATTATCCGAGGACCAGGTCCGTCGGATCATGTCCGTCGTACTTTGTCCGATGTTGGTGTTGCGTACACACGGTCGGACAAAGTTGTCGGAAAATCCGATTATTCTGAGCGTGGTGACGTTTGTTGCCTACGACGGGACTACGTAGAGGCTAGTAGCCAACAGCTTTGGTCTTGTAATGTGATCTGAGCATGCGTAGCACTTTGTCCGTCGGAATTGGTGTGATCGGACTTTGTTGTCGGAAAATCTATCCAGCAGGAGATAGGACTTTGTCCGTCGGACAATCCGATGGAAACTGTCCGATGGTGCCTACACACGGTCGGAATTTCCGGCAACATTGTCCGATAGGACAGAATCCATCGGAAAATCCGACCGTGTGTATGGGGCTTTATACTGTATATTACCATGCAATGCAGTGTATTCCTTTAAGACTGAAAACTAGGCAGATACCAACAGGACAGGTTGATGCATCATTAACACATTATAAATGAGTAGTATTAACTACCTGCAGCCCCTGTACTGCAGAACTCAGATTGGGAGAAGAATTAGCAGCAATCAGTTCATGGGCTGACAAACAGCATGCTCATAGGGAGAGAAAGCAGAGTGTCAAAGAAATGAACTCATCACTGTGCTATTTTTCCTTCGCTGTCTACTTATTCTCAAGCTGAGGGCAGGTACACACTGCCTAGGACATAGAGAGGTTGCTGGCCATCATTTACCAAGGAAAACTAGCGACTTCTGTTGGTGGAGAAAAAGTACTGTGGGGCATAACTCCGAATTAAAGGTGAATATTGCATCAGAAGCTTTTTAATGAGCTATTCATTTTTGATTGTGTTACTATTTAGAGGTTTCATTTAAAATATCACCCCTTGCATAACAGTACAAAACCTGGGAGAGGGAAGGGCAGCACTAGAAATCAACCAGACTTTTCTGTATGCACATGTACTGTACTGACAGAGAATCTGCTGACTAGAATGAGCATGTTCCTACTTTATTGTCCAATCACAGGTAGGTCAGGAAAATTAAATGAATGTCTTCTTTAAGTTATGCCACCATCCTGCCTGTGCTGCCTGGCAGAGGTGTGTATACGTTTGACCCTCATCAGTAAATCACACTTCAAAAAAAGTTAAAATCCCTGTCTTTATTTGTACAAAAAGATAAAAGGTCCATTAAAAAGTATTCTTGTACACCAATGATTGGCATTAATTGTGGGCATCCTATAGTTGCAGTGTCTTTCTTTTCCAATGATTTTATTAGGTTTTCATATTTAAATACAAAGAGGTAAAGCAGCATGGTCATGTATAGTAGGGTATAACATTTCCAAAATGAACATATTCATTGCAAAAAACAAACATAACAATTCAATTCTTATGACAATGAACTTGTTTCAATATCACCCAGCATTGGGCGGAATGATTGACTGCCTGTCTAGTAATACAGTATGAAAGGACCTAGTGAGTATTACATATGTAGTCTGCCAACTGTTTATACAAGTAATTCGATACATCTCTTGTATTAATCTCATTGGATTAGTGGTGCCAGGTGTATTATTTAGCACCTTTTACCCCCTTCATGACCAGGCCTTTTTTTGCTATTCAGTACTGTGTTAATTTAATTGGCAATTGTGCAGGCTTTAAGCAAAATTGTGTGTATCCATAAAAACAAATGTTTATGTGATCTCTTTGGTTAGACTTGCCTTGACAGAGCTGGCCTACCCAAACCCTTCAGATTATCATATACAGCCCAGAATTTAGGCTGTGTCAAAGTTACCTACAGGGCATTTACAATCTATTGTGGAAACTGGAAGCTCTTGCCATCACACCCAAAAATGTGCATGTTAGAAAATGTATTTGGTTATTTACAGAGGGAACGACTGACTTTCGCTGTGTATACACCACATGGTATGATCAACTGAAAAATCTTGGTGGATCCCAGCAATCTATCTGAACATGCTTTATTTATACTTTGTGCATTTACCTCAGAGAGAGGTCTGACTATTAATGGCTAACTGTTTTCCAGTCATTATTTTATGTGCTACAAATAGTCTTTTTTTTTGCCAATTAAGAATTTTGCAGACGCCGCAAGTATATATGTACTGTTTTGAAGTTTGCTGTTAAAAGTAAACTATATATAATGCAGGACTTCTTTGAGGTCTTTCGTTAAATTACATTGTGGGATTATGTAAATTGGATCATGTGTGCTACCACTTGCCTTTGATATACTTTGCTTTATATATTCAAAAGATTAAGGCCACCCTCTGTGCGGTAAGAAAGTAGTTTTATACACTATCAGGAAACCCTGAGAAAATTGCTTAAAGGTAACACAGGTCAGCAAGATATACAACATAGAAGAGATATTGGTAGGAGGTTAATCATTAGTATTTAGTATTCTTATCAGCTACAACTGTTGATTGGTATTGGAAATTGACAAGAAGATTATAGGTGCACAAACCAAGCCAAATTTTTTAGTATTTAAGGGACTTACTTATGTAACTCAACAACATGTGGTTGCCTGTTGGGAACATTTTTGTTGATTTACTAAAACTGGAGAGTGCACAACCTGGTGTAGCTGAACATGGTAGCCAATCAGCTTCTAACTTCAGTTTTTTCAGATAAACATTGACAATAAAACCTGGAAGCTGCTTAGTTTCTATGCAGAGCTGCACCAGATTTGGCCCCTCCAGTTTTAGTAAATCAACCCCATAGTAATTTTTTAAACTGAAATAGGAATAATCAAAATAAAGTGTACATTTTGGCTGGGGATCTGAATGGTCCCAGTTATAAATTGGCCATATCACAATTCTTTTTTTTTTTTTTTTAACAAAGTTTATTGAAGTATATTGAAGAATTACAATACAGTAGTCATGTTGATGGAACATTCAACAGGTAGAATAAAGAAAAATACAATTGTTGTAGATCCTGACAACACAGAGAGTATGTGATTCCCGTGGGACCTTGTCTTATTGAACAATGCAAGGTTTGTAACTTCAGAAAGCGTTGGAGGGTAATAGGAAAGGGGCAAAGACAAAAAGAGGTAACCATTAAACATAGTTTGAAATGCACAATTAACCTTTAGACCATGAGTGCCTAACCTATGGCCCTCCAGCTGTTGCAGAACTACAAGTCCCATGAGGCATTGCAAGGCCGACAGGTACAATCATGACTCCCAAAGGCAGAGGCATGATGGGACTTGTAGTTTTGCAACAGCTGGAGGGCCACAGGTTGAGCACCCATGCTTTAGACGTTAGGTGGGTGTGATTACTTTCATGGATATTGCATGTGCTAATTTATCTTCTTCTGTTAGAGAAACAAGAAGAACGGTTCTGTTTTTTTGGGAAAGAAAGTAAGGGGGTGTGGGTTGTTTGTCTTGTGGAAAGACTCTTGTGGTCCTTTGGGGACGTCAGGCCTGTTTTTTGTTAATAGTGGTAGAATTGATGTAAAAAATTGGGGTTAGGTTACCCACAGTGCATGGAGTGAAGTCTGCTGGGGTTTGTGGGCCTTGCTATATTCTTAACTTAGGAGCGTGTAGGGGGATTGTTCCAGTATAAGGAGTGAAGAATTGGAAAGGGGGAGTGTGGGCAGCGATGTTTCGTGTGTCATTACAAGCTACACTGCTTGTGTGGTGGGAATTTTAGAAAGGTTTCTTGGGGGTTGGATTAAAAAAGGGGGGGGGTGTCCAGGAATGCAATCTCGTGGGGTTGTTGGCTGTCAAGAAAGTAAGAGTGCACATTCTTTGGAGGTTTTGAAGTGGTGCCAGCAAGACCATATTTTCAAATAGCTGGTTGGAGTGTCATTGGATTGGTGGATCAGGTCTTCCAATTCTGCAACTCTTGATGTGCGTTTGATCCAATTCGCTATGGTTGGCGGTTTGGTCGATTTCCAGAGGGGTGGGATGCACATTTTTGCTGCATTTAGTAGATGTAGAACTAGTGATCGAAGGTAGTGTCTGGTCGGGATAGTTGTGTGGTGCAGAAGCATTTGTACAGGCGAGAATTCTATTTGGTGGGTGGTAATTTTTGTGATTAGGCAATGGACTTCCTTCCAGAAGGTTTGGATAAGAGGGCATGGCCATCAGATGTGGAGCATATTGCCTTCCCCATCAGAACATCTCCAGCATGTAGATAGTATGTTGGGGCAGAATTTGTGTAGTTTGGAAGGGGTTTTGTACCACTTGGTAAACATTTTGAACCCATTTTCTTGCGCGGATACATTAATTGACCCCTTGTGAATGCAGGTGTATATGGTTTCCCACTCCTCTTCAGTTAGAGTCACTGCTAGGTCTCTTTCCCAGCTACGGGAAGCTATGTTAGATTTCGGATTATGGCTTGAGAAGAGGAGAGAGTATATTTCGTAAACTGTGTGTCTTTGGGGTTCTGTTTTTGCACAAATGTTTTCGAATGGTGTAGGCTGTCTGGAGTAGTCACGGAGGGAGTGGGGGAGGTTAAAAAGTGTCTGATCTGGAAGTAAGTCCAGCGCGGGAATGGTTGTCCTGACCTTTGTGGGGGTAAGTCCGTCAGGGGAAGTAAAGCACCATCGAAGAAAAATTGGTTTGCATGTATATCATTGTGGGGCCAGGATTCTGCAAGAAACGTATTTGACTGACCATCTTGAAAATCTGGGTTTAGGCAAATTGGAGTCATTGGGCTCTTGGGAGACGAGATGTGATGTGTATGGCATATTTTCTGGAAGGATTGTAATGTGTTGCCTACTAATGGATGTCTTTTACACACTGTTGGTGTATGTTTCGGATCTATCCAGGGTAAGTATCTTGTTGGTATTGGGGAGATCTCATTCTCCAAACGTGTCCATGCTTTTGTTTGGGTGTGTACGTTTCAGTCGACTATTCTGGTTAATTGGCAGGCCAAATAGTATTTGTTAATATCTGGGAGTCCTCCTTTTAGTTTTGGTAGGGTGAGTCTGTCAACGCTGAGCCTGGGATGACCAGGGCCCCAGAGAAAACGGTTGCATATGCTGCGGTATGATGTAAAAAAGTTATGGGGTATTTTTATTGGGATTGCTTGTAGTACGTATAGTATTCTAGGGAGGACATTAATTTTAATTATTTAGGCTCTACCAAACCAGGAGAAAATCCCTGTCGACCAGGCCTTTAGATCGTTTTGGATATTGTGAAGGATCGGGAGGTAGTTTTGGGAATACAGTTCTTGTAGTTTTGTGATAAGTTTTATGCCTAGGTAAGTGATTGTGCCACGGCTCCAGCGGAATGGGAAATTATTTTGACAGAGATCAAGTGTTTCCTTTCGTAGAGAGTTTAAGGCTTCGGATTCAGAGAAGTTGATTTTTAAGTTTGAAAGCGATTCGAAGGTGGTAAAGTCTTCAAGGAGATTAAGAATCGCTATGTGGAGTTCCGTTAGGTACAGAAGGATGTCATCCGCAAAGGCGGAGATCTTGTATGTCGTATTTGCTATTGACACACCCCTTATGTCTGGATTGGACCTAAGGCGTTGAAGGAGGGGCTCTAGGATCAGGACGAAGATAAGAGGGGATAAAGGGCAGCCTTGGGGGGTTCCGTTGGATATGGAGAAGGCGTCCGACAGTTGGCCGTTTACTCTAACCTGGGCTGTTGGGGAGGCATATATGGCCATGATGAAATGTAACATGCGTTCTTGTATGCCGATTTTTTTCAGGACCTCAAACATGTAGTCCTAGGCCACCCTGTCAAACTCCTCTGCATTCAAGGAAAGAAAGAATCCCTGTTAGTCTAAAGAGGACAACCAGTTGTGGATGTCGATAGCCTTTATTGTGTTGTCTCTTGCTTCTCTCCCTGGTATAAAACCTACCTGCTCTAATGATATGAGGCTTGGTAAGAGGGGCAAGAGACGGTTTGCTAAAATCTAAGTGTAAAGTTTTAAGTCTACATTCAGTAGAGATATAGGCCGATAATTGGTAACTAAAGAGTCGTCCTTGTTAGGTTTGGGGATAACTGCGATATGTGCTTTTAATAAGTCACATGATGGTGGGTTGTCTGGGATTATGGAGTTATAGGCAGAAAGGAAGTGTGTCTTAAGGGAGTCTATTAATGTTTTGTAGTAACTGGTTGTTAGCCCATCTGGGCCAGGGCTTTTCCCCGGTTTCGTTTGTTTGACGACATTATCAATTTCGGTCGTCGTAATGGGGAGGTCTAGGTTATGGGCCTTTTCTGAAGTCACAATATCACAATTCTTAACTAGCATCTTCAATACAATGCACATCTGAAAACTTGTGTAACTCTAGATATTAAAAAAAAATACAGATAATAATAAGTGCAAACTTAAAAAAGGTAGGTGCTAAAGTTATATAAAGTTAAGAAGTTAATCAAAATAAATAATAATTCACACAAAAACATATTTCCGTAAGTTAAGCTTAACATGCACACAAACAATACAGTCCACAGATCAATATATGTTGCCAATCTCTGTGTCCATAAAAAATAATAATTGAGTGACCCCCTCTCCTTTAAATTCAATGTGCTCCACCACATGCAAATTAATTCTGCACTCACCAGACCAATGCGGCCAAAAAAGCAGCCTACAAATGCTCAAAATTAGATCCAGACTCTCAGGGACCTTCAGCCAATTTTCTCATGGAGTACACTGGTAGCTCTCATTCACTAAAAACAGACACTCACAAGGCCCAGAAGATAGAAGGTATATAGTTTAGTTTGTTTATTAAACACCAATATATACAATTTGTATTGCATGCACTCACTCACATAATAAAGTGCCCAGAAAGTACCCAACATAAACAGCTCACTCACCAAAGGATGGATCCCGCACCGCCATCTGCAACCACATAGCTGGCATGAATTCCACAGAAGTGACTCGAAAGTGATATAAATGGCTCACCCTCAATGCATTTTACGCAACCGCACGTCATCAGTGATACTCGCACTTAAAAAAAGGGGTAGCTGCCTAAATAAGTTTAATAGGAGTTATGTAATCTGGGGTTGGCGTTCTCCTATTCTTTTTGATTTTCTAATAATAACTTTATTAGACATTTGAGATAAACAGTGGGAATGAGCTGAACATACCTGGGTTCGGCTTGTGATGGATGGCAAATGTAGGATGCTGAATCTGGAACCTATTTAAATAATTGCCAGCTAAATCTATTAAATAAATGTTATTCTTTAAGAGCATGGTCAAAAAAATACATGGGGTCTGGGCACTGCCCCAAAAGACATGTACAAATGCGAAAACAACTTTTTTGCTGGAAACAGTGACTTTGATAATGCTGAAAGTGTAGCATTAAAAATGCACTATTCCTGTAAATAAAAAAAAGCTTGCTTGGGGGTTTCCCTATACTTGCCTGTGAAGTAGCAAATCTCTATCATTTAAACAAAGTAGTGTAACAAAAGTGACATTTACACAGCAAAAAAGCCATTTAAAATGCCATTAATTCACATTTGCCTAAAATTTGCCTTCATTTTGCATTTAATGCATTGGGGACCGCCTTCAATACATACAAGACCATCATCAAGGAGAATGTTTTTGGACCAAACTATAAGTTGATCTCTAATGAACAGTATAGGGTAATGTACAGTGCCTTGAAAAGGTATTCATACCCCTTGAAATTTTCCAGATTTTGTCATGTTACAACCAAAACCGTAAATGTATTTTATGGAATTTTACCAATGATAAATGGTTTTCCAATTTTTTTACAAATAAATATGTGAAAAAAGTGGCATGCATTTGTATTCAGCCCCCTTTACTCTGAAAGGTTAGGGTTAGGTTATAATAAATATCCCAAGCTTTGAACATCTCACAGAGCATTGTTCAATCCATCATCCAAAAATGGAAAGAGTATAGCACAACTGCAAACCTACCAAGACATGGCTGTCCACCTAAACTGACAGGCTGGGCAAGGAGAGCATTCATCAGAGAAGCAGCAAAGAGGCCCATGGTAACTCTGCAGGAACTGCAGAGATCCACAGCTCAGGTAGGAGAATCTGTCCACGGGACAACTATTAGTCGTGCACTTCACAAATCTGCCCTTTATGGAAGAGTGGCAAGAAGAAAGCCATTGTTGAAAGAAAGCCATAAGAAGTCCCATTTGCAGTTTGCGAGAAGCCATGTGGGGGACACAGCAAACATGTGGAAGAAGGTGCTCTGGTCAGATGAGACCAAAATTGAACTTTTTGGCCTAAAAGCAAAACGCTATGTGTGGCAGAAAACTAACACTGCACATCACCCTGAACACACAATCCCCACTGTGTAACATGGTGGTGGCAGCATCATGTTGTGGGGATACTTTTCTTGAGCACAGAAAGGGAAGCTGATCAGAGCTGATGGGAAGATAGATGGAGCCAAATACAGGGCAATCTTAGAAGAAAACCTTCTGGAGTCTGCAAAAGACTTGAGACTGGAGTGGAGGTTCACCTTCCAGCAGAACAACAATACTAAACATATCTCCCTCCTTTTTTTGCAGAGCTACAATGGAATGGTTTAGATGGAAACATATCCATGTGTTAGAATGGCCCAGTCAAAGTCCAGACCTAAATCCAATTGAGAATTTGTGGCAAGACTGACAGAGCTTAAACTATTTTGCAAAGAAGAATGGGCAAAAATGTCACTCTCTAGATGTGCACAGCTGGTAGACATACCCAAAAAGACTTGCAGCTGTAATTGCAGCGAAAGGTGGTTCTACAAAGTATTGAATCAGGGGGCTGAATACAAATGCACGCCACACTTTTCACATATTTATTTGTAAAAAAAATTCCACTTCCACTTCACAATTATGTGCCACTTTGTGTTGATCTATCACATAAAATCCCAATAAAATACATTTACATTTTTGGTTGTAACATGACAAAATGTGGAACATTTTAAGGGGTATGAATACGTTTTCAAGGTACTGTAATTCCTATTTTCTAACACTTTCTATGTTTTTTTTCTTATTTTGCTTATTTGGTTTGTCTAAAAGATAACATTATACTCAGCTGATGTGGCAGAGCACAGTTACATATTGTATAGTGTTTTTCGGTCTGGCCAGCACATTTGCAGCAGAATGGATAAAGAAAACCCAGAAGTGAGAACAGTGTATGCCATTCAAGCTAATGTTCTTTTTTGTTATAAACATTACATGCAAAATAAACTCTTCTGGTATCTTTCTTTAGTATTTTTTTGTTTGTTGATGTTTCAGTCTCACTCTGATTTTGGTCACCAAGGAATACAATGAGCTTGGAAATTGTCATGCCCCGTAAACATGATCGGATTTTCTGACAACAGATGTTGGATGTGTGCTTGTTGGTGGAAAGTCCAACCCTGTGTATGCTCCATTGAACATTTGCTGTCGGACTTTCCGCCAACAAATGTTGGCTAGCAGGTTCTCAAATTTTCCACCAACAAATGTTTTTTGGCGGACTTTCCAATCGTGTGTACAGAAGTCCGTTGGACAAAAGTCCTCGCATGCTCGGAATCAAGTACGTGCCAGAGCTATAACTAGCATTCGTAATGGAGATATCACGTACATCTTGTACATCATTACATTTGTAATTGTTGGCCAACATTTGTGTCACCGTGTGTATGCAAGACAAGTTGGAGCCAACATCCTTCGAACAAAAGTCTGCGGTTTTGTTGTCAGAAAGTCTGCTCGTGTTTAGGAGGCATTAGAGTTCACTAAAAATCATTACTAACTGCCAAGCAAATGACCTTTTTTAGTAGCTATGGACACAAGAACACTTTAAAAATAATGTATTATCAGGTAACTCATCAGCCTTGCAGAGAAATTCGGAAGCTTTAATCATCATAGGTGGTATACACTGGAATTACTTATTAACTATAGGCAAATCATAATTACAACTATTTTTTAAGTGTGTTGATTCTCAGCATTTAAATTATTTAGATTGCCATTTTTTGATATTTTATGCTTTCTAATTCAACAGGAGGTGGAGGTTGGTCACCGTTGGACAGTGACCATTATCAGTGGCTGCAGGTTGATTTTGGAAGCCGGAAGCAGATCCGTGCAATTGCTACTCAAGGGAGGTATAGCAGTTCTGATTGGGTATCTCAATATCGGTTACTATATAGTGACACTGGAAGAAATTGGAAACCATATCATCAAGATGGGAACATATGGGTAAGTTGTATACATTTTCTGCTAATTATTATAGGTCTTACTGTAAACAGTAGTGATGTACAGAATATTATTCAAGAAAAATGTAGAGGTTGACGATAAGCTTATGTGAATGACAGTGCACATCTCTTCTTCAGGCATAATGTAGTCATACACAAAATTAGAGTAGCTTTCTGTATGTCCAGCATATAAACTATTGTAAGGAAACTTGTGCTGGACAACAGGCACCATATGGGGCCTAAATGTGTCTCTTTTGTAAGATATTTCTCCAGGGCTCCATGCTGGTACCACTGCAGCTCCATGATATACAAAAATTTCATGATAGGGATATAGTAATGTCCGCTGCCTTATTCTATTATGCAATACATGGTGCTTGAGTGGCTTATTGTGGGAGCTGAGAGCTGTCAAGTGTGTGGAATGCTGAAATGTATGAAAATGTTCACTTTCATTGATTGCCTAGAAAAATATGCGAGATCTCGTATCATAAGCAAAAGAATCAGACACTTTAAGTTGGATTTACACTTTTCTAGTGCATTAATGCACCCATGATAAAGTATGTTTTGTAAGTTAATACCCCTCACAGTAAGGCAGCCCATTCAACTGAGTGGATTGTCAAAGCACAGCAATGTAAGTTTTAAGGAACCTGCACTTTTTTTGTAGTGTACAACATACAAATGGTTCACACCTGCATGTTGTGGTGCACTAAAATGCAACATTTATTGTAATATGTTGGGTATGTGCATCGGGTGCCATTTACCTGTGGTTCTTGCATCGTGGTAACATGTTTTTTAGTACAAACGTTTTTATTGAAAAAAAACATTTTGTACAACAAAATACAAAAAAATCTCAAAACATAACAAAATAAAAAATAAACGAAGCATCTGAAAAAAGATAGTTGCAAACACTATAATGTTTATAGAAAACATAGTCTTATATAGGCCAGAGCATCTGCAAACAGTTTTATAGAAAACATAGTCTTATATAGTAGGGTAAGTTTTAAGGAATAACCCTGCACTTTTCTATGAGAAGTCCAAGTAGGCCCATAGAGGGTGTAAGTTGTATAGGGGACCCTGCAATTGTTGATGCTATAGACATCACTGAGGTCCAGGTGGTGGAGAGCCTGGGGCAGTCCCAAAATATATGTATGAAAGTACCTGGGAGGTGGCATCCTCTGAAACATAGTTCAGAGGTCCCGGGGAAGATGGAATGGAGTCTGGAAGGGGTATAATACCATCTGGTTAAAACTTTGTATGCTGTTTCTCTGACGGCCAGGGATTTAGAGGCTTTGCGTAAATTAGTCAGCATTGTGTCCCAATCATCCGAGTCAAAAATTTCGTTGCAATCAGCCTCCCATTTGTGTTTATAGGAGACCTCTCCAGGAAGTATAGCAGTTAGAGCTGATCTGTAAAGGATAGAAATAAGGCCCTTTCCTCTGGGGGAGTCACGGCATAGTTGCTCAAATGTAGTAGAGGGGGATGATGGAGAGAGAGCAAAGTGGGAGGTGTAAAAGTGTCTAATCTGCATGTAGTGAAAGTGCTCTCTTAGTGGAATTTGCTTATGTGTACGGAGAAGATCAAATGCGGCAAAGGAGTTACCCATTTGCAAGTCAGCTAAGGTGTCTAAAGAGTTGGAGGTCCACCAAGAGAAGCTTTCAGGGTGATTAAAGGCCAATTTAAATAGGGGTTCGCCAATAAATGAGGAGCCACGTGGTGCCTGGGATACTAGGTTTAGTTTATGTTTGTATCGGTACCACAGGGTAAGTGAGTGGGCTACAAGGGAGTTAAGGGAGATAATTTTATGAACCAATTTGGAGGGAGACCAAAGTATGGTAGAAAGCCTATATGGTATGATGGATTGCGATTCAAAGTCTACCCAGGGGACTCTGGAGTTAGGAATATTCCATTGTGCAATCTGGGAAAAGCGCGCCGCTAAGAAATAGAGCCAGAGGTTTGGTAGGCCTAGCCCACCTTTCGTTTGTGGGTTGAATAGGACTTGTTTGGAGAACCTAGGTCTCTTGTTCTGCCAGATAAATCTGTGGATGTCCTGTTGTAGTCTATCTATAAAGGATTTGGGGATAAGAATTGGTAGGGCTCTGAAGAGAAAAAGAATCTTGGGTAAAAGGGTCATTTTGATTGCCGTGACTCTCCCGAGGAACGAGATGTGGTATGTGCTCCATATTTTGAGCATGTTGCGGAGTTGGGACACACATGCCGGATAATTGGCCGCGAAAATAGAGGACCAATGGGGGGTAATGTGAATGCCTAGATAAGGAATCTTGTCAGTAGACCATTGCAGGGGGAAGGAGCTCCGGAGAGTCTCACACTGAGCAGGGGGAATGTTAATTGGAAGTGCAGTGGATTTGGACATATTTACTGAGAGTCCAGAGATGGAGGCGAATCGGGATAACAAGTCAAACAGGTTAGGTAGGGAGATAAGGGGCTGAGTTAGAAAAAGCATGACATCGTCAGCATACATGCATAGGTGGGATGTGGAAGAAGCCATAGGGTAACCCGATATGTCAGGGTGATGTTTAATAGCGATAGCAAGGGGTTCTAGGGCTAGGGCGAATAACAGTGGAGATAGGGGACAACCCTGACGGGTACCCCTGCCCAGTGTGAAAGAGCCGGAGCTACAGCCTGGGATTTTGATTCTCGTATGAGGATGATGGTACAGGGCTTGTACCCCCATCAAGAATTCATCTCTGAAGCCAAGTTGGATTTACACTTTTCTAGTGCATTAATGCACCCATAATAAAGTATGTTTTGTAAGTTAATACCCCTCACAGTAAGGTATTCAACTGAGTGGATTGTCAAAGCACAGCAATGTAAGTTTTAAGGAACCTGCACTTTTTTTTGTAGTGTACAGCATACAAATGGTTCACACCTGCATGTTGTGGTGCACTAAAATGCTAAATTTATTGTAATATGTTGGGTATGTGCATCGGGTGCCATTTACCTGTGGTTCTTGCATTGTGATAACATGTTTTAACATGTGTTTTACCAACATTAAGATATCAATCCAGACTTAGAGTTAGTTAGTTAGTCGTCTTCCATTTTTTATTCTGGTACAGGTTTACCCACAACAGTATTTTCTTTTGAATTGACTTTTGAAAAGGTTCTCTGCAGATAAGCCATATGTATACAATAACACCAATGCAGCTTTGTGAAATCAACCTTCAAAAAGTGTTATCTCATTACCAAACACCTTGGTAGTATGATTCACTATCAAGTATTTGATTTAAAAGTTGTCTTTACATCTATTTAGAATTCTGACAGGATAATATCCTTATTGAAAATTACAAAAAGTCCAGTATAATAACTTTTCATATGCAGAACTATTTTCATTAAAAGGGTTTTTGCTCATTTTATTCTTTTTATAAAATGTGACACATATTCTAAATAAATATATAAGGTCATTTAATACCAGCAAGGACATTTTATTAACAAGATCGATGTTCTGTAATAAATGACTAGATCTGAGGACTTTCTACTTAGCTTAGTTATAAATTAAGACAGATTAGTGAAATATATTAAGCTTTTCATCATAAAGCCAGCATTCTTTAATACATTATATTTCTGATTGTGGATGAGTAAGATTAATTCAACTCTAGTTTGTGTTGATTGCAAAAGTACATTAAGTGACAGATTACATTGTTATGGTTCAGCAAAAGTATAGACAACTTGTAGAATAGAAAGTATAGGTTCCTTGAATGTCTTGGTCAGCTTAAAGTGAATTTGTTATGTAGACGTGTTTGATGTTGATTTATAATATATTTGTTAGCACAATAACATAGTGGCTTTAGGTCAACTACCTAATCGCACCAATAAGCCAATAATACGTTTTGGTGTTGATGTATATTTCAGCTATATACTGTTCGCATTGCAAGCTCTTGTAGACCTGACAGCTCATAAACTGGATTTATTTTGGGTATAGTATCTAAATACCTAGGCGCCTATATCATAATAAAGTTGGTTATATTGCCAGATGTAGATAGGGGCAAACAACTGTAGTCCTTTCCAAATAGACTGCTTCTTTGTTGGTGTAGGCATTTCTAAAGCTGGATTAATCAAAAGGGCATGCTAGGTATGTGTCTAAAGGTGCAAGCCAAAAATACCAGAGGGCATGACCACAATTGTTATAATTCCTGTACAATTTTTCCCTTCATGTAATTTCCCTGTCAAAACATATTTTACTTGCTTTTTGTGTGCAGTGGAACCAAGTTTTAGGCTGGTTTCAACTGGTACAGACAAAGCTTCTGGTACAATAAAAGCAACAAGGAAACAAAAATGGGACAAGCATACATCTTATACCATATTTCAGCCCAGCTGGCACCCATCAAGGTTAAGAGATACATGCTTCAAAAAATCCAAAGATTTACCCATCTATTCCTAAGGTTGAAAGTTTTTTAATTTGAGCATAAAATTCATATATGTTACCTAAAGCAGTAGCATATAAATAACTCCCACATCAGTACTGTTCCAATATTGAAATAAGAGGCATTAATGGGTTAAAGAGGGCATCAATGGAAGCTATTATGCCCAATGGCTGTTCTTTTCAGATTCCATTCATTGCTTGTAATATTAGGGCCATTTCTGTATTCAAAAAAAGTAGACAGATGTTCTGATTAGGGATGGGCCGAATACCCCGTTCGGTTCACAACAGAACATGCGAACAGGCAAAAAATTAGTTTGAGCACGCAATTTTTTTTTTTTAAATGGCGTGGGGGTCCCCCTCAAAATCCATACCAGACCCTTATCCGAGCATGCAACCTGGCAGGCCGCAGGACAAGAGTGGGAAACGAGAGAGCGCCCCCCCCCCCCCCGTACCGTACCAGGCCACATGCCCTCAACATTGGGAGGGTTCTTTGAGGTAGCCCCCAAAGCACCTTGTCCCCATGTTGTTGGGGAGAAGGGCCTCATCCCCACAACCCTTGCCCGGTGGTTGTGGGTCTGCAGGCGGGGGGCTTATCGGAATCTGGAAGCCCCCTTTAACAAGGGACCCCCAAATCCCGGCCCCCCCTGTGTGACATGGTAAGGGGGTACAAATGCACCAGATGCAGATTGTCACTTGCCACGTCACCTGCCACAAGTTGCAGATTGTCACTTGCCACATCACCTGCCACACATTGTGGATTGTCACTTGCCACGTCACCTGCCACATGTTGTGGTTTGTCACTTGCCACCTTCGCCTGCCACCAGATGCGGATTGCCACGTCACCTGCCACAAGTTTCGGATTGTCACTTGCCACGTCGCCTGTCACCAGATGCAGATTGTCACTTGCCACGTCGCCTGGCACCAGATGCAGATTGTCACTTGCCACGTCACCTGCCACAAGTTGCAGATTGTCACTTGCCACGTCACCCGCCACTCATTGCGGATTGTCACTTGCCACGTCACCCCCATGTATTGCGGATTGTCACTTGTCACGTCACCTGCCACAACGTTTTCGTATTGTCACTTCCCACGTCACCTGCCACACGTTGCGGATTGTCACTTGCCACGTCGCCAATGGTCCAAAAAATGTGTCAAAAATGTCCAATGTGTCCGCCATAATGTCGCAGTCACAATAAAAAATCGCTGATCGCTGTCCTTACTAGTAAAAAAAAGTATTAATGAAAATGCTATAAAACTATCCCCTATTTTGTAAACGCTATAACTTTTGCGCAAACCAATCAATAATCGCTAATTGCGATTTTTTTTACCAAAAATATGTAGAAGAATACGTATCGACCTAAACTGAGGAAAAAAAAAATTTATATATTTTTTGGGGATATTTATTATAGCAAAAAGTAAAAAAAGATTGCATTTTTTTTTCAAAATTGTCGCTCTATTTTTGTTTATAGCACAAAAAATTTAAACAGCAGTGGGGATCAAATACCACCAAAAGAAAGCTCTATTTGTGGGAAAAAAAGGACGCCACGTCACACGATCGCGCAGTTGTCAGTTAAAGCGACGCAGTGCCGAATCGCAAAAAGGGGCCTGGTCCTTTGGCTGCAAATTGGTCCGGGGCTTAAGTGGTTAAAGCATTCTATGCATTAAGATAAAAAACCTTCCATAGTGCAGCAGCCCCCCAGAGCCCCCCTTTTACTTACCTGAACACAATCGTTCCATCGACAGGGAGGAGCACAGCAGCTCCAGCCACTGTCTCAGGTCCTCATTTGATAGATTGATAGCAGCGCAGCCATTGACTCCCACTGCTGTCAATCAAATCCAGTGACACAGGAGCTGGGGGGCATGGCCGAGTCCTGCTGTCTGTGTCAATGGATGCAGCAGCAGGACTCGGGAGCCACTCAATGCAGGGAGGAGAAAGGAGCACAGCTGGGGGACCCCAGAAGAGGAGGATCGGGCCACTCTGTGCAAAACCCATTGCACAGAGGAGGTAAGTATAACATGTTTATTATTTTTAACCACTTCCAGCCCAAGGACGTCATATGACATCTTTGACTTTCAGTGGGGATATCTGAATGATGGGTGCAGCTACATGCATCATTCAGGAATAATCTTTTAGATCCGGCGATTATGTGCACCGTAAGAATGATCATAGGGGCAGTTCTGCCGCTTGATCTTTCTTACAGGCGACGGGAGGTGACATCCCCCCTCCTGCTGCCCTCCGGTGCTTTTCCGGGCTCACCCGTGCCATCGGGGACCCAGAAAAGAATTTACCACCGCCGGATGATGATCATAGAGATTTCCGGTGACCAGATCGCCACCAGTCAACTCTTTGACCGTCGGAGGCCCGGGCGCAACATTATGATGTCAGGTCCGGGCAGCCGTTGTAAACAAAGCCACGATCACAGCTGGAAAGCATGGGATCGTAATTTTTTTTGATCTCATGCTTTCCAGCCTGAAGGAGAGATGTGGGGTCTTATAGATCCCATATCTCTCCATAAAGAGGACCTGTCACGCACTTTTCCTATTACAAGGGATTACATTCCTTGTAATAGGAATAAAAGTGATCAAAAATGTTTTTGTTTTGAAAGAAAGTGTAAATAAAAGTACAATAAACAATAAAAAAATATTTTTAAAGCGCAGCCCCGCCCACATATGTAAACCCTGTTCAAACCACACATGTGAGATATCGCTGTGTGCATTAGAGCAAGAGCAACAATTATAGCACTAGACCTCCTCTGTAACTCTAAACTGGTAACCTGTAAAAAAAAAATGTAAAGCATCGCCTATGGAGATTTTTAAGTGACATGTTGGGTATCTATTTACTCGGCGTAACATCATCTTTCACATTATACAAACAAATTGGGCTAACTTAACAGTTTTGTTATTTTTAATTCATGAAACAGTTTTCTTTACAAAAAAAAAGCGTTTTGATAAATTGTTTTGCGCAAATACCGTGCGACATACAAAATTGCAACGACCCCCATTTTATTCCCTAGAGTGTCTGCTAAAAAAACATATACAGTGTTTTGGGAGTTCTGAGTAATTTTCTAGCAAAAAAATTATGATTTTTACATGTAGGAGAGGTATGCCAGAATAGGCCCGGTATGGAAGTGGTTAAAAAACAAACCTTTACAACCCCCTTTAATGTTAATATAAGACAATCTCTTCTCTAAGCTTTGTAAGAGCAAAAGTGGAAACCAAGGTTTGTTTATTTTGCTAGAAATAATTTTGCCAAGTAAAAGTGTAATTTTTCATGTTAATTTCCATTGAAAATTTGGCAGACAACAAAGGAGACACAATAGCACTGAAAACTGGTACATTCCAAGCTTTTCTTAAAATCCATTGCATAAACTGCTTTCCGTTGAGTTCAGTCGACAATTACATTCATCTTCCTGTTTAAAGAAAGAATTTATTGGATCAAATATAATGGTAATGCTTGGATTTATTGGCAATTAACGACTTATGTTGATTGACACTATAATATGTTGGTAAAGAGCCGCTTTGTGAAAGCCCGGGGCTTTCAGCACAATCCTGTTTAGAAATTGACAGTAAAGCGCTGCTAAAAATAGCGGCGCTTTACCGCTGACGCACCCACCGCCCCAGTGTGAAAGGGGCCTTAGCTAGGCATATGTAGGGATTTCTCACTGAGAACTTTTTGAAATAAAGGATCTATGCATGTGCATCCTTCCCCTGCTAGAATTAGCTATAACTTTATCCCTAACATGGTCACAATTCTTGTGTAACACATAAACATTCAAAAACTCTATATTTTTCAGTGAGAAAAAAAGCTTCATTAGCATACTGGAATTATAGGCTAGCTCATGATTGGCTAGCAGTAGTAACACATAGCATGTAGCAGATTTTTTTTTTTTTAAATGACACTAGAAAACCCTGCAGCATTTATGTTCCTCTTCTTGCAGTACCTTTTACATTTCTAAATGCTTCCAGACATGTCGCTGAAGGCATGTGTTATACAGAAATCCAAGATTAAGTCTGCTGGTATTAAGTCGACAATAACATTAACTAAATGTGAGGACCAACTGAAGATACAAAGATTTAGACACACTTTTTATGTTTCTCTGCTTCCGTCCTGTGTGTGTTATTTAAATCCTTCATTTGTGACTGATAGTAACCTTGGAAACCCTGGTGTTTGATGTTGATTTATAATATATTTGTTAGCACAATGTTTAGTTTATTCCAGCAAACCATGTTCAATACTTTTTATTACAAGATTCTGGTGTACAGACGTTATTCAAGAAAATTGCTCTGAGAATATGTGAACAAGAAATTACTGAGGCATAACAAAGCATATGCTTCAAATCCATAAAGCTGGTACAACACGAGGAGTAAATCTTCTTACACATTTCACTCTAAAGAACACCTAATCAAATAACCAATTAAAGTCATTTTTTCATATTTCCATCTATTAAATCTCCTGCCCTTGTTGTTTTAACTTTGGACAGTAACATTTTTTTTTTTTTGCAAGTAAATACCTTATACAGCCCACTTCCTGTTTCTTGTCTGGTAAAAAGCCTAGGCTTATGACCTCATGCATGGCTCTCTCTCTCACTATCATGAGAATTTGCCAGGAAGGGAAGGGTGGAGGTGAGTCATAAGAGGGCCAATGAGGGCTGAAGAGCTGGAAGTGAACAGGCAGCAGCTTCAGCTACCCACAGTTAAAATGGATGCAGCCAGACTCAGTTAAGGGGGATTCCTGCAGCATATTTGGCAAGTACAGAATCCCAGTATATATAAAATAATATGCAAACTGGTTGGAGGGAAGTTACAGAATGGCAAAGATGTTTATATTACAAATTATGTGAGAAGAATGCAGTTCCTCTTTAAGTAATAATTACCAGCTTTATCGATTTGTATAACTAAAGATGTTTTCCTTATGGGAGTGTTGTCATCCATAATTTTGCCCCACGGGCTATAGTTGTGGCACCATAATGACAGTTTTGCCACTCCTGGTGCCCCCATGGGTTCGAGGTGGAGCCCTCCAGTGACATTAGCCCATTAGCACATCCTTACCCCATCCTCCACCTATCTGGCTGTCTGACACAGGGAAGTGTAATACCTATTGAATGTTTTGCAGAACAAGTCTATTTCCAATTTCACGTGACTATGTTACATTTTAACAATGATTTGTTTACTCTGGCTGCATTTAAAAAAATAAAAAATAACTTCATTGGGATGATTGGCCATCCAAAAGTAACCAGTTTTTCTGACTACAAGGCAATAATTTATTTTATTATGTCTGTTCGCTATCCTGTATGAAAGAGATTTATTTTGTCTGATGTTGGCTCACCTTCTGTACCATATTTGTCTCTCAGGCACACAAATGTATGGCATTTTGTTTTAATTTTGTTGTGGTTTTCTGGCCACTCTGATCTGATTGTATGGTCGCCTTGTAACAAATACTTGGGTATATATTATTGGCTTTGCCATTTTTCTCAATATACAGTTTGTAAACAAGAACAAAATAAGCTAATTAAATTCCTACATAGGATCTACTACATGCCCCAGAGACTGCATAGAATATTTCCCCTGAGATCACCAGAATGTACCTGCTGTGGAGAAGCAACAGGTACATATCTACATATGTTCTGGGGATGCCCGAGGGTGGCCTGTTTCTGGGGAGAGGTGGTTGAATTTATAAATCACGGCCTTCAGCTGGCCCTCCCAATTACTCCTGAACTGAAGTTAATCCAGGATGTTGAGCTGAGCCCTAGATACACTAAGTTATTAATTTCTTACCTATTTTACTATGCGAAAACAGAAATTATACTTAAGTGGAATTCCCGTCCCCCTCCCTCCATAGCCTCCTGGGAAAAGTCTATTGATGCTGCTCTTCCCATGCATGAATTAACCTACATCAGCAAGAACTGTCCTAAAACGTTTGAGAGGGTGTGGTGGACTCCATAGGCGGGAAGTGCTCCTCCTTGTATACTGTGCATTTAGCAGGATGACTGGGTCCCCCTCCTCAATGACCCCTACATGTTTATGCTGAAGAGCATTGTTGTTGTAGATACTAATTTGTATCTGCGGTTACTCTGTTATGTGGAATATTCTTATGTTTTTTTTCCATTGTGTATCATACATATCATACATAGGTAAATAGAGTAATACGCCCACCCAGTCATTTTTATTGCGCAATTTTAGCTTTATTTGTTTTGTTTGGGACTGTGATATATTCCTAAATAAACAGTTTTTATCCGGTCACCGGGTTTTACACTATGAGGAGCATTTCCTTTTTTTCTTTTACCATATACCTCGGACATCTCTGGCACTTATGAGAGGATTGGAGTGGTTCCTTCAGGTATCACATTTTTGCACCGTTCCAATTATTGGGTGAGTACTGACTGTCACATTGTTGCAGTCCAATGATTTACAATATCTGTGACGTGGACATCTGCCCATCGCATTTTTGGAACAAGCTTTACTGACTCACAGCCATCGGTTGGTGAGTCCACCACAGTCGGTAAGAGTACCCAATTACAACTCTGGTTCCTTTTTATGTGAATATCTCACGTTTTGTGGTAATCTGTTATGAGGAAGACCATGAAATCATCTCTATATGTCACATATTTACAACAAGTCTGATTGACTCACAGCTTACAGCTTGTGAGTCCACATTAGTCGGTAAGAGTACCCACTTGTATCCCTGTGTCTATTTACATGAATGGTTCAAGTTGTGTGATGATCTGAGACATCGAAAACCATCCAGTTATTTAGTAATTTACAGTAAACATTTTCTCATTAATTTCACCACAGAAATTTGTTGGTCCCGGGGACAAGGACTGCATGGTTAAATCCATTGGACATCACATTTGTTGTTTTTATTTTATCACAATTTTTATTTTTTTCTATTTTTATTTTTACACATGCATCATGTTTTTGCACTCATTGATACAGTAGTATAATATCATTTGAGCATCATTTGGTACAGGACAATAGTCCTGAGGTTACATATTGTTTTTGAGTCACATATGTGATGATACACATATATGTGTTTATATTCAGGTTAGATGAGAGGGTAGTCGTTATAGCTGCTTTATTCATTGAACTGAATATTAATTTCACCGACATTCAATCTGTCCTGATCACACAGGGAGTCTGTATTGTCAGTGTGTGAGGTCACACCATTTCGTTTCGCAAACCACAAGTAGATAATTATATTGTCACTGTTATACATTGCTATTTATGTTTGTAGTTGCAGCAACAACAACACTCCTTTTCTCGACCCTTTCAAGTGCACGATTTGTGTATCATACACTTGTTGAGAGATTAGGCGTCTCACTTTCCTTGACGGAGAGTTGTCATTAAATATCTAAAACGCACATCGTATCCAGATCCACATTCTGGTAGACTTGTGTGAATTAGACACACCATTTAGCGCTACACTTTATATTATATATTTTTTTTGTACAATTAGTCAAATTGTTGTGTTGGCTGCTCACTATTTTGTGTTAAGCGCGGTTTGATTTCCCCACCATTAATGTGTATCATACCACTTTGTTTAATTCCATCATATCACATGTGTACCATGCCTTTGCCTCAATAAAGAAACATTCTGTTTTGTAGAAAGAAATAACCTAATTTTAGAAAACCTATTTTGTTACATATGCTATTTTTATTTTTAGAGTTTTTCAGCAGCACTATATCTTTACTTTAATGTGTTGACTTGCATGGAGGATGGAGGACACAAGCTTATCATAAGTTAGACCACAACTGAGGGAATTTTAAATTTTACTAAAAAATGGAAGAACCTTCTCTATTCTATGCTTTTTTTCTTCTAAAAGACAAGAAGACCGATATTTAAAAATCCAGGTTTGAGTTTTAATTGTTATTGTACAACATTAAAAAGTCAGCCGCTACAAATACTGTGGTTGCTGACTTTTTATATATGGACACTTACCTGTCCAGGGTGCAGTCCATGTCAGCACCCGAAGCCGATCTTTGGATCGACTCACAGGTGCTGCCGCCACTAATCCTGGTAAGGGAACGAGGTAGTGAAGAGTTTCAGGTTCACTCCTGGTTCCCTACTGCACATGCTCTAAATGGTCCCTGCTGTCTTCTGGGACCTGTGTGTCTCCCAGAAGACAGCGAGAGGAAGGAGGGGCTGAACATGGTGTAGATATGCCCGGAAGTGGGAGCAAATATCTGGATTTGACTGGTATCTGCTCCCCCCTGAAAGGTGCCAAATGTGACATCGGAGGGGGAATCCGATAAGCGGAAGTTCCATTTGTGGGTGGAACTCCACTTTAACTTATGAACCATCTATGAATTATTGAATCATGGGATGCTGTGGTTATATTACCATTTACATATAAACAACTGTAGGTAGTTGTAAAACTATGTGGTCCATTTTGTTTGAACATTCCTTGTGAGCTATAGCTGATAATTCTAAAGCCTTTAAAAGAATAGTGGAGCACACCATGTAGTCAATGCTATTTATGAAATGTTATTTCACTGCATTGCCTTATAACATGCATTTGTAAAAAGAGTAGAATACCGCTTTAAATAAAAGTCTAAATGATGTTTGACAAGTAGAAGGCCATGAAAATTATGTTTAAATTTTTTTTTAGACATATCATTTCAAAGTTTGATACTACTTTAAGGGCTGCCTTGGAACCATTTTTAAAATAGTTCTATTATGATGGGTTTTATAAGGCTGTCAGGAAAATATTATCTACTTTGTACTTTTTATCTATTCATTGGTAATTACTGTATGTAATGTATTGAGGAGCAGAGAACAGATTTGCTTTTACAAGTCTGGCTCTGCATTTTCAAAATGTTAGACATAAATGGTTATTCATAAGACTGGGATTCCCTGAGCTATGGTTTAAAAGAAAAAAAAAGTGCTGACTGTGCGTAAGAGCAGGTAGTGTATCATTGTATTTAAATGTGACTTTTCTCCTTGATTATAATACATTTTATGCTATGCTATATAAAGTTGATTATTTCAGGGACTTGGGAAAATCTACAAAATATTAGCATGTACAAGTAGGTTCAAGTTGAACACCAGGCAGCATATGAAAAAACATAAATAAATGTTGTCATATATTTATTTAAAATCAATACATATATTTTTAAATGTAATTAGTGTTGCAATTACTTGAATTTTACTTGGTATTTGCCTCCTGTAGTTTTATGTACAGTAGCGCTCAGATTGGGAGAGGGAATAGGGGCAGCACTAGTGGCCAATCAAATATGTTGCACTGTTTATGAGATGACAAGGGACATACTGACAAAAGGAAAGTGTAAAGGGATGAACTCTGTATATTGGTTCCTTCAACTTCTTTAACATAGGTTGATGGTGGGGAGGAGACCAAATTCTATTTCTCAACTTCAGTAGGAAGTCACCAGCCTAATTGTGTTGTCTGCCAGGAATGTGTAAATCTTAGGACCAGATTGATAGAATAACAAATCCTTTGTCAGATAAAATGGCTCAAATATACTGTACATTAGAGATGGGCTGGACACTCCCCTGTTCGGTTCGCACCGGAACTCCCAAACAGAGAAAAAGTTCTGACCCAAACGGTGAACCCTATAAAAGTCTATTGGACCCAAATGAAGCAAGTAAAGATCACTGAAGCAATGGGGTCTTCAGTGATTTCCAGCTTCTAGGGGCATGGGCCAGGTATGGTATACATGTCGTTACATTAATCCAAGCTGGACCAATGTAACTGTGTTTAAAATATCCACACCTGGAATTAGTCTTTTACTGCCAACATATCTGAGCTCAGAAAGACAAAAAATTTGAAAGAATCTTATAATGGGATGGGTTAAAAAAAAAAGTAGAAGATTTTCAAACAGTATGTAAAACAAATAAATAAAAGCTTTTCATTGAAATGTAAATAACTATACCTAAGTGTTAATAAACCCAGGACCCTGCATTAACTATATCTGGTCTCCCACAGTAAACAGAACATGGAAATGCAATAGTTTTATTACATATAAACTGCTAAATACCTTTTTTCATCAGCAGTTAGAACAGTCTTGTGACTTATATCAGTGGCTGGTTAAAGCTTATAGAAGGAGTTTTCCTGCTGATTGTCCCTGTGCTGATCACATGCACTCTACCAAGAAAAAAAAACTCTCTAGCAATTTACCGCAAACAGAGCATGTGCTGCTTGTCCCCTAGCCTCTGTTCTATCAGGAGATGGTTTGAGGACAGTGGAAGAAGGGGAAGAACAGAAAAGACAGAATCAAGCAGCCTGTTTACACAATGCAGAGGATTAACCCCTTAGGTTCCACCGTGAGTATAACAAGCATGCTTTACTGCATATACAGACTGATTTTACTCTGTTTGTTAATGGTAAATAGATTTCTTAACCGAAAAAATTCATTGAAATACTTTCACCATTTAGCGGCGGTCATCTGGATTATTATATGACCAGATAAATATATATACTATTAATCAAAGATTTATGTAGATATATAAAACAATATTGTGCTGTGGGAATCCTTAAAACATATCACTGGCAATCTGTTGTGTTAATACATTATTAGTATCATGGTGTTTTAGGAGTAAATTTTCAAAGAGTCCACACATTATAGAGCAAGTGAGGAAAAGAAATGTTGACTGCTGATAGTATACACTTCCACCAAAGTGCTTCACCCGTGTTCCACACTCCCCTCTGGGGTTTAAACTCACTGCAATCCTTAATGTTATCAGCATTGAGTCAAAATCTCCCAGGTTGTAATCTCCTTAGATCGCTTTCTTTGTGCACCAACACCTCCAATCATCAGTGATCAGCCAGTACGTTTGATCTGCTTTTCCTTGGCAAAGAAAGCTGCTTCAGGCTAATCAGTATGTTGTGACACTTGGATCTCAGCACTGCATGCATTCAGTTTGCAACCTGCATACTTTTAACAGAACTGCTCCTTAAAGCACCCTGGACAGAGGGTGGCCCGAAGTATCCCCGATCCCAAAAGGACTCTGTCAGATGATAGTTCCTTGTATTTCAATGTTACCGTCTTTGGTAAACAGCTGCATCTTCACAAAATCCATCTGCGCCAGTTTTTAGGAACTCCAGGGACTGTGTTCAAGGCTGTGCATCAGTCCTGCACCTGCAGATGCAGCTGTTTACCAAAGACGGTAACATTGAAATACAAGGAACTTTGTGAGCAGGATCTCAAACTTTTTCCGTCGGAATTTCCAACAACATGGTCCGATAGGACATTTTCCGTGTGTACGGGGCATAACAAGGCGCGTCAGCACAATTTTTACCTTAGGTACTTTATTCACTACTTTTTCAAACAGCACGTTTCACTTTTTTTACTCTTTTTAACCGCTTCCCGACCGCCTCCCGCCAATATACGTCGGCAGAAGGGCACGTACAGGCAGAATCACGTATCTGTACGTTGCGGCCTGCGGCGAGGGCCGGGAGCGCTGTGAGCGTGATCGTGTCCGCGGGGATACCCTTGATCATCTCACGGAGAGGAAGAACAGGGAAATGCTATTGTAAACAAGCATTTCTCCATTCTGCCTAGTGACACTGTCACTGATCACAGCTCCCTGTAATCGAGAGCGGTAATCAGTGTTGTGTCACACACAGCCCCCCCCCCCCCCCCAGTTAGAATCACTCCCTGGGATGCACTTAACCCCTACAGCACCACCTAGTGGTTAACCCCTTCACTGCCAGTCACATTTACACAGTAATAAATGCATTTTTAGTTCCACTGATCGCTATATAAATGTGAATGGCCTCAAAATTGCACCTAAAGTGTCTGATCTGTCCGTCATAATGTCGCATCATGATAAAAAACCCTGATCACCGCCATTACTAATAAAAATTTTTTTTTATAAAAATGCCATAAAACTATCCCCTATTTTGTAAACGCTGTAACTTTTGCGCAAACCAATCAATAAACGCTTATTGCAATTTTTTTTTTTACCAAAAATATGTAGAAGAATACGTATCACCCCAAACTGAGGAAATGTATATATATATATATATATATATATATATATATATATATATATATATTTTTTTTTTAGGAGGATATTTATTATAGCAAAAAGTAAAAAATGATGTGTTTTTTCAAAATTGTCGCTATTTTTTTGTTTATAGCGCACAGAAAAAAAAACGCAGAGGTAATCAAATACCACCAAAAGAAAGCTCTATTCGTAGTAAAAAAAGGATGTCAATTTTGTTTGGGAGCCACGCCGCATGTCCGCGCAATTGTCAGTTAAAGCGACGCATTGCCGAATTGCAAAAAGTGCTCTGGTCTTTGCCCATCCAAATGATCCGGGATTAAGTGGTTAAATGATGCATTAAAATGTATATATATATATATATATATATATATATATATATATATATATTTTTTGTGTTTTTATATATATATATATATATATATTACATTTTCATATAAAAGTACAAGATTTGTTGAAGCAGGAGTAGTCTGCCAACAAAGGCAACAAAGTAAAAGACATAATACTACATAGTAAGCAGGATAAAACTGTGTGGTTTGGGGCCTACATTAACTTTAACGAGATAACTAATAACACAGTATCTGGTCTAACAAGAGTAACTAACTGGTGGTTCTGCCAAAGAGGTGGCCAGAGGAGTGGAAGCAGGTGAACATTCACCCCGGAAATGGATAGAAAGATTAATAAAATTATGAAGAACTATCAAACATTTCACATCAAATAATGTATTACTTAATCACATAGATTATGTGGAATGAGTAGGGGAGGGGATATGAGGGGTTAAGGAGGTGTCCTGGATCCTAAGTTTACCCAGTGTATTAGCAAGATCTGCATGCAGGTACCAGTCCATATAGTGGAAGGGAGTCATGTGAGAATAGATTTCTTTTGGAGAGAACAAGTGTTCCATGAAGTGATGCCATCTTGCAATAAAGTGTTTCAGTGATGTAGAATGTTGGGTGATAGTGTCTAATTTCTTAATGTAAAATAGGGTTGCTTGTTTTACCGAGGCAATTTGAGGGGAGGAAGAGTGTATCCAAGCTTGCATTATTGCCCTGCGAGCTGTCAGAAGGAAAAAATGGACCCATTGAGGAGGAGAATCACAAATAGATGTTGACGAGGAAGCCTGCAAGGTATCACAGCTGAAAAGGCATAATAAGGTAGAAGTAATTGCTGAGACTTATCAATGTATTTCAACACCTGGTCCCAAAAGGTGGAGATTGCTTGACAGGTCCATAATCTATGGAAAAGGGATGGTCTGGGAGTAGTGCACCAAGGGCATGCGGAGAGAGAGGAGTAAATTTTACAGTGGAGAAACGGGAGATACACCCGATGGGCAGTTTTGAACTGACTTTCTCGCCACATTTCACAGATCACCAGAGAGCCGATTTTTTGATACCCCACAAGGATCTTTTCCGGTGTGTCTTGGTTGCCAAGGATACAGATCCAGGGTTTGAAGGGAACAATGTAGTATTTTCAAGCCTGATGGGTGATGAGGTTGGAGTGTATCTCTGATATAGAGTACTGGTCCCAATCTATTAGGGCATCAATAAAAGAGTGTTGACAAGGGTTTTGGTGAGGTCTGAAGCAGGATCTGAGGTAGCTGGTTAGCTGATGATAGTGAAACACCTGTGATGGCATGATGGAGTAAAAAATATTATTTTTAAGTTCAGGTGCTTTAAAAAAAAATCAAAAAATCATAGACAACCAATAATGTAAGGTTTGTTGCTCAGTGGAATACGAAAAAATTTCAAATGTCTGAATACTTTACAAGGCATTGTATATTCAAGAAAAACTATAGCAGGAGAAATAAAGTGACTGCCATTGCTTCCATCTCGAAAATGCTATTTGAGTGTCCCTGACTTTGAGTCCTTTGTATTTTCAGTGGCCTGAAACAAGCCTCTGACTTAGAAAGTTAGATGCAAATCTAAAATCCTGATAGAGGCTTTTGTTCTGGTCAGCAACTCCAAAAATCCTAGAGCTGTTTAACCAGCAACTAAAGCATTTTTAAAAGGAGAGGCCAGCAAGGGCAGCACCCAACTCTATCGGTTATCCTAAATAAAAAATAGTTATTACCTAAGACTATGCTATACACTATATTACCTCTATAAGTATTTATATCATTTAAACAAAAAAGGTTCACCCTGTTAAGCAGGAAATGAGCACCATTTCTAGATTTTAGGATTGTGCAGTACCAAGCAATGTTTTGTTTTTATTGGTTTTGTAAAGCCAGTCAAAAACATGATACAAAAATGGCTGAAACAGCACTAGTTTTGCTTATATAAATCACTCTTTGGCCTTTGATAAATGACCCCAAGAGACGTAATCATAAGTGTGCTTTATAGGAGACTCTGTTCTAGGCATTTTGCCTTTTCTTGTGAATTTCAATACCTCTGTGTTTTAGTTTTAGACCCTGAGGTTAATAACATCCTCAACTGGTCCATTGGAACATGCTGCATAAAAACATTTTAAGAAAAGAAAACTTGTTAAGAAGCCAAAAATGGAATTCTTCTCTTTTTTATCAGTCATCACATTTAATATTAAGCAACCTTAGGGCAAGAAAAAATTCCCCTTGGAACTGTAGTTCCACTCTGCAAGTTATATTTTTCTTTCGGTCAATGTCTTTGTCTTTATGGGTTCATGGGATTTACATCGGTGTACAATAGTTATTGTCCTGAAGAACACTAAAGCAAGAAAATGTATTTACAGAACTGGGCTACAATAAAAAATGTTCTGCACTAATTTACAGTACCAAGGATGATTGTATGCTGTTTTTCTCTAACTTGTAAAAGTTTAGATTACCAGAAAGTCAATATAAAGTTGGATGAAGTTCAAGTCAATGTTTGCAGCATTTGTTACATTTCTGTCCCCCAAAGAGTGTATGACACATTAAGGCTTCGGTTAAACTATGGCGTTCCAGATTGCATCTGCCTGTGAATCCGAATTGCCGCAAATCATGGGATGCCCTTGCGATCCCCATTATTTTCAATGGCACTTAAATCACACAGCAATTTTTCTGCAATTGTCACCCGAAGAATTATGGTAAAATCACACAAACAGAATATATATATATAAGAAGGCCAGTATGGTGGCCTGTAATTATGGGATGACCCTGGAGGGTATTTAACCAGACCACCCACAACGGTCTGTGTCGGTTCCAGTGCAAGGTATTGCACATCAAGGGGCTGACTCTTCTCAGCTCCCCCTCAAGGTCGTCTATCTGTGCGTCCAATCGCAGGTGCACTTCGGCTTCTTCATTCGCGGTCTTCGTCGGTGGTTCCCGCTTATGGTCGCAGATAAGTAGTATCCAAACCTTTGCATATCATGTGCAAACTTTCGGCTTATCATGCTTACTATCCTGCACCCCTTTCGCAAAAATCTACCTCTGAGTTATTGACACTCATGTCCCGACATCTTTCAGCACAGGCGTAGTACATTTGTAAGTTCCTTCTATCAAACATACGATTCATTCATAGCTCCAAGCCTCCTAGCCACTGTCGGTCGTTCTCCAATTTGTATCAGATACTCCCTACTACCGATTTATATCGGATTCATCTCATACGTTTTTCAAACTGATTCGTATCAGATGCATTGCAGAGGCTGTCTCTTCCAACCCACTGCATGTCCGTGCAGTTGTGCTTTCGAGATCGGCCGTATATTTTCATCGATTGTCCCACACTCAGACCGCTACACACTCGCTGTCGCAGGTAGGACTTCGTCGTTACCACTCCTACTAAACTCGAATCGTTACGTTATCATGTTTGTTTCGCAAAAGTCGCACTTACGGCTCTGTAAGTCTTTCTATGTCATCTTTCATGTATTTCATACTTTCTACCCAACGCAGGTTTACTCGAGCCAGTTGCAACCCCTACACCTCTTACAAAACATTCACTTCACCTAACTAACCCCCTACACCTCTTACTGGATAGCAAACACTCACCAATCAGCCGATTCAAATCTAGTCGCAAGCTTCGCTTCTACGGTTCGGATCCTCGGCAATCACAAGCCCCTTCAACCCCCATCACTATTCAGTCAATCCGAACCCAGCCATATCATCGGCGATACGGTTCAGATCCGACATATGAGCACCTCAGTCACCTCACATCTACGGCCGATTCGAATCTAGTCGCAGCATCGGCGCAATGATTTGAGTCCTCGCCAAACGCAAACTTTAACAAACCGAGCTGAATCCTGTTGCATTACCGACTCAAACGAGTCAAATCTTTCATGAGTCAAATCTTTCACAGACTATTCCACCGGTGCTCGCACCCAGCCTAGTTCGAACTAGTCACACGATAGTACGAATTTAGCTCATTGTTGCGCACGGTCATTCCTACATAATCACATTTCCGCTAAAACCTTTTCTTTCACCTTTCAACAAGGCTGCGTTCTTGCAATCGCTGCGAGTCTTTCTGCATTTAGCTTAAAAACGGCCAATCGTCTCCAGTAGCAACACGGCTACTCATACGTTTTCTCTATCCCTTTTCCCCTTTTAGGTCAGTAAGGTTGCCCGTTGGTCCATCCTACACCAGGCTTGGACAGTCTTTCACTCAGATAAAAAAAATTTAAAAAAATTTGTCGAGGGCTTGCATTTCTTTACCAGGGGGTCAGCTATGGCCCAAAAACAGCTCTTTTCAATCCCCCTTCTCAAACTATTTCCATGTCACCCTACTACAGGTTCTTGGTCGACCCAGTTCTCGACCCCAACCAAGACTTCAATACTAGGGCTTCAAGTCAGGCGCGTAGTTAAAAAAGGGGACCCCCCCTTTTTTCCTTTCTCTTGAACACACTTTCACAACATATTTGACTTCATATACACAATTTGAATGGCTCTTGAGGCGTTAGCAACTGTCACATACTTCTCTGCATTTCACTCTGTTTTCGAAGTACAAGCCTTCACTACGCAGACAAGGTCGCCTAATCTCCATACTTGCTGGCAGTGCAAGCATTAGCAGACTGAACACACCTCAATAAATGACAGATCACAACATTCCTACTTAGAATACCAGACTTCAGCTACCCTCCCCAGTCCACCCTGGGGGCTCTGGTTCACTAGTCTGTGCCGAGCACAGACGGACACCCGAGCTATCGGTTACCTAGCCAGTCACCTCCTGGCTCACCTCGGTTGTCACGCATTCTTTTGAGTTTTCTAAAGTCACACTCAACAGCGCTCGAGCGCAAACCAACTGTCACTATGGCTGTTGTTCCTTGTACTGTTCTTGTTTTCCTTCCGCCTTTCATCTTATCTACCCGAACACATCTATCCCCTCCTACCTTTGCACATTACCTTAAACATATGCATTTCCCCTACTTGCTTTTAGCCAACGCCATGTCGCAGGCAGACAGCGTGGACTTCGCCTCAGCCCTGCCGTCACCCTTTGTGGGCTCAGCAAGCGGTGGCTTACAGTCTCACAAGAGCTTGAACCGTTAAAAAAAAAATAATAATCAAATAAAAATGAAATATATATATATATATATATATATATATATATATATATATATATATATAATAAATAAAAATAAAAAATGAAATATATATATATAAAAAAAAAAAAAAAACCAAGCTCATAGCAGAACTGCATCGCAGGAGTAATTCCTACCCTGCCGCAGCCAGGAAACCAAGCTTTTAGGCTGCTGTTTCCGCCGCCAGTGGCAGCCCTTCCAGGCACCACTTCAGTCTATCTTCTTTGCGACTACTCAGCTGCACTCCTGGATGACCACACTGTCAACAGCAGTCACCGAAGTCCAAGCAGAGTGAGAGCCCTGGAGGTACGCCCAGCCATGCCCCTACCAGCTCCAGTCACCACTGTCATTCCCGTACCTTCACTTACAGGTACGCCCAACATCTGCACCACTGTCTTCCCTGCACACCTTGTCCCAGCAGGGCATCAAGAAGGACATCTTGGACGACAATGACTTAGCATCCCTCCTCATAGCAGTACATAACTTGGCCGAGAACAAGTCATATTCGTGGGGAGACATCTCTGCCATCCTGAAGGCCAGAGACCCTTTACTTAATCGCAATCTCACTGTCACAGAGTTTGTGCTAGCCTTGGGGATAGTCAGAGACGTGCTATGCAGGGCAACCCTAACAGGAGGGTAGAACTGGACCCGTATCTGCATGCAGCATTGGATCTAGGTCACAAGTACGCAGGGTGCTCATTCTATGACTATCACCGCTCATTTTCAGCCAAGGCAGCAGCCAGACTCAAGGTGATCCTTTATCTCCCGCCTTTTTAGTGTTTCTCTCCCAGGTACAAGACCCTGACTAAATCCTTAAATTAGATGTGCCAGCAATAGCGGATCTGCCCATGGGAAACTCATTTCTCACGAACTTGAATGGCATGCCAATGTTCATTCCCTCAGCATCTCCCTCTTCACCTCAGGTAGTCATGGACGCCACAGCCTCCACAGGTCCTCGCCTCAATTTTTGGCCATCTTGGGTTTACAGGGCCGTCAGAAATCCTCTTGATTCCTGGGTTCAGTTAGTCCTCCTCTTTGTTCGACTTCTACCCCATTGTTGCAGCAGCTCAAGTCTGGTGCAGCAAATGGGCAGGACAAACAGTGACGTTCGCCACAGACAACCAAGCCACAGCCAGTATTATAAATAAAGCAGGTCCAAGTCGCTGGCCATCATGGCCTTTCTGCGCAGGCTGGTGCCACTATCCCCACAGCACCAATCTAATGTCATCTGCGTCTACATCCCAGACAAATGCAATAATCTGGCCAAAGCACTGCCCGTTAACTTTGCGTCATTCTTTTCTAAGGAACCTGGAACCGACCTGACCATGTCTCTTATCCCACATTGGTTGTAGCTAACCTCGGATTCAAATGACACCTTCACGATGCTACCTGCCTTATTAATCTATCATTATCTCACAACACCCTGACCCCTGTCCTCTTCCCTGCTGACCCTATCCTCTTTCTTGCTGACCTCATCCTATGCCCCGCTGACCCCTGACCCTTTGCCCTGCTGACCCCTGTCCTATGCCCTGCTGACCCCATCCTATTCCCCACTGACCCCTATCCTCTTCCCTGCTGAGCCCTGTTTTCTTCCATGCTGACCCCGCCCTATGCCCCACTGACCCCTGTCCTATATCCTGCTGACCCCTGTCCTATGTCCCGCTGATGACATCCTATGCCCTGCTGATCCCCGTCCTCTGCCCTGCTGACCCCGTTTTGTTCCCTGCTGATAATGTATTCAGCCCCGTTAACCCTGTCTTCAGTCCCACTGACCCCTATTCTATGCCCTGCTGACCTCTGTCCTATGCCCTGCTGACTCCTGTCCTATGTCCTGCTGACCCTTGCCCTATGCCTCGCTGGCCCCATCCTCTTCCCTTCTGACCCCCATCCTATGCCCCGCTGACCTCGTCCTATGCGCCACTTACCTCATCCTATGCTCCACGGACCCTGTCCTCTTCCCTGCTACCCTATCCTTTGCCTCGCTGACCCCTGTCCTAGTTCGTGCTGACCTTATCCTATGCCCCGATGACACCATCCTATGCCATGCTGACCCCTGGCCTCTTCCCTGCTGACCCTATCCTATTTCCTGCTGACCTCATCCTATGCCCTGCTGACCCCTGACCCTTTGCCCTGCTGAACCTTGTCCTATGTCCCGCTGACCCCATCCTATGCCCCACTGACCCCTATCCTCTTCCCTGCTAAGCCCTGTTAGCGGCTAGCATCACTACTGCAGGTAAAAGCAAACAGAATTCAACATAGAACAATGTTAGATGCAACCTAGCATGGGATTAACATGTTTTGCATTAAACTATTGTAGAAGGTCCGGGCCCCTCTGGTCTGTAATCAGGCCGAGGGGGGCGGGGGTGCCTATGGAGTTAGAGAGTCATAGATCCCTTGTGTTTAGGTGAGATCAGAGGGACCAGGGATTTGTCTCAAACCGGGGGACGGAGGTTGGAACACCAGGGGTGCACGAGCTTACCTTAATTAGGCGCAATAGAAAGTAATGGTGATCAATAGGGATGGGCCCGGTGCTCGATGCGAACCCACGTTCGCATCGAGCACCGGGCGTTCGCTCGCTCGGCGAGCCCAGAACTATTTTGGCCACTCGCATCACGTTCGTGTGATGCGAGCGGCCCCGCAATGCATTGCGGCCGGCGCGGCCGACGCAGTGCATTGCTGGCTGATGATTGGCCAAGCATGCACTGTGACCCCGCATGCTTGGCCAATCACAGCCCCGGAAATTCGAAGAGCCATAATTGGCTACAGGCAGGACGCCTGTAGCCAATTACAGCTCAGGGGCTGTAGTACACGCCCCCCCCTATAAAACGCCGCCACGCCGTCTGCGCCGGTCACATGCTGTTCCGGCGCAGATTGAGCAGGCTGATTCTGTGACACTCTGCTGCATTTAGATAGTTAGAGAGATTCACTTACAGAGATTGAGTTAGATAGATTCAGTTACAAAGATTGATTGAGAAAGAGGGGCTTGTAGTGTGCTCGTGGCAGGCAGGCAGAGCTACTATATTTTGTTACCAGAAGCACCTATAGGACTTGTAGTGTGTTCGTGGCAGGCAGGCAGAGCTCCTATATTTTGTTACCAGAAGCACCTATAGGACTTGTAGTGTGTTCGTGGCAGGCAGGCAGAGCTCCTATATTTTGTTACCAGAAGCACCTATAGGACTTGTAGTGTGTTCGTGGCAGGCAGGCAGAGCTCCTATATTTTGTTACCAGAAGCACCTATAGGACTTGTAGTGTGTTCGTGGCAGGCAGGCAGAGCTCCTATATTTTGTTACCAGAAGCACCTATAGGACTTGTAGTGTGTTCGTGGCAGGCAGGCAGAGCTCCTATATTTTGTTCCCAGAGGCACCTATAGGACTTGAAGTGTGTTAGTCCCATTACACACACAGAGCTATATTTTCTTCCCAGAAGCACCTATAGGACTTGAAGTGTGTTAGTCCCATCACACACACAGAGCTATATTTTCTTCCCAGAAGCACCTATAGGACTTGAAGTGTGTTAGTCCCATCACACACACAGAGCTATATTTTGTTCCCAGAGGCACCTATAGGACTTGAAGTGTGTTAGTCCCATTACACACACAGAGCTATATTTTCTTCCCAGAAGCACCTATAGGACTTGAAGTGTGTTAGTCCCATTACACACACAGAGCTATATTTTCTTCCCAGAAGCACCTATAGGACTTGAAGTGTGTTAGTCCCATTACACACACAGAGCTATATTTTCTTCCCAGAAGCACCTATAGGACTTGAAGTGTGTTAGTCCCATCACACACACAGAGCTATATTTTGTTCCCAGAAGAACCTATAGGACTTGAAGTGTGTTAGTCCCATTACACACACAGAGCTATATTTTGTTCCCAGAAGCACCTATAGGACTTGAAGTGTGTTAGTCCCATTACACACACAGAGCTATATTTTCTTCCCAGAAGCACCTATAGGACTTGAAGTGTGTTAGTCCCATTACACACACAGAGCTATATTTTGTTCCCAGAAGCACCTATAGGACTTGAAGTGTGTTAGTCCCATCACACACACAAAGCTATATTTTCTTCCCAGAAGCACCTATAGGACTTGAAGTGTGTTAGTCCCATCACACACACAGAGCTATATTTTCTTCCCAGAAGCACCTATAGGACTTGAAGTGTGTTAGTCCCATCACACACACAGAGCTATATTTTGTTCCCAGAGGCACCTATAGGACTTGAAGTGTGTTAGTCCCATTACACACACAGAGCTATATTTTCTTCCCAGAAGCACCTATAGGACTTGAAGTGTGTTAGTCCCATCACACACACAGAGCTATATTTTCTTCCCAGAAGCACCTATAGGACTTGAAGTGTGTTAGTCCCATCACACACACAGAGCTATATTTTGTTCCCAGAGGCACCTATAGGACTTGAAGTGTGTTAGTCCCATTACACACACAGAGCTATATTTTCTTCCCAGAAGCACCTATAGGACTTGAAGTGTGTTAGTCCCATTACACACACAGAGCTATATTTTCTTCCCAGAAGCACCTATAGGACTTGAAGTGTGTTAGTCCCATTACACACACAGAGCTATATTTTCTTCCCAGAAGCACCTATAGGACTTGAAGTGTGTTAGTCCCATCACACACACAGAGCTATATTTTGTTCCCAGAAGCACCTATAGGACTTGAAGTGTGTTAGTCCCATTACACACACAGAGCTATATTTTGTTCCCAGAAGCACCTATAGGACTTGAAGTGTGTTAGTCCCATCACACACACAGAGCTATATTTTGTTCCCAGAAGCACCTATAGGACTTGAAGTGTGTTAGTCCCATCACACACACAGAGCTATATTTTGTTCCCAGAAGCACCTATAGGACTTGAAGTGTGTTAGTCCCATTACACACACAGAGCTATATTTTGTTCCCAGAAGCACCTATAGGACTTGAAGTGTGTTAGTCCCATTACACACACAGAGCTATATTTTCTTCCCAGAAGCACCTATAGGACTTGAAGTGTGTTAGTCCCATTACACACACAGAGCTATATTTTGTTCCCAGAAGCACCTATAGGACTTGAAGTGTGTTAGTCCCATCACACACACAGAGCTATATTTTGTTCCAGAAGCACCTATAGGACTTGATGTGTGTTTGTCCCATCACACACACAGAGCTATATTTTGTTCCCAGAAGCACCTATAGGACTTGAAGTGTGTTAGTCCCATTACACACACAGAGCTATATTTTGTTCCCAGAAGCACCTATAGGACTTGAAGTGTGTTAGTCCCATTACACACACAGAGCTATATTTTCTTCCCAGAAGCACCTATAGGACTTGAAGTGTGTTAGTCCCATTACACACACAGAGCTATATTTTGTTCCCAGAAGCACCTATAGGACTTGAAGTGTGTTAGTCCCATCACACACACAGAGCTATATTTTGTTCCCAGAAGCACCTATAGGACTTGAAGTGTGTTAGTCCCATCACACACACAGAGCTATATTTTGTTCCCAGAAGCACCTATAGGACTTGAAGTGTGTTAGTCCCATCACACACACAGAGCTATATTTTGTTCCCAGAAGCACCTATAGGACTTGAAGTGTGTTAGTCCCATCACACACACAGAGCTATATTTTGTTCCCAGAAGCACCTATAGGACTTGAAGTGTGTTAGTCCCATCACACACACAGAGCTATATTTTGTTCCCAGAAGCACCTATAGGACTTGAAGTGTGTTAGTCCCATCACACACACAGAGCTATATTTTGTTCCCAGAAGCACCTATAGGACTTGAAGTGTGTTAGTCCCATCACACACACAGAGCTATATTTTGTTCCCAGAAGCACCTATAGGACTTGAAGTGTGTTAGTCCCATCACACACACAGAGCTATATTTTCTTCCCAGAAGCACCTATAGGACTTGAAGTGTGTTAGTCCCATCACACACACAGAGCTATATTTTCTTCCCAGAAGCACCTATAGGACTTGAAGTGTGTTAGTCCCATCACACACACAGAGCTATATTTTCTTCCCAGAAGCACCTATAGGACTTGAAGTGTGTTAGTCCCATCACACAGAGCTCCTCTATTTTCTTTGCAGAAGCACCCATAGGACTTCTAGTGTGTTAGTGGCATCACACAGAGCTCCTATATATTCTTCTCAGCAGCACCCACAGGACTTCTAGTGTGTTAGTGGCATCACACAGAGCTCCTCTATTTTCTTTGCAGAAGCACCCACAGGACTTCTAGTGTGTTAGTGGCATCACACAGAGCTCCTCTATTTTCTTTGCAGAAGCACCCATAGGACTTCTAGTGTGTTAGTGGCATCACACAGAGCTCCTATATATTCTTCTCAGCAGCACCCACAGGACTTCTAGTGTGTTAGTGGCATCACACAGAGCTCCTCTATTTTCTTTGCAGAAGCACCCACAGGACTTCTAGTGTGTTAGTGGCATCACACAGAGCTCCTCTATTTTCTTTGCAGAAGCACCCATAGGACTTCTAGTGTGTTAGTGGCATCACACAGAGCTCCTATATATTCTTCTCAGCAGCACCCACAGGACTTCTAGTGTGTTAGTGGCATCACACAGAGCTCCTCTATTTTCTTTGCATAAGCACCCACAGGACTTCTAGTGTGTTAGTGGCATCACACAGAGCTCCTCTATTTTCTTTGCATAAGCACCCACAGGACTTCTAGTGTGTTAGTGGCATCACACAGAGCTCCTCTATTTTCTTTGCAGAAGCACCCATAGGACTTCTAGTGTGTTAGTGGCATCACACAGAGCTCCTATATATTCTTCTCAGCAGCACCCACAGGACTTCTAGTGTGTTAGTGGCATCACACAGAGCTCCTCTATTTTCTTTGCAGAAGCACCCACAGGACTTCTAGTGTGTTAGTGGCATCACACAGAGCTCCTCTATTTTCTTTGCATAAGCACCCACAGGACTTCTAGTGTGTTAGTGGCATCACACAGAGCTCCTCTATTTTCTTTGCATAAGCACCCACAGGACTTCTAGTGTGTTAGTGGCATCACACAGAGCTCCTCTATTTTCTTTGCAGAAGCACCCATAGGACTTCTAGTGTGTTAGTGGCATCACACAGAGCTCCTATATATTCTTCTCAGCAGCACCCACAGGACTTCTAGTGTGTTAGTGGCATCACACAGAGCTCCTCTATTTTCTTTGCAGAAGCACCCACAGGACTTCTAGTGTGTTAGTGGCATCACACAGAGCTCCTCTATTTTCTTTGCATAAGCACCCACAGGACTTCTAGTGTGTTAGTGGCATCACACAGAGCTCCTCTATTTTCTTTGCATAAGCACCCACAGGACTTCTAGTGTGTTAGTGGCATCACACAGAGCTCCTCTATTTTCTTTGCATAAGCACCCACAGGACTTCTAGTGTGTTAGTGGCATCACACAGAGCTCCTCTATTTTCTTTGCAGAAGCACCCATAGGACTTCTAGTGTGTTAGTGGCATCACACAGAGCTCCTATATATTCTTCTCAGCAGCACCCACAGGACTTCTAGTGTGTTAGTGGCATCACACAGAGCTCCTCTATTTTCTTTGCAGAAGCACCCACAGGACTTCTAGTGTGTTAGTGGCATCACACAGAGCTCCTCTATTTTCTTTGCATAAGCACCCACAGGACTTCTAGTGTGTTAGTGGCATCACACAGAGCTCCTCTATTTTCTTTGCAGAAGCACCCATAGGACTTCTAGTGTGTTAGTGGCATCACACAGAGCTCCTATATTTTCTTCTCAGCAGCACCCACAGGACTACCGACTACAATGGCTGGAAGACCGCCAAGGGGAGGCAGAGCGTGCAGAGCCAAGAACACAGGGCAGGCAGGCTCTGTTTCTAGTGGACGTGGCCGTGGACGTGGTCGTGCATCGTCATCAGCACGTGGCCATGGGACACGCGCGTCTTTGTTTTCGGCAGCTGGACATGTGGAGCCGCATCATGCTGAAGGCTTGGTAGAATGGATGACCAAGCCCTCCTCATCCTCCTCATCCTCTCTCACCCAGGCTCAGGGTACTGACAGAGCATCATCAGCCACCCCTTCCCTAGACCCACCATGTCCTCCTGAGGAGTCCCCCGAACTCTTTGAGCACAGTGTTGGGTACATGCTCCAGGAGGATGCCCAACGATTCGAAGGCTCGGATGACGATACCCAGCTTGAGGAATCTGGCAGTACAGTTCCACCAGCTGCAGCTTACTGCCAGGTTTGCTCTAGTGGTGAAGAGGGAGGGGATGATGAGGTCACTGACTCCACGTGGGTGCCTCAAGGGAGAGAGGATGAGGAGGAGGACGAGGAGGAGGAGGATGCGGCGTCACATGTCCAACGAGGCAGGATGCCCCCTGGAGGCCAGGTAGAGGCCAGCACAGCAACTGTACAACACCGCAGAGCTCCGCCTGTGCAGGGCGCTGCCTCTGCACGTTATCAGAAAAGTTCTTTGGTGTGGGCCTTTTTTGAGACGAGTGCAGCAGATCGCACCACTGCTATTTGCAATATTTGTCTCAAGCGTATCTCGCGTGGCCAAAACATCAGCCGCTTGGGCACGACAAGCATGACCAGACATATGGCGACCTGCCATGCAGCTCGTTGGCAGGCACACATAAAAGACCCACACCAAAGAACTAAGCGGACCTCTCCTTGCTCCTCCTCAGCTGGGATCTCCATCCCCACTACACCTTCAGTCCTCTCTGAAAGCTGCTCTGAGAGGACTGAAGGTGTAGAATTCGGTGTGTCACAACCAAGTACTTGCAGTACACCGACGTCCGAATGCAGCAGGCAAATTTCCCTGCCCCAGCTGCTGGACCGTAGAAAGAAGTACACTCCCAGCCATCCACATGCCCAGCGGTTGAATGCTAGCCTTGCTAAATTGCTAGCACTTCAACTGCTGCCTTTTCAGTTGGTAGACTCGGCCCCCTTCCGTGAGTTTGTTCAATGTGCGGTTCCTCAGTGGCAGGTTCCCAAACGCCACTTTTTCTCGCGGAAGGCGATTCCGTCTCTCTACCGGCATGTGGAGGGCAATGTCCATGCCTCGCTGGACAGGGCGGTCAGCGGTAAGGTGCATATTACCGCTGACTCATGGTCCAGCAGGCATGGACAGGGACGGTACCTTTCTTTCACGGCCCATTGGGTCACTCTATTGGCAGCTGGGAGGGATGCAGGACAAGGTGCAGTAGTGTTGGAGGTTGTCCCGCCACCACGCCTCCAAAACGCGACTACTGCTACTGGTTGTGACACACCTCTCTCCTCCACCCCCTCCTCTTCTTCTTCCTCCAGTGCTCTGTCCTTGGAACCAGCGGTGCTCCGTAGGCGTACAAGGGGCTACGCAAGTACGCAGGCAAAAAGATGCCATGCCGTGCTTGCGCTGGTGTGTTTGGGGGACAGGAGCCACACTGGGCCAGAGGTTCTGGCAGCTCTGCAGGGGCAGGCCGAGAGGTGGTTGACGCCACGTCAGCTTAAGCCAGGAATGGTCGTTTCTGACAATGGCACCAACCTCCTCTCCGCCCTGCGACAGGGGCAGCTCACCCATGTGCCCTGCATGGCTCACGTCCTCAACCTGGTGGTGCAGCGGTTCTTGGGCAGGTTCCCAGGCTTACAGGATGTCCTGAGGCAGGCCAGGAAAGTCTGTGTGCATTTCCGCCGATCTTATAATGCCAGTGCTCGGCTGACTGAGCTGCAAAAGGAGCTGAACCTGCCCAAGAACCGCCTAATATCTGACATGCCCACCAGGTGGAACTCAACGTTGGCCATGCTGCAGCGACTGCACACGCAGCAGAGGGCCATCAATGAGTACCTTTGCGACTACGGCACCAGGACAGGGTCAGGGGAGCTTGGTTTTTTTTCCCCACGTCAGTGGAGCATGATCAGGGATGCATGCACTGTCCTCTCACCATTTGAGGAGGCCACGAGGATGGTGAGCAGTGACAGTGCATGCATCAGTGACACTGTCCCTCTTGTCCACCTGTTGGAGCATACGCTGCGTGGGATAATGGACAGGGCACTTGAGGCAGAACAGAGGCAGGAAGAGGAGGACTTCCTTGCCTCTCAAGGCCCCCTTTATCCGGACAGTGTTCCTTCTGTCCCACCCATCACACAGGAAGAGGATGAGGAGGAGGAGGAGGAGGAGGAGGAGGAGGAGGATTGTGTGAGCATGGAGGTGGAGCCTGGCACTCAGCATCAGCAGCAGCAGTCTTTTAGGGATGATGTACAGTCCCAACAAGCCAGTGGACTTGTACGTGGCTGGGAGGAGGTGGCTGGCGATCATGTCATCCTCAGTGACCCAGAAGACTCCGGACCGAATGCCTCAGCTAACCTACGCTGCATGGCCTCCCTGATCCTGCAAAGCCTGCGGAAGGATCCTCGTGTTCTTCGGATCAAGGAGTGGGACCATTACTGGCTGGCCACTCTCCTTGATCCGCGGTACAAGGGTAAGGTTGCGGACCTTATCTTGCCGTCGCAGAGGGAGCAGAGGATGAGACATCTCAGGGAGGCCTTGCAGAAAGGTCTGTGCAACGCGTTCCCAGAAACTGGGAGGCTACAAACTCCTGGTCCTGGGCGACGAGTTGCTGAGGCTTCGGTCAGTGGCAGAAGGAGCGGTGGGGAAGGTGGACGTCTGACCGATGCGTTCAGACAATTTTTTAGTCCGCAGCCCCAAGGTATGATCGGTTCCAGCAACCATCGCCAGCGTCTGATATACATGGTGCAGGAATACCTTGGGGCAAGGTCAGACTTGGACACCTTTCCCACCGAAAATCCTCTGGCTTACTGGGTCCTGAGGATGGATCACTGGCCAGAGCTTGCACAGTATGCAATTGAGCTACTGGCCTGTCCTGCCTCCAGCGTTCTTTCCGAACGCACATTCAGTGCTGCTGGAGGATTTGTGACTGATCATAGGGTGCGCCTGTCCACCGCCTCGGTTGATCGACTGACATTCATCAAAATGAATCAGTCTTGGATCACCACCAGCTACCAGGCACCTGAGGCGGATATAACCGAATAATTTTTAATGTCACATCCCTTCAAGACTGCCTATGCTGATGCTGAGTGACTGTCCTCTTATGTTCACTGACTATCCTCTTCCTCCTCCTCAATGATCCATGCCACCACACCAGTGCCTAAGGCACAATTTTTCAGCCCCTGTTTAACAGGGGCGTGTACTTACAATTTTTTAAAAAAAGGCTTCGCAACACGTGTGACTGCTGTGCTCCAAGTACAGTCTCTGTGAGGGCCGTGTTGCAGTGTTGTGGCACCAGCACCAGTGCCTAAGGCCCAATTTTTCAGCCCCTGTTTAACAGGGGCGTGTACTTACAATTTAAAAAAAAAATGCTTCGCAACACGTGTGACTGCTGTGCTCCAAGTACAGTCTCTGTGAGGGCCGTGTTGCAGTGTTGTGGCACCAGCACCAGTGCCTAAGGCACAATTTTTCAGCCCCTGTTTAACAGGGGCGGGTACTTACAATTTTTTTAAAAAATGCTTCGCAACACGTGTGACTGCTGTGCTCCAAGTACAGTATCTGTGAGGGCCGGGTTGCAGTGTTGTGGCACCAGCACCAGTGCCTAAGGCACAATTTTTCAGCCCCTGTTTAACAGGGGCGTGTACTTACAATTTTTTAAAAAAATGCTTCGCAACACGTGTGACTGCTGTGCTCCAAGTACAGTATCTGTGAGGGCCGGGTTGCAGTGTTGTTGCACCAGCACCAGTGCCTAAGGCACAATTTTTCAGCCCCTGTTTAACAGGGGCGTGTACTTACAATTTTTTAAAAAAAATGCTTCGCAACACGTGTGACTGCTGTGCTCCAAGTACAGTATCTGTGAGGGCCGGGTTGCAGTGTTGTGGCACCAGCACCAGTGCCTAAGGCACAATTTTTCAGCCCCTGTTTAACAGGGGCGTGTACTTACAATTTTTTAAAAAAATGCTTCGCAACACGTGTGACTGCTGTGCTCCAAGTACAGTCTCTGTGAGGGGTTGCAGTGTTGTGGCACCAGCACCAGTGCCTAAGGCACAATTTTTCAGCCCCTGTTTAACAGGGGCGGGTAATTACAAATCTTGATCTAATAGTTCACAGCAGGGCCCATTCCTGCGCCCACCAAGAGTAACTATGAGGGCCTACAGTCTTGTGGCAACACCGTCCACCACCACCGCCAAAGGCCCAATTTTTCTGCCCTGTTCATCAGGTGCTTGCAATTACAAATCTTGATCTAATAACTCACAGCAGGGCCCATTCCTGCGCCCACCAAGAGTAACTGTGAGAGCTTACAGTCTTGTGGCAAAACCGTCCACCACCACCACCACCACCCCCAATTTTTCTGCCCTGTTCAACAGGTGCATGCAATTACAAATCTTGATCTATTAACTCACAGCAGGGCCCATTCCTGTGCCCACCAGTCTTGTGGCTACACCAACATCTAATAGGGCAAATTTCTGCAGAGTATATACGCCAGGCCCCTACTTTCAAACATCCAACTTACAAACGACTCCTACTTGCAAATGGAAAAAGAAAACAGGAAGTGAGAGAAAATCTACCCCTAGGAAGGGAAATTCTATCCTGTTAGATTTAATTTGGGAAAAAGGTATCTCCTCTCTACTGATACTTTATCACCAATCCTTGTTTCAATTAAAACCCCACTTTTCCAAAAACATTTGTCATTGGGACGGAAAGTGAGGTGACATGTTCTGAACACATGTGCAAAGACAGCAAATGTTACAGGGGTGATAACCCCTCCCTATGTTCTCCAAAAAGCTTAAAAATAGATTTTTTTTGGGATGGAGCTACACTTCATAATGTACCTGTTCAGATTCTACTTAAGATCAAACCTAAAGCCGCAAGTGGTTTTAAATGGCTTCTTTTTTTCCTTTACAAATGTCATTTTGTGCAAGGACAGTTCTAAACACGGGAAACACATGCCACTTCACAGGCATACTTTAGACACCCCCCAGGTACCATATTTAAAGGAAAATTTCACTTTTTTTTTTTCACTTTATGCATCATTAAAATGACTGCTCCCGAAAAAACATTAGTTTTTAAAAGTTCTTTTTGCATTGATATATGTCCCCTGGGGCAGGACCCGGGTCCCCAAACCTGTTTTATGACATTAACATGCATATTGGCCGTTGTAATTAGCACTTTTGATTTCGAACGTTCGCGTCCATTATAACGTATAGGGTTCGAAAATTCGCGCGAACTTTCGGTCCGTTCGAAGGTTCTGGTTCGAACCGAACCCGGGGGTGTTCAGCTTATCCCTAGTGATCAACAGGTTAGATAGAGAATGGAAGAGCAAACTTACAAAGCAAGGGGTGTCACCTGTATGTATGCTGGGAGAGCCAGGTGGGGTGAAAAAAGAAACCTAGAATTAAAACCTTGTGTCCCTGGAGTCTTCTAGGGCAGCCCCCGGGGATGTAAAATGGCCCCTTTTGTGGACACCGATCTGGTCTTGACGATCATTGCAGTGATGTCCAGCGGGTCTAGGGAGTAAGAGGGAGTTGTAATTTGGGTCGTGGGCGTCGGGAATCGGTGCTTCGTGGCTGTATTAGTCCCGGCAGATGTGGAGCTCTATTCAGACATGTCCATCTCGAGTGACTCCGTGCATGCGCTCCTTTTTCTTTTATTTTCATCTGGTGATCTGATCAGTAAGTCTGTTGTTTTTCAAAAGAATAAGCTTTCTTCCAAATGTATCAGTAGGAGGGATGACACAAACCATTTACTACTGACATGGGTGCTTACAATGATCAGATTCTATTTACTTACGTGAAACCTGTATCTCAAAAAAGGAAAAAACTGTTTGCTGTAACTGATTATGAAGTCTGGAACTTGGTTTAGGCTTGTTGGTGTATTTAAATCTGTTACTACTGCACATCTTACACTAACCTACCTCCCCCACCCGACCGACAGTGCTGCTGTCCAAATGTGCCCCATGTGCAATACAGGGGGTGTACAACTGGCCAGATCACCAGGTGAAAACAGGAAAAAAGGAAAAAAAAAAAAACGAATGTAGCCACCACATCTAATGACTGGTGAGCTATAAAATATATCATTTTTGGTTTTGGGTTTAATACTACCGTATTTATCAGTGTATAACACGCACTTTTTCCCCCCTTAAAATCGGGGGGGGGGAAATCATGGGTGTGTGTTATACGCCGATCCCCACTGTCTGTGAGCCGAAAAAGAGCAAGTGGCGCCGAAAAATACCGTGCGGCGACGAAAAATACAGAGCGCCACCGAAAAAGGCTCCGCTCGCAGTGACGTCATCCCGCCTCCCTGCTGTCTCTGGAGCGAGCGCTGACCAAAAAGACAGAGCCGAGTGTACTGTGTGCTCAGCTCCGCTCGCAGTCCCGCCCAGATTGGGCGGGACTGCGAGATGAGCCGAGACGAGTACAGCTGAGTACAAAGGGCTCTGTCTATCTCGGCAGTGGGAAATTTAAACGTGCCGCAAATGACACTGGGCAAGGCTGCAAACAGCGCTGGGCAAGGCTATGTACATGCCACAAATGACACTGGGCAAGGCTGCAAACAGCGCTGGGCAAGGCTGCAAATGGCACTGGGCAAGGCTGCAAATGGACACTGATCATTCTGCAATGATGGACAAGGCTGCAGATGGACACTGATAAGGCTGCATTGATGAGCATTTAAATGTAAGTTTTTTTTTCTTAAACTTCCCTCCTAAACTTGGTGTGCGTGTTGTACGCCGGTGCGTGTTATACGCCGATAAATACTGTACTTTAAATAAGGAAATGTTATTGCTTTAAGGACCAATCACTAAGTAGGCTAAAATGTATGTACTGCATACATCTATTCAAAGACAAATACCATGTTGCCACTTATAATAAATAAATAAACAAATACAGTACATTGTTTTAAAGTATATGTTACGGCAAAATAAACAAAAAAACAATAAATGCAATTTAAAAATGCAGTACATTTCCACATTACAGGCACATTTCCTGATTTTTCACCCCTTTATAGACACTGCAGGAACAATACCCGATAATCTCCCAGTAATGCACTGAGCACTTAAATCCTATTGTGGGCTGACAACATACAGCTTGAGTGGTGTCAGCCCTTAACAGTTTTCTATTACTAAACTATTGCCCCCTGTGCTATTTTCCAAAACGTAGACACTAATCATTCTGTAGTCCCAAGAAAAGAACTGGGATGGTTAATTCAGTAATGTCCTTGTAATAACATAGGAAGTGTACAAAAGACACAGAACAGCTCTGCGTTTCTCTCGTGATACATGATTTTTTTTTTAATGATCAAACAGAACAAAATGCTTCAAATTGCATGTTTAAAAGAGCAAAATAGAGCAAATAGAAGAATGACATTGTTAGAGTTCACATACACTTTAAGCCCTTGCAAGAGATAATTATTAATTTGGTGCACAAGCTTTATAAAATATAGCTATTAGGTGTTTTAGTTGCAGAATACCTTTCAATGGCACTTCACAAATAATCTAGATGGCTTATATTTTCAGTGGGTCACATTCACAGACATCCATTTTGCAACACACCATATTCATAATATATGTCAATTTGTTTGTGTGTAATGTTTGACAGTACATAGCTGATTTTACAACTTTTAAGAATAACAAAAATAAAAGAAACAAACTCATGGCTCATCTAACCTTCTAAGACACCCCAGTTTATTTTAAAAACACCTGTGTTACAAAAAACATTGTACTTAGATGCATAGTAATAAAATTGGCCAGCACTAAGACAATTTTAAATAGCAAGGCTGAGTCTAGGTTTACTAGGGACAAAGAGCACAGGCTAGGGCTTTACTACAAGAATTAACATGCTACAGAGGGTATAGCAGTGTAAAATTGGCCAGTAGCAGGGCAGTTTTAATCTGGAATAATAGGCCAAAGAGCACACGCAAATGTTTTACTACTAAATGTGAAAAAGACCACATATAATACAGAAGTCTAAAATTGTCCAACAGTAGGACAATTTTAATGAGCAAGGCTAGGCCCAAAATAACTAGAGACAAAGATCACAGGCTGAGGATTTATTACATGAATTAAGATACTGCAGAGGAAATAGTAGTGTAAATGTAGCCAGCAGCAGGGCAGTTTTAGGGATGGTAGGAATAACTGTTGTATGCCCAACTTTTTTCTTTTTGTGGGGATGGAAAGGTTTGGTGAATGTGAGTGATGTCATTTGAAGTGGTTTAGATACACACTGTTTTTACACTTGGCTTTTTTGGCAAAGGATACACCAGCATGCAAAAAAGAAAAAACAGCTCAGAGAATAGATAGTCGATAACAAGTGAATAATATACTTAACCCACAAAATAAATGACAACCCAAAATAACAACCCCTGAAACAAAAGTGGATTGGCCAGGTGAGCCTTACAGCAAAAAACAAAGTTTCTTTGGATGGGAAAAAAGGGACTGCAAACCTGAAATTAACCACAAAACAAAATTAAAGAAAAAAAAAACACAAATAATAAGAACAAAAAAGGCAGTAATGGGGTTGGTTTCCAGAAATGCTAGCATGTAGATTTTAAGCATAGTTTCCTAGCTGACACAAATGTTTCCTAATATAGTTTGACAGCTCTCTGTATGCGTTACCTATAACAACTTCTAACTCACTTGACACTATGACTGCTTTGTGCTCCCACTACCCCTTTTAGAGTAAGAGGGTTGGCTTAATCAAATAAAGATATTGGCACTTCTAAGCCTGATAGTGATAGTTCAAAAGCCACGCAATGCATAATGTTTAAACAAAAACTCCCCAGGTGAATCTGCACGTAAATTTAAGGAATCTCAAACCTACAGGATTTGCATCAAACCCATAGCAGTGGTGATTTCAAACCTCACTCCAGTGATCAGTTACAAAAGAGCGGCATATAGTTGGAGGTCCTGATGGATAACCTTATCTAGTGCAAATTGAGGTGATCTTTTGGAAATGGTACAATCTGATATGTGATGCATACAACATCTATTCATAGTCCCATTAAACAGTGCTAAAGGCCATGCTAACGTTTAGGAAGACTAAATTGACTTCTTCATTCAACCACAGGGCCACAGGAATATGGAGAAATAATCTGTGGATTAGAAAATATGGTTTTCCCCAGGACCTATTACCCTAGACAACTAATTTTCTTATTCTTTTGATAAAATTTTGGCATCTCTATTAAGGATTGATATACTGTGAAATTGTACATTTGAGAGAGCTGTGTAACCTTACCCTTTATAAGAATAAATACAGTGAGTGCTCTCCCCAGTGCTTCCTAATATACCCCCTCTAGGTGATGGACAATGACCTCCAACTTTTTCCCAATGCCAGACCATTGGAAGACCATGCAGATCATTGATTTTGAATGGGGAAAAAGGCAGAAACAATCAAGTGGATGTTGTAAAAGGAACATTGGAGAATCACATAATAACCATGGTAATCAGAGTAAATTCTAAAGCAAATAAATGGAACATATTTGCATAATAATATAGATACTCTGTGTATATAGGAAGAATAAGTAAACAGGCATGCTCTGGAACGTCAGGTCTTTAAAGCACAAATATGTATGAAATAAAAACTCACTGGATTGTCTTAGCTTTCTATTTACAACTGTTAGGCCAAAGAATGGTTGAAAAGCATACATACAGAGCAACTCTGGCATAGGAAGGTAGGAAGTGGCAATCATATTTGAAGGGCGACCCGGCTTTTGTGGGAAAAATATAGCAAATAAAAAAAAATGTATAACATATACAATTGCTACACAAGCCATATTGTAATGTATTGCCAATTAAAATCTGCACTTGTTTCCCCTAGAAATATAACTTCCTGCTTGTGTGTGGCTCATAGATTTTCTCAGAAGTCTGCAGTGAGAAACATGTCATATTTTAGGCATCCTTTGCAACAAAAAAAAATATATATATATATATATTTTTAGATACTCCCAAAGAATTTATTACCTCTAAAGAGATGCAGACCCTGTAACTTTCCCCATAAGAACACTGCAAGTGCATCAGCTAATTAATAATGAAAAAAACACTTCCATTCTGATTCACTCTACACACAACAAACAGCTATTTCTTCAGAGCAAAATCAGGTAGTTATCTGCAGGTTTGTTAAAAACCTAGTGTAGCAGTCACACTTTGCCAAGTGTGCGCTATATGTACAAATTTTGTTGTAATGGAGTTTTGGGGGTTAATTGTGCAGGAATTACTTTGACATCAGTCTGACTGGGCTGTGCTGAGGTTCTACCTGGTCATAGGTGCAGTGAGGCACCCGTGACAGGCAGAGAACCGGGCCTGGTTGGCACGTCACCTTGTTTTGGATACCGATACTCTAGGAAGGACGGGTTTATGTTTAGTGCGTCCGGCCGGCGCACTGCATTTAAGGCTCGCATTTCATCTATTTATGTAAGTGCAATTATTTTTAAGTTTGAATAAAAAGCTTTGGGTTTTACACTATTGGAGCCCCTTATCTTTTTTATGTACTGGCATACATCACTGAGTGCCTACCCATGAGATTTGTATTGAGGAGTGTGGAGTGGTGTTTCCAGGCTGTGGTTATCTGCTGTACTACTGAGGAGTTGAAAGGAGGGCTATTTCTGTGAGAGCTTATTGTGACACTCTATAATGGGGGTCACACGGATCTGGTAAGAAGTAAATCTCAATTTTTCCCTTGGTGGTGGATCACCTGCGGCTTATCTGAAGATTTTTTTGGATAGTTGGACTTTCTTTTTTCATTTAATTATATGTCACACGGGTGGAATATCTTTGAAGACACTTCCAAAGTTTCGAAAAAAAATTCTGTTGGACTTTCATTAATACATTTTTTATGGTGTTGGTTTATTTTCATTTAATTTCTCTAATGCATTATATGTGATATCATTGTTTATAAATATTCACTTGGGTGTGGAGGCATATCACATTGTCACTACACACTCATTTGTCAAGGATTAATTTGTGGTATTTCTATATATTTTAGCTGTGCCACACATACACCTATAGGTTTTAGTTCACATCTATGACCATAGCTGAAGCATGGTCAGTTGATCACGCACACAACATTTTTGGTTTAAGCGCTATTCTTTTTATTTTCCACGTATATAAAGGTGCCTTTGAAAGGTAACTTTAAATGGGTTGGGGGGATGTACAACATTGGAACTGTTCACATGATTATAATGAAAGCAGACCCTGCCTGTAGCTATAGAATTAAGCTGCCCGTAACTCAATTTTTTTCTTTCAGCCAGCGGGTTGAATGAAAAAAAACTGACCCCATTCCCCCATACACACATTTGAGATGGATGAGGGATTCTTCCCACTGTGTCATTGTATTGCTACAGCAGGGAGACTTACCCTCTATCAGAATACACAGATCTGTGCTGCAGGCTGAAATCTGACTGGGTGGTTGAACAGAAGTTGATTGGGAGACTGACTTCTGTTTACCACAGTGGCTATATATGGATCAAAGTCCCTGCTAAACCAGCCAAATTTTGTTCCGTGTATGGCCAGCTAAAGAACAAAAGGCTGGAGTTTTTCTTTAATAGTAGGAATGAAAGCAAAAAAATTGCTTGACTAGATTATAGTGGAAGCATTCTGTACCACTATGATAAAGTACAAATGGAACTGGAGGATTATCTGGACAGCAAGAGCTCAGTAAAGCAACAGGGAGAGGAGAAAAGGATTACATGACCCATGCTGTTTTAAAAGCACAGTATCCTGACTCTAAACAGCAGTTACTGAACAGTGTTAAATTGATTGTAGAGCCTTAACTGCTGTTGACTGTTCAAGTGAAAAGTACATTGGAAATTAGGCCTTTGACCTGCAGCCTAAATAATTTGACAGCAATGTAATTTCAGTGCTAAATACACTCTTGACAGCATATCAATTTTAATTAAAAGTCAAAAAGAAACACTGCAAAAATAAGAAGGTAGTTTTTATCAACCCTATACAGATTTCAAATATGATCTGATTAAATTGTGTGTGTATGTTGTCCTATTTCAGAGTTAAGCTTATTTATTTAAAGTGTTGTACTGGCCATGGAAATCTTATTCAGTTCTTGATAGGTTGAAATTTGCTCAGTGATTGTACCAACAGGGCCTCCCATTCAACATCTCTTGACTGAAAATTTGAGAGAGCTGGAAATTTTTGACCAATCAGATAGAGCCACAGTTCAGGTGTTTTGACAGCCGGTAGACCAGCTGTCAAAATACAATGTGTACAGCAGGAGATCCACCTGCGCTGTATAGCATGGATAGATACATTTGTTTTTGTTTTTTTGTATGGCCGACTTTAGCCTACCCAAAAGTGGACTAAATTCTCACTGATATTTTATGGACATTGGACATCAACTGTATATACAGCTGTTCAATATGTAACCTAACTGACACAAGGTACTTGTATTATCTACTTAAACCACACTCAGTCAGCTATCTTTTATAACTGGTACTCACATTGTAACTGTTTCTTACTATTTTGAAAAATGTCTTTAATAAAAAAAGATATCAATCAAAAAAAGTTTATACATTACACTACTTTATTACACATGGCATGTAGCACTTCTTAGTACAGGCCACAACTACAGCGCTGCAGCAAATATAATGCTGAGTGTGATGATGTAAAAATTCATGCAATATTTTTATTTATAGTTCATTAGGGGACACAAGAATATTCTAATATGATTTTATAGTTTATACTGCCACCTTAAGGAGTACTTGGACAGTGGGAAATTAAAAAGTATGTTCCCAGTATGTTTCAGTTTTTGCTAGTATCCTAGGAGGATGGATATCCTTTCGCTACTAGGACAAGTTTACGCCTTTTTTACAAGCCATTTTATTTTATTTCCAAGTTATATTTACTTATTTAAGACCTCATCTACATGCTGCTGAACTGGACTCTGTATGAAGCTATCAAGATGGGCATTTCCTTGGTACTGCCTTAAAGGCTGTACCCCCATGTCTAGAATCTGCTGCAGCAATAATTGCATTTATAAAGCCAAAAAAAAAAAAAAAAAATTCCCTGCGAGCTGCCTTTATTTTGCTCAGCAACAGCTGGGGAGCCAGTGTGCATGATGAGGCCACAATGTAGTGCACTGGGAACAAGATTAGAGATTTTTTGGATACATTCTTGTGTCACTTTGTATAGAAGTAACGGGTGCATAAAAATTGGTCTTTGGGTGTCACTGGCTTTCCTTCCCACTGTAACCCTATAGAGGTATTCTTGGTGAAAGCCAGAATTGGCCCTGCTTAAAAAAATTGCAATGATATGCACCTATCAAACAGGTGCAGAAAAATTGGTCTTTGGGTGTCGGTGGTGCCTTCCCACCGTAACCCTATAGAGGTACTCTTGATGAAAGCAAGAATTGGTTTTGCTGTAAAAAAACTGCAATGATATGCACCTGTCAAACAGATGCAGAAAAATGACTCTTTGGGTGTTGGGGGCACCTTTCCACCATAACCCTATAGAGGTACAAAATATATTTCAATGATATTTACCTGTCAAACAGGTGCTGCAAAATTGGTCTTTGGGTGTTAATTGTGCTCATGATACCTATACCAAAAGAATTCTACCAGATGAAATGCTTGAACACCTTCAAAGCTGACGTGATCAGTGACATCGGCATCGGGGGCTTCATAGCTGGTAATCCAGGACTGATTAATTTTATAAAGTCAAACAGTCCACGGTTCTGTGGACAGATGCGTTCTATGATAAGTAACGAAACCTCCTGCAGCACTGAATGCCCGTTCTGAAAGCACACTGGATGCAGGGTAGCCCAGCAACTCAATAGCATACTGGGCAAGTTCTGGCCAGAGGTCTATTCTTATTACCCAGTAAGTCAGTGGATCATCAGCTGGAAAGCTCTCCATCTCTTTTTTGGCCCGAGGTGATCTGCAGACGATGCCGATGGGATAAGGAAGCTGATAGCCCTGGGCGGCGAGGACTAAAAAAATTCCGAAATGCCTCACTTAGTCGGATGCCTTTCTTGACCAACAGAAAGACACTGTAACCTACTGGAGTCAGGAAAAACATTCAATAAAATCCTCTTTAAAGTGTCCTCAATAGATTTTATCTTCTGCACTCTCTGTAGGGATGGGATGAGTTCTGAGACTTTCCCCTTATATCGGTGGTCAAGGAGGGTTGCCAACCAGTAATCATCCTTCTCCTTTATGCCATGTATTCTTGGGTCCTTTTGCAATCTTTGAAGCATGAGGTTGCCCATGCGCCACAAATTTGCTGAGGCTTGAGAAGCAGACTCCTCAGGGTCACTCAGAATGACAGCATCTGGAACTTCCTCCTCGCAGCCACGTACTACTCCCAAGGGTCCGGGTTCAAAGCCTATCAAAGTGCCAGAATCCTCCTCCTCACCCTCCTCCCGTCTCTCCTCTTTTGTGTTCTGTGACATAGAAATTATGGTGTCTGGTTAAAGTGGGTCTTGAGAGGAATGGAAGTCCTCCTCTTCCTCCTGCTGCTCTGCCATGCAGAGTCTGCACCAACAGGAACACAACAGGGATTGTGTCACTGATGCATGCACTGTCACAGCTCACCATCCTTGGGGCCCCCTCAAATGGTCACAATACAGTGCATGCATCCTTTACGGGCAGGTGGATTTCACATTGAATTTCAATCAACCGAGCACTGGCTGTGTATCACCGCTTGAAATGGCTACAGACTCTTCTGGCCAGCTTTAGCACATCTTGCAACCCTGGGTACGTATTTAGGAAAAAAACAAATATACATGTGGCGCTGGTACTGAAACAGATCCTATAGTACTGAAGTCCAAGTGACTAGCAGTGTTGGTCATCTTACTTTAAAAAAGTAATTTAGTTACGTTACAGTTACTACATTGGAAAAGTAATTAGTTACGCAGCAAAGTAACTGTGACTTTTTTTTATATTCTATACGTGTAACTAAGGGGCGGGTCTAGTATTACTGTAAGCAAGGGGCGCATTTATTATTATACAGTATATCGTGTAACCAAGGGGCTGCTCTATTATTACTCTAACCAAGGGGCAGATCTGTTATAGCGTGTAAGCAAGGGGCGGGTCTATTATTATTATATCGTGTAAGGGGCGGATGGCTACAGAAGAGTGCGAATGTTAAATTAATGGGCAGAGCTCGATATATAACAATAATAATAAATCCGCCCCTTAGTTACACGATAGACGCCCCTTGCAAAGTAGCAAGAGCGTCGGGGGCGTGCGGCATCGCCTCGTACAAATACATGTTAACTGCGCCTGCGCTGTGTAGAGTTCACTCAGAGCTGTTTAGGTTCGGCAATTTTCGTAAGCTCTGTAGTCCTTCGTACTGCACAAGCAATGCTACTGCGCAGTACAGGGGGTCCTTATCCGCAGGGGGAACTTTTTCAGCAGGACACCAGAATTACACTACTGTCATCTAGTGGCGGTAGATGTAATTTCGGTAACGCTGCCCAAGTAATGGGAACTGCGTTACCATGAGGGGAAAAGTAATCAGTTAGATTACTCGTTACCCTCTAAAGTAACTGCGCTAAGTAACTCTGTTTATTTTAACTCAGTTACTTACATCACTGGTGACCAGTGGGCTGCTATGCAGCCTAAAAATAGTCTATTGATTCAGGGCCAGCCTTAGCAGGGAAGCAGAAGTGGTCTGCAAGAAAAAACAAATGCAGGCGCCTCCTCTGAGTCAGACTGTAAAGTGTGTATTAATGAAAACACATAGTAACTTACATCTAGGTAAACAGGGAAGGGTACATATGTGGGTAATCACGATCAAGCCTGTGAGGCCATCCCCTTTAGCACTGCGATCCAGGAAATGTTCAAAGCCTTTCTCCAGCTCTCCACCATCATACCATCTTCCTGCCGGCCGTGAAAGCCCACAGAGTGGCTGAGACAGCTGAGACAGCATACCTTCTACTGAACAGTGTGATGGATGCCCCACAGAGCGTTTACCCACAGAAGTACCCTTCCTTGTTTACCTTTTTGTAAGTTACTATGTGTTTTTATTAATACACACTTTACTTTCTAACTCAGAGGCGCCTATTTTTTCTTACATATTTAGGAAACGCTGCACCACAAAATTGAGGACATATGCCAGTCATGGCACATGTGTCAACTTTCCCTGTTTAAGGGCAGACAGGAGGTTTGAGACATTATTGCACACCACCATTCCTGTCTCCAGCTGCCATGATGTGAACCACCTCTTGGCCTGTCCCTGCAATGCTGCAATAATATCTGCTCTGGTGTGGTTCCTGTCCCCTAAACACACCAGCTGAAGCACTGCATGTCACCTTTTAGCGTGACTCTGGGAATAGCCCTTTGAATGCTTAGGGGGTACCTGATGTTCATAGGACAATTCTGCAGAGGAGGGCATGAAGGTGACGGAGGAGGAGGAGGGGGTAGAGCTCACAGGTCTGGCATCATCACCACCAGCTGTATGGAGACATAGGGGCACAACAAGCTGCAGCACCGAGCCCTGTCCTGCATACTTTCGAGTTGCAAGCAGCGTTACCCAATGCTTTCTGGACCACGTGTCAGCAGTAGGGTGGATTTTACAGCTGACTGCCTTGCCCAGCGATGCCAGAACATTCCCTTCCACGTGATGGTACGAGAGATGGAACAGGCTTACATGAAAAGTAGTAGCGACTGGGAACCTGCCATTGTGGTAAAGCACATTGTATGAATTCACGGAAGGGGACAGAATCCACCAGGCTAAAAGGCAGAAGTTGAAGAGCCAAAAGCTTTGACAAGCTTGCATTTAGACTCTGGACATGTGGGTGGCAGGGACTGTATTTTTTTTCTACTGCAGCAGATGGGGCACAGAAATGTGCCGGCTACAGTCTACAGCTGGTGGTGTGCTGCTAGCAGATGTGCTGCTAAGACCTGGGACACCCTGTGCTATACCATCATCCCTGTCAGTAGAGGCTGCTGAGAGGTAATGACTTGGTATAGCAGGGGCAGACTGAAGTGGGTAAGGAGGAGGAGGAGGGACAGATTTGTACCCCTTTTGTGTGGCTTTTAGGTGCTCTTGCCAATGGGCTGAGTGGTTGGACATTAAATGCCTTGTTAAGCATGTGGTACCCAAATGGCTGGTGTTTTTGCCTGAGACACATGTTTGATGTGCCTGAGACACAGTTTGCAGATAGCAACAGTGCGATCTGCTGCAGATGTGCTGAAAAAGGCACAGACAGCTGAGCTTTGGGGAGTGGGCCGGGAGATAACAGCTGCAGAATGTGATGGAATAGAGAGGCTGCTCACTACTCTTTCTTGATGTCGGCCTCCTAGGGGGTGTGACCCCTCACCTTCAGTTTCCTCCTATGCTTTATCTGGCACCCAAGTCACATCAGTGACCTCACCATCATCACCATCTCCATCTCCTCCATCATCATCATTACCACTGGAGACAACTTAGCAATATGCTGTGGCTGGGGGAACATGAATGCCAATTTGTCTACCAGTGTTCTCTCCTCTCTCTAAGCTCATGTTCCTGTCATCCTCAACCTCAGAACAAACATCTTAATCCAGTAATGACTGGGCATCATCAAGAAGCAAGTGGCTGATGCTGTGGTCAAATAACTCAGCTGACTGCTCAATGGCTGATGTTGGAGCTGTGGCAGGAATAGATGTGGACAAGGTAGCAGGTTCATTCACTCTGGCAACTGCAGAGGACTTCACACTTGTCTCTGCTTGCATGACAGAGAATGAGGCGGATGAGGAAGGTTTAGTAAGCCAGTCCAACACCTCCTCTGCATGCTGTGGCTGGATAGCATGGGTAAACTCACTAAACAGAGGAAATGATGCCCTGCCTGAGGACCGACCACCATGTCCACCTTTGCCTGTGGACACATTTGTTGCTGACCCCCATACAGTGCCAAGGGAATGTCTGCCTCTCCTTGTTGTCCTCCCAGACATTATTGGGAGGGACAGGGAGAGGGAGAGGGTGGTGCTTATAAGCAAATGTAAAGAATAAGTGGAAATCTGTATGTAGATGCACTTTAATCAATGTAAAGTGGTGTTTGGTGCACTTTAATTTAAGTACTCACACTACACAGACACACTCCAGGGATAATATACTGCAATATAATGTGCCAAATGTACAGTGACGCACAGAACTATTTGGCATTAAACTTGCAGTAACGCACACAGAAGTAAATGGCGTTAAACTTGCAGTAACACACACAGAAGTAAATGTCGTTAAACTTGCCGTAACGTACACAGAAGTAAATGGCGTTAAACTGGCAGTAACGCACACAAAACAATATGGTGTTAAACTGGCAGTAACGCACACAAAACTATATGGCATTAAACTGGCAGTAACGCACACAAAACTATATGGCATTAAACTGGCAGTAATGCACGCAGAACTATATGGCGTTAAACTGGCAGTAACGCACACAGAACTATATGGCTGGAATGCTTTTGGATGACACAATTGTACCAGAAAAAAGTCTGGTGTGCTTTAATGAACAGTAATGAAAACAGCATTTTTGGATTTACCTTAAAATCCATTTTAGTGTTAATGTTAAACATCCCTGTTTTGTGACCCACTCCTAAGCACTGCTTTTCTACAAAATTAAGAATAATGGAAGAGGGAGGGGTTATACCTGGCTGGCTATCATTTTTTTGCCAGTGTCCAAATCCTGCTGTATATGACAGTGTAACTCAAATATATCAAAATAATAGAGACTTGTGTCACTTAATGAACTCCAAGAAACATATTTTATGGCAACTACAAAAATTCAGTTGTTTCCAGGCTTTATGTTTCCACAACAAGCCTAAGCATTAAATCTTTTTGCGCTGGCCACATATGTAAATATATTTTTCTTTATTGTGTTGCAGTCATTTTGTGGATACAACTAATTCATCTCAGAGCCTGTACAGTAATGCAGCTCAGTTTGTATAATTATGAGGTTAGTCCACTTTTATTTACCTGCCATGATTTCTAACTTTATTCTTGTCTTCATTAACCTAAGCTTTATTATATGTCATAGGGCTTTTCCCAGTAATCTTGCTTTTTCACTCTCTTTTTCTAAAAATGTGATTGCATTTATAAGAGGGATAAGAATGTTTGCCAACTAACCACCAGCTAATCATACATGAGCTATATACACCAATCATCCATCACCACCTACCTAATATTGAGTAGGTCCCCCTTTTACAGCCAAAACACCCCCCTTTTACACCAAAACAGTCCTCACCTTGATGCATTGGTGACATTGATGCCACTATACCTGAAAGTATGATGTGGTATCTGGCACTAGGCCGTCAGTAGCAGATCTTTTAAAGTAGTTGTAAAGTCAAAAGGATTTTTAGCTTATTGCATTTTATGCATTAAGATAAAAAAACGTTCTGTGTGTAGCAGCCCCTCTTAGCCCCCTAATACTTACCTGAAATGGAAGGGAGAAAACTGCGCTTAGAGTAACTAAAATTATATAAATCTTAAATAAACACCCATATGTAAAAAAAGAGATGTAGATATACACAAAGCCGGGGATATGGTAACACCAGTTGCTGTGCATAGGAGAAGGGGTACCGATCGCTGTTGTGGACCAGGATCATCCATTTTAAACCACCTTTACCTGGGAGATAATACGCATTAATTGGCTCTATTTCTGGTAAGGAGCCCCTCTGTGTGGTGACGGGACACAAGTTAATTTGTTTGTTTTGGATCACTGGTGAATATCCTATGGCACAAATTCTTTTTGGTATTTTTTGCTTGTATAGAGTCACATCTTGGTAATCTGAACTAAGCTAGCTACACCGGAAAACCCAGGCTGGGTTAAGGCCAACTGCTCATTTTTGTTATTTTCTGGTAAGCGCAATACTTGGAAGGTGGAGGTGTCTTTTTTTGGATCACACCATAGCTTTTTAATTTGCACACTGGGCGCTTTTACTTTTTCCTTTTTTCACTTTAATCTTTATATTTAATATATTTTTTTGACAATATTACGCTATGTTGCTGTTTTTTCTCTTTTTTTAACACATGCACAGAGTTATTGGTTATTCACAAGCTGCTGTATCCTGGTTTATCAAAAGGCCCAGGCTGGGTATAAGCCAACTGCACATCTTTGCTTTTTTTCTGTTAAGCATATAATTTGGAAAGATAAGGTGTCCTCTTTGTATGCAAGTCGGAATCATCCATTTTCCATCACCCCAGACCTCCTTTGGAAGAATTGAGGCTTTTTGCATTTTTTTAAAGATTTGAGTTGTGGACTTTCATTTGGAACTGTTTAAAAATAGGGTTTTTTTCCCCCTTCTTTTTCCTGCTTCCAGTCCTTGTGCAAACACTTTGGGATCACTATACCCACTGTTTAATTTCATTTCAACATAATTTTTATTTTTTGGATGTTAATTTTGAACCAATATTTCCACTAGAAAATCACTATCACTGGTGATTTATATTTAGTATTAATTAGCGCAACTTCTCTTTATTAATACTTACCTGAGCCCATCTCGATCCAGTGATGTTGCAGAGAGTCTCAGCTGCCCAGAACTTTCCCTCCTCATTGGCTGAGACGGCAGTGCAGCGCCATTGGCTCCAGCTGCAGTCAATCAAAGTCAATGAGCCAATGAGTAGAAAGAAGGGGCGGGGCCAAACCACAGATCCATGTCTGAATGGACACAGCGGCTTGGGTGCCCCCACAGCAAGTTGCTTGCTGTGTGGACACTCGGCAGGAGGCAGGAGGGAGAAGCGCCAGCCAGGGGCCCAAGAAGAGGAGGATCTGGGCTGTTCTGTACAAAACCACTGCACAGAGCAGGTAAGTATAACATGTTTATTATTTTTAAAGAAAAAAAAACTGAGACTTTAGTATGCCTTTAAGTCCTGTAAGTTGTGACCTCCATGGATTGGACTTTTTTCCAGTACATCTCCCAGATGCTCAATTGGATTGAGATCTGGAGAATTTGGAGGCCAATTCAACACCTCAAACTCATTGTTGTGTTCCTCAAACAATTCTTTAACCATTCTTTTGGTGTGGCAGAGTGCATTATCCCGCTGAAAGAGGCCACTACCATCAAGGAATACCATTTACATGAATGGGTTACTTGGTCAGCAACAATGTTTAGGTAGGTGGTACATGTCAAGTAACATCCACATGAATGGTAGGACCCAAGATTTCCCAGTAGACCCTTTCCCAAAGCATCACACTGCCTCCACTGGCTTGCCTCCTTCCTGTATTGCATCCTGGTGCAGCCTCTTCCCCAGATAAGCAACATACAGGCACCCATCCATCCACATGATGTAAAAGAAAACATGATTCATCAGACCAGGCCACCTTTTACTATTGCTTCTTGGTCCAGTTCTGATGCTCATGTGCCCATTGTAGGCGCATGTGGCTGTGAACACAGGTCAGCATGGGCACCCTGACTGGTGTGCAGCTATGCAGCACCATAGAGATGAAATTGTGATTCCCATTTTTTTCTGCTTTCAACACATAAGCTTCAGGGATGTTTACTTACACAGCCTAATATATCCTGCTGACTTTCCAATGCCACATTAATAAAGATAATCAGTTTTATTCACTTAGCTTGTCAGTGGTCATAATGTTATAGCTGTATAAGCTAACTAGCTCTATATTTATAATCTACTGTATATGGAGCTGTAACTTAAGCCTGGTACACAATAGTCGTTTTTTTTTCCGTTCAACCCACTGGGTTGAACAAAATAAACTGAAGGGCTTGAGAGGTACTAACTATCCAATGTTCATCAATCTCCTCCACTGAGCTATTGTGTTCTGACAGTGGGATGGCCCCTGCCAGAACACACCGGCCAGCGCTCTCAGCTAATAGCTGACGATTGGCAGACCTTTTTTGGTCATGCCCCTTCGACAGAAGCATGACGTTTGTCCAGCTTCTGTCAGACCAGCTGCCATACACACGGGTTCAATTTAACTGGCCGATACCACCCGATATTTGGCCCATGTATACTCGGCTTAACTCTGTGTCAACTACATTCCAATAGCAGGGATCCTGTTCTGTGGCTCTCTTCTTCTATAGCCTTCTTCTTAATTTTTAATGACACAGAGGCACTCATTCATGGCAGGTGGTTAGCTATACTAAGTATTGGACTTTGTGTAGTTACCTTCACTGCTCAGACCTGTGTGTAAACACTAAGGGAAGTTGAAACATTTCACATTGCCAAAGTTCACTGAAAAAACATTGTTGACCCATGGGATATTACTTTCCTCTTCTCCTTGCCAATCCTCCTGTGATTCCAAGCCATCTGAAACTATCTTGTCCGGATATTTAGGACCTTTTTATGACTTACTGGCTTGGCTCAGGGCCATGCAATTATAAACTTAGTGTTCTTTACTCATCCCTCATGAGCAACTGTCGTAGGGAATGAGAAAGAGTTTAGAAGGCAGTGTTATTAGATGATATATCACTGTCTTTTTCAGAGGTTATGGATGACTTTCTTTTTATGGATATGGGACTGTACTACCTGAAAGGAACAGAACAACATAGCGCTAACTGGGATCATCTCATGTCTGGACTGATCAAATGAATCTATTATCTACTGATCTCTGGAGAGCAAATGTCATCCTTTATCTGCCTCCAGCTTGCATATTTATGAGGGATTTAGCAGGACTTTGTATTTTATGCATCCATTCCAGTCTTGATTAGTGTTTTATGAGCCTACTCCCAGCTTTGATTGCAGAAGTCTACGACACATCATGTACAATTACAACAGGAAAAATGTTGAGCGCAGTGATATTTTAAATCATGCTGTATGTGCAAAAATACATTATTTCCAGGTTAAGTTATGACATGCCTAAAACTAGGAATTCAGTCCGCATATATAAACATGGTTTTCTTTATATCTTTGGAATCATGTTTTATGGATACACCTGATACAGTTAAGCATGAAAACTCCATTTGCCAGTAATTGATGCGTTTAAACTCGCATGCATTCTAATTATTTTAACAGCAGTCTATCCACTGGCTCTGTTGATGCCAATATTTTAATGTAGAAATGGACAACACATAGCAGGAACATAGTAGGGAGTCCATACTTAAACCACATTTAATTACCTAATCTGTAGGGGCTTGTTATGGCACATGTTGGAAACAAGTTTTAAAAGTTCAGCGCTTAATGTTAATTTTGATTAAAAATTCACATAAAAACATTTAGTAATTTCTTTTATTACATTAGAGAAAAAGAGGTTAATTTGGGAATTCACTTTTTTTCATGTCTTGATTTCATTAATTCAGAAATATGGCAAAAAAAAAATTACATGAATTCAAACATATCATTTATCAAATTTATTTAAGTGGAAGAGTCTCTGCTATGTAACATAATAATTTAACTGGCTACTACAGCTTACCCAAAGTAATATATTAGTCATTGACTAATATACTGTATATTGTATGTGTCAGTTATATCATATTTATTTATATGCAAAATTAATACAATCATTACAATCATTATAATCATCAATCTACATCACCAACCCCATCTGCAGATATCGCCCAAATCGTCCCCTCCGCTCCTCCCAGGACCTCCTGCTCTCTAGCTCCCTTGTTACCTCCTCCCATGCTTGCCTTCAGGACTTCTCCAGAGCCTCTCCCATCCTCTGGAACTCCCTGCCCCATTATGTCCAATCAGCCACTACCCTGTCCACCTTTAAGAGATCCCTGAAAACTAATTTATTCAGGGAAGCTTATCCCACACCCACCTAACAACAACTGTCCCTGAGCCACCCCCATCAAATCATTCTCTGCAGCTATTACCTTTTGTACCACCACCCCGTCCCTTTAGAATGTAAGCTCTACGGGGGGCGCATGCGCGAGGCTCTACATGGCGGACGTGTTCCACTAGAGCTCCGCACTTCCCGCCGCAACATCGGGACCATACGCCGCGCCTGAGCCACCCTGCAACCCCGCTTCTCCTTGATATAGCCTCCGGAACAGCCACAGCATCACCCGAGATGGTTTTAACTGGCCACCGCGGCAAGGCCAAGCCAAAACCGATCAAGGAAGCCCTAGCCCGCGCCTCATCCAAGATGGCGGCGAAGGCCCTGGCTAAACAGCACGCTGCCTCACCGGACAGACCGGCACAAAATACCGCTGAGAGCGACGACGAAGAGGATAACCCTGACTATACAACCGACTGTTCTCCCTTCCTGCCTCCCTCAGGTATGTCTCAGGGGGACTTTATACAACTGATGGAATCCATGCTACATAAAGCCCTAAAATCCACTTCAGACCAGATAACCAGCAGACTGACACGTGAGATCAGGGAGCTAGGCCAACGCACAGCAGACCTGGAGACCAGGGTGGATGACATGGAACTCACACTGCAAGAGCAAGCCCAAGAGCAGGCAGCCCTCCGTGACGAGAATGCTATGCTACTTTCCCGCCTCGAGGACGCTGAAAATCGCTCCCGAAGGTCAAACTTGCGCCTGAGAGGTATACCAGAAAGTGTGGACGACCTACTGTCCTTCTCTACAGCCCTATTCCAAGAGCTAGCACCCTCTATCCCCATAGAACGCCTGGAATTTGACAGGATACACAGGGCCCTGACCCGCCGCCAGCAAGACGGGCCGCCACAAGATATTATTATCAAGCTGCACTTTTTCCGCACAAAGGAACAACTCCTAGCTGCTGCTCGCAACAAGGACACTCTCCTATTCCAGGGCCACACATACCAACTATTCTCTGACCTAGCTCCATCCACAATTGCCAAGCGCCGTGCCATGAAGCCGCAGCTTCAAATCCTCCTGCAACACCAACTGAAGTACACCTGGTGCTTCCCCTTTGCTTTGCAATTCTCTTACCAGGGACAACAACACTCCTGTACCTCGCCAGAATCCCTCCAACGCCTTCTTGAATCCCTGCGCCTAACTACCCCAGAACAACCCACGGAGACAACGCTACCTCGCACCCCTGCCCGTGCGACAACCCATCCCTATGCAGCCACTCCAAGGAGGCCTAATCCGGGCCCCTCATCCATCCGCAAAGGCACCCCAGCTCGCTCACCCAGAGACAATCTGCCGGATCGCCAAATACACTCGCCACGTTGAACTTGAATCTCTATACCAAATGACCACTTGATGCTAGTTCCCGGAGACCAACTGTCTGAAGCTACTCTACTCTTTGCCACCTGAAGCAACTGTTATCTCTTCAGTCAAGTTAAAGGTGGACTGCCTGGTTATAGGCTACCCCCCAATGGTAAAAGGGGAGCCTGTACAGTCCACCTAATCCCTCCGGGGTTGCGGGGGCTCAGACCCCACGTTATTATTACACCTTCTTTACCACCAACATGTATGAGGGAAAAATCTCCCTCCCCTTTTTCTTTATCTTTTTTTTACTCCCTTTCAAGGAAGAAGAGACCCTTTTTACTCCCCCCGTTTTTTTTCTCCCCTCCCCTACAGGTTAATTATATTTTTTTCACCTTCCCTTTGTTATTGGGAAGAGACAACATATGTTATGCATAAATGCCAATATACCATACATCATCGGGCGCTGTCTGTCTGGCTCGCTGCAGGTGCCCAGGGTTTACCCTGGGGGCCTGCGGCGACCCAGACGCTGCTGCCTATTTGTTACCTACTAACCCAAGTCATTGGTTACTTGAAATGTTATGCTTGATTGTTTTTTCTTTTTTTTTCTTATTCATCCTGTGTTTAAGACATATGCAACAGGACACATGTACATGGATACACTCAACATGAACACTCAAGTATCCCTGGCCATGTTCCCTGAGTACTATCCTGAGGATTTTTGTCACCCCAGGTAGAAATGGGTTATATCGCAATGTCAATGCAACTAAAGTCCTTCTTCCCTATTGTCATTTTTTTATATACTGTTATGTTTGCTCAAATTTCCAAGATATATGTTGTAATCCCCTTCTTGCGGCGGGAGGCTGTCACTGCCCCCCCCCTACATGGTGAGCACACTCGCGAGTCGGCTGGCCGGCTGGCGAGTCTACCCACTATTTGGTCGGGCGACCAAACTTCACCTTTACCTACTCTACCTACTTATTCATATGCCCTACAACTACTACCTACCCCTCCCTCCCTTTCTCTCTTCCCACCCCCCTTCCCTCCATCCCCCTCCTGATCCTTGTCGGCGGGGTTGCGGAGTCCCCGGGCCCCTTCACATCAACAACCTACCCTCCCCTCTATGGCCCCCCTGAATATTCTCTCCCTTAATGTGAAGGGACTCAACTCACCTCACAAACGAGTGAAAGCCTTCAACTCTTTTGCAGCACTCAAAGCTGGCATTGTGGCCCTCCAAGAGACCCACTACACGACACAATCAACCCCAAAATTTTTTAACCACCGATATCCCCAAGTATATACTGCCTCAGCCAATGTCAAAAAACGTGGCGTGCTAATAGCGCTCCACCAATCCCTTCCCTTTGTTTTAGCATCTGAAATTAAAGACCCAGAAGGGCGTTATATAATCCTAGTAGGCACCCTCCAGGAAGTAGAGACTACATTAGTCTCCTATTATGCTCCAAACGATAATCCGATTCCCTTCTTCTCTCACCTGTTACAAGTTATAAGAACACATTGTAAGGGCACAGTGATCCTCTGTGGTGACTCCAACACAGTGTTGCACCCGCACATAGATAAATCCCCATATGCTCCTGACCAATATACCCCCTCCACGCGCTTTAGGAAGCTGCTACAGCAAGCTACACTGCTTGACACTTGGCGAGAATGCAACCCGACAAAGAGGAACTACACATTCTACTCATACCCCCATAAATCCTTTTCTAGGATTGACCACATATTCCTCTCGGTTGCATCCTCCCCAACACTTGTCAAATCTTCCATACAACCTATACCCTGGTCGGACCACTGTGCAGTAGTTACCACGATCTCCTCCTTAATCCCCCAAACTAGGGACCGCTCCTGGTGCATTAATGAAGCCCACCTCACTAACCCATCCTACTGTCTTGACATCCAAGTAGCCCTCACGGACTACCTGCGACACAACAACACCCCTGAAATCTCCCCGGTTCTCCTCTGGGAAGCACACAAGCCGGTAATACGGGGCACATGTATATCAGTATCCACACACCTCAAAAGAGACAAGAAGCTCCAACTAGCTAATCTCGAAAAGGAATATCACCATCACTTTCTTCAATTTCAGGCGACCCCATCTGAACCCCATAGGGTAGCAATGGAAAAAGCCAGAACTGAACTGGATCTGCTGTTGGCTGAATCGGCCGATAAGGCCATCCGCAGATCTAATCATACCATATACACCAAAGCCAACAAACCTGACACCTTTCTAGCTATGCGCCTTCGCCGTCCCGAACGGAACCATGTCCCCATCAGGTTAAAAATCGACAAAAACTCCTACACCAGTAACCCCATCAAAATCCTGAGAGAATTCCGTAAACGATTAGAGGACCTCTATAAAGCCAAATCCACCTTCTCCCCCTCAACCGCTGACTCACTTCTACAAGACGCACCGCTCCCTAAACTATCAGACACGGACCGCGAACCCCTAGAAGCGCCCATCTCCGCAGAAGAAGTACTTGCTGCAATAAAAACCCTCAAATCCCACAAACGACCTGGCCCAGACGGACTCTCTGCCACTTATTACAAAAAATTTGCTGCAATTCTCACCCCACTCTTATGTAAATCATTTAACGCCCTCTTACAGAACCATGCCTTTGGTCGAGACACACTAACAGCTATTATAGCAATGATACCCAAGCCAAATACTGATAACTCCCTGTGGTCCAACTTCAGGCCCATCTCCTTACTCAACCTGGACATTAAAATCTTGGCCAAAATATTAGCCCTCCGCCTCAACCCTCTTATCGGTAAATTAGTAGACAGAGACCAAGTTGGCTTCATCCCCCGAAGACAAGCTAGCGACAACTTAGGCGAGTGATACTCCTCCAACACATTGCAAAAACCCGTAACATTCCAATGCATTTGTTATCTCTTGACATAAGGAAGGCATTCGACACGGTATCCTGGCCGTACCTAGACTACATTCTTAAGCGCTGGGGCTTTGGCCCACACTTTTTACAATGGATAAACTCCCTTTACAACCAACCACAAGCCTATATCAGGTACTCAGGATTCCGCTCAGACTCCTTCTCTATAGCAAGAGGAACCAGACAAGGATGCCCCCTCTCCCCTCTAATCTTTGCGCTGGCTATCGAACCCCTGGCGGCCCTGATTCGATCCAACGTCAATATCAAAGGACTTCAAATAGCCTCCACATCACACAAGGTCTGTCTGTTCGCGGATGACGCACTCTTATTCATTACGTCACCCCTCACTACCCTCCCCAACCTTATCCTCACCTTAGATAAATTTGCCTCCATCTCAGGTCTAGAAGTCAACCAAGCCAAATCTAAAGCCCTCAATGTGTCCCTTTCACCCCAAGAAGTCTCTCATCTACAACTAAACTTCCCGTTTACTTGGTCCACCACCTCCCTCCCATACCTAGGTATAAAACTGACTGGAAACCCAACCTCACTATACCAAGCCAACTACCTCCCCATGCTGGCACATCTGTCATCCCTCCTTGACACCTGGAAGCCCTTATGTGTATCCTGGTTGGGTCGGGTTGCAGCTGTCAAAATGTCGCTACTCCCCAAGCTTCTATACCTCTACAGAGTCCTCCCAATCAATGTCCCCTCATACTATCATAGGATTATCCAAGCAAGAGTCTTCAAATATATCTGGGGCCCCATCAAACCCAGAGTCCCACGGTCAATTCTCCTACGACACAAACTACACGGAGGCCTGGGTATACCAAGTTTTGCTAAATACTATCACGCAGCCCAACTAGCCCAACTCACGCTATTGCACGCCCTCACAGAAACCCCAAAATGGGTCTCCCTCGAAGCAGTAGATCTCCACCCTTTGACAGTTGATAACGTACTATGGCTACCCCCTCTCACCCGAGGTCATCTAACCAACCCCATCACCTGTCACTCTTTGAGAATTTGGGACAGACTACGTAAACAATTCAAACTGATCTCCCCACATAACCCCTTACTCTCTTTCCTACACCACCCTTCCTTCTATCCTGCTTACTCCGAACCCAGCACCTTCTCATGTTGGTCACAGGCAGGTATAACTAGAATACGCGACCTTACCACCAGCTCCACCTTTAAGACATTCACGGACCTTCAGACTAACACCAAGCTCCCATCCTCGGAATCCTTCCGATACCTCCAAGTGATCCACTTTGCCAAAACAGTAATTGGTTCCTGTACCGGCTTAAATACCCAATCGCCTTATGAAAAAATTTGCATGACAGACCCCCACGCCCCAGGCATCATTTCTGATCTGTATACACACTTCACCGCACCAACCGCCGCCTTACCCCATTATGCTGCACAGTGGTCCAAGGACCTAGATATATCCCTCTCTCCTGAAGAATGGTCCGACATCTGGGCCACTACGAAATCATCCTCTCAAAATGTGGTAGCACTCGAAACAAATTATAAAGTATTAATGCGCTGGTACCTTGTCCCAGCCAGAATATCCAAATTCATATCGAACTACCCACCCCACTGCTTTCGCGGATGCAACGAACATGGCACCCACCTTCACATCTGGTGGTCATGCCAGGTAGCTCAACAATTCTGGACAAATGTCTTCCAAATGATCTCCACAATACTGCATGAGACTGTGCTCCCTGACCCGGCCCTAGCCCTACTTAACCATATCCAGGGAGAATACACTAGAAGTCAGATCAACCTCCTCCTCCAGTTGACCACAGCGGCCAAACAAACTATCGCTAAGGCCTGGAAAACCCCCAAACTTCACATAGCAGAAATGAAGAACAGAGTAACCCAAGCCATGATCCACAGCAAAATTGAGGCCACCATACTAGACAGGGTCCCTCGACATACTAAAATATGGACCCCCTGGGTAGACAACTTTCTGCCCCTAGACTTTGACCACAATCTCCTTATCCCATACCTCTCCCAACCCTCCCATCCTTTCCCTTCTCTACAAACCCAACTTGAATCTATGTTCACCTACCTTTTCAACAAGAACAGGCCCTCGAGGCTATGACTCCACCAAGTAAACATTCCAGGAACCTGTTCCACACGATTGATATTCTATGCTGTCATAGTTCCTGGGACGCTACATGCTGATACATGCCGACCCCATCATGATACTATAACCCCACTTACCTATCAGCAACTACTAAAAGCACTTAGGTTACTTTTTCCTGATATTCTGTAACGTTTACACTCTGTATGTATCGTGAATGATGTTCATTCACCGTTCATGTTTATTTCTTGTTGTACTTTGTACTTTGTTCCAATAAAAACTTTGAAAAGAATGTAAGCTCTACGAGCAGGGCCCTCCTCTACCTTTTGTACTGTAATTGTGTTGTCCCCCCTATACATTGTAAAGCGCTGCATAAACTGTTGGTGCTATATAAATCGTGTATAATAATAATATAATAAGAATAATAAATACACAGACTAGGTTCATTCCCATGGTCACTTAGGGAGTACCTGAAAAGTTACATGATGCTATTTTGACATGGCATTTTCCCAAAATAAAAAGGTTTGGTTTTTATATATTTATAACTAGGGATGAGCCGAACACCCCCCTGTTCGGTTCGCACCAGAACCTGCGAACAGACTTAAAGCTCGTGCGAACTTTAGAACCCTATTAAAGTCTATGGGACTCGAACGTTCAAAATCAAAAGTGCTAATTTTAAAGACTTATATGCAAGTTATTGTCATAAAAAGTGTTTGGGGACCTGGGTCCTGCCCCAGGGGACATGTATCAATGCAATTTTTTTTTTTTTAAACTGACGTTTTTTCAGGAGCAGTGATTTTAATAATGCTTAATGTGAAACAATAAAAGTGTAATATTCCTTTAAATTTTGTACTGGGGGGTGTCTATAGTATGCCTGTGAAGGGACACATGTTTCCCGTGCTTAGAACTGTCCCTGCACAAAGTGTAATTTTTGCAGGAAAAAAAGCTATTTAAAATCACTTGCGGCTAATGAATTGCCAGCCCCTGTAACACAGAGAACAGTCATTCATTGAAAGTCATTGATAAAAAAAAAGTCATTGATAAAAAAAAAAAAAAAAGCGTGGGGGTCCCCCCAAATTCAATTACCAGGCCCTTCAGGTCTGCTATGGATATTAAGGGGAACCCTGCGTAGAATAAAAAAAAAATGACGTGGGGGTTCCCCTAAATATCCATACCAGACCCTTCAGGTCTGGGATGGATTCTAAGGGGAACCCCGGCCAAAAAATAAATAAAAATGGTGTGGGGTCCCCCTCAAAATCCATACTAGACCCTTATCTGAGCACGCAACCTGGCAGGCCGCAGGAAAAGAGGGGGTGACGAGAGCGACCCCCCTCCTGAACCGTACCAGGCCACATGCCCTCAACATTGGGAGGGTGCTTTGGGGGTCTGGGACCCCTCAAAGCACCTTGTCCCCATGTTGATGAGGACAAGGGCCTCGTCCCCACAATCCTGGCCATTGGTTGTGGGGGTCTGCGGGCAGGGGGCTTATCGGAATCTGGAAGCCCCCTTTAACAAGGGGACCCCCAGATCCTGCCCCCCCTGTGTGAAATGGTAAGGGGGTACAAAAGTACCCCTACCATTTCACCAAAAAAATGACAAAAATGTTAAAAATGACAGGAGACGGTCTTTGACAATTCCTTTATTAAAATCTTCTTTAATCTTCTGGTCTTCCTTCTTCCTTTCTTCATCCTTCGGTTTCTTCATCTTCTTCTTCCATCTTCTTCCATCTTCCATCTTCTTCTTCTTCTTCTTGCTCTGGTCTTCTCGTCTCTTGCATCTTCTTCCAAGGCGTCGGTGTCTCTTCTTGGGCCGCTCCGCGCAATGGGAGGCTCCCGCTGTGTGAGGCTTCGCTGTGTGTGACAGCTCTTTTATAACGGAGGGCGGGGCCACCTGGTGACCCCGCCCCCCTCTGGCACACGGGGACGTCATGGGGACTTCCCTATGGCTTTCCCCATGACGTCAGAGGGGGCGGGGACGCCGGTGCCTTGGAAGAAGATGCCGGACGAGAAGACCGGAGCAAGAAGAAGCGGATCGCAGGAAGAAGAAGATGGAAGATCGAAGAAGATGGAAGAAGAAGATGAAGAAACCGAAGGATGAAGAAAGGAAGAAGGAAGACCAGAAGAAAGAAGATTAAAGAAGATTTTAATAAAGGAATTGTTAAAGACCTTCTCCTGTCATTTTTAACATTTTTGTCATTTTTTTGGTGAAATGGTAGGGGTACTTTTGTACCCCTTTACCATTTCACACAGAGGGGGGGCGGGATCTGGGGGTCCCCTTGTTAAAGGGGGCTTCCAGATTCCGATAAGCCCCCCGCCCGCAGACCCCCACAACCAATGGCCAGGGTTGTGGGGACGAGGCCCTTGTCCTAATCAACATGGGGACAAGGTGCTTTGAGGGGTCACAGACCCCAAAGCACCCTCCCAATGTTGAGGGCATGTGGCCTGGTACGGTTCAGGAGGGGGGGCGCTCTTGTCCCCCCTCTTTTCCTGCGGCCTGCCAGGTTGCGTGCTCGGATAAGGGTCTTGTATGGATTTTGAGGGGGACCCCACGCCATTTTTTTTTTGGTCGGGGTTCCCCTTAAAATCCATCCCAGACCTGAAGGGTCTGGTATGGATATTTAGGGGGACCCCACGTCATATTTTTTTTTTAATTTGACGCAGGGTTCCCCTTAATATCCATAGCAGACCTGAAGGGCCTGGTAATTTAATTTGGGGGGACCCCCACGCTTTTTTTTTATATCAATGACTTTTGTTTTATCAATGACTTTCAATGAATGACTGTTCTCTGTGTTACGGGAGCTAGCAATTCATTAGCCGCGAGTGATTTTAAATAGCCTTTTTCCTGCAAAAATGACACTTTGTACAGGGACAGTTCTAAGCACAGGAAACATGCGCCACTTCACAGGCATACTAGTCTAACCCCCCAGGTACGAAATTTAAAGGAATATTACACTTTTATTGTTTAACTTCAAGCATTATTAAAATCACGGCCGTTTAAAAAAAATAATTTGCATTGATACATGTCCCCTGGGGCAGGACCCAGGTTCCCAAACAGTTTTTATGACAATAACTTGCATATAGGCTTTTAAAATTAGCACTTGAGATTTCTCCCATAGACTTTTACAGGGTGCTCGCGGCTTTTGAATTTGCCGCGAACACCCCAAATTGTTCGCTGTTCGCTGAACAGGCGAACAGGCAATGTTTGAGTCGAACATGAGTTCGACTCGAACTCAAAGCTCACCCCTATTTATAACAGAAAACATTAAAAAGGTTCTGATACAGACAAAAAGTAAAGCACACGCTTTTTGTATAGTGGAACTGCTGCATACCAATGTGTCAATGGGAAAAAACAATAAATCAAATTCTCATTATTCTTTTACTACTGTGAAATGTGACTGAATGCTATGCTCAGTCAGCCCTGGAAGGATTTACCCACTTCCTGACCAAGCCATTTTTTGCGATACGGCACTGCATCGCTTTAACGGACAATTGCATGAGCATGCGATGCTGTACCCAAACAAAATTGACGTCCTTTTTTTCCCACAAATAGAGCTTTCTTTACGTGGTATTTGATCACCTCTGCATTTTTTATTTCTTGCGCTATAAACAAAAAAAGAACAGCAATTTTGAAAAAAAATATTTTTTTTTTACCTGCAAAGACTTTTAAAACTTAACCTATGGATAATTTATTGTACCATAGTTTGTTGCTGTTTCATGGGTGTACACAAAGGGGTTTATGCAATTGTCAAGTGTGAAACGTTAGGGCATCTATTTATTAAGCGTAACATCATTTTTTTAACTCATAGCCCCACTGCAAGGATTAATTTATTATTTAGCTTAGGGGCAGTTTTTGAACTTTAACTTACCTGATTCTCCACTCCCTGGCAGAGGGAGCTCCCCCACGCTCTGGTGGTGGACTTTCCCTCAACATCATCACATTACATGCAGAGCTATAAACCTATTTGGACTTGATGATGTCAGAACCTTAGACCACTGGAGCATGGGGGAGAGGACACTGAGGAGACCTGACCTTCCTGGAGTTAGGCTTTAAAAGTCAAGAGAAACACAGAGCATAGGAGGTTATCAATTATCACTAACAGAAATGTATAGATTTCCAGATATAATAATTACTTTTTTTGGAAACTTTATCAAAGCAAAAGTGAACAAGTAAGAAGTTAATTGTTAGAGTTTAAATACAAATTAAAGAATAACTATAGGTACTTTTTTTTAAGTTTCTGATTGAGTGAAGAGGGATTAGAACACCTATCCGTTTTTATTGCTGTCGGTGCCCCCATTAAGGAGATTCACCCTCTCTATTTGTCCTGTTTACCATTATCATTGAAAGGGAAAGTCAAGGAAAATCCCCAGAAAAGTAATAGAGGGAACATTTTCCATTAGGGACACTAATGCTGGTCACCTGGGGGGGGGCAAGGGATTCCCTTGATTTATAGGGAATTCCTCACACTTCCTGTATTGACTTTGGGACAGCGAGTGAAGGTAAATCCCCTCAATGGGACACAGGTGGTAACAAAAAAAAAAACTGACAGGGGTTATAACCCTCCCATACGCCAAAATATCCAAAATGAAGACAAAGAAATGCCTATAGCTCTACTTTAGGCCCAGAGAGGCAAGGGCTAATCAGTGTGTACTTACCAGGCTAATCACCATCATATTCTATAACTGACCACACTGCTTAATCTTGATTAGTCATTGCAGTGATGTGGTGTTTATGGGATTAAAACAGACAACATTTTGTCTTCACGCTGCCTGTTAAATGCCAATGAAAAGCAGTCTAAACACAGATTGTTTTTTTGAGGCATGGCAACCGTGCTGCACATCTAAACTTAGCCTAACTTAGATCTACATTTAGTTTATTGAAATATGCTAGGATGTGAATGCAGCAACATTATAAAATATATCATGGTTATTTACTTACTTGAAACAGGCAGTGGAAAAGAGACAAAAAAAAGAGATACAAAGGAGGGGAATTGTAGAAAGCATTCAAGTTTAAAAGAGAAAGTATTGTAAATTAATGTAGTAAATTTGTTTTGAATGTATTCCAGTCTGCCAACATTATCTTGAACATCTGCATTGTAACTAAGAATTTATAGGAACTTTAAATCATTTTGACACCTCTAACAGTATGTAAGCATCTGTGCAAGTTGAAGTGTCCTACACCTACAGATTAAACAGGACAAATGCAAGGTCCATAAATTACATCTCTGGAAACCTTTACCAGATCTGATACTTGAAGTCAACAAAAAAAAACTTTATTTGTATACATTTTTGTTTGCCTATGAAATGCACATAAAGTCAGAAACAACATGGTAACATGATTGCCCAAGATTTGCACGATGCATTCATTTATAAGACAGACAATTTTTGGTTTTGCTACTGAATAAAACAAAATGGCCCGTGATTTGATTAACATTGGTGGTAAACTTTGTAAATACTATGACCAGCTACAGTTGCACATTAACTATTTTATCACTCTAAATCCACTGTAATGCCCCGTACACACGGTCGGAAAATCCGACCACAAAATCCATCGGATTTTTTCCGACGGATTTAGTCCGACGCTGGTGTTGCATACACATGGTCGGACAAAGTTGTCGGAAAATCCGATCATTCTGAACGTGGTGACGTTTGTTGCCTACGACGGGACTACGTAGAGGCTAGTAGCCAATAGCTTTGGTCTTGTAATGTGATCTGAGCATGCGTTGTCCGTCGGAATTCGCTACACACGATCGGAATTGGTGTGATCGGACTTTGTTGTCGGAAATTTTTTAGAGCAGGAGATACAACTTTGTCCGTCGGACAATACGATGGAAAATGTCCGATGGTGCCTACACACGGTCGGAATTTCCAACAACATTGTCCGATAGGACAGAATCCATCGGAAAATCCGACCGTGTGTATGGGGCTTAACACATAACATATCAAGAGTACAGGACAAAATATTTGTGGTACGGGCCAGTAAATTCACCTATTTAACTCAGCATTAAGGTAGGTGAAACATACGTTTGATTACAACCCTTGAGATCTACCTTATCACAAAACATAATTTGTTTGTATTTTAAATTAACCTTATGTTTACATCAAGCTAAAGCATATGCAAACCCAATCATTATAATCTCTTATATAATTTCAACGGTTGTATTTAATCTTTTTAAATCTGCAGTTTTATTTAAAGGATAAGTTAATCTTTAGTAACATGTTACTAAAGAGCACTTACCCGCACCCCCTGGCCCCCGCCTTTCCCGTTATAGTGGGTGGGGGACCACAGGCAGGTTATTCTTTCACAGAGTTTTGTGAATGAATGAATGAACTGCAAATACCATCTCCCAATGTGGCAAACAGTTTTTAGTTCTCAATGAACTGCAAGGGCACTGATGAGCACTTGCAAAACTCATTGTTGCTTCATACAGCTTTCAGAAAGCCTGTACAGAGGTACGAGCTGAAAGCTGTAGGCAGTGTCTGGAGGAGAGTGACTGCAATGATGTGCAAGCTCCTGAAAAAATTTAAATAAATGCACATTTTTTTTTTACCGGCAAATATATGTACATTTATAATAAAATAAAATGTGGACTTAACCTTTAAAATAGTACCTGGTGATCCTTCTAATAAAGTCTTTGTTCAGATACTCCCTGCTTATTGTCTTCTAGTATTGTCATCCAGTTATATACAATACTGAGGTATACTATAAGCAACATTGTTAGTACACATTGAGCAGACATTGTCCACACAGGAGCAAGTGTATGGAAGGAAGTGGCTGAAAGATGCTGAAAGGGATCTGTATCACTGGGATAAAAAAAGGATGGAAAAAGAGAAAACATTTTTTTTAACTCCTTGCTGACCACCCCATAGCACATTTACTGCTACAGGGCGGCTGCGCTGTGCACCGCCGGTGGAAAGGCTCCCGCTGTGATTTTACACAGCAGGAGCTGATCAGCAGGTCCCACGGACTCGATGTCAACCCAGCAGTCGTTCGGTACACAGGCAGAATGGCAGTCTGCCTATGTAAACATGGCAGATTACTGTTCTGTCAGTACAGAAAGCATGGATCAGTGTTCCTGCAAACCAGGAACACCAATCCATGCCTTCCACTAGTAAAAGCACCTACCCCACAGCACCGAATCAACAGCAAGGCACATATTTAACTCTTTGATTACCCCATTCCCTGCCAGTGTCATTAGTATGCTGTGCATATTTTTAGCACTGGTGATCATTGTAATAATGTCACTGGTCCCCAAAAAAGTGGCAAAAGTGTCAGTTAGGTGTCCGATTTGTCCGCCGCAATATTGCAGTCCCACTATACGTCGCTGATCGCCACCATTACTAATAAAAAATAAAGAAATAAAGAAAAATTCCATAAATATATCCTATAATTTGTATACCCTATAACTTTTGCGCAAACCAACAAATATATATATATATTTTTTTGCATTTTTTTTTTAAATAAATATGTAGCAGAATACATATTTGCCTAAATTGATGAAAATTTTCAATTTTTTACATTTTATTTATTGGATGTGTTTAAGAGCAGAAAGTAAAAAATATTGCTTTTTCTTTTCAAAATTGTCAGTCGTTTTTTGTTTATAGCGCAAAAAAGAAAAAAATGCAGAGGTGATCAAATACCACCAAAAGAAAGCTCTACTTGTGGGAAAAAAAGGACATACATTTTGTTTGGGTACAGCATCGCAGGACTGCACATTTACCGTATTTATCGGCGTATAACACGCACCGGCGTATAACACGCACCCCAAGTTTAGGAGGGCATTTTAAGGAAAAAAAAGTTTAGGAGGGAAGTTTAGGGAAAAAAAAAACTTACATTTAAGCGTCATTTGCAGCTTGCCCAGCGTCATTGCAGCCTTGCCCAGCGTCATTGCAGCTTGCCCAGTGTCATTGCAGCCATGCCCAGCGTCATTGCAGCCATGCCCAGCGTCATTGCAGCCATGCCCAGCATCATTGCAGCCTTGCCCAGGTCATTGCAGCCTTGCCCAGCATCATTGCAGCCTTGCCCAGGGTCATTGCAGCCTTGCCCAGCATCATTGCAGCCTTGCCCAGCATCATTGCAGCCTTGCCCAGGGTCATTGCAGCCATGCCCAGCGACATTGTACCTTGCCAGCGTCATTGCAGCCATGCCCAGCGACATTAGAAGTCCGGTCCGGGTTTAAATTTCCCGCCGCCGAGACTCTGTCGCGCGCGCCGCCGAAAAAGTCTGAGGCGCGGCCGAAAAAGACGGAACCGGCCCCGGAAAAGGCCGAGCCGACTGTTCAGCTCCGATCGCGGTCCCGCCTCCCAGGGAGGTGGGACTCCGAGCAGAGCCGAACAGTCTGCTCGGTCTATTCCGGCGCGGCTTTGGGTTTTTTCGGCCGCGCCTCGGTCTTTTTCGGCGGCGCTCGCCATTTTTCGGCGACGCTTGCCATTTTTGACATTTTTGAATTTTTTTTTGGGGGGTATCGGCGTATAACACGCACCCACGACTTTTCCCCCGATTTTTAGGGGGGGAAGGTGCGTGTTATACGCCGATAAATACGGTAATTGCTTTTGGGGGATCAGGAATGAGTTATTTTCCTCACTAGAGCACATTGTATCAGGCTTTATGGGTTTTTTCTTGCCTTCCTCTGGATCAACTGTGGGTATAGGATTGCATATATTGAGGTTTTCAATGTGTGTGTATTTTTCCTATAAGGCTCTACTGCTGTTCTATAGTCCAGCTTTGACATCCATTTCCTCCATTTACTATTGGGCTTTACTTATTTTATATTATAAATGGAGGTCTATTTTGTAGACTTCTATATATTATACACTTTATTACACAGTATATTTTACATCGGACTTTCTCTCTTTAGGCTTCTTTCCAGTGCCATAAACACGGGGTTTCTATTTGCTCAGATTTCTTGCATTTTTTGCATTTTTTTTGCATCTTTTTGCATTTTTTTTTTGCATTTTTTTACATTCATGTGTCTCTAATAACACGGGAACTCCATATATACATATATTTCCTGATCATATACATATATATATTTTGGTCACATATTGCCATCACATTGAATCGCTGTATGTATATCCCGTTCCTTTTTATTACATTCATTGCATTCTGTGTCATATACACAGTTCATCCATACAGACTCGCAGGTTTCATTACACAGGTTTATTTGGGGTTCCAATTCAAATTAATGTAGTGTTACTATCATATTTTGAATTATATTTAATTATTCAAAAAAAACACTTAGACTCCTTCAGGGTACCTATATATATGTATTTTTATATATATTCTATGTGTGTATATATTCTTACATACCGTATTTATCGGCGTATAACACGCACAGGCGTATAACACGCACATTCATTTGAAGAGGGAAGTTTCAGGAAAAATAATTAAATTTGAAATAAGGAACTTTGAAGCAATATAAAGGTCAGTGCCCATCTGCAGCCCCACCATTGCCATCAATGCAGCCTGATCAATGCCCATCTGCAGCCTCACAAGTGCCATCAATGCAGCCTCATCAGTCCACATCAATGCAGCCTCACCATTGCCATCAATGCAGCAGCCACACCATTGCCATCAATGCAGCCCCCCTCCCTGTCCCCTACAAGGCATCTAAAATTGAAGTATTGGCGTATAACACGCACATGCTATTTGCACCCGATTTCCATGGTGAAAAAGTGAGTGTTATACGCCAATAAATACAGTAGTTAAAGTAACACAGTGCTGTATCGCAAAAAATGGCCTGCTCAGGAAGGGAAGTAAATCGTTCAGAGCTGAAGTGGTTAAAGAGGAACTGCAGTCTGCTCACATAATTTGTAATAAAAACATCTTTGTCATTCTGAAGCTTCCCTCCAACCACTTTGCATATTATTTTATATATACTGTGATTCTGTACTTGCCAAATATGCTGCAGAAATCTCCCTCAACCGAGTCTGGCTGCAATCATTTTAACTGAAGCTGCTGCCTATTCACTTCCTGGATTTACACAGACACACAGCGGTACGCCTCCAGCTCTGCGGCTCTCATTGGCCCTTTTATGACTCACCACCCCTCACTTCCTGGTAAACTCATAAGAGTGAGAAAGCTGTGCATGATGTCATAAGCCTAGGCTTTTTTCCAGACAAGAAACAGGAAGTGGGCTGTATAAGGTATTTACTGGCAGAAAAAAAAATGTACTACCCAAAGTTAAAACAACAAGGGCAGAAGATTTAATAGATGGAAAGATGAAAAAATTACTGAAGTTCCACTTTGTTTTATGAACTTTAGCAAATGAAATGTCATTCAGTTAGAACTCAGATCTACATTAATAAACATTTTAAATATATTTTTTTAGATGGGTAGGTATATATTAATTTTACATTAAAGGGGGAACTTTTTCTACATTACTGCACCGATGATGAAAAAAACAAAACTTTGTAATAATCTGCGTACCTATTTGCAGTAGGGAAAACTGTGTAAAAGGAACTGATTTTGATGGGTTTCTTTACATTTCTTAGACTTTTTTTTTCTATGGGTATGGAATTGTCAATATGATATACTTAGGCCGGCCATACACGATTTGAATCTTGGCCAGTTCAACAGGAACCAGCTGAGATTAAAACCATTAATGGACAGGCTGAATGTATCAAGTTGATCCACCGAACAACTTGGGTACAACCAGCCTGCCGGATTCTTTTACAATTATCACAAGCGGCTGCTTTAGCCACTAGGGATATTCACTGTCTTCTCCCCCGTCCACTCCCACCCCCCAGTCAAAAGAAGACAATGGCCTGGCAAGAGGGGTTCCTCTGTCAGTGCTGTCCGGGCTGATGGGGGAATCATGCAAATTTGTTTCCTGCAACCCTTGGCTGCAGGAAAGAAATGTGCACCATCTATGGCCAGCCTTAGACTGTTAAACTAACATTTAGATTTGCAGTTCACTTGTGTTCTTAAGGGGGAAGCTACAGAGAATTTTAAGTTTTTGGAGCACTTGGGAGTAGTCCAGTGGTACCTACTACTATAGCATTGCTTCTTTCTTGTCCACAGCTGTGGCTTATGTGTTGTTTGAGCAGATTAATGGACAAGGAATATAAATATATGGCTGACTAGCCGTGTGACACAATTTTTTTTAAAGGACTCTGGGGAAATGTGGAGAACACTCCTGGTTTAGCTGAAAAAGTTTTTAAACACTTTGTTGGACCACCTGGGGGGCATTGTGAAGCATTGCCCGCACTCCCCCTCGGGCGTTCATCCATTCCTTCTATCCTCCATTTCTATTTATAGGGACTATCTTTGGTGTCTGGTCCCTTGATTTGGATTTGATCTTATCCCTGCTGCTCCCCTGCGTGCTGGCGTGGATGTATCTCCCTGTATTTGTTCCATCTCGGCCACTGACCGGCCCCCATCGGGGATCACCGCTTTTTGAGCACCTCTATTGGTTAGCATGGACACCCAAGGGCGGCGCCATTATTCACAGGCATCCGCCCACCTTCAGGCCACTGCACCTTACACCATCTAACATGCTGTTAGTCTGGATTGTGACCCTATTGTTCCTCTAAACTGTTTGGCTGGACCAATGGATCATCACATCCAGCAAGTCCTCATCAGCGTGACCATGTCATGTGACGCAGACTTTTTCATGCGCACTGGCCTCTTTCGTCCGCTGTGCGAGCGGCGACATCAGACGCCGTTCGCTCAGGGGGACCTACTTAAGCCGGCAGTCCGCACATGTTTGTGTCGGATGCTGGAGGTGCCCTATGTCGACCGGATTGTTGTCTCTAGTAAGTTCATTTTTAATCTAGCAGCCCTTCTGTCTCCCTCACTATTTGCATTGTACCAGCCCTTTTTCATTGGGCCATAGTCTCTTGCTTTCATTTCAGGTGCTTGTTTATAATTGGCTCCCTACCACAGATGCTGTTCAGACTGGGATTGTTATTGTATTTACCAAAAGTGTCTTGCTGTGGTTGCCCACGCAAGTGCTTATCAATCTAGGTAAGCTTCTTTATATATATGCCCCAGATTTCATATCCTCTGTGTATATGCAACCTATAGGGGTTTCCCTCCCCCCCCCCCCTTTGTAGGCTGATGTGTATATATTTGGCTGCCCTAAATGGCAACTTTAATATTGCTTCTTTTCCCTCTCCTAGTGTTAATCCCCAAAAATGATCTGCAAATTCAATCCATATTTTCCAGGCACCTCCTACCACCTATTGCTTACGTCTGTTCCACACACTTGTTGTTTTTAACCCATTTGTAAGTATAAGAGGCAAACGCCTAGGGTAGTGTTATACCCATTGTTGTGGGGGATTGGTCTTTTCCCATAAGGGACACTACCACTTTGGTGTTTAAAATACAACTATAAATCCTAAAGTTTAATTGATCTAACATTTGCCAGGTCAAGTAAGTCCCCTGCTACCAATAGTATTGGCGTCTCTCTTTGGTGACCATGCCTGGGACTCGGCCGTCTTTGTGGCTGAACTGAACACCCAATTGGGTCTCTATAGGTAGGCACACCTGTCTATGCATGTGTGGGGGGTAAAACAAGAGGGAACAAGTGCCGATTGTTCTTTGCACTCAATCATAAACTGCATAAAAAATGCACCTAATTGATTATATACTGTACATCTCATTACTGTTTCTTATATCTAGAAAGATACCACTGTGAGCAGGCATTGGTCTTTTTCCCTGAGGAAGCCATCAAAATGGCGAAACATGTTGGAATATGATGGCCTGCTTCGAACCATAGGCCTGTATTCATATTTTCAGGCCCTTTGTTGTATTATACTTTGTGGGATTGTTATGACACCAACCATTAAGTGTAAAAATTGTATGTGTTTTTTGTCCTGTTCTTCCCTTTTTTCGATTTTTTTTTTTTAATTGTATAAATAAAATGTGTTATTAATAAAAAACTTTTTTCATAAAATATGAACTCGTTGTTGACAAATATATTAACTGGCACCGTTATAATCCCTCTGACCTACTACAACTCTATTTAACTAATTTGGGATGAGGTGCTGTATAGCGGCTTGGACTTTCTCAACCAGTTTCATACTTTTATCCTTATTTATGACCCTATTCAACACCAATTTTATTCTGCTGCTAGATGGACTTTTCCCCATGTTATACTTAACCTTATTTTTTAAGTGTGAATTCAATACTTTCAAACAACCTAGAATATAAACATTAGGAGATTTGACTTCACTTTGAATTTACTTGCAACACACTGGTTCCAGATCAGTGACTTTAAGTATTGAAGACCATGGGTCAGCACACAAAGAAGGCATCTAGAATCTTTAGAAGGAGGTCAGGTGAATTACTATATAGCATTCCACATATTTTTCTCATGTTTCTTTTAAACCTACTTGATTTAGGGGATGCTTTACTAATGGCAAAAAGACTGTTAACGTTACAAATGCAGTGAAATTCTGCGAAATGGAATTAACCCTAGAATTGGGGGAAAGATGTGAAGCTCTGCTGACTTCCATTATCCATTTTGTACCAGAAAAAATGCTGTTTTTTATTTTCCTTGCATATGATTGGGTACTCTTAAAGTAAAACTTCACCACATTCACTAAGCTCTGGGGAAAATACCCTTGCAGAGTGCAACTTCACTTGCAAAGTGGACAGGGTATTTGCCTTTAGCAAATTAACCACTTAATGTAAGATAGGAGTAAGGTACAATAAATACTGCAAATGAATGTTTCACTGCAGAGTTGCTGCCTTAAGACCCCTTTCACACTGAACAGGCGCTACAGCACTAAAAATAGCACCTGCATAGCGCCTGTAAAGAGCCTCTCTTGTTTCTCCAGTGTGAAAGCCCTCGCAGTGTGAAAGCCCGAGGGCTTTCACACTGGAGCGGTGCACTTGCAGGACGTTAAAAAAACTCCTGCAAGCAGCATCTTTGGGGCAGTGAAGGAGCAGCGTATACACCGCTCCTAAACCGCTCCTGACCACTGAACTGAATGGGCACCACTGCTGAACAGCCGGCAAAGCGCCACTGCAGCGGCTCACTTCGGGGGTTATTTCAACCCTTTTTTGGCTGCTAGCAGGGGGGGGGGGTTAAAAGTGCCCCGCTAGCATTGGAAAACCCCCGCAAAAACTATGGTAAAGTGCTCATAAAAATAGCAGCACTTTACCGCAGACGGCACCGACGCCCCAGTGTGAAAGGGGCCTAAAGGATATTTTATGGGAGATCTCCAAAAGGGTAAACCTCTATCAACTACTTTGAAGGTTGGAAGGTAGTTATATCTTCATAAACGAAATCATCGTGTTGTACCTCATTTATACTCATTAATGCACTTTAACATGGATTTGATTGTACCATCCAGGATACATATATTTTATAAGGTTTCTACTGTCTTTTTTATAGTATTCATGGTGACTGCTGGTAAGATTACAAATCCTTGGGTAAAACGTATATATTATCATGAAATGCCTGAAGCAATTGCTATTCTACACTTTAGGAATTTTGATTGAACAGATGACTTTGAGCGAAGTCATGACAGCAGTTCTGTAAATTCTGTGATTGCATTTTATCAGTTAGATTTTATATGCAAACAAATAATATCCATGATGCATTTGTAGATAGAACACTTTAATCAGTGGCTATTGTACTCTATAAGGTTGAGTTATCCCATACGTCCCAAAGCCTACACAGAAATGTATTGTTCTTAAAAAAAAAAAAAAAAAAAGAAATTACAGCCAACAGCCTTCCAGCTGTGTTCTATACTCCATCAAAGTGGTGCTGACAGCATACAATCTAAATTGTCCCTAGAGAAATGGAAGACATGGTGTGGATCTCAGCTGGCTTCCTCTTTGTATATATTACTATCACTATTTCTGTCACTATTACTATCACTATTTCTGAAATGGTCTTAGGTTTTTCAAGAAGAGTGGCATCTGTATCCCCATCAAAGACGATATAGATATAGATATAGATATATAAAGACAGTATATAAGAAAAGATAAGAACAGGACTTATCACATTATTCCAGGTGCAGAATTTCTACCATTTTCAAGGTCCGCAATATGCACAATATTGGCTGCTTGTATTTATTTAATAAAATAACTATCCTTATTAGGTTCCATTTGAACGCTTTCACTTTATTTATCTCATTATGGTTTGTTAACTCAGCATATTATTATTTTGAGTGGTTTGGGGGTTTTTTGCTAGGAAAATCCTTAAAATACCTTCTTTTCTATCCTATCTCTCCACCTCTCCAGTGCTCTATGCTGACAAATCTGAGTAACAACCATACCCAATCACTAGTGTGCTCACACAAACTTGCACTGCAGAGGAGAAAAAGGGATGTGTCAACCAGTTCTGTTACTTAGTCCTGATTAGCTAGTGCTAGTTCAAGGACAAAATAAAAATCCACAAAGGTGGAGAAGGACAGCGCTGGACAAATCTTATGGTTTTATAGACTTCAGAGTGATCCAATCCAGCACACTTAAGCCCCATACACACGGTCGGACAATCCGCGGACCAGGTCGGTCGGATCCTGTCCGTCATACTTTGTCTGATGTTGGTTTTGCGTACACACGGTCGGACAAAGTTGTCGGAAAATCCGATCATTCTGAACGTGGTGACGTTTGTTGCCTACGACGGGACTACGTAGAGGCTAGTAGCCAATAGCTTTGGTCTTGTAATGTGATCTGAGCATGCGTAGCACTTTGTCCGGTCGGACAACCGTACACACGATCGGATTTGGTGTGATCGGACCGTGTTGTCGGCAAATCTTTCCAGCAGGAGATAAGACTTTGTCCGTCGGACAAGCCGACGTACACTGTCCGATGGTGCATACACAAGGTCTGATTTTTCAACAACATTGTCCGATCGGACAGAATCCATGAAAAAGTCCGACCGTGTGTATGGGGCTTTAGAGATCTCTAGGCAGCAAACAGACAAATGGACCAAAATGTGCATACTAAATGTAGTGGGCATTTAAACATATATTTAAAAAAACAACAATTAGCAACACACATAAAATAAAATGAATAGTGCTTATCATAGTTCCCAGCATGGGAGGGATCCCAGCATGGGAGGATACCAAAGGAACTGTAACAATGGATGCGCTGGATGTAGTCTGAATAGCATCTGTAATAGCTATGTGTCCAGAAGAAGGAGCAACTAGCCTCTGCACAGTCATTCACTGGAAAGATCAGTTTATTGCTCTTTTTCTGCCTCCTGCTGACACACCCTTTTCAGTATGCACCCCCCGCTCTCTTATGACGACTCTTATGCAGCTGAGTACAGAGGTCATGTGATTATTTATAAAAAAATAGAAAGGGTATTTTTGATGTGTGTATATATAAGTATGCAACAATGTTTTGCCTTTAAAATTTCTATTTTAAACTTAATGGGTTGTTTTAGGAAGGTAAGGGTTCACATATATTTTAAAATATTGCCTTGAACATTGGTGTGGAAATAAATGATGATTCTCCCCAGGCCACCTGTTGATTTAATGCTCATTTAGCAAGATGAGAGAATATTTTCCTAAAGCAAGGAGGAATAGTACCTTTGAGTGCTGTCATCCAAATTGGTATCTCCTTTGAAATATATTGCTTTTACTCCTGTTCAGGTGACAACCATGGATTGTCTAATACTTTCTGTCCATGGGACCATCCTGTCAACATGGCAAGGTCAAATTTATATTTATAGAATTTTATAGAGACAGATAAATATATGTCAATACCTGCCTCTATTGTAGCTAAGAAGTTTACCATCAAGTGGCAAACCCCAGTGTGACTCTTTTCAATAAGTTCTGAATTTGTAACAACGGCATCATACAGGGACTGCACAAATCAATAATCTGTCAATCTGCTGGTGTGGTAGATTAATGAAGGCCTTATTTGTATGGGCATGTTATACTTATTATATAAATTATAAAACATGTTTGCTTTATGAGGCATAGAGCCTTATCTTTTCTTACTACTGGGATTTCACTGACCAATGATATAACAATTTTGTCCCTCTAAGTAACTTAGCTTAGCTAAATGAGCTTCACTGGGGTCTAGCAGTGGATAGAAGACCCTACATGTAGCAAAGGGAAGCATTTATTTAGAAGTTTATCTCTAGAATGTGTACTTGCTATTTAGTCATTTTTTTCTGTATATACTGTACATTTAATTGGTAATGATGATATATTATAAACAATTTTAAATTTTTCCGAAGATCTATGACACATTTTGGCTACTTAGAGTCAAGTCTTTCAATATCTGAAACAAAGGACCAGTTGTGCTTATGTGGAGGTTACCCTGGAGGTTCAGGATGGATAGAGATTTTGGAGCTTCCCTGCTAATATCAGATGTATACCTATCTGTTATGTGAGCTGTAAATGTTAATTTAGCTGTTCTGATAAATACATATGAATTATAATGGTGTTTCGTTCATTTTCTGTATTTTAGCAAAGACTGTTTCCCCTGTAGATTTACATTCTTATTTTACCAGATAAAGCTGATATTTCCTGAAGAGAGGTTTAAAAACAGAGTGTAAAGCTGAACTACTTACCTTCAGTATTGCACAGCTATACAGGTTCCTATCCTGTACTGAAATGGCTTAAGCTACGGAGAGAATGTTGGTAGACATTTGCCAGTACAAAAAATACCGGCCGACTTTCTGCCCAGGTGTATGACGGTCTGTCTGACAGAAGCAGGGTGATTCAGGTCATTGCTGTCCGGTAAGCCTCCTCCTTTCCCTGCGGTGGTGGTGTCATTCTCCTGTCATACCAGAGGCTGGATTTTCACAGTTTATCACTTTATATTTGAACTTTATGTCATATCGCACTCTTGGGAGAGTGTGAAGGATTTTATCACTTTAACCACTTCAGCCCCGGACCAATTGGCAGCCAAAGGACCAGGCCCCTTTTTGCGATTCGGCACTGCGTCGCTTTAACTGACAATTGCGCGGTCGTGCGACGTGGCTCCAAAACAAAATTGGCGTCCTTTTTTTCCCACAAATAGAGCTTTCTTTTGGTGGTATTTGATCGGTATTTGGTATTTGATCGCCCCTGCGGTTTTTATTTTTTGCGCTATAAACAAAAATAGAGCGACAATTTTGAAAACAATGCAATATTTTTTGCTTTTTGCTATAATAAATATCCCCAAAAAATATATACAATAACGTATTTTTTCCTCAGTTTAGGCCGATACGTATTCTTCTACATATTTTTGGTAAAAAAAATCGCAATTAGCGATTACTGATTGGTTTGCGCAAAAGTTATAGCGTTTACAAAATAGGGGATAGTTTTATAGCATTTTTATTAATATTTTTTTTTTTTACTAGTAATGGCGGCGATCAGCGATTTTTATTGTGACTGCGACATTATGGCGGACACATCGGACATTTTTGACACATTTTTGGGACCATTGTCATTTATACAGCAATCAATGCTATTTAAATGCATTGATTCCTGTATAAATGACAGTTGTAGTGAAAGAGTTAACCACTAGGGGGAGGGGTTATGGGCTCTGACGTGTGTGTGTTTTTTTACATTAGGGGGCGGGGTGACGTCTGACGTCATTGATTGGCTTTCCCGATGACTGGGAACAGCCAATCAATGACAGGCAGAGTAGGAAGCGCGGGGAGAGGTTTGTTTACACAAACCTCTCCCCGTTCTTCAGCTCCGTAACCCGATCGCGGGACACCAGCGGCGATCGGGTCCGCTGGTCCCGCGGCCGGGGTCACGGAGCTCCCGACCGTTTCGCGAGCGCGCTGCTGGCGGCGCGCGCAACCCACGGGCAGGCATTTAAAGGGCCACGTACAGGTACGTGATTATGCCTGCCCGTGCCATTTTGCCGCAATATATCTGCGTTAGGCGGTCGGGAAGTGGTTAAAAAGACTGTTTTTGAATCAGTTTCTGGATGATCACATTAATTTGTTATTTATTTATATTCATTTAACTCTTCACGTATTGAGTTATATTTTCAACACTTATATCTGTATTGGGTATACACTTGTTTGATTATTGCAACCAAATCGCTACACTTTATTCCGTTTATTATTGTAAGCTGTTTTGTCCATAGCAGTGTTGGCAGCTAGGTTGCTCATATATTCATTTGCACAGTGCAGTATTTGCCCTTTTTTCTTTTTAGAAGCTGGGTGTTTGGCTGGCTTCTGTCAGACGTGCATGCTGGAAAACCAGAAGCCGGCTGACTCCCGATAAGTGCTCTCAGCCAATGGCAGAGAGCACTGATCGAGGTGTTCTGGTGAAGGGGGGGGCAGTTCCATGGCCCAAGGGGCTAAGTCCACTCCCCACACTATATATGGCTGCTTACACAGCGGCCATATATAGTGTTTTGAATGAGAGAAGTTAGCTAGAGGCAGGTTAGTTAGTGGCGTGCAGGCAGTTTAGTATATAAATATATATATATATATATATACATACACACACAGTGTAGACCAGGGGTCTCAAACTGGTGGCCCTCCAGCTGTTGCAAAACTACAAGTCCCATCATGCTTCTGCCTGAGAGAGACATGCTTGTACCTGTCAGCCTTGCAATGCCTCATGGGATTTGTAGTTTCACAACAGCTGGAGGGCCGCTAGTTTGAGACCCCTGGTGTAGACAGTGTAGTGTAGATTATAGATACAGTGTAGGCAGTGTATTAATATATATATATATATATATATACTCTGCATTCATTATAGGCAGTGTACAGTTCATGGTATAGTGTATTGAAGTGGTTAGGGGAACCCTATGACAGAATTAAGAGAAAAACGGCATGGGTCCCCCCCTCCAGTTAAGACCCATGGGCCTGGTATGGCTTTTGGGGGGGACACCACACTGTTTTTTTATATTTTGGCATGGATTTTTTCCTGAATTTTTTTATCTATATTGCCGGGACCCGGCAATACATTACAGCCTCAAGCAATTTGAAATGACATTGTTTCTTTTAGAAATTAAATTTTTGCTACGGCACAGTAAAACACATAAGACAGATGCGCCACTTTACAGGCAGACTAAGGGGACCCCCAGGCATGATATTTGAAGGAATATGTCATTTTTATTGTTTAACTTTAAGGATTATTAAAATCACTGCTCCTGAAAAAAATTGCAATTTTAAAAATGTTTTTTTGCATTGAAAAAAAATGGGGCAGTACCCAGGTCCCCATACAATTTTCATGGCAATAGCTTGCATATAATCCTTTAACATGAACACTTTTAATTGTTCACGCTTGTGTCCCATAGACTTTAACGGTGTTCTTCGCATGTTCGTACATATTTTTTGCCTGTTCGCATGTTCTTGTGCGAACCGAACCCGGGGGGTGCTTCGGCTAATCCCTATTGACAAGAAGAAAGAACAGAGCAGGCTCCAGAAAGACAACATCTTTCAATCCATGCCCTTTCACTGTGTAATCATGAGGCTGAGAGTGGATCCTTAATCAAGCTATTTTGCTTACCTGCAGTAGAGGCAATGTCACCTGCCAATGACAGCTGATCACATGATGTAAACAGAGCCGGTAATTGGCTTTTTTTCCCTCACGCTGACTACGTAAGGAGAAAAAAAAGCCGATTACTGTCTGGAGTAAATGGGACATTAGTCTTGCACACTCCAGACCACCACCAGTGCCACCTACTGTACCAGTGCCCACCAATGCCACCTATCAATGCCCACCAGTGCCACCTATCAGTGCCCATCAGTGCCACCAATCAGTGCCCATCAGTGCCAGATATCAGTGCTGCCTATCAGTGTCACTTACCAGTGCCTATCAGTGCCACCTATCAGTGTCCATCAGTGCCCCCTATCAGTGCCACCTATCTGTGCTTTTCAGTGCTGCTGATCAGTGCCCATCAGTGCCAGCTAGCAGCGCCCATCAGTGCAATCTCATTAGCTCCCACCAGTGCTGCCTCATCAGTGCCTATCAGTGCCACCTATCAGTGCCGCCTCATCAGTGCCCATTAGTGCCACCTACCAGTGCCCATCAGTGCCACCTTATCAATGCCTATCAGTGTTGCCTATCAGTGCATATCAGTGCAACCTATCAGTGCCCATCAGTGCAGCCTCATCAGCGCACATCAATAAAGGAGAAATATTACCTGATTGCTAAATGTTATAACAAACTATGAAAAAAAAATTTTTTCAAAATTTTCGGCCTTTTTTTTGTTTGTTTAGCAAAAAATAAAAAATAAAAACCCCAGTGGTAATTAGAACCACCAAAAGAAATATAAAAATGTCATATGGGTACAGTGTAGCATGGCCGCTCAATTGCCCAGTAAGCAAGTGGCAAGTGTGACCATTCACATACTGTATACTGTACATATTTTATGTGTGCTGTTGAAATATGTTGGGTTTAACTGTTTTTCAGGTACTTGCCTGGAGTTCCATTTTATTCTCTTTTTTTCTTGATTTGATCTATTCTTCCATTTTTCTAAGGACCTTGAAGAGAATATATATAGTGTCTTTGTATACAACTTTGTACTTTATTATGGACAGGACTAAAAAACATTAAAGCCCCATACACACGGTCGGACTTTTTCATCAATTTGGTCCATCGGACAAGGTTGTTGAAAAATCAGACCGTGTGTATGCACCATCGGACAGTGTTCGTCGGACAAAGTCTTATCTCCTGCTGGAAAGATTTCCCGTCAACCCGGTCCGATCACACCAAATCCGAGCGTGTGTACGCTTGTCCGACCGGACAAAGTGCTACGCATGCTCAGATCACATTACAAGACCAAAGCTATTGGCTACTAGCCTCTACGTAGTCCCGTCGTAGGCAACAAACGTCACCACGTTCAGAATGATCGGATTTTCCGACAACTTTGTCCGATCGTGTGTACGCAAAACCAACATCAGACAAAGTATGACGGACATGGTCCGACGGACCTGGTCCACGGATTGTCCGCGCGTGTGTATGGGGCTTAAGAATAGTCTGTCTTTTGTTAAGTTGCATACTAATGCTTTGTATGCTAATATTGAATCAGCATGTAGAGCTTTGAGCCTTTTGATTCAAATTTTTTAGACTCTTAATTTTTTTCTTTGACATAAAGCTTGTTCTTTACAGTTCTGCGAACAAGTGAATTTGAGATAGTGATAAATAATCGCAGTGACATATCCCTCAGTGCAACGTTTTATCAGACAAACCTCAAGGTTGGCCCTCTCTGCTGTGTTGTTTCTTTTGCTAACCTACTGTGCTCTGGGAATTATTTTGTATATTAAATGTTTATATGAAAACAAAACAAAAAAAGATAGCCAAAAAGCTCATATAAAAAAATAGTTTTATCATGTATAAACATAAATAATAATAAAAAAAATTACCAGCAGTTATCCTATAGTCTACCTTTAATGTTTGCTCAACAGGCAATATTTAACTGCACCTTTATTCACTGTTTGGCTCTTTGTAATCTGTGAGGATGAAGGTTAATAGTATAATAGACATACAGCAGCAATACACCAGGCATTTCTATCCTGATACTTAAGACATGACATTGCACCACTGACATGACATAAATTCATTGTGTTCGATAGGAGACAATCACTTTTTTTATTATCCTAAAGAAAAAATCATGTGGCCTTGAAGTTAAGTGTTTACTTTGGTGACATACAGTGAATTATTATTATTTATTTAACTCTATCTTTCAAAGCTAATGCAACATGGGTCACACATAATAAAAAATAGTTTCACCAATGAAAATTTCTTTACCAAATTTTTTTGTGCCAATGCCATTAGCAATATTTAGCCTATTACATCAGTCAAAATATTGACCTCTTTTTAACGACTTTCTATCTACCAAATGGTTTAAGACTCACAGAACCTGCCCTACCACAATACCATTTGTTTACCTCTTCCTTAGAATGCCAAAACTAAGGTACTGTTTAATTATACCCATTTTGTGTGTGACTTTAAAATGTACCTATTATTGATTATATGCAGTGTTCTGGACTATATGTGGTGTTCTGTATTCTGTTATGTTCTATTACAGCATTAATGATAAAGTTGAAAGAAATCCACAATTTAAATTCAGAATAATTAGCATTTTTTATATATTTTTTCAAAAATGTAAAAAGAGCTGTAGGCAAGTATCTCTCTGTATTTTAAAAAAATGTTCACTCAGCTCCTCATTAAATGCGCTAAACTTGTTATTGACAAATATTTTTTCTTAAAACCTAATAAAGAAAATACTTAAAATAAAATGTGCTAAACTTAGATACCAAAAATGTATTATTTAATACCCATATGATGAGCTTCTCTCTTATTTTTTGGCCACTGAGAAGTACCCAAATGTTGCTAACCATTGTAAAAATTTATAAATGAATAAACATCCAAGGCAATAGCGAAAATTAAAGGGTCTAATTTGTTTCTATGGCCATGGGATGCTTTCCAATTGTATGACTTTCCATTTCTGTCATGCAATTAATATAACTGTGGCCAATCCAGAGTGGTATTACTCTCATGGCACTTGTGGGCCAGTGCCTAGGGTAGCAGGGTTGGAGGGGTAAGCACGCAGCCTCAAATTGTGCTATCAATTTTCTTATTTAGTTTCCTTCTTCTAATTACTTTTGCATATTTTTGACTAAATTAAAAAAGTAGTTGTAGGAAAAAGAGATTACTGGGGATGCTGGGAGTCTGAAATCTCTTTACAGTTTAAGAAACCATCCCTCCCATTTCTTATTTGTCTGTAAAGTTTAAAAGGAGCTGTTTACGTAAAACAGATGGTGTGCTATTAGCACATTATAGCCTTAGTTTTTACTAAAACAAAATCACATGACACCAGGGCTGGAGATTGTACAAAAAGGAGTAAGCATTCTAGTATGCATAAGACAGCATGATGCCTGGCCCTGTACATACAGAGATATATAATAAGGCTTTGCATCACTTCACTCTTTTGTTTTCTCCATCATATTGATTACATCTCATAATATTCCTTTTCCTGTCTTCACTTGCCTTTTATTTATGCTCTCCTCTGGCAGAGAGAACAGGAGTGTCACATACCAGGTGCGAGGCCGAGGTACCGAGAGAGCTCCCCTTGCAGCTAAGTGTAGTGCACCCCTGGAAGTGGTACAGGGAGTGCAGTGCCCAAAGACGCATGGTTTGCCAGTTGCTGTGGTTTGATGCCCTGATCACCGGAAGGTTGCTGGAACAAGCAAGATGCACTGTAGGGCAGGTGTACTTGCGGAGTACAAGGTGAACTTGGCAGATGGACAATCCGGAAACAGAACCACGAGCCAGGCCGGCGGTCATGCACAGTAAATCAGTCAATGTGAGATTCGGGTAGCAGAACTGGAACGAGCCAGGGTCATACGATGTGAGACAGGTTGCAGCAGAGTCGGTGAGCCAAGCTGAGATCAAACACAGTGGAGCAGACAAGAGCAGGGTCAGAGGTCAAACCAGGAGATCAGGATAACAGGTTAAGCAAGCCGGGTCAGTAACGAGAGGTCAAAGATGGGTAAACACAGGAGCACAGGAACACAGGGGAGCTGACAATAATCCTGCAATGCACAGGTCTCAGCAGCAGGTTTATATAGGCCAGGAGGCAGCATTGTGTATCTGCGTATGCCTGTTAGCGACATTGCGCATTTGCTTATGCCCGTTAGTGTTGTTGCTAATCTGCGCACACATGTTTGCGCCGCTGCACATCTGCGTATGCCAATACACATGGGAGCACACCTGATACGGCCATGATGGGTGTTGGTAAGATTGACAGTTCTTTGGCCATTTCCCTGACAATAAAAGGTGATGTGCCTCTTCACTTATCCTCCAGCTAGTTATTTGAAAGTGTAGGAGAGCATGAAAGATAACATAGGGATCCAACATTGCTGTCTTATATATCTCTAAATTCCATGCCCATGTATGATTTTCTGTTTAATACATGTGTATGGACATTTCTTAGAATTCTGTCATCCTCGGGATCAAGGGCTGTCTCTGAGCTGATTGTAACAGATACATTGCACTTGTGGAATAGATAAGGCCCTTAAAACCAATCAAAGAAGTATCATACAGATGGTACCTGAGAGACCAAAATGATAGACAGATAAGATTGGAAGCTAGCTCAATCACGGAAATAAAATTCACTTCTGTACATATATCATGATTATCATATTTTTGTTTAACCAAAACCATTTTTAGAACTGATTCTGGCTCACAAAATCTCTGCTGTAAGCAAAGTCAAAGGCACATCTAAAATGTTCTGAACATAAATTAGTGTGTTTCCTGACTGTTCAGTTTTACTGCTTGCAAAGTAATCATCTCAGGATAATCCCTTTCTGTTCCCTTTCTGTGAAATACATGAAGCATTCTCTAGCCATGTGTCTTTCCACCTCTATATAGACAGCAGAATGTGCTCACTCTGAGCTAGCGAAATTAAGTCTGATCATCCATGGAACAGAGCTGTGTAAGCAGCAGGTTGCCCATTTGCCTGCCAGGAACAAGCAGATTCCACAGTGGGCATCTTATCTTAAAGCTGATTAAAGAAAAGGAAGAAAGTATTTTGAGTGAGGAAAACACCCTTTTTCTTCTCTCTGTCAAGTTATTAATACTACTCTGTATAATACAGCAAAATGGTACAGTTATTTCAGCTACAAGTAATGTCCATAGCTGTTTGTTTTAAATTACAGTAAAAAAAAAAAAATAGCACCCAAACCCCACTGAAGTCTATGGTAGCCAAATTTTGTTATTTTTTGTAAAAAAAAAAAAAAAAAAAAAATAGCACCCAAACCCCACTGAAGTCTATGGTAGCCAAATTTTGTTATTTTTTGTAGCCTTTTCCAAGGCCAATTGGCCCTTTTTTGAAGAAAAAAAAGGGCACTGTAACGGGAAACATGTACCAATGCAAAACATTATAATTTTTTTTTTAAATATTCAGCAGTAATCAGAGTTTTGGTTCAAAGGACGAGATTATAAATATAGAATGCCTTTAAATAACATGCTTGATGGGTGCTTTAAACCTGCATGTGAGGTGTTACACTTTTCGAAACAAAAACATGAAGAATTACTACTAAATGGCATTTGCTGGCTGCTTTATTCGGTTTGTAAACAAATGGGTCAGAGGATTTCACTCAAGATACATAAAATACCTCGATGAGGGCATGATGTGGATTTTAATGGGAAACCTCATGCAAAAAATAAAAATAAGAAAGTTGTGGGGTCTTCTCAAAAATAATACTTGACTCTTCTCCTTGATGAAAGTCTGCTATGAGTTGTAAGGAGGAACTCCATGCAAAAAATCAATGTCAGGTCCTTATTTTTGATGAAAAACTGGTTTGAATTTTAGGGGGGAACCCCATGCAAAAAGACAAAAAAAAAATGGGTTCAACTAAAAATCCATACCAGACCCTTATCAATGAATGTAGCCGGGCAGGCTAGGAAAATGGAGGAAGACAGTGAGCATGTACCTCCCTTACTAAACCATACTGGGCCACATGCTTTCAGCATGTAGAAGGTGCTTTGTTGTCTGGTTTAAGGGCCTCGTGCCTACATCCCTTATCCAGTGGATGTGTAGGTCTGCAATGGAGGACTAACTGTAGTCTGAAAGCCTACCTTAGAATAGGCAGGCCCCCAAATATTTAACCACCCCATATGAATAAGAGGTGCAGTCACTCATTACTCATTCACAAAAAAATTGGGCTGAAAATTAAAACACAGACACCCTAAAAAATGCCCCACAATGTAGATTTGTTGCCAATTATCTCTTCCAGCAATGTAGAGACCTTGTCAGTCCTGATGAATGATGCCCTGCTGAGCCGCCAACACAAACACAATGATCTTCTCCCAATGAAACATTCACCATAAATTACATTTCCACGGCAGGCAGCTGAATGTAACCAGGGTATCCTTGCAGACGTCACTGATCAAGTATGGTCATATATGATGGCCATGTTGATGGGGTCAAAGGCCTATTTCATATATACCTGGTCCAGTGGACATTGGGGGTCTGCTTGAAGACATATCATATATCCCTTCTTGCATGAATTATCGGGGGTACGTGTTACCTCTTTTTACGTATTACAAAAAAATGTACATGGTAATTAAACACACACCAAAAATAAGTCCTCAATTAAAAAATCCCTGTAGTGTAAATCTATTGTTGATGATGTAATCCAGCAGTGTAGATCCATTGTCAATAAACCATGCCCTTATGCCTCACTGACAGAAACACAATAACACATTTGTGACAATCCTGCTCCTGGTGAACTGACAGCTCCTAAACAGGCTGCTCAATGTAAACAAACCAACTGGTAATGCTGTCATAGTTACTCAATGATATTGCCCTGGTTACATGCTGCTTTTATGTAAAACAAGCTGTGGGAGGGGCTGGGACATTCCTCTAGTGGCAGTAGTGATATTGTTGCTAAATGAATAACTTCTAGCTGCAGCAGCAGCCAGAGGTTCAGTGTAGGGGAACAAACCAAACCTGACTATTAAGTTTACCCGTTCAATGAATCTCAAACATCTAAAGTTCAGGTCAAACCCTCCATTGACCCAAAGCTCATCCCTAATCACAAGTAATGTTTCCACAGATTTAACTTGATATAGCTTAGGGAGAAATATAAGGCTTGCTGTTTGAATGTCTGTTTAAAGAAACTCATTTTAGTTTCAGTAAAGACATTTGGAGAAAACTTTCTTAAGTTTAAAACATGTTGATTCAAATATTAATTTGTGTATCTGAATATTGTAAAAGGATACATTCTCATGTTAAAATAGAGATACGTTGTATTATTAATGTGTGCTTACAATTTGAATGTGTTCTAAATGTGTAAAAAGGTCAAATATACTGTAGATGTTTGGAGGTTAAAATATGTCAAGCTAGCTGGATATCAAACTTCATACTTTGAAATCTCTCAAGGAAAATTGTTGATTTATTTTTATGTGTCATTTATAATTTTATGTGTAAGTGTTTTCTACATTACAACACAGTGAGGACAAACAAGTGCTATAGCAATAGCTTTTTAATTTTCGCGAAATACATGAAAGACAAATTAAAAAAAAAAAACAGCACAAACAGTTGTTCCAAATTTTATTTTGGAAGGAAATAGTTTTCCAATTAAATTACTGAAGCAAGCCCTAGACATTTGGTGGCAGTCAAACATGCAGGTATGATCAGACCACTGAAAGACCTTTTTGACAGATGTTTCTAGGCTATGTCTGCTTGCATGATTATTTCAAGGGGTATAACAAGCAGACACCTGCTACACTAGACTCATGCTACCCCTGGCCATAAAAATTGTCATCTAAATCCAAATCTTCCAAAGTCTTAGGTTGCTTAAACTTTTAAGATTTGTAAAGTTTGTATGGAAAAAAGTTATACTATACTCTAACATTTGGTTGATATACTTATATTCTCTAATTTTATAGCTTTACATCATCCCGTATAACAGTAATTGTTAACAGATACTGTATATTTGTCTCTTTGCAGCCACATAGCTATACATTTAAACATTGCAGATCAACAGTAAATGTGGCTGCAAATTGTCTTATCCTGCATCCAAGCTAAACAAATCTCAAGCAAGGATTGAACTGCTTGGAGCTATCTTTTGGGGCGATGAGGTGTACTTTTGAAGACTGATGCAATTTTTGGCAATTAGGGAAGCTTCCTAGCTTGCTGAATAATGTGTTTTCAGTTGGGTTGATCTTTCTTCTTTAAGAAGTGAGAATTAAAGTATATGTATAGCTATCTTATATCTATATAGCTATCAACAAGCTTATATCTTATAGCTTGTTTAGTTGGGAAGGGTTAATTAAATAACAGTCTGTTTTCTGTTAGAGATATTTTCCTTAATTTTTTGTCCCAGAAACTTGTCAGGAATTGAAGAGAAAGCTAATTTAACTGGGGGAAATTCATGTCATAGACATTAGACATTCGAAGAAAGCAGAACCCCTGAGGACATGTTTGTGCATGAAAGTGTTGTGTGGGGCCTACTATCTGATGTCAGGCCACCGTTTACTTGAATACCTTTTGGTCAACTGTTTTTTTTTATTTATATGCATGCTGCAGCTTTTTTAAGTAAATTATTTACGTGGATAAATAAAATACTACAGTATATACGGGTCCTTTGGTTCTGTGTGGTGGGCTTGTTTATTGCAGTGTTTTAAGCTGTACTGTGCTATACTGGAACAGATTGTTTGGAGACCTGAGAGATCAAATAATGCTGGGACAATAAGGAAGGGCATGACCATTATATACCTCTGGTGAGTTCATAAATGATGGTGGAATCACAGGAATAGTGATTTGTCTTCACATGGTAGAAATCTACATTTATCAACATGTTTTTATAAACATTTTTTTACAGAAAGGTGCATTTGAATGGAGATTAAACCATCTCTTCTGTGTAGGATTTCTATGTGTGGATTTGGACTGAATTTGCATATACATTATGTTTTGATACATAAAATGTATTCATTTTATATTGTTTTCAATATAAGCGCTGCACTTTACTTTATCATTGCACATATACACAGGGTTTGTGGAGTCATTCTGTGTGCCAGCTGCTGTGACTTGTAGGCGCTCACATATTTATATTATTTTGGATTAATGAATACAAGCTACCAGTTTATAGCCAAGTGCTTTTATTTTTCTTAGACTAAATAAGTGCTAATAAACTGCTAAAACATCAACCAACAATTATCACCAAAAAACACTTTGAAATGTTAACCATCATAATGTGCTGTATATATAATAGTACTTTTGTGTCTTCCATCAATTTTGTGAATTATTCATCAGTGTATGTACATTATAAAAGAACTCTGGGAATTTTTTTTCCCACGCAGTGCGGCTGTGCCTCACTGCATGGGTTAACTGCTCAATTTTGTCTAGGGGTGAGGAGATCGGAGATATACTTACCTAATCTGCCGAACCTCCGAGCGCAAGACCAGTCCCTGTTACTCCTGCTCCACCCCACACTTGCAGTCTTATGCATGGATTGTTCCTGACATCGTCACACCCATACACCAACTCTGGACTTCAGAATGACAGGAACAGTTCACCGCTGAATGTGAGGGAGTGCTGTTTTTTGCAGGATTGAAGAATTGTAGAGAAGGGTAAGCATAGCCTTTCTGTGCACCCCTAGACAAAACAAACAATTAACACATGCAGTGAGGGCACAGCCCCACTACAAAGGAAAAAAATCCTGGAGTTCTTCTTTAATCATTTGACCTCCAGAAGATTTACCCTCCTTCATGTCCAGGCCATTTTTTGGGATATGACACTGGTTACTTTAACTGACAACTACGTGGTCATGCAACACTGTACCCAGATAAAACTGGGACCAGATGCTTGGTATATAGTAACCAAGGCAGTGCCCACCCCCATGCCATTTGTTTTCCAATCCTTTGCTATTTGCCTAAAAATGCCATTACTGTTTTTTACCATTTAGGTTCATATTGACTTCAATGGAGTTTGGATTCAGCACCCAAACTTTAATAATGTTCACCAAACCCTGTTCAAAATTACCTCAAGTATATATGGCTCATTACTATACCTCACCACTCTATCCAAAACAAACCAAAAAAATAAAGTTTTGCCTTTGCATACACCTTAGGTAGACAGGATATGCCCTGCTTCCTCTTGTTGAGCAAGTTTACTTGCACTGTTCAAGGAAAGGGATGAGTCTCCCCACCAGAAAAACACAGATTTCAAAACCTATAGCTGATTGAACCGATTTACTAACGGATTTGAGAATGTTCGCACAATAAAATGTGTGTATATTAAATTACTTCCAATGGTGTGAAAAGAAAATCTCTGTTTGCTTATTTAATCTGCACAAAATTGGATAAATTGAGAGAATAGTCACACAATTTGTGAACATTTTAAAATATTTTAAAGAGAAGTGTGGGAATTATGAAAACAAACATCCATACTCACCTAGGTGGAAACAGCATCGATCCATGCTGCATCTGTCCCCTGCCACCTCTAAGAGTGAGAACTGAGTGATCAAATACTGCTGATCGCTCAGTTCTTGGTTTTCAGCCTGCAGAGAGCCAGTGACTGTCAGTTAGCTTGCAGAGAATCTGAGTCAGCTGCCACTCCAAGCACCTGGGTGGATTCTGACTGTAAGGTCAGGATCTTTCCAGAGACTGGACTGGCTGAGTAACGTCAGCCGACAGCAGGCTTTAAGAGGAGTGAAGAATGAAGTGCACTCCTGGGATCCATAGTAGAAGTAGGGCAAAAATAACTTTGGTCATACTTTTCCTTTTAGTAACTCAATCCCTATGCTAGAGTAATGACAAAACTGTACCTTAAAGAGGAAGTCTAACCCCCACGAAAAAATTTAAAGTCAGCAGCTACAAATACTGCAGCTGCTGACTTTTAATATATGGACACTTACCTGTCCAGGAAGCCCACGATGTGGGCACCCCAGCCGATCTTCGGGTTGGCTGTCGGGTGCTGCCCCTGCCATTCCTGGTAAGGGAACCTGACAGTGAAGCCTTATGGCTTCACAGCTGGTTCCCTACTGTGCATGCACGAAACGTGCTGTGCTTTCTAATTGGTCCAGTGGTGGAGGAAGGAGGAGGGGGTCAAACTGTCAAAAACAGGTACTATATAGAAAAAAAAATCTGCGCTAGTGCTAGTGTTTTATCAAAAGTAAATACAGCAGCTGTGCACTAAAACCTAAATACCAGGTCAATCAAAAATGTATGTCCAAGAAGTGCAGCACTAAATAAAATTACCATGTGCAAAACACCATATATGACATAGTGCAAAACCTTTGAAGTGTACAGAAAATCCAATCAAAATATTATTCAATCCAAAAATGTCCTTATGCAAAAGTGCAAAATATATTATATTCATTAAGTGCAAAGTTCATAAATTGATCACTAAAATGTTCCTGTGCAAAGAATTCATGCATGCCAGTGTCCCACACTGGATAGATCAGCTGACTAGGGGTTTGATGGTTGGTGCATACATCATGTCAGCTGACAAGGAACTAATAAGTCAGCTGACAAGGAACTGGTAAGATAAACAATGTCCCATGTTAAATGGAAACATGGGACATGTTTTATCTTACCAGTTCCTTGTCAGCTGACTTATTAGTTTCTTGTCAGCTGACACAGTATGCACCAATCATCAAATCCCTATTTAGCTGACTTATTCGTTTCTTGTCAGCTGACACATTATGCACCAATCATCAAATCCCTAGTCAGCTGACTTATTTGTTTCTTGTCAGCTGACATAGTATGCACCAATCATTAAAACCAGTGTATAGTGGAGAGATTTACAGCCAGCAGCATTTTTGGTTTTATATGTAAGTGCACTGATTTTAAAATAAAATTGTTGAGACCATATTACACTATGAGTAGTCTCCCTGTTTTTTAGCCATTTTAACTCTGAGGATTCATCAATCCATCCCATCTGAGATGGGGGGCTGGATCATCTTGTCACCATAAGGGGAACACAGTGAGGCTGGAGGGGGAACATTTCCAGATTTCCATCTGAGCATCAGAGATCCCAATAAGCGCTGAATGATCTTTCTGAGTAAGGAAGATCGTTGTTGATCTGGTAAGCCCCCATCTGATTTATGGTGAAGGTGTCACAAAGGTGAATGTCTGAGCACTGCGCCGTCAGGATCGATCTATCCAGTGTGGGACATTGGCATGCATGAATTGTTTGCACAGGAGCACTTTAGTGATCAATTTATGAACTTTTCACTTTATGAATATAATATATTTTGCACTTTTGCATAAGGATATGTTTGTATTGAATAATATTTTGATTGGATTTTCTGTTCACTTCAAAGTTTTTGTACTATGTCATATATGGTGTTTTGCACATGGTAATTTTATTTAGCGCTGCACTTTTAGAACATACATTGTCAAAAACAGGTAACCGTTCCCCCCTCCCCCCTTAAAGGTGCCAAATATGGCATTGCAGGGGTCAGAGAAAGATAAGCGGAAGTTCCACTTTTGAGTGAAACTCCACTTTAAGTTGAGATCCCAGATCAATGACCCTTTAACATTTGAACATCAAGCTGATGTCTTAACATCACTAATTTGTAAGATGCCATATTTTTAAAACTTTAGTTTACTAAAGCCTACTAAATGATTTGCTTCTAAAAATGACTCACAATAAAATCTTTGTGACAAATTATTGTATAAATCCATAAAACTTTCATGAGTTTCAAAACCTTTTAAGTCTAAGCCCCATAGTAAAAAATAGAAAAGTCTACATCAAATGAAATATAAGCTAATGTTTTATTGATCTCTAATGAATAGTGCCACTAAGAACACCTTGTACAATTTACAATGGCTAACTTAGCTAGGAAAATGCCCTGCAGAACTGAATGTGCTTTACTATTACTGTATAAACTGGTAGTTGCATCCAGCAATACTAATGAAAGATGGAAAGGTCCTCTGTAAGCTTAAAAGCTGAGAATACAAGGTAAAAAAGTCAATTCAGCTATTTTTCGTGTTAGAATAACTATAAAGCAATCCAGGTACTTTTGAAAATTTGCACTTGATTAGAAGTGTTCCTTTTCAAGTACAGTTTATGATGAATTGCATGTGCATATCTCAATCTATTAAATAGTCTTTCAGAGAATAGGATTAGGTTGTCTGGAGACAAGGCTCTTGATAAATTGCATTGTACCTAAAAGTTTAAAACGGTAGTATAAAAATAAATACAGCTATGTGATGGATTAAAGCCAAACTGTTTATCTTTTCATTTTAATAATTCAGCACAGAGTAATACATTTTTGAGAAAGTACATCATTTGTAGCCAAACTTTTATATAGCTGTGTCAGGGGAGATTGCTGCATCATTAGCCATGAATACAGATTATTTTATTAATGAATGCTTTTAACTCCAGTGTAAACTGGAAACAACATATTTGAATGTTGTATAATGTATCTTTTTGTCACAATCCAATTCAAGATCTTAGTTTCCTAGGTAATAAAGAATATACAGTATGTGTAAATATCTTATCAATGTCGACACTCCTTTTGTTTTATATATCGTCAAGGACAGTCATCATTTTTGTTGTTTTCTTTTCTTTTATTGTTTTTATAAAACAAGGTTTTTTTTTCTTTGCATGCACGCAGAATGTTTTGTTTATCAACTCTTATATATAAAAATGTATACAAAAGAGAGAAATGATTTAATCTCAGTCATCACCCAGTCTAATCTTTTTTGTGTATGGGGTCTATTTACTAAAAGATCAAGGGATTTTCATTATGCAAAGTGAATATTCACTTATTGTAGCTTGGTGAATAAAGTGACGTTGTTGCCATTTCTTTCATACAATCATTTGTAAACAATGTTTTATATTAATATCCTCCACATTATGTTAGTAGATGCAACCCATAATCTAAGCAATGATTTTTTTAAAATTGAATATGTGAAGAATATTTTTAAATTGTATGTCAATCCCCAAATTTTTTTTTTTTGATTCAGATAGAGTAGGATATATGTATTTTATTGATGGGCTTTCATTTAAGATATAGTTGATGGACATAAGTCTTTTTTCATTCTAACTATGTTTGTAACACAACCCAATGTGTACAATTTGTGTACAATACATGAAAAGGCCCTAGTGAGATTGTCAGATTGAAACCTTATCCCAGAGAACCCATCATTTCTACTGACATATAAGCCACGGAGGCAAACTATAAAACTGATGGAGCTGCCATTTACAGTTGTGACATGCTTTACTGGTCATCGTTTCCCTGTGAAACTGTTATGCTTTAATGAGTTAACCAGGAGAGACAACTGCTATTGTTACTGAAAGCATGAATCCGCACAAAATCCATAGAAAAATTGAAATGATTTATTAAACTGATATTTCATAGATTTGTGCCATATACAATCTTATAAGAAATAAGGCAGTTTAGTGACACACATACAAATCTGCTTCAAACCTTTTCATAATTTTTTTTCTTCATACCTTATTTGGATTTGAACAATTTAACATGACTTTATACTGTACATCTGTATAATTTCCATGTTTTAGTCTTTTTCTTTTTAAAGAATAAAGTTGTACTGATGTGGCACAGTGACAATAGTAGAAACCAAAACAAGAGACCTGGACATAGTACAGCAGTGTTGATGGTACATTGAGTGACTGAGACAAACATCACCATAACATAGAAATCTGCACAAATATGGCGTAGCAGAGACGAACTTCCAGCAGTTGCAGGCTCAAGCATCCACTTGGGCAGCTTTGCTAATTGAGTCCAGTTTAGGATGTGAAAAAAGAAAAGGACCAACAGCTGATGTAGGCATAACAGATTCTAAAAGGGGCTGAGAATTATTGTGAAAGAAAGACAGTAACAGTACTGGTTGGAATTCAAGGATATCGTCAGTGCCACCAAAAATAGATTACAGATTAACTAAAGTCTCAAAAATGATTCTGGAGAAGGAGAACATTCAATCCATGGAAACCACAAGTTCCTAAACATACTAAAATTTTAATTTGTCATGGATAACATTTCTTCCATATGCATGATATAATTAAGTTCTGTAAACCATTCTCGTATGGTAGGTATTGTGGGGGACTTCCAATGTCTGGGAATGAAGGCTCTATCTGCCATAAGCAAGAATCTGAAAATTCCCTTTTTGATGGGTTTGATCCTGGAATCATAGAAAGGAGAGCAACTTTTGGTGTCTCCGGCCAGACCTTACCCATGATGGTAAGGCTTAGCTGGAATATGTCTGTCTAGTAGGGTTTCATCCTAGAACAAAACCATCACAAATGGTGATGTGTACCACTTGGCTATCAACATCTCCAACGTTGGCCAGGTATAGATGGTATGATCTTGTGCAGTGAATGGAGGCAGGAATTGTATTTTAAGTGTGCAGATCGCTATAGGGTGAAGTCTTGCAGGGATTTGGTTTTACACCACAGTCATTCAAAAGCACGGCAATGTCTTTTGAGATTTCTGGTGTCATCAGTCTGATTCTGTGTGTAGATAGTGGAGCAAGTGCCTCGAGTAAGGATGAGAGTGAACTGTTGTAGACAGAGGTGGCCAGGTTAGGACAAGAAGGGAGAGAGGGCAGTTCTAGGACAGAGACTGTCACTGCAATGTTTGTGGGTGCCCTACACAATAAACATGGATATTAGAGATCCCGCCTTACTCTGCATTGATTCTGTAAGTGAGGATGGCTTGATCTACCAGTGGGAAGGAGCAGCTTGGAGCGGAAAATGTTGTGCCCCAGTAGTCCTAACATGGTCTAATACATATCAGGTCTGACATGCGTCTTTAAATGGAAGCCTACACTTATCAAAGTATACACATATCCTTAATCAAAGTCTTATGCCATGTACACACAAGCGGAATTTTCGAAAGAAAAAGTCAGACGGAAGCTTTTCATTGTATATTCCGATCATGTGTATGCCTCATCTGACATCTACAAATTGAACATGTTTTAAATATTTCCTACGGAACCAATTCCAACCGCTCGTCTGTATGCTTTTCCGACAGACCAAAAACAATGCATGCTCTGAAGCAAGTACGAGATGGAAGCTATTGGCTACTGGCTATTGGACTTCCTTTTTCTAGTCCCGTCATACGCGCTGTACGTCACCGCGTTCTTGACGGTCAGACTTTAGTGTGATTGTGTGTACGCAAGACAGTTTCAACGGAATTCCATCGGAACTATCCATAAAGCCTATAGAGTTTATTCTGACGAGAAAACCGGTCGTGTGCACAGGGCATTAGAGAGTAATGGTGCAGTACTTCACATATCTTATTTCTACTTATAGAGATGTGGCCAAAAAAATGGAGACAATGTACAGTGCCTTGAAAAAGTATTCATACCACTTGAATTTTTTCACATTTTGTCATGTTACAACCAAAAACATACATTTATTTTGTTGGGATTTTATGTGATAGACCAACACAGAGTGGCACATAATTGTGAAGTGGAAGGAAAATTATATTTTTTTTAGAAATAAATATCTGAAAAGTGTGGCGTGCCTTTGTATTCAGCCCCCTTTACTCTGATACCCCTAATTAAAATATAGTGGAACCAATTGCCTTCAGAAGTCACCTAATTAGTAAATAGAGTCCACCTGTGTTTAATTTAATCTCAGTACAATTACAGCTGTTCTGTGAAGCCCTCAGAGGTTTGTTAGAGAACCTTAGGGAACAAACAGCATCACGAAGGCCAAGGAACACACCAGACAGGTCAGGGATAAGTTGTGGAGAAGTTTAAAGCAGGGATAGGTTATAAAAAAATATCCCAAGCTTTAAACATCTCACGGAGCACTGTTCAATCCATCATCTGAAAATGTAAAGAGTATGGCACAACTGCAAACCTACCAAGACATGGCCATACACCTAAATTGACAGGCTGTGCAAGGAGAGCATTAATCAGAGAAGCAGCCAAGAGGCCCATGGTAACGCTGGAGGAGCTGCAGAGATCCACAGCTCATGTGGGAAAATCTGTCCACATGACAACTATTAGTCATGCACTCCACAAATCTGGCCTTTATGGAAGAGTAGCAAGAAGAAATTCATTGTTGAGAGAAAGTCATGGAAGCCCAGTTTGCAGTTTGTGGGAAGCCATATGGGGACACCGTAAACATGTGGAAGAAGGTGCTTTGGTCAGATGAGCTCAAGCTCTGTCAGATTGGATGGAGAGCGTCTGTAAACAGCAATTTTCAAGTCTTGCCACAAATTCTCAATTGGATTTATGTCTGGACTTTGACTGGTCCATTCTAACACATGAATATGCTTTGCTCTAAACCATTCCATTGTAGCTCTGGCTGTATGTTTAGGGTCGTTGTTCTGCTGGAAGGTGAACCTCCTCCCCATTCTCAAGTCTTTTACAGAAACTAACAGGTTTTCTTCTAAGATTGCCCTGTCTTCGGCTTCATCCATCTTCCAATCAACTCTGACCAGCTTCCCTGTCCCTGCTGAAGAAAAGCATCCCCACAACATGATGCTGCCACCACCATGTTTCACGATGGGGGTGGTGTGTTCAGGATGTGCAGTGTTAGTTTTTCACCACACATAGCGTTTTGCTTTTAGGCCAAAAAGTTTTACAGTCATACTCCACTTTTAAGTACACAATGGGGTTTATTTACTAAAGCTGGAAAGTGCAAAATCAGGCTAATTTCTGCATAGAAACCAATGAGCTTCTAATCCCAGCTTGCTCAATTAAGCTTTGGTAATAAAACCTATACAGCTACAATCAAATCAAGTGTAATACAACCTGGAAGCTCATTGGTTTCTATGCATAAGTGAGCCTGATTTTGCACTTTCCAGCTTTAGTAAATAAACCCCATTGTGTACTTAAAAGTGGGGTATGCATATAAAACTTTGTGGCAAGACTTGAAAATTGCTTTTTACAGACGCTCCCCAAACCCAACTGACAGAACTTGAGCTATTTTGCAAAGAAGAATGGGCAACAATTTCACTCTTTAGATGTGCAAAGCTGGTAGAGACATCCCCAAAAAGACTTACAGCTGTAATTGCAGTGAAAGGTGGTACTACAAAGTATTGACTCAGGGGGGCGGAATACAATCGCACACAACACTTTTCACATATTTATTTGGAAAACAATTAGAAAACCATTTATCATTTTCTATCCACTTCACAATTATGTGCCACTTTGTGTTGGTCTTTCACAGAAAACCCCAATAAAATACATTTACGTTTTTGGTTATAACATGACAAAATGTGGAAAATGTCAAGGGGTATGAATACTTTTTCAAGGCACTGTATCATTAGGTGTAACAATGGAGGTACCCTATCCTCGGGTGACTTTATATGATTGTAGAAAATGGGCTATAATTAGAAGTTGGAGGAGGGTAATACCCCTTTAAATGGCAAATATCCTCACCTTATATAAAGGGGGTATGGGAGGGATAATCGCTGTTTGCCATATTCTTTAGCTGACTTAGGGCATGGACTACTGAAGGCCTTAGCTGACCTCCCTGCAGCTCTACACACCACAGCTCCTATTGCCAGCCTGATGTCATTCCTAAGTTGACAACAACCCTTTCCTCTTCCACCAGCCACAGAGCCCTATCTCAGTCTCTATTTACAAGTCCTAAGCATATCCCCCAAAAATATATATATTAAAAAAATGCAAATTTCTTTTTCCTAAACCCAATATGTTTCATTGCCTAATTTTCGGTGTCATCAGGCGTGCAAAAAGTGATATGGAATAAAATTAAAGTGCTCTCTGCATCTGCTCAAAGTGAAAGCAAAATCAAAATCGCACCTCTACCATGTGACAAAAGCTATTTATAGGTCCCCTTTTCCCTAATTGACTGGGGCACATATTTCCATCATTACATCATGACGCAATTACATCATGTTGGATATTTACATCTCATTACATCATGTGCACGATGTCATTATGCTCTACAGAATGATGTCATCGTGTTTTTGCATAGGAAACCTATCTAATGTTTCATAGCCCTCTTCACGTCACTTAAACATCTACATCAGCTTTCATTCAAATAGACAGTTCACATTGTTTACAAAACAAGTTTACTGTCCTTTTAAGAATAAAAAAGTATACAAGTTAGCAGAGAATCCCATGAAAAAAAGGCATGGGCTCCCCCAAATTTATACCAGACCTTTATCCAGGCATGCAGCCTGTATGACCAGGAAAGGGGGGCAGCAAGCATGCATCTCTCTCTGACCAATGCCATGCCACATGCCCACAACTTTGGAAGGGTACCTTGCAAGAGGAGGTTCAATTCCTACACTCTACATTGGGACAGGACTTCATCCTCACATTTCTGGCCAGTGGGTGTGGAGGTCTGCAGATGAAGGATCGGCCAGGGATACTCATTGACGATATTGACCAAATATGTTCATGACACATTTTTCATTAATAGCAATATCAAGAATACCCACCAGCTTGTGCACAATTTGAAACAAGCTGGCAGGCAGCTGGAAGCTGTCATTTAGTGGTGCTAGTAATACAGCTAATATTTTTTTTCTTTTGCTTTATATATTTTTTTTTTTTTTTTTTTTTTATTTATTTATCTATTTTTTTTTTCTCTCTTGTTCTCAATTTTATAGGCCCCTTATAGGGGACGGGGCCTTGGAGCAGAGGGATGTTGTGGGGAATTGATATTGTTATTTGTTTATAAAAAATGGTAGGAATACATCATGTTTTGCTTTCTAAAAGAATAAGCTTTGTTCTGAAAGTGGATTTAATAAGTTGTTTTATGTAATTATTACTAATGAGCTATGTTATGTATTCGTGCAAAGAAATAAAGAATTAAAAAAAAAAAAAAAAAGTAATACAGCTAATAAATTAATGATTTATCGCTGCAGCAGCCAGAGGTTTGAGTGAGCAGGTAACCTGTCCAAATCTGGCTATTTAGTTTGTTCTTTCTCCGGACTGTGAACAGTGTGACCTGAACCTGAAGCTCATCTCTAATTTGAAGTCTATTTATAAAAGCACGTAATGTTGGTTTGATGGAGTTAATGTGTTTCATTCAAGTAATTGAACTAGACTTGATTCTCTTATATCAAATTAGTGTTACAAACAATATTGATGTTGACATAGAACAGATACTTGTCCACTACAGGCAAGATTTTAACCTAGGTGGAAGTTTAAATTAAGTCATACATTTAGAAAATATGGCAGTTGTCTAATCTAGCTATTACATGTACATTTGATGATTAACATTATATAATCAAGGGTAATAATCACTTGTACCATGCAAAAGACAAATTAATTGCCGCAGTAATGATGTAAATTGCATTAACCACTAGCCGACCAGCCACCGTAGTTATAACGCAGCAGGTTGGTATGGCTGCGCAAATCATCGTAGCTGTACGTCGCTCCTTTAAGATGTCACAGCAGGCGCGCAGGCGCGCACACGCGCATCGGCTTCGGGGACATGCAGCAGGCGCATGCATGATGACCGCCGGGCACCCACGATCGCTCGTGACAGAGCGAGAACTGGGATCTGTGTGTGTAAACACACAAATCCCGGTTCCCTAAGGGGAGAGGAGGGAGATTGTGTGTTCATACTAAGTATGAACACCGATCTCTCTCCTCCCCTAGTCCCCCCTACAGTTAGAACACACTTAGGGAACCCAGTTAACCCGTTGATTGCCCCCTAGTGTTAACCCCTTCCTTGCCACTGACATTTATACAGTAAGCAACGGCTATTTTTAGCTCTGATCGCTGTATAAGTATCAATGGTCCCAAAGTAGTGTCAAAAGTGTCCGATCTGTCCGCCGCAATGTTGCAGTCCTGATAAAAATTGCAGATCGTCGCCATTACTTACACTACTTACGCCATTACGCCATTACTATAAAATTACATAAATCTATCCCCTATTTTGTAGACACTATAACTTTTGCGCAAACCAATCAATATATGCTTATTGCATTATTTTTTACCAAAAATATGTAGGAGAATACATATCGGCCTAAACTGAGGAAAAAATTTGTTTTTGTTTTTGCATTGCAAAACATTATTTCCTGGCTGAGCTAGCCAGGGGCACAGAGAGCTTGACCCGAAAGTGACGCCAGAGACACCCTCCAGCCGCCTGCACCTGCCATGGAGCTCCCGGGCCTGCAGATGGGGAAGCGGAGCCCGGTAAGTATGGTGGGGGTGGCGCTGGTACTGGGGGTGCATGTGAGTGATCACCTCCCGAATGCTCTCATCTGACAGGCGGGAGTCTGCCTGTCAGTTTCACACACATTCCCAGTGGCTGCAGCCACCAGATTGTGCATGATATCCCCCACTGTCAGGTCTGTACGATGTACGGACCTGGCAGCGAAAGGGTTAAACCAATTTCCAGTGACTTAAAAATGTGGTTTCTGCTTTGGTAGGATTTCACTGTGAAATTAATTTCACTGAAATCACTCCACTCATTCCTCTTCCTGACCAAGACTATTTTCATCTCTACTTTTTTCCCTGTGACACCTGAGCAAAGATAAAGGGCAAATGATGTATGTTGCATCTGTCTACATTAGAAAGACACAATCAGTAAAAGAAATCTCATCAGCACTCTCTAGCAAAGGAAAAGAGGTTAAACATAAGAGTACCCTGCATGTCACATGACCAGTCCAAACATTTGAAAAATGTAATAAAAAATTAAATAAAATAAAAGCATAATTTACTTATATAGGTGTGTGTATTATTTTCTGAGCTTGTACTTAAAGCATATGCCAAGGCAAGATAAAAACAAAAACATGTAGTACATCTCAGTTATACATGCACATTTCTCTGTAATTTGTCCCTCTAAAATCAATGTAAGTATATAAAAATACTTATTGACCTACCAGAATTTCATTCATCTCTTAAAGCCTGTTGTGGAATCAAACACATAACTGGCCCTGCCCAGTGTCATTTGCTAAACTGTACACCCACTCTCAGATCTCTAAAACATAAATGCTAATCATTCTATAGTCCAGAAAAAGAACTACGAGGATTGTTTAACATAACAAAGGAAGTGTGAAGAGGACATAAAACAATTCTGAATTTCCCTACACTAGTGGGAAATTGCTGGCTAAGATTTTACAGAATCCAACACCTGGAGTTACAATATACGAATTCCCTGATCTTTGATGTGGTGCCTCCTGCTTGCTCCTATGGTACTAAATAGACACAATAGTGATGTAGGGGCCAGTGGATCAAAAATTCTTAAATCTGTAGGATCTTCAGTTGTTGATTTTCACTTTACAACTCCATAATTCAGGGGCAGAGACAGCAGGAGCGGTTAGAATTCCATGTTTTCTTCATAGAGAACATTGTATTTTAATGAACAATGATGTCTCTTTAGCATGAAAAACTACAGGGCTTTGTCAGTTAATAATACACACTTAAAGCCTGGGGGACAGTATGTGTTAGGTAACTGCCAGACCTCGAGGAGGCCCTCCAGCTCCCATGGTTATATCCATTCTTATAAAAAGTGAATAAATGTTTTTTTTTATAAGTAAAGCTGGATAGTTCTAACAATTTAGGAATGAAAACTAAATATCTGCAAAAGCACAGCCATATCTAATTCTCTTTATGGTAGACAATTATATGTTGACTGGTCTTTAAAACACAGCTTTAAAGAAAAGTACATGAGGTGCAAAATGCATATATGTGAACTGCTTTACCTTAGAAAATTCTTGTGACTCTGGTCAGTAGACATGTGCATTCGTTTTCGTCCGAATGCATTTTCGTCCGAATTTCAGGTATTTTTGTTATCGTTTTAACAAACGATAACGAAAGTGCAGAATCTGAAAAACGAAAGATCCGACATAAACAAATGCTTGTTGCGACAACAGTTCGATATAGATAGGAGATTCGACATGATGCTGACAATAACAATCTGTGTCTATCAAACCTGTGGCCGAATGTTCCTAACCTTAACTCTATTAGTCCAAGATTATTCTACATAGAGAGAAAAGATTTGACATAGAGAGAAAAGATTCGACATAGAGAAAAGATTCGACATAGAGAGAAAAGATTCGACATAGAGAGAAAAGATCGCTGCTGAAATTGGGTGGGGGAAGTAAAATAAAAATAATGATGAATGTTATTGGCTGATTGTAACCAAAGAGGAGGAGCAGTAAAATAGCTAGAACTAAGTACACACGTACAGCCAACTTACTTTCACTTACGATTGCTGGCAGAGAGAGACACACACACTGAATCATTTCAGAAGACAGTCAATCTTAGCTGGTCCATTTGTCAGAGACCCTGAATTATTTAACAATTAAGCATAAGCACAGCAGCAGAACAGTGAAGCAAGCGACAGTTCAACTTAACTTTTTCATAATAATCTGCTGCTATTGTGTTAGTGTTGTGAACTTGATAGTGATACTAGTGTTGCTAATGTTGTGATAGCCTCAGAGGCTGCCCGTGTTGTGAGGGGGGGATTTATTATTATAGATTCTATATTATAGATTGAGATTCTATATAGATTCTATATACCCTATCTTCTTGTTACCTGTCTGATCAGTGATAACTATCACCAGTCCATTTTCTGTTTGAACTATATACATTCAACATGAACGACAAAGATTCGACAGAGCAGCGAAAAACATACAAACGTTGAATCTTTGGCTTATGGTGTCTGTCAAAAGTTCTAAGAAGATTAGACGGAGCAGCTAAACTATATGACGTCCTACAGTTTAGCTGCTCCGTTGAATCTTCTTTGAACATTCGACAGACACCATAAGCCTTTAATGACAGATTTGACCTTAATTAATTTGGATTTTCGGACGAATGCAATTTTTAACAAAAAACTAAATAAATAAAAACGAATTTCAGGAGTAACTAAATACATACATTTTTCGGACGAAAACGAAATTCCGAAACGAAATATGTCAGTGTGCATATGTCTACTGGTCAGCCACTGATTTATACAACCCTACCATGATGCATATTTTTCTCTGTTGCTGATTGGCAGCTTCTTTGTCACCTAACTGCTAATCAGTTTTTTAAATGGAAGTTGTCACAATAGCTTTGATCTCCTCCTCCTAAAGGTTGTCTAAACACCTCCCTGACCTGCTCCTAGTGTCTAAAAAAATATTAGATTTCCAGCATTGTGTCTTCTCCTGATGCCTAAAAATACAGTATATGTAATTCACATTGTGCAATACATTAGAGCTTCATAGCTTAAATGTATCCACTTTGTATAATTGATTTTTTTTAGGTTTCAGGGGAGATAATAGAAGGAAAGGTTTTTGGTACTTATAAAAGCAATATATATTTTTTTTTAATGAAGGCACACTGTACCTGGAGTAAAGGGTATCTTTTTACAGTTGCTTGAAGTTCTGATTTATCCCTCACAGAGACATAAAATGTTTACTTTTTAACATTTGCCTAACTAAAGCTGGCCATACACTGTCCACATTTTAGCCATTTGCACCCATCCAACATCCCTCAATTGAAAAAAGAAGCCTGGCAGAAAAAAAAAAATAGATGAACATTACCAACATCCAATCAGATGTAGGTGTTTGGGTATTGTGACAGGTGTCTTGGCCAACTGTCAAATTACAATATAGTATGCTGTAAATGGTGCTGCGCTGTTGAAAACTCAGTAATAAACTACAAAAACTATGTGAAATCCAAGTAAATATGAACACCAGCTGGCAAACAAACACTGGTATCAGCTAACATATAACTTCTGAAATCCAACAGTGAACTCAAAATGAACACAAGATAGCAGTGAAGATCCAATGGCCACTATATAAAACTTCTTAAAGTGCAATAGTGAAATAAAACGTCCAGTGCAAATACACAAAGTATGAAGGGACTAAATCCACACAGTCTATGAAATCACAAAGTGCTTGACAGATATGTAAAGTGCAATAATGGTGTTCTTTGGATTCAATAAAAAATAAAATGGGATTGTCCCAATCTATATCATGCGAATAAAGCAGATCGGGTGGGTATCTCTTCTTTCCATGCAGTGACACCTCTAACGGGGGTGGCCTCTTACCTTATGGCTGTAAGGTAACATCATGAAAATGTAGCAATGGTCTGATTTCCTCTGCTGGTCCTTTCATGGATGTCTGGTGGATCCTATCTTGTATAAATACAGCAAATGGTACTGGCTGATATACTTCGCTTCCACATACACCCCGGACAGGGTAAAAGAGAAGGGAGGAGGAGAGGAAAGCCCAAATAGTGTAGTATATCTTGTAAAAAGTTTTATTTTATAAAAACACAGTAAAGGTAACACTCACATTTGTTTGTAGTAAAGCAAGTAAAAACTTCACAAGCGTGAAGCTTGTCATCAGCGTCACTTCCGGTTGCGCATGTCACAGGTCACATGACTTCATCAGGGGATAAAGGCTAACAAGTGAAGTGTCCGTAAATAGGCTAATAGTGACAGATTATTATCATGGCCATTTTGTTGTGGACCGTATGGCAAAGGTGGTGGCCATTTTCTAGTAGTCTTCCTGTTTACTCAGTAAGACATCCATTTTGCTGGAGCTGAAGCAGGTGCCATTGTCCCAGAGCTAGGCATGGTAATAATGAACCATGTAAAAGTAGTATCAGATAATGTCTACTAAATGAACAAATACAAGTGTCCCCCAAAATGGGAATAAATACCGAACTACATTAAAAAACTATATATATTAAAAAACAATATATATTTAAAAAAAGGGGGCTAAAAAACATAAAAAACAATGCAATAGAGAAGGATGCTGGTCAGGATCAGCTGGAAATGACGCATGGGTGTGCAATAACAACATAAAGTATGTATACAATTGATCCAAACAGGAACCAAAAATAATCATATGACAGCAGAAAGGGTCTAACTCCCAAGCTGAAATAGAAATATGCAGAGAAATAAGAATGTAATAGACAGAGTCAACTAGAATCACAGCCCATTGTGCACAGACAAGAGAAAATATGTATCCAGGAAAAGGCAGAATACACGTCGGGATTAGCTGACAGGCTCAACCGGAAGTGACTCTGATGACAAACGCAGCACTTGTGGAGTTTTCACTTGCTTTACTACAAACAAATGTGAATGTTACATTTACTGTGTTTTTATAAGGTATACTACACTATTTGGGCTTTCCTCGCCACCCCCACCCCTTCTCTTTTACACCATCCGGGGTGTATGTGGAAGTGGAGTATATCAGTCACTACCATTTTCTGGATTTATACAAGGAAACCCCCCCCCCCCCTCCAGAAGATAGGATCCACCAGACATCCATAAAAGGACCTGCAGAGGGAATCAGACCATAGCTAGATTTTCATGCTGTTACCTTACAGCCATAAGGTAAGAGGCCACCCCAGTTAGAGGTGTCACTGCATGGAAAGAAGAGATACCCACCACACCTGCTTTAGTCGCATGATATAGATTGGGACAATCACGTTTTATTTTTTATTGAATCCAGAGAACAACATTATTGCACTTTACATATCTGTCAAGCACTTTGTGATTTCATAGACTGTGGGGATTTAGTCACTTCATACTTTGTGTATTTGCACTGGACGTTTTATTTCACTATTGCACTTTGAGAAGTTTTATACAGTGGCCATTGGATCTTCACTGCCATCTTGTGTTAATTTTGAGTAGTAGTTATATTTTAGCTGATGCCAGTGTTTGTTTGCCAACTGGTGTTCATATTTACTTGGATTTCACATAGTTTTTGTAGTTTATTACTGGGTTTTCATCAGTGCAGCACCATTTACAGCATATCACATTATTTTTGGTTTTGAATTCACCTATCAGTGTTTGCAGCAGTTGCACTATTTATCTATTTTAATTTCCTCTATAGTGATAGCACAGGAGTATCCTCTTTCTGTCAAAATACAGTTATAGTCACAGCAGAGATTCGATTATCCACACTGTGTAGTGTGGATGGAGGAATCGGTTCGTTTTTTTTTTCCGTTTCAGCCTATAGGCTGTAATTACACAGGCATTCCTTTATGCAAAACACATGAGATAGAAATGTTATATTCTCGTATCTTCTAATGCTTTAAACTTCACAATATGCAATTTACCTTTTATATATACAGTACATGTGTAAAACTGCTATACTGAAGTTTTAGCATTTTAAAAACATGAATTAATGTGTTTCCACACAAACCAGTGCCTAAATTTAGACCCACTTCTTCCCACAAGTGGGACATTTTGAATGTTGTCCTTTTCCTCATGATTTTATCTTTAAAAATTAAGGCAGTACAGGCTAATACTTGCCAAAAATCTGTTTGATGATAATTTACCATATGGGAACACCATGTGGGCGGATGGCCCAATAGTATTATATGTACAAAAATCCCTTTATGTAGCAGTAAAATGCTGCTTCATTCATAAAAAGAATCTGACATTAATGGGGGTAACATTCTTTCTGGTACGACGTCACTTCCAGTCCATGCTCCTACAGGCGATTATTGTACATATTACAATATTGGGCCATCCTCTTTGTTCCCACATGGTATACTGTATGAGAATCAAACAATGCGTGGATTAAATGCTCTTTAAGGGACCACAAACCCATTGTTTAGGAGGAACATTTAAGTGGATAAGAGTATCCTAGTCAGGAGGCTATATTACATATGCAAAAAGGACCCTGATATGAAACCCTGATGTGAGAGAAGCAAGTGGGTTATTATTGCACATGCGTGTATATCACACCATTAAGGCAAGGGCACTGAGAGTATTGCGGGGATTTGGAAGAATTGATTTTGAAGATTTATTGAAGCTGAAAGTCGCAACTATCCATCTTTAATGAACTGTTACTACGTTGATATGTTTTAATAATTTTGGACTATTTTTATTAAGTGGTTATTTTACTTCACATTTTATTTATTTATTAGTTATGATACATTTTACAATATGTGGTAATATTCTTATATTTGAGAATTGGTAGTGCAGCATATATTTGTTTTTATTGATACATTTTATTTTATTTTAGTTATGTTCATTTATTTATTTTATTACATTTTTTCAGTTTATTCTAATTACAGACACTTGTAGCTGTGGAATTCACCTTGCCCATGTTTCTGTGCTCTTTCACTGAGCAAAGAGGTGACTTAAAAAGTATATATGTGAGGTGATTTGACTTATAAAGCTTGACTGAGATGGGCATAAATAGTGATTACCATTATGTGCCAAGCGTCATTAGACTCATCATAACATGCAAAAGCTGTACACTTCTGTATTTGTATTTTAGCTGGAAATCTCATAAGGTGTACACTTGTTTAGCTTAGCTTAATGCTTTGAAACAGTAATGTCATTTTTCTAAAGCATTGCTAATGTGCTATTTTTCACCATGTGTTATTTGATAATTTTGCCTTTCAAAAATGCTGTTTACAGTTCAGTAAGCATTTCACAGATCAGCCGAATTTACTGCATGCACATTATATTACTGAATTTCCCAGTATTTCTTTGTAACACTCAATTAAGGAGAATTTATAGTGTTAGTGGTTTTGTATCTATTTTTTCATTATTATGGTCATGACATAATGTACATGCTATAAAAATGTTTATAGTAAAATATTTTTTATATAGAGATGAATGTTTTCATTTCCAGTCAGTAGCTGGAGTACTAGGCTCCTTTGTTACATTTGCCTTTGCATTTTTTTTTTTTTTTTGCATGCTAGTCTCCATATTGAAAACTAAGAGGTTACTAAAGTACAAAAATTCTCATATGACAGAATAAAAATTCGGAAGTGATGTCATGTATTGTATTTTCAGACGAAAACTTGTCTTAATTTAACGAAAATCATACAATCTGGTATTGTACGAGAAAGGTTTTCGTGTTTGTCCCTTCTGATAATTTCGGATAAAAGTTGTGCACTAATATTCAGATTATCATACAATCGCTTCAAAAGCCGTATTTTTTATAAGACTTTCAGGTGGTGTGTGCAAGGCTTTACCCTTCTTTGTAAGACAAAAACTTTTATCTCCCTCCCTGTGCCTGCTCTGTTTGGATTCTGCCATAGGAATTGTCAATCAGAAGACTAAAGACAGTCTAAAGCCAAACAACTTCTGCTTTGCCAGCTCTTTAAAAATCCCATAATGCTATGATAATCCTGTGTCATGAGTGAACCTTGTATTAAATATTTTAGTGTCAGAGAAAGATGTTGTGTATAGTATAAAATAAAATATTTGTTTAAACTTAGTTTCCTATAAGAGCAGGCCTTGTGACGTCAGTACATCCACAGACTTTGAGGGATTAGATCCATATTGGATATATTTTGTTAGTGCTTTTACCTCACTTGGATTATGTGAGTGCATTTGTTTTTATCTTGATAAAGAAGTTAGTTTGTTTCTTTGAATGCTTATATGGTAATCCGAGTCCATGAGATATGACTATATCTTCTAAAATTCAGTCAGGAGTGGAGCAGTCATATTGTGGCTTGATCACTTGAGTGCTGTTAGACTTCTCTTTGATTTGGGGGTCAAAAAATTATGAGCTGCTTACCTTTGAATGGTGACACCAGTGGTATTTTGCTTTTTGGTGAATGAAGATACATTTTTTTTTCAAATACAGTATACAAGTGTGCTGTTTCAAATACCCCAGGGCAGCAGTGGTTGCCAATTTTTGGAACAACACACTATGGAGGAAGTTTGTAACTGATACAAGGAACACCGTTTGATGCCTGTCTGGATGTTAGCTGTATCCCTCAGCACTATTTTTACCTCCTGGACAATTGTTGCAACTCTTTGCTGTTTTGGGGAATATACATCAGGAGTGGCATCTATGTTTGCTTTGGGTCCTCAGTTTCTTCTGTTACCAGGAATTTGTTGCTATGTTACCCTTTTGGTGCATTTATGACATCTTTGAAAGTGCCTTACCCTCTAATTAGTGGTATATCCTTTAAGGCAACTGGTTCCTCCAGTGTGGGTTCATCTTGAGTACATTATAAGTATTGTATCCCTGCATCCACTTAAGTGCCTGTTACTGTGCTGCCCTGTGTTGCTCCTGTCCTCCTGTCCCTTTAATTTATGTTTTTAAATTGTACTAAACCTCCTGAAGAAATGTTCAATTGCGAAACACGTTGAGCTATATCAAGCTACTCTGAATTGTACCAAGCTATCTCGGGTTTCGGCATCCCCTGAGCTTTAACTGACAAAACTATATGTGATTGGGTTTTACCCAGCCCATGACAAACAACAGTCTGTAGCCTTGTGATTGTTATGCGATTTATTTATTTTTATATTTTTGTTTATTTATTTATTTTAATATGGTCTTTTTATACAAATACTGGATTGTTGGAACCTAAAAATTCCATATTCTCTCACTATTTATTATGCATACTAAAATCCAGAACATGGAACATTACACTACCATTGAACCCACACTACTACCCTGTGGCTGTACAAAGACATTTCTATACTAGACAAGTACATGAATTTGGTGCATGCTGCACCACTTTTAGAATGCACGCGAGACACCTCAAAACACATCTGCATGTATTATGACCTATAGGAAAAAGCTTTTCTGCAGGATGAGAACAATTAAAGATTTGACAAAAAAATTTTTTATTTCCAATGAGATTCTCCAAGGGTATCTATAGCTCTCACTGTAAACTCATGAACTTCACTCTGCCTTCAATTATAATTATAATTGTGATTATAATACAACTCCATATACAGAATCTGTTGTATATTAATAAAATGAATACATGTATAAAAACACATCTAATTGTAGCATATCAGTTCAGTTCATCAATGATATATTTTAATAAGAATTTTTAATTAATTACTGTATCTTTGCAAAAGTAAAGGATAAACTGCCAGTATTAACGTATTTTCATTATCCAAAGCATGTGGAAAGTTTGAGAGCAAGGAATCTATAATATATTCAACTGCTCTATGCTATTGTTATAAATTGATCCAGCAATGTCATAATTCATCTGTTTTACTCTCCCAGAAAATACAGAAAGCTGCTGTTTCTCAACTACCACAGCTGTAGCAATGACTGATTTATGCTCAGAGCTTGTGTTATTTTTTGTTGCTGTTGTGAATCTTATGTATTAGCATTTGAAGGACTGATAGAGAAGTGTGCTTGCTTTATAAAGAAGGTTTTAAAAGTCTGTTTTGGATGTTCCACTGATCAAAAAGACAAGGATATGAGAATGTGCAAGCAGAATGGGTTCTATCTCTATTCCCTGTAAGAATGACAAAGGAAGTCAAGTAAATCTTTGAAGATAGGAGCTGTTTCTCACCTAGATCAATATTGCATTCAAAGGCATCTTAAGCAAGCAATTTATATCAAGCAGGAATGCCAATTTTATTAGGTTTGTGAAAATTAAATAAAATACTACTTACATCTACTGTTAACATAAGGTTGATCATGACTTTGTTATAAATAGGCTTGGCTGATGAACATCAGGAACTTACCCTAGTTGTGTTCATTCAGATGGGCAGTTGGCAGTTTTTTTTATTACATGGTTGGCATTTTGAGAGGCTTGAGAGGCCCCATTGATGTTGGCTTCTCCTGGTAGTGGTTCTCTGCCTCAGTCCTCTACCCGCGCATGTTTGCCAGTATTCCTTTTGTTTATTCCTTTTCCTTTTGATAAACCATGCCCACAGGTTAGAAGGTGTTGGCATCCTGATAGTTGATCATATACAGGGAGGGGGAAAAAGTATTTGATCCCCTGCTGATTTTTTTATTTTAACAGTGAGAGACAGAAAAACAACAAAACAATCCAGAAAAACGCATTTCAAAAACGTTTTAAATTGATTTGCATTTTAATGAGTGAAATAAGTATTTGAACCCTTCGCAAAACATGACTTAGTACTTGGTGGCAAAACCCTTGTTGGCAATCACAGAGGTCAGACGTTTCTTGTAGTTGGCCACCAGGTTGGCACACATGTCACACATGCCACTCCTCATTGCAGATTCTCTCCAAGTCATTAAGGTTTTCGAGGCTGACGTTTGGTAACAGGAACCTTCAGCTCCCTTCACATATTTTCTATGGAATTATGGTTGGCTAGGCCACTCCATGACCTTAATGTACTTCTTTTTGAGTCACTCCTTTGTTGCCTTGGCCGTGTGTTTTGGGTCATTGTCATGCTGGAATACCCATCCATGAACCATTTTCAATGACCTGGCTGAGGGAAGAAGGTTCTTACCCAAGATTTGACGGTACATGGCCCCCGTCCATCGTTCCTTTGATGCAGTGAATTTTGTACCCCCAAAGCATAATGTTTCCACCTCCATGTTTGATGATGGGGATGGTGTACTTGGGGTCATAGGTAGCATTCCTCCTCCTCCTCCAAACACGGCAAGTTGAGTTGATGCCAAAGAGCTCAATTTTGGTCTCATCTGACCACAACACTTTCATCCAGTTCTCCTGAATCATTTAGATGTTCATTAGAAAACTTCAGACGGGCCTGTACATGTGCTTTCTTGAGCAGGGGGCGATGCAGGATTTCAGTCCTTCACGGTGTAGTGTGTTACCAATTGTTTTCTTGGTGACTATGGTCCCAGCTGCCTTGAGATCATTGGCAAGATTATCCTGTGTAGTTCTGTGCTGATTCCTCACCATTCTCATAATCATTGAAACTCCACGAGGTGAGATTTGGCATGGTGTTTTTTCCTTTGCGAATAATCACAGCAACTGTTCTCACCCTCTCACCAAGCTGCTTGGCGATGGTCTTGTAGCCTGTTTCAGCCTTGTGTAGGTCTGCAATCTTGTCCCTGACATCCTTGGACAGCTCTTTGGTCTTGGCCATGGTGGAGAGATTGAAAACTGACTGATTGCTTCTGTGGGCAGGTGTCTTTTATACAGGTAACAAAAGATTAGGAGCACTCCCTTTAAAAGTGTGCTCCTAATCTCAGATCGTTACCTGTATAGTAGACACATGGGAGCTAGAAATCTTGCTGATTGATGGGGGATCAAATACTTATTTCACTCAGTAAAATGCAAATCAATTTATAACTTTTTTGTAATGCGTTTTTCTGGATATTTGTGTTGTTATTCTGTCTCTCACTGTAAAATAAACCTACCATTAAAATGATCATTTCTTTATCAGTGGGCAAACATACAAAATCAACAGGGGATCAAATACTTTTTTCCCTTACTGTATTTTAAGGGATAGCTGTATTTTAGCTTTATCATGTTATTTGTTTCTATTAATGAATAACTTAACTGCTTTTTGGTCCTGGTCTCACTTTTACCCTGATCTTTCCATAAACCCTGGACCCTAACTGGTTATACTATTCAGCATTAGTTACACCTTGCAACAATTTTTGATAGTCATCCCAATTAGGCTGCAGTCTCATCATTTGCTTCAATCTATGCCTGACTGGTGCTGCCTTTTGTCAGTTAATGACTACTCTCTAAAAAGCCTAAGGGCTCTTTCACACGGACGGACCGTATGTCCGTTTTTCATCCTTCCGTTTTCGGATGAAAAACGGACATACAGGTATCCCTATGGGATAGCGGGTGTCAGCGGATGAGCATCCGCTGACACCCGCTCTCGTCCGTGCCCGCTCTGCTCCGTTTCTGCAGACGGAGGAAAACCCCATTTTTTCATCCGTCTGCAGAGCGGATCGGATGACGACGGACTCTACGGTCCGTCGTCACCCGATCTACCATAGGGGAGAGCGGCGCTCTGACAGGTCCATCCCTGCACGGAGTGCAGAGACGGACCTGTCATCTTCTGCTCAGCGGAGATCGCCCCTCGGCGATCCCCGCTGAGCAAGCGGCTATCCACGGGGCAGATCTGCACTGATCCGCCCCGTGTGAAAGAGCCCTTACTCAGTTTTGCCATCATCTCAAACTCCAGCTTACTAATCAAGTCACTAACCATAGATAGCACCTTAAGCCCTGGTTCACATTGCAGCGATTGGGCATGCGATTTGACATGTCAAATCGCATGCCCAATCGGCGGCTATTGCCGGAAATGGCACCCTCGAAAAATTGGTGCGACACCGCATTTGCGGCGAGCCACTGATTCCCAAAAGTAGTTTAGTACGATTTAATTTACGCTGTCAGTGTGAACCTAGGCAAAGTGTTACAGTTACCCTTGCAGGCTATATAATGCCCTGCATACTTTGCTGGTTGCACCCAAGTGAATTTATATAAAGTATATTTGATATGTGACTGCTCAAAGTGAAGGCCAGTCTACACACTGTACACATTTACAGTTCAAACGTTATTTGTAGTGTATCACAAGCCCCCACCGCATTGCTTAAAGTGTTTTTTCATATCAAATTTAATGTCTCGCTTCTTAAAGTAGTGCCTTAAATAGATGTCCCTACCGCCTGAAACATGGAGCATAACATTAAAAAATCTGAATATCTCACAGTACAACCCACCTCCATTATTTAGATGTTTTTTAGGGGATGTAGTATTCATGTCAAAATATATTTAAGGTGATTTTTTGGCAGCATTTACAAAAACATGTCATGTTTTTTTTTTTTTTTTTTTTTTAAATGAATACTTTTATCATAAATGAATACAAATACCATTTTAAACTTTCTAAAGCTCTGCTTTAATGTTATCCAGAAACAAAAAGTGCTGCATTTGCTTTTTGATTTTGATTTCTTCTTCTTTTTTTTTTTTAAGTGCTATCTGATCAGCATAATAAATTAATAGCAATTACTTACCTGCATTTATTTAAAAAATAAATAAAAGGAGAAGCTTTTTGAGCATGAGTACATTAAGCACAAAACAATTGTGGCTGATTTCAACTGATGATAAAAGTGATTACATTTCTAAATGAAAGCATATTTTTCTGAAAAATTTAATACGGTAATTGCTTGATAAAACCCCAGCTTTGGATCAATATAGCATATGCCATTTTGAAAAATATTGATAAATGAATTTTAATAAATTACACCTTTGTGCATATGCTTTTTTTGTTTAAAGCAGCTTAAAAAAATGATGGTTTTATATTAAAACTTTCATTAAATCAAATAAAACTGTACAGTGGGGGTTGACCACACCACTGCTTCTAAAAGCGATCCAGCAGCTACTCAGCTGCTCAGATCACTTTTATCAGAAAGAGAATCGCTGGCTAAAAAAAACAATCAAACTCTGCTAATAGCTCAGCTTTTTGTCTTCAGCCTAAGCAGAGAGTTGGTGACTGTCAGTCACCAGCTTTCTGCTCTGCCCCTCCAGTGCTCATGTGCTCCAGTGCTCGTGTGTCTCATGGCAATGCCTATATATTTGTAATTGTAATTTCCAATAAAAATGATGATCCAAGATAATTGCAGACCAACTGTAATAATCATATTCTTTCCCTAGTATTATTATTATTATTATTATTATTATTATTATTATTATTAATATTATATTTCTACTTTTAATTTGCCTCTGTGTAAATCAGTCTTTTCCTTGTCCTTTGGAAGTGTCATCACACCTCCAGCACACACATTGTTCTTTCCCCTGTATTCCCCTGCATCACACATTCTCCAGTTTCTCCTGAGAGTCAATAATCACTGTCTGTGTCCTCCTTATAGACATTGTACACTGAGCCCTGACACAGTCTGAAGGTTCAGCACTTAAGCTAAAGCTCAGGTTAGCTGCAGTCTCTATCACTTCTACAGTGATAAGTTTCTCATTGCTTCCCCATGTGTAGTCTAGAATTTTGCGTGTGTGTGTAGAACACACATTGGTCACTCACTTATATCCTGCCACCAACCAGCACTTCTCACTTCTTAGGCTGCCTTCAAATGGGTGCCAGTAAGAGCAGCTGCATGGCACCAAATGCAGCAGTGAGGTGACCCTCTGGTGCACAGAGCTTTCTAGTCATTTTTACACCATACTAGTATCGGTACAACCCTACTTTTTATGCCCAATTACTTGCATATAAGCCTTCAAAATGGGGACTTTTTCAAGTCCAGGCCCCATAGACTTTAATAGGGTTTGCCGTCAGAACTTTTTCTCTCTTCGGGAGTTCTGGTGATAACCGAACAGAGGGGTGTTTGGTCCATCTCTATTCACAAGGAGGTCATTAGTAGTCACCTCAATATTCATCATAGGAAAGGTTTATTTTAACCACTTGAGGACCAAAATCTTCAGCATGTTTATATCCCTGCAAGATCTTTTTTTTTTTTTTTTTTAAAGGTGTTAGCTTCACACCGAATATTGCCCTTGTAGATGTAATTTACCCTAAAAAATTGTGCATCTTTGATCTTGGACAATCAAGGCTTTAATGTGGTAGCAAACCTTAGTTTATATAATTTTATTCTGTAGACTTTAGCTATTAAGTAAAAGAGGAAAAAAAATCGTACTTGATTTTTTTCTAACTGCTAACTTTGTGTTGTTCTCACAATGTACTACAAAATGTCTGGTTTTACAGGAATAAAGACAGGCTTCATTCATACACTTTTTCTTTCTAAATCATGTCCCATTTAGTTAAGGAGAGAATTATTTTCTATTGACGCTACATTGTACTGCGAGTAGGAACTAAGAATTTGTTTTCATGAACTGTAAGCAAAATTTTAAGACAAATTTGAGACAGGCTTGAACAATTTTACTTAGGGAAAATAAACAATTTTTACAGATGTACAGCGTGAGTTAATAGATAAGTATTTGTGTGCATTCATTGACTTAATTTTCTTAATGAAGTACTGGTCTGCATAGGTATTATGGTGAAAATAAAATGTTTTGGGGTCAAATGTTTTTTCGAAACATGATACAAAAATTTGTCTAAATATATGACATATTCAAACACAATAAATGACAAAGGATTCATAAAACTTTATGGGTTTGCTAAATACGTTACATTTGCTCTGCAGTTCTCTTTATCTTACAAAAACGTCAGACTGAGATATGTTATAAAGGGTTAAAGTAAAACTAAATTCTCCAAATATAATTCATACACATCCACAAGCTATGGCTTGTAATCTATTTTTCATATTTTTTTGTATTGTGTTTTTTCCAAACTTCATCCTCTGTGAGCTCCTGAACCTCTTCTTTAGCCCCACAACTGGAACAAGCAGTGCACGCTGGTTGCAGTCATGTGCCCGGCTCCATGCCTACTATAAATCCCATAGTCCATAATCTATAGTCTCTAGTACATTTCGAAACATGAGCAAGAGAGGGTGGCTTCATTCCTACAAATAATGAGATCATAGAACATGAATGTAGCCACCTCTTACATGAACAATTTGAAGATTTGGAGAAGGTTTAGCGCAATGGAAGGGACATTCTTGAGTTAGGAATACATACTAGAATATAATAGAACAGAATAGAATAGATTCAGTTCATCACATGGTTTACCTTTTTAACTTTATTAAAGAGCCACAAAATGACACATTATTAACCACTTGCTGACCACCCACAGTACATTTACTGTGGGCGGGTGCCATGTAAAGGCTAAGCAATATACCCATATGTCATTTTGCCTGTACAAACATGGGGGGTAGCTATTATTGGATGTGTTTTAGAAAACTATTATTGTTATTTTTTTAATTTTTCAGGCTTTTTTTCATTTATATAATAAATTAAAAACCTACTGGTGCTCAAATAACACCAAAAGAAAGTGTTATTTGTGTGGAAAAAATTATATCAATTTAATTGATATAAGCCTATCCCACACCCACCTAACAACTGTCCCTAAGCCACCCCTATCAAATCATTCTCTACAGCTATTACCTTTTGTACCACCCCCTCCCTTTAGAATGTAAGATCTGCGAGCAGGGCCCTCCTGTACCTTTTGTATTAAACTGTACTATAATTGTGTTGTCCCCCTATACATTGTAAAGCGTTGCGTAAACTGTTGGCGCTATATAAATCGTGTATAATAATAATAATAATAATTTGAACACAGCATTTTATGTCCATCCAATTACCAGTTAAATTAATGCACTGCCAAATAGCAAAAAATGGCCTGGTCATAAAGGGGGTACAATTTTCCGGAGCTTAAGTAGTTAAACTTTATGCATTGGGGTGCATTGACAAGTGGCGATATGTGGTGCAGGAAATTACACTTCAGAAATATGCAGTATGTCTGCATTTGATTTGTTCACATAGCACATCACCACTGTAATGTGGTGTGTATGGGGAGAATAGAAAACAAGTGTCCTAGGGAAGAGGTTAGGAGGTAATTAATAATTTTAGAGCTCAGTTACATTTTAAGAATTGATAACAAGGAAGACTAAGTTATGGTGCTTGTCCACACTAGTCAGCAGATTTTTACTGTGCCCCTCAGTGGTTGTTGTGTACCAGTGACGAGGGGGCAGTATGATTTGTTATTTACATTTTTTCTTTTTTTTTACTTTATTGAAGATCACTTAGAGTCAATTTAAAGCACAACTTTACTCAAAAAGTAAAGTGCCACTCATTCTCTCCCTTCTCCCAATTTGTAACTGAGTAGCAGTTTGCTGGGGGAGCAAGCACCTTTTATGTCAGTATCCCCTCCCACTTCCTTAAACCTTCCCTAGTAGAAGATGACATCACTTCATCCTACCCAACCCATCTTCAGCCTCCGGGGACACATTGAATACCCCAGGAGGCTGCAAGACTAGCTTTCCTGCACTGCATGATCATGCACATGTGCGGTGGAGAGCTTCCTGTGGTTCATCAGGAAGTCATAAATCCAATTTGTGGTGTCAGAGATACAGCAGCAGTGAGAAAATTTGGCTTGCGGGAAGACAGTGCTTGACTCATGATGTTGAAATGCCAACAGCTTCAGTATTTGTAGCTGCTCACTTTCAATTTTAAAATACTGCATGAAGTTTCTCTTTAAGGTTAGGGGGTCACTTGGCACAGAAAATGTATTTATTACGTATTTCCATTAAAATGTAAACTGTTTGTAGTAAAATTTACATTTAAAATTAACTGTGTTATATTCCTGGTGTACTCATAATATTGTTACATTTGTTTTAATTTATTGAGCTCACAGAAATAGTTTTTAGTAATTCTTAAAATCTTCGTTTTCAGCAATTTATGGTACATTGCCATCTGTTATAGTCAGATATTTAATAATCTGTAATAACAACATGTGAATCATCTCAACTTATTCCTTAGCACACTTGAGCATGCAGAAAGGTGAGATATCACATTGTCAACACTTAGTTTATAAATGTACTGATAGAGCTGAACTTCAGAAAAAAAGTAGTTTTTGCTTTGTTGAATTTCAAACACACAAAGTGATGTTGTTGTTCATCTACTGTAGTTTTCTAAAGAGGTTTTCTTAATAAAGGGAATGTGTTGTGATTGTGTACATTGTATACATAATATTTTCATTTATTTATTGTTGCCAGGACAGGAAAACATTTGAATATATAATGCAGACATAAAACATACGTAGTAAAGGCAAATAAACTGTTCACATTGCAAGGGAATTTTCTCTTAGCTAAGTGAATGTAGTGAAAAATCACTTTGCAAAGAATACCCAATCACATGCAAGGAAAAAAAAAAAAATGTTGTTGCTTGCACGTGATTGGATTATATTCATCAGAGCTTCACATCATTCATTAAACTAAGGGAAAATTCCCTAAAAAGTAAACAGCCTTTTTGTCCTTAGGAAATCAACCCCATTACATGTATATATCAGGCACCTGCGTAAGAACTTGTTAATGTGCTTAGCCTTATGATACAAATATATTTAATAAAGTTTTCACTGTTTGGTGTACATTAGAGTCATGTCTTTGGTTAAGTGAACATCTTCTATACTGGAGAAGTAGCAGAACAGAACCATTGTTTTTGTCACCAAGAAAATATAATAATTAAAGATCTGAAAAAGTGGTCCAAAGGACAATTTACCAGATTGCTAATATGGAGTGGCAACAGTATCCTTCACCACATGAAGCCCATACACCAAGAGACACCACACTGATGGTGTCACCCCATGCTACATAACTTCTTGCAGTATTGGCAATGGGGTTAAAAAGAATGATCCATTTCACTGCAACTTTTGACATGCACATTCCTAGAAATCTATAAAACACTTATTGGTTGGTAGTTATGAAGTATTTCAGATTATCTAATGAATTTAAAATGTTTTCTTTATAGTACAGATTATTAAAATATTGTGTCTGCATTATAATCAACAGTAAATCCAGCTAGTTCACTTGGGCAAAATCAGGTTGTCTGGAAAGTAGCTCCATTAGGGAACCTGATATGCTAAGTAAGCTGTTAAAATGGTCCAACCACTTACCATTTCAACCACTTAGGGGATTTCAAGTAAAAACAGACCAAACAATGTATTACTTTACTTCCCCTGACCTCTAAATTTAACCTAACCTTCATGCTGACATATATGAAACAATACAAGATTAACCCCCCTAGCGGTATTCCCGAGTCTGGCTCGGGTGAAACTTCAGTACCATTAGCGGTAACCCCCGAGCCAGACTCGGGATTGGATGGCAGGATTATTATTATTATTATTATTATACAGGGTTTATATAGCGCTTTACAATATAAAAAGGAGACAATACAGTTATAACACAATAAAAATACAAGAGGATTAAGAGGGCCCTGCTCAGAAGAGCTTACAATCTAAATAGGGTGGGGCAGGTGGTACAAAAGGTTATAGGGAATGAGCTGATGAAAGCAGGATACAGGGAGAGTTATTTACCTTGTCCCCTGGATCCTGCAATTTCTCCCCGCTGTGTGTGCGAGCTCGTCCGTTCGACTCCCACAGTGCCCGAGTGAGTGCCGCTGAGCTCCGTTCCCTGCGGCGTTACGACTAGAGTTGAGCGGACACCTGGATGTTCGGGTTCGGCGAGTTCGGCCGAACTTCGGAAAAAAGTCCTTTTTTGACTTGACTTGACCCGAACTTGACCCCGAACTCCGAACCCCATTGAAGTCAATGGGGACCCAAACTTTTGAAGACTAAAATGGCTGTAAAAAAGTAAAGGAAAGGGCTAGAGGGCTGCAAATGGCAACAAAATGTTGTTAAGAGCATGGCAAGTGCTCTGCAAACAAATGTGGATAGGGAAATAACTTAAAATAACATAAAAAAATTAAAAATAAAAATAAAATGCTGGAGGCCCCCTTCTCAGCAGAAGAGGTACAGGAAGTCATTAAGAACCTCAGAAACTCAATATGCCGCACATATGGTGGGAATGCCCCAGAATACGCACTTTCTGGAAAAAAAAAAAAATTTAATGGATAAGATAGTGGGAAAATAAAATACTTGAAAATTAAAAAGGTTGAGGTGGCGGTGGATGTGGCGGTGTAGGTGGAAGCGGCGGTGGAGGAGGACGAGGTAGCCAACACTGGTTCAAAAATACAACAATGGCTGGGTAAGGCTAGTGGTGAATGAAGTGTCGAATTCTGTCCCCATCGCATAGTGTCCGCCCTGTACTGCGCTTGCTCAGTACGTAGGACAAAGGGATTTTGAAACTCTCCGAAGACGATGCGCAGTGATTCCAGGTTCAAGCCACATCATCCGAGGTTGAAGCCTAGCCAAGCGAGCCCGTGAGGGGCCCTGTTACTATGTGCTACCGTATGTCCACTTGGATGGTGGGGCTTGAACCTGCACTCACTGCGCAGGCGACGTTCATCTTTGGAGATTTTGTGAATCTCCTTGTCCTCCGTACTGCGCAAGCACTGCGCCTGCGCAGTAAGTGGCCGGACACTATCCGATGGCCAGACAGTTTTTGTCAGAACACCGGTATACGTGTCTATTCTGCACAAGGTACGGACAAGTCCTGTGGGATCCATGCCTGGTTCATTTTAATGAACGTGAGCTTGTCCACATTGGCTCTGGACAGGCGGCTGCGCTTGTCTGTGATAACGCCCCCCTGCCGTGCTAAATACACGTTCAGATAATACACTGGCTGCAGGGCAGGCCAGCACCTCCAAGGCGTAAAGGGCAAGCTCAGGCCATGTGCCCAATTTGGAGACCCAGAAGTTGAAGGGGCAGACCCGTCATTCAGTACGTGTAGGCGTGTGCACACATACTGCTCCATCATGTTAGTGAAATGCTGCCTCCTGCTAAGACGTTCCATCTCAGCTGGTGGTGCTGGTTGTTGTGGCGTGCTGAGAAAGCTTTTCCACATTTCGGCCATGCTAACCCTGCCTTCCGAGGTGCTGGCGGTGCCCCGGCTGTGTTGGCTACCTCTTCCTCCTCCTCTGCCTTCGCCTTGTGCTTCCACCGTACCCCCGCTTTCAAGTGGGAATGCCACCAGCAGCGTGTCTACCAGCGTGCGCTTGTACTCGCGCATCTTACGATCACGTTCCAGTGAGGTAATTAAGGACGGCACATTGTCCTTGTAACGGGGATCCAGCAGGGTGGCCACCCAATAATCAGCACCAGTTAAAATGTGGGAAACTCGGCGGTCGTTGCGGAGACACTGCAGCATGTAATCGCTCATGTGTGCCAGGCTGCCCAGAGGCAACGAAAAGCTGTCCTCTGTGGGAGGTGTATCGTCTGTGTCCTCTGTATTCCCCCAGCCACGCACCAGTGATGGACATGAGCTTGTCTGGGTGCCACCCTGCTGTGAACATGGTTCCTCCTCCTCCATCTCCTCCTCATCCTCCACCTCGTCATCCTCCAGAACTGTGCCCTTGCTGCCGGACAATTGTGTACCTGGCGCATGTTGGTGCAGGAACCCACCCTCGTAGCCACTTGTAAATGACTGCCCTGAAAGTCTTGGAAATTATCCCTCTTCCTCCTCCTCCTCCTGTGCCACATCCTCTTCCATCATTGCCTGAATAGTTTTTTCAAGGAGGCATAGAACTGGGATAGTAATGCTGAGAACGGCGTCATCGGCACTGGCCATGTTGGTGGAGTACTCGAAACAGCGCAACAAGGCACACAGGTCTCGCATGGAGGCCCAGTTATTGGTGGTGAAGTGGTGCTGTTCCGCAGAGCGACTCACGCGTGCGTGCTGCAGCTGAGACTCCACTATCGCCTGCTGCTGCTCGCACAGTCTGGCAAGCATGTGCAAGGTGGAGTTCCACCTCGTGGGCACGTCACATATGAGACGGTGAGTGGGAAGGCCGAAGTTACGCTGCAGCACTGACAGGCGAGCAGCAGCAGGGTGAGAATGCCGAAAGTGCGCACAGACGGCCCGCACTTTCTGCAGCAGCTCTGGCATATCGGGGTAATTCTTCAGGAACCTCTGGACCACCAAGTTCAGCACATGCGCCAGGCAAGGGATGTGCGTCAAACCAGCTAGGCCCAGAGATGCTACGAGATTTCGCCCATTATCGCACACCACCAGGCCGGGCTTGAGGCTCACTGCCACCAAACACTCATGGGTCTGTTGCTCCATGTCTCTCCACAACTCCTGCGTGGTGTGGGGTTTTTCCCCCCAAACAGGAAAGTTTTAAAACTGCCTACTGTCGTTTAGCCCTGGCTGTGCTGAAGTTGGTGGTGAAGGTTTTACGCTGACCGGATGAGGAGGCGGTAGAGGATGAGGAGGCGGAGTAGGAGGAGTTAGCAACAGGAGGCAAACTGAAGCGCCCTGCAATCCTCAGGTGGAAGGACATGCGCCAAACTGCTATCCGCCGCAGGCCCAGCCGCCACTACATTTAACCAGCGTGCTGTTAGGGAGATATAATGTCCCTGACCATGCTTACTGGTCCACGCATCCGTAGTTAGGTGGACCTTGCCACAGATGGCATTGCGCAGTGCACACCTGATTTTGTCCCCCACTTGATTGTGCAGGGAAGGGATAGCTCGCCTGGAAAAGTAGTGGCGGCTGGGCACGACGTACTGTGGGACAGCCAATGACATCAGCCTTTTAAAACTCTGCGTCTCCACCAGACAGAATAACAGCATTTCAAAGGTGAGGAATTTTGAAATGCTGGCATTCAGGGCCAGGGATCGCGGGTGGCTAGGGGGGTACTTCCTCTTCCGCTCCAGTGTTTGGGAGATAGAGAGCTGAACGCTTCCATGGGACATTGTGGAGATGGTTGGTGACCCAAGTGGTAGTGTTTCTGGCAGATCCTTTGTTTGCGGGTTGGCAGGTGCCACTGTCACTACAGAGGTGGATGAAGAGGCCGAGACTGCAGCAGAAGAGGAAGCAGGAGGAGCCAGCAACCTTTCTTGGTTTTTGAGGTGTCTACTCCACTGCATCTAGTGCTTTGCCTGGTCATGCAGGTTGTGCTCAGGTTGAGAACGTTTATGCCTCTCTTCTGGCTCTGATTGCACAGCGTGCAAACCACTCGTGTCTTGTCATCAGCACATTGTCTGAAGAACTGCAACGCTAGGGAACTCCTTGGACCTGGCTTTGGTGTGCTCGGTCCCTTGCTGCGTTGGGCAGTAGCAGACGTACTGTCTAGGGGACGGACGGACGCTCCGCTTTTGCACCTCATCTGCTGTGCTGGTGGCTCTGTGCGACCACCGCCTCTTCCTCCGAACTACACTGGTCACCTGCATGACGTTGATTCCATGTGGGGTCAAGGACCTCATCGTCCTCCACATCATCTTCCACCCAGTCTTCACCCCTGCCCACCTTGTCGGTCTGCACAATGGCGAAAGCAGCAGCAGTTGGCACTTGTGTTTCGTCATCATCCGAGACGTGCTGCGATGGTCCTCCCATGTACTCATCATAAAACATAAGTGGTTGGGCATCGGTGCACACAATCTCTTCCACTTCTGGGGCAGGGCTAGGTGGATGGCCCTGGGAAACCCTGCTAACAGAGTCATCAAAAAGCAGAAGAGACTGCTGGATGATTTGGGGCTCAGACTGATTGGCTGATTTCAAGGGGGTGAGGTGAAAGACTGATGGACATCGGCTGCAGGTGCCAACTCTGAACATTTTATCAGGAGACTGGGTGGGAGACAATGTGAAGGAACCGGAGGCACTGTCAGCAACCCAATCTACTATCGCCTGTACTTGTCCTGGCCTCAACATTCGTACAGCCTCATTAGGCGCGCCAAAATACCGCTGCAGGCTCTCATCCAGTCCCTGCAACAAGAGCTCCACCAGCAGCACCACGACCGGGGCCACGTCCCTTTTTTGACGATCTCCTCATATTTTCAAAATGTATGATCTTGCCCTAAATGGGTGTTTTTGCAATAGCAGAATACACCCACAGACAGTATGTAAAGCGTGTATCTCAAAAACTGCTAAACTGCAGAAAATGCTTATGGGAAAAAAAAAATGTCACTACAATTTTTTTTTTGGATAGCACAATAGAAGAAATATCGATCGATTGTATGTCACACTCCTGCACACATGCACAAAACACTGAAAGATTTAATTTTTTTCCAATAGCAGAATACACCCACTGTGTGTAAAGCGTGTATTAACATGCAAAAAATGCTATTGGGAAAAAAAAATTTCACTACAATTTTTTTTTGGGATAGCACAATAGAAGAAATATCGATCGATTGTATGTCACACTCCTGCACACATGCACAAAACACTGAAAGATTTTATTTTTTTCCGATAGCAAAATACAACCACAGTGTGTAAAGCGTGTATGAACATGCAGAAAATGCTATTGGGGAAAAAAAATGTCACTACAATTTTTTTTGGGGATAGCACAATAGAATAAATATCGATCAATTGTATGTCACACTCCTGCACACATGCACAAAACACAGCAAAATTTTATTTTTTTGCAATGTTTTTGCAATAGCAGAATACAAAATATGCAGTGATGGTACACTGAGCTTGCAGGTAAAAGTTATATTTTGTCTGGCACTGGCCTCATGGCACTGTTAAAAGACAGCCAGGGTACAATTGATTTAGGAATCTCTTGAATAATTCTCTCTGCCTCTTTCCCTGAATAAAGACACTCTCTAATCTCTATTCTAGCTATGTAGATCACTCACTGATATTACTAATTTGAAGAAAATTTAAGGAATGTGGACTGACTGACTGTATCAGACTAACTCCTAATGAAATCCTCTCTTAGCAGCCAGGAACCTGTCTATAGCAGAGTGACGCGCTGTGCTGTGTGCCTGTACCTTTTATAGAGGCTGGGTCACATGCTACACTGGCCTACTAATGGCATTGCTGTGATGGCTTCTAAGGGCACACTAGTGAAACTAGCATGGATTGGCTGCCCTGCAGCTTGTAAAAGGCACCAATAAATCGCCGAACACCGGACCCTACCCGAACATACAGTCAATTGTTCGGGTTCGGGTCCGGGACCCGGACACCCAAAAGTCCGGTACGGACCCGAACTTTACAGTTCAGGTTCGCTCAACCCTAGTTACGACGAACAGGAGCGGAGATAAGCGCCAAATTCAAAAAAGTTAAAACACAAAACACATTCAGTATACTGTAATACTTACAGTATACTGTAATTACAGATTACAGTACTGTATAAAAAAATTACACATCCCCGTTGTCCCTAGTAATCTGTCCAGTGCCCTGCATGTACTTTTATATTTTAAATACAGTTTTTTCTGCCTGGAATTTGGAGATTGTCCATAGCAACCAAAAGTGTCCCTTTATGTAAAAAGTGATTTTAGACCAGCTAGAAAACAGCGATAATAAATTAGAATCACTTGCAGAATTGAGCGATAGTGATTTGTGGGGAAATTCATCATCAAACACTAAATCTAATGACAGTGACAATCTGCAACTGAGCAAATTTTTGTGTTTTTGATTTGATTACATTATTGAATAATTTTTATAGTTATTTATTATATTATAATTTATGATTTTGTGTTTCAAACTTTATCATACCCGGGATGTCTACTAGACTCTGGTTTGGACAGATTTAAGTGAGTTTTTCTAAGAATTGCAGGCCTACAATATAAAACGCCAACTTTCCATGCAAAATAATTGTACCGCTTTCAGCACATAAAATCAGAAATAATAATACCGCCAGGGAGGTCAACCAAAGATATATTTGGTTGTTTTAAGGGATTGTCCCTCCTGCAGCACAACAATGAAAAAAAAACTGCCAAATCCAATGGGATTTTTCTGCAGGACCATTTATTTTTGATAAAACATATAATCAATGACAATACTGAGCATTATAATTAACAATCTTATTAATATGTATTTAGTAAATGTTAAAACTTTACCTAACCTACAAATTTATGTATACCTCCCAACACTTGACCATTAACCTAACACTAAAATGTGTACCTTAACACTTAATTTCACATTAACCATTAAACTTAATCTTTAATATACCAATAACCCTATCTCAACCAAATCAGTAAAATAAACCCCTAAAGCCTACCTTCCTTTTAAATTTATTTAAAAAAATGTATTTGCTCTCCCCTCTTCAAAACACTACGTACTCTCTCCTTGTTCCAGTGCTGCCCTCTCCATCATACTCTGCTGCAGGTCACGTCAGGATTAAATTAAATTAATTTCCATTATCATTTACTCACCTGTGAACCCAGAGTGCCACATACCCTGTAAATATATCATGCAGCCTGGGCTCAGAGAAGCATGCTGCAAAGAATAGAATATTACTATGAGTACTGGCGACCACCAATGCCAAAGAAGAAGAAGCCCCATTATGTGACTAGAAGTCACTTGGAATTGAGAAATGTGTCCTGTATACTTTTTAAACTTAATGGGGGAGGACTTCAAAATCTGGAGCTGGAATGTAAATTTAACAACCCACTTAAACCCCCTAAATCACCTTAAAGTTCTCAATACAAAAGGTTGTGGAAAAACTCAACGAGGTGTGGCTGAACATGGAAGAATGAGGAAGCACATGAATGAGCGATTACAGGACATTTACCAACACTTGCGCCCATCTCACTGCCTATTTACTAGTCCAGCACTCACTCCTAAAACTGCAACTAAAGCTAAACACACACAGGGCACTATCCTCAAGACACCTACCCCATCTAACAGACACTCCCAACTACTTTCAAACACAACTTCCCGATCATCTCACCATACCTAGAGTCCTCAATTTTATCTGAGGGGTCTGATACTTTATCACACACCTTGACTTTAGATGGCTTAGATTACACAGCTGAGAAAGAGGTCCTCTCTCACCACAGCTTTCTGAGTGGACTCTGAGTCATGGGAACTCAGGCTTGAAAGCACGCTCACAAGGGAGATGTAAGACATCAAAAACAGACCAAAAGATAATGAACTTAGCCTCTAAAAACTCTGATTTTGTTTGCGCTCATACAGACCCAAATAACCAAACTAGAGAAAATGAGTTGTTCGCCTAACGCATCGCCAACTCCAGGTGGAGGATGGCGAAAGCCGCAGTCACCCTTATGAGCCTGTAAGTCTTACCAGAGACTATAATGGGACACAACTTATAGCTACAGTAACTGCTGGTTCCGGCTCTGTCTTTGATAGGGAGCCCAATGAGACACTGAAATTGAATAGGGTACACCAATCGGCTGGTCTCAGAGGTGATCCCCTTAATAGACTTCAAGATATACTCTGTCAAGTACTATACTACACCATTAAAGAGAGATCTTGAGAAGAGCTTGGTACTAAGGCATGACAGACTTTTACAGAGCCAACGTACACCTACTTCCAGATCTCTCCTGTCTCACTTCATATATGAGATGAGCTGTTAGACCTTTGCTAAATGTTAATTGTCAAGCTGGGATGACTTACAAACGGGGACAGCACTTGAGTGTCCAGGTGAAAAGAGAAGGGGGTCAGTGCACACAGATTTTTTCAGACCCACTACATGTCCTCGTTTGCATTCCAAAAAAAGATCCAGTACTGATTACTAACTGACTTGACCCTCCTGAGGATAGAGGACCATCCTCACAGGCAACGCCTCTGTCTCAGCGGAGGTGAAAACCACACTCTAGGTCAACCACAAGGGATGGGGGATACCAAGTCCAGAAATTACACAAGGACTGTTAATGTTTGACACTCCACCAGTATTACATACATTTGGCATGCAATCCAGAGTGCTACATTTGTTGTAGCTCAGTTCTTCACCCTCTAAACTCAGTTTAGTCTGGTCCATGCTTAACTGTATTGATAGTCACCCTAGGGTTCCCCCTCCATGGGGGAAATTTATTACATTTTGCCTGCCATTTGCACTATTGATTGGGTGCTGTTCTCAGTTTTAATGGTAACCTGACCTTTCACTTACTAGAAAAGATTCAGAAGCTGTGTACCAGCTGTAATCTTTAGCTGACTATTTTTGTAGTCATATAGATAAAATATTATTTGTTTAATAACCTTTAATTTATTGTCGGTAACCTCAGATTAATCTGTGTAATGACGGCCAGTGGATAAAAGACAAACCAAATAAACACACGTGTAATCTGATTAGATTGCATGCTTTGCTTTTTCTGAAAAAAAAAAAAAAAAACAAAGAAAAATGTGATAAGACGGTCATTTTTCTATAAACAACATTTTCCAGTGTTAGGAGAATGCTCAAATTCTGCATAGAAAAGCTTGTTTGACCCTCTTATTCACCACCACTTCTATTACTGTGGGCAATGGACCATGCGTGTGTGTGTTTCTTCCACTTGACTTCATGCTTCATGCTCTTGAATGTGATCAGATGTCGCATTTCATCTCTAATATCGCAGATGACAGTGAAAAATGCAAAACCTATTTGTTTATGTCAGACCATTGACAGAATGGAAAGGGCTTTAACTCTCCATATCGGAGTCTGTTTATCTTCTTAAACCACTCAGATAAGCATAACCCATTGTCTTAATGATTTTGTATCTGGACCCTTCTATTTTCATATGCAACTCCTGTGACAAAACTACTTACATTGTTTTGAGACTGTTTTAGTATTAAAGTATAATTATACCCATCCCCATACAAACATGTATCCAACAAGTGCCTATTAGGTGCAAAAAAAAAAATAATAATATATATATATATATATCCCCTATCTATCTATCTATCTATCTATCTATCTATCTATCTATCTATCTATCTATCTATCTATCTATCTATCTATCTATGTATATATATATATATACAGTGGTGTGAAAAAGTGTTTGCCCCCTTCCTCATTTCCTGTTCCTTTGCATGTTTGTCACACTTAAGTGTTTCGGAACATCAAACCAATTTAAACAATAGTCAAGGACAACACAAGTAAACACAAAATGCAATTTGTAAATGAAGGTGTTTATTATTAAAGGTGAAAAAAATCCAAACCATCATGGCCCTGTGTGAAAAAGTGATTCCCCCCCTTGTTAAAACATACTATAACTGTGGTTGTCCACACCTGAGTTCAATTTCTCTAGCCACACCCAGGCCTGATTATTGCCACACCTGTTCACAATCAAGGCATCACTTAAATAGGAGCTGCTTGACACAGTAAGGTCCACCAGAAGATCCTTAAAAGCTACACATCATGCCGAGACCCAAAGAAATTCAGGAACAATTGAGAAAGAAAGTAATTGAGATCTATCAGTCTGGAAAGGGTTATAAAGCCATTTCCAAAGCTTTGGGAATCCAGCGAACCACAGTGAGAGCCATTATCCACAAATGGCGAAGACATGGAACAGTGGTGAACCTTCACAGGAGTGGCCGGCCGCCCAAAATTACCCCAAGAGCGCAGCGACGACTCATCCAAGAGGTCACAAAAGACCCCACAACAACGTCCAAGGAACTGCAGGCCTCACTTGCCTCAGTTAAGGTCAGATTCCATGCCTCCACCATCAGGAAAAGACTGGGCAAAAATGGCCTGCATGGCAGAGTTCCAAGGAGAAAACCACTGCTGAGCAAAAAGAACATCAAAGCTCGTCTCAATTTCTCCACAACACATCTTGATGATCCCCAAGACTTTTGGGACAACATTCTGTGGACCGATGAGACAAAAGTGGAACTCTTTGGAAGGTGTGTGTCCAAGTATATCTGGCGTAGAAGGAACACTGCATTTCAGAAAAAGAACATTATACCAACAGTAAAATATGGTGGTGGTAGTGTGATGGTCTGGGGCTGTTTTGCTGCTTCAGGACCTGGAAGACTTGCCGCGATAAAAGGAACTATGAATTCTGCTGTCTACCAAGAGATCCTGAAGGAGAATGTCCGACCATCTGTTCGTGTACTCAAGCTGAAACGAACTTGGGTTCTGCAGCAGGACAATGATCCTAAACACACCAGCAAGTCCACCACCGAATGGCTGAAGAAAAACAAAATGAAGACTTTGGAGTGGCCTAGCCAAAGTCCTGACCTGAATCCTATTGAGATGTTGTGGTATGACCTTAAAAAGGCCGTTCATGCTCGAAAACCCTCTAATGTAACTGAATTAGGACAATTCTGCAAAGATGAGTGGGCCAAAATTCCTCCAGGACGCTGTAAAAGCCTCATTGCACGTTATCGCAAACGCTTGGTTGCAGTTGTTGCTGCTAAGGGTGGCCCAACCAGTTATTAGGTTTAGGGGGCAATCACTTTTTCACACAGGGCCATGATGGTTTGGATTTTTTTTCACCTTTAATAATAAACACCTTCATTTACAAATTGCATTTTGTGTTTACTTGTGTTGTCCTTGACTATTGTTTAAATTGGATTGATGTTCCGAAACACTTAAGTGTGACAAACATGCAAAGGAACAGGAAATGAGGAAGGGGGCAAACACTTTTTCACACCACTGTATATATATATATATATATATATATATATATATATATGCAGGTATTAAAGAACTGGCAGGATCACTAAGTATAAAAAAAGCAAAAGGCAGGAAAAAATAATGTACTCTAATGCCCCGTACACACGATCGGAAATTCCGCCAGCAAAAGTCAGATTTGAGCTTTTGGTTGGAAATTCCGACCGTGTGTATGCTCCATCAGACTTTTGCTGGTGAAATTCCAGCCAGCAAAAGTTTGAGAGCAGGTTCTCAATTTTTTCAGTCGGAAAAAGTTCTGATCGGAAATTCTGATCGTCTGTACCAATTCCAACGTGCAAAATTCCTACGCATGCTCGGAAACAATTCGACACATGCTCTGAAGCACTGAACTTCATTTTCTTGGCTAGTCGTAGTGTTGTACATCACTGCGTTCTTGACGGTCAAAAGTTCAGAGAACTTTTGTGTGACCGTGTGTATGCAAGCCAAGCTTGAGCGGAATTCCGTCAGAAAAACCATCCAAGTTTTTTCCGACGGAAAATCCGCTCGTGTGTACGGGGCATAAGGAGTGATGGGTAAGCTAATATTAATTTTTTTTTATTATTTTTAGTTTTACGTATGCTTTAGGAAGGAGGGCTTTAGGAGTCTTTGTCTCTGTGGATTAAGTTCTCAAGACTTTATGATTTCAATATTAAAATATTCCTAACTGTTCTGCCAATAATTGAATTGGGTTAAATAAGTATACATTGTCAATTTAATCTATAGAATTTTCATTTATATTCAAGGTCTTAGTTTGTTTCTAATATGGTACATCGCCTTCTGTAATGACTTCAAATTTTATTTATTTTTACAAATTTTTCTTTCTTTTTTTAACAATTAGAGGCTCATATATAATGGAGAGAAGATACCACTCTCATTTATACTATACACACTGTGGTATACAGCCTATGGCATTTTAAGGCAGCAGAGAGAAAAATCTGATTCGAGGAGAGTTGGTCACATGACTTTAGCAGGTCATGTTTTCAGGTGTTTTAACCAGATTATTTTTTACACACATTCCAGTAATTTTAATGGTGATTTCCTAGCTTCAAAGGTTAGATTAGCACATTTTTAAAGCACCTTGCTGGGCTTCATAAATTGGTTCCTTTGTAGCTAATTGATAGGATATAGGTGTAATCTTCAGTAAAAAAAATGTTTCAATATCTTAAGTATAATATAGCTGTAACATTTAAGGGTATGTTATATTAGCTAAATGAACATAAAAGATAAATATTGTCTACTTTAAATAGTTTATTTACAGTAATATTTTTAATTATATAATTTCACCATATGATATCATACATAAATAGGTTGCCTGTTTGAACCAAGTATTAGAATATTTCTAAGGCCCAGTCCAAACTGTCTAATAATAACCATGCCTTAAAGTGATTGTAATAACAAACATGTCATATTTACCTGCTTTGTGCAAGGGTTTTGCACAGAATGGTCCAGATTCTCCTTTTCTGGGGTCCCCCGGCAGCGCACCTGGCCCCTCCTCTTTATTTAGTGCCCCCATGGAGAGCTGCTTTCCATGGGGGCACTCGTGCAGGCACACTCCTGAGTCCTGCTGCTGCGTCCATTGACACAGACAGCAGGACATGGCCCCACCCCCGGCTCCCGCCAATGGCTCCTGCTGCTTTAAATCTATCCAATGAGAACCCGAGATAGTGGCTGGAGCTGCTGGGCTCATCCTCAACTCTGGAACGATCGGGTTCAGATAAGAAAAAGGGGTGTCTTGGGGGCTGCTGCAGCACAGAAGTTTTTAATGCTATAATAAATATCCTAAAATTAAAAACAATATTATAATTTCTTCATCAGTTTTGTAGGCCGATATATATTCTTCTACATATGTTTGGTAAAAAAAATCCCAATATGCGTATATTGATTGGTTTGTGCAATAGTTATAGCGTCTACAAAATAGGGGATAGATTTATGGCATTTTTATTATTTTATTTTTTTACTAGTAATGGCAGCGATTTGCGATTTTATTGGGACTGCAACATTATGGCAGACAGATTGGACACTTTTGACACATTTTTGGGACCATTGACATTTATACAGCGATCAGTGCTATAAAAATGCACTGCTTACTGTATAAATGTCACTGGCAGGGAAGGGGTTAACACTAGGGGGCGATCAAGGGGTTAAATGTGTTCCCTAACTGTGTGTTCTAACTGTGGGGGGATATGACTGACTGGAGGAGGAGACCGATCGGTGTCCCTATATACTAGGAACACACAATCTGTCTCCTCTCCTCTGACAGGACATGGATTTGTGTGTTTTACACACACAAATTTCCATTCTCACTGTCAGGAGCGATCGTGGGTGCCTAGTGGACATCGTGGCTATTGGGCACACACATCGGCTCCTTAGAGACGCGGCCGGCGCGCGCATGGGCCCCCTATACTCAAAGCACCCACCGTACAGCTACGGCGATTTGAGCAGGAGTGCCATTCTGCTGCCCTCAATTGGCGGTGGGCAGTCGTCAGGTGGTTAAAGTCTGACACCTTTTTATCTCGTTTTAGGCCTATACCTCTAGATATTATGACATGTGACAGATTATTGCTAGAAAATACCCCTTTTTCTCATTGAAAATGCTGCTTCCTGCTCTTGAGGCACAGTGGTCTATGCTGGCAGAGCTGAATACATATATGAATTGCAGAGAAGGGGGCATGTCAGGTCAGTTCTGTTGCTAAGAGCTGATTACTGTGAGCAGTAGGTCTTAATCTGGTGCCTATTGTATTGCAAGTCATATTTATGCCCCATACACACGATCGGACTATCCCGCGAGATTGTCTGCCGGACTAGAGTTTTTCTCCTCAAAAGTCTGGTGGACTAAGTTTGAAGTTTTGACTCAAAATTATCGCGGCCTCTATCAGTGAGATTGACACCTCGCTAGCCCCATCACCTGGTATGGATTTAAAGAGGAATCCCTACGAGCACGCAGCCCGGCCGGTCAGGAAAAGGGGTGGGGACGAGCGAGCGCCCCCCTCCTGAGCCGTACCAGGCCGCGTGCCCTCAACATGGGGGGGTGCCTTGGGGAAAGGGGGCCCTGTGGCCCCCCCACCCCAAAGCACCTTGTCCCCATGTTGATGAGGACAAGGGCCTCTTCCCGACAACCCGGCTCATGTCACATGGTGACCCCGCCCCCTATGATGTCACAGTCCCGGAGGATGATGGGACTGTTACATCATAAGGGGACGGGGTCACCATGTGACATGAGTCGGTGACCCGCCTCTTGTCCCTAAGTAACTGGAAGCGCAACACGTCTGGGCCATTGCAAGTGGAGACGGCGTGTCAACATCGGATGAAGAAAGAAGAAGACGAAGAAGCAGCTGAAAAAGCAGAAGGCGGTGGCGACATCGACTGCGACAGAAGGCAAGAAGAACAGAAGAGCGGGACAAGACCCCCAAAGTCAGAACAAGACCCCCAGTTGGCAGAGGTGACGAAGGAGCAAGCCGGACTCCTCCACTAGTAAAAGAGCCAGCAGAAGATAGCGGAGGAGTCCGGCGAGAAGACCCCCCAAGACGGAAGAAGACCCCCGGAAGTTGTGTAATAAAGTATTTTAAAAACCTGTGTTGTGTTTTTATTTACACTTTTTTCCCTTAGGTGAATGGGTAGGGGTACATCGTACCCCATACTCATCCACATAGGGTGGGGGGCCGGTATCTGGGGCCCTCTTATTAACCACTTCCCGACCGCCCCATGTAGATATACGTCGGCAGAATGGCACGTACAGGCAGAATCACGTACCTGTACGTGACATTCTTCCGGCGGTTGGGGGGTCCGATCGGACCCCCCTCCGCCGGCGGGGACGGTCGGGATCGTGTCAGGAGCGATCCGGGACGAGGGGACGGCCAGTGGTTTCTGGCCACCCCCTCGCGATCGCTCCTGGCCAATGAAAAGCTTCCCCTTCCTGTCTATTGTATAGACAGGAAGGCGGAAGTGATGTCACGCTCGGTGCGCCGGTCTATGTGACCGGAGACGCCGAGCGGTGAACATGTAAAGGTTAGTGCACAACAGTACACTGACACCAGTACAGTTAGGCACATATTCCACCCCCCTGTCACCCCCTGATCACCCCCCAGATCACCCCCTCCCCCCCCAGTCACAGTGTCACTAATTGCAGTGATCATTTTTTTACTGATCACTGCATTTAGTGTCAGTGTGACTGTAATAACTGTCAGGGCAGTTAGTTTTAGGTCCAAGGTAGCCCCCTACCCCCCCCTAATAAAGGTTTAACCCCTTGATTGCCCCCCAGGTAACCCTTTCACCCCCTTTTGCCAGTGTCACTAAGCGATCGTTTTTCTGATCGCTGTATTAGTGTCACTGCTGTCGCTAGGTAACCATTTTTTTTTTTTTAGGTAACCGCCATGTTTATATAGGTTCATAAATAGTTTTATAGGTCAGGTACCCCCATATTACAACCTAAATAAAGGTTTTAACCCCTTGATTGCCCCTAGAGTTAACCCTTTCACCAGTGATCACTGTATAACTGTCACTGGTGACGCTGGTTAGCCAGTTAGTTATTTCGTTATTTAGGTTCCCCGTCAGGTTTTTATATAGCGTCAGGTACCCCCATATATTACCTAATAAAGGTTTTAACCCCCTGATTGCCCCTAGTTAACCCTTTCACCCCCTTTTGCCAGTGTCACTAAGCGATCGTTTTTCTGATCGCTGCATTAGTGTCGCTAGGTAACCATTTTTTTTTTTTAGGTAACCGCCATGTTTATATAGGTTCATAAATAGGTTTATAGGTCAGGTACCCCCATATTACAACCTAAATAAAGGTTTTAACCCCCTGATTGCCCCTAGAGTTAACCCTTTCACCAGTGATCACTGTATAACTGTCACTGGTGACGCTGGTTAGCCAGTTAGTTATTTCGTTATTTAGGTTCCCCGTCAGGTTTTTATATAGCGTCAGGTACCCCCATATATTACCTAATAAAGGTTTAACCCCCTGATTGCCCCTAGTTAACCCTTTCACCCCCTTTTGCCAGTGTCACTAAGCGATCGTTTTTCTGATCGCTGCATTAGTGTCGCTAGGTAACCAGTTTTTTTTTGTATTACTGTTACGGGTGACGCTGGTTAGTTAGCTTGTTTTTTATACTGTCAGGGCACCCGCCATTTATTACCCAATAACGGTTTAACCCCCTGATCGCCCGGCGGGTGATATCAATTAGGTTTTAGGGTCAAATAAGGTCTGTGTCGCCCCAGGTTAGTGCCAGTACCGCAAACACCCACGCACAAAGCATACACCTCCCTTAGTGGCACAGTATCTGAACAGATCAATATCTGATCTGATCAGATCTATACTAGCGTCCCAGCAGTTTAGGGTTCCAAAAAAAACCGCATTGTTAGCGGGATCAGCCCAGATACCTGCTAGCACCTGCGTTTTCCCCCTCCGCCCAGCCCAGCCCACCCAAGTGCAGTATCGATCGATCACTGTCACTTACAAAACACTAAGCACACATAACTGCAGCGTTCGCAGAGTCAGGCCTGATCCCTGCGATCGCTAACAGTTTTTTTGTGGTAGCGTTTTGATTCAGTCGCTTCAGTCAGGAGCTTTTTTACCTGTGAATCTCAAAAAAATAAAAAAAAATAAAATAGTTGTCGTTTTATTGTTCTCTCTCTCTCACTCTATTCTCTCTCTATTGTTGCTCTTTTTTTACTCCATTCTATTCTGCAATGTTTTATTATGTTTTATCATGCTTGCTTTTCAGGTATGTAATTTTGTTTACTGTGTTTTAGTGTTAAGCATTTTTTTGTTTTCAGGTGCGCCATTCAGTTGCAACGCGGATTTATTTATCTTGACAGCAACAGCGTTTGCTCCCACGATACATAAAGACGCGACTCCAACACTGTAGGAGGTGATTTCACCACCACAGTTAAAAAAAAGAGCATATATGCCGAAGCATGGGGGCAGCAGGGGGGGGGAGGAGCGATTGGCTCCTAATGCCACGTACATACGGTCGAAATTCCGACCGTGTGTACACGGCATAACTTTTGCGGGAGGATGCCCCCATGCATCGGCATATATAAATGGTGCATGTATGCCCATCATTAGAAGTGGGTGGATGAAGGGAGGTATTTTAATGGTGGGCATACCCACCAATCAATCTCTTTTTTTCGTTCAGCCAAGAGGCTGCATGAAAAAAAAAAGATTACAATATATGTCCAGTATGTTGCTGGACTTTGAATGGTTATACCAGAATGATGCCTGCAGGTTTAGGTATCATCTTGGTATCATTCTTTTCAGCCAGTGATCGGCTTTCATGTAAAAGCAATTCTAGCGGGTAATTAGCCTCTAGACTGCTTTTACAAGCAGTGGGAGGGAATGTCCCCCCTCCCGGATATAAACCGCGCCATTGGGAAATTGGGAAAGCATTTTATCACACCAATCTTGGTGTGGTCAGATGCTTTGAGGGCAGAGGAAAGATCTAGGGTCTAATAGACCCCAATTTTTTCAAAAAAAGAGTACCTGTCACTGCCTATTGCTATCATAGGGGATATTTACATTCCCTGAGATAACAATAAAAATCATAACAAAGAAAAAAAATGGAAGGAACAGTTTAAAAATAAAATAAAAAAGCTAAATAAATAAAAAAAAAAACAAACAAAAAAAAAAAAGCACCCCTGCCCCCCCTTCTCTTGCGCAAAGGCGTACACAAGCGTTGGTCTGGCGTCATATGTAAACAGCAATTGCACCATGCATGTGAGGTATCACCGCGAAGGTCAGATCGAGGGCAGTAATTTTAGCAGTAGACCTCCTCCGTGAATCTAATGTGGTATCATGTAAAGGCTTTTAAAGGCTTTTAAAAATGTATGTAGTTTGTCGCCACTGCGTGTTTGTGCGCAATTTTAAAGCATGTCGTGTTTGGTATCCATGTACTCGGCCTAAGATCATATTTTTTATTTCATCAAAAATTTGAGCAATATAGTGTGTTTTAGTGCATTAAAATAAAAAAAAGTGTATTTTTTCCACAAAAAATGCGTTTGAAAAATCGCTGCGCAAATACTGTGTGGAAAAAAAAAATGCAACACCCACCATTTTAATCTGTAGGGCCTTTGCTTTAACATTATATATAGTGTTTGGGGGTTCAACGTAATTTTCTTGCAAAAAAAAAATATGTTTTCATGTAAACAAAAAGTGTCAGAAAGGGCTTTGTCTACAAGTGGTTAGAAGAGTGGGTGACGTGTGACATAGGCTTCTAAATGTTGTGCATAAAATGCCAGGACAGTTCAAACCCCCCCCCAAATGACCCCATTTTGGAAAGTAGACACCCCAAGCTATTTGATGAGAGCAATGTTGAGCCCATTAAATATTTTTTTTTTTTGTCCCAAGAGATTGAATAATGAAAAAAAAAAAAATATATATTTTTTTTTTTACAAAAAGTTGTCACTAAATGATATATTGCTCAAACATGTCATGGGCATATGTAGAAATACACCCCAAAATACATTCTGTTGCTTCTCCTGAGTACGGGGATACCACATGTGTGGGACTTTTTGGGAGCCTAGCTGCGTACGGAACCCCAAAAACCAATCACCGCCTTCAGGCTTTCTAAGGGTGTAATTTTTTTATTTCACTTCTCACTGCCAATCACAGTTTCGGAGGCCATGGAATGCCCAGATGGCATAAAACCCCCCAAAATGACCCCATTTTGGAAAGTAGACACCCCAAGCTATTTGCTGAGAGGTATTGTGAGTATTTTGCAGATGTCGCTTTTTGTCACAAAGTTTTGAAAATTGAAAAAAGAAAAAAAAAATTTTTTTTTTCTTTACTTTCTTCATTTTCAAAAACAAATGAGAGCTGTAAAATACTCACCATGCCTCTCAACAAATAGCTTGGGGTGTCTACTTTCCAAAATGGGGTCATTTGGGGGGGTTTTGTGCTATTTTGGCATTTTATGGCCTTCGAAACTGTGATAGGTAGTGAGGAGTGAAATCAAAAATTTGCACCCTTAGAAATCCTGAAGGCGGTGCTTGGGTTTCGGGGCCCCGTACGCGGCTAGGCTCCCAAAAAGTCCCACACATGTGGTATCCCCATACTCAGGAGAAGCAGCAAAATGTATTTTGGGGTGCAATTCCACATATAACTATGGCATGTGTGAGCAATATATCATTTAGTGACAACTTTTTGAAAAAAAAAAAAATCTTTTTTATTTTTTGTCTTTATTCAATCACTTGGGACTAAAAAAAAAAAATATTCAATGGGCTCAACATGCCTCTCAGCAAATAGCTTGGGGTGTCTACTTTCCAAAATGGGGTCATTTGGGGGGGTTTTGTACTTCTCTGCCATTTTAGCACCTCAAGAAATGAAATAGGCAGTCATAAATTAAAGAAAAAAAAGTGTAAAGAATACTGCGCTGTCCAAAAATTTCTATAAATAATATCCCATAACGTTGATTATAGAATAAAATTTTTTGTGTACAATAAAAAACCAAACAATAAAAATTAAACAAGCTGCTGCAGTTGTGAATGTGAGATACCCACACCAACAAGACCAATATAAAACAAACAACTGCGCTGCAAATATTGTGCACTAATGACGCAAATTAGTATAAACCAACATACATTGGAATTGACACAACAATTTTAGACCTCCTTGTACCAATGAAGTCCGTGATGGCATAAAACAATCGTATAAAACCAAAAAAAGAAATAAAAGTGAAAAAAACAAACAATAGTGATCGATTGTTTTTATAAAGTTCAATGTGATTTGTGAAAAACACACAATAAGCGTATGAGAAGTTCCAGAGACTCCACAGTGCTCTCATTCGATAAACAGCAGTTCAAAAGTGTGATCCAGATAAGAGCAAGAAAACACCTCCACCGTCCAGTCACACTGACCCTTACCGGATTGTGCGACCCCCTGTCACAGAGGTCACACTAGCTTGTGGCTTTAATCCCGGCCAGGGAAATCCAGAGACTTTACCAGGTTACTTCAGAATGGATGGTGTGGGCTCAGATAGGGTCAAACAGGGAGCATGGAACGAAAGAGACAATCCATAGTGTACCTCTGTATACAGTTTATTTAAAAATTAAAAAATTCATGCACTTACAAGATCGCAAGTAGATAAAAGCATTAGTAATAGCCGGCCGGCTCAATTTCGCTGCCCGTTTGCTTCCGGGATCTGCGTTGGTTCGTATGGTGACGTCAGCACGCCGCTCCTCCCTACGCCGTTTCGTCACAACTGACGTCTTCCAGGGGCACGGGCGGCGTGCTGACTCACCACCTTTTATTATCCTACACACAAAAGAACCGCCCAGATCTGAGTCACTGAGGGCCGAGTATGTATCCACCATATTGGTGAAGGGCAAAGTTGCCCTAACTTGAGAAATAATGGCTCAGAGGCCATAGTGTATATAGTAAAGGGGACAGTATGTTCGCGAGGTGTATCTGAAACACCCCGCAACATCTAAATAAAAATAAAAACAAAAAGAGAAAAAGAGAAGCAAAAAACATCGCCCTAAGCCTGTCATCCCGGCGAAGCACGGCCGATTTATCCCAAATCAGCCAGCACCAGGAGAGGGCCGGGTTCTGCACAGTCTCTTCTTAGTTCAAGGGTCTATTAGAGTGAGAGTGGCAACAAATTGGTTAACTGCCGCTCATAACTCACAAGTGATACAAATTACACAACTCATAAACGATCTCGATTTGAAATTTCTTATAGGAAAATTCCATTTACAAGATATTAAAAATAATTAAAATATTTTGTAAATATTTAAAATTAATATTAATAATATTTGATTGTTATTATATAGAAAAAAATGAATGAACAGAAAAAGAGGAAAAATAATTAGTAATCAGTGTAATTCATAGTCATAAATTAAAAGCGGTGTAAATTCCAGAAAATGTACTCTAGTTTGTAGACGCTATAACTTTTGCGCAAACCAATAAATATACGCTTATTGGCATTTTTTTTACTAAAGACATGTGGCTGAATACATTTTGGCCCAAATGTTTGACTAAAATTGAGTTTATTAGATTTTTTTTATAACAAAAAGTAGAAAATCTCTTTTTTTTTCAAAATTTTCGCTCTTTTTCCGTTTATATCGCAAAAAATAAAAATCACAGAGGCAATCAAATACCATCAAAAGAAAGCTCTATTTGTGGGAAGAAAAGGACGCAAATTTCGTTTGGTTACAAAATTGCATGACCGCGCAATTACCAGTTAAAGTAGTGCAGTGCGAAATTGAAAAAAGACCTCTGGTCCTTTGGCTGCCAAATGGTCCGGGGCTGAAGTGGTTAAAGGGGGCTCCCGGATTCCGATAAGCCCCCCGCCCGCAGACCCCGACAACCAACGGCCAGGGTTGTCGGGAAGAGTCCCTTGTCCTCATCAACATGGAGACAAGGTGCTTTGGGGTGGGGGGGCCTTTCCCCAAGGCTCCCCCCATGTTGAGGGCACGCTGCCTGGTATGGCTCAGGAGGGGGGCGCTCGCTCGTCCCCACCCCTTTTCCTGACCGGCCGGGGTCTGATATGGATTTGGATATATATGGATATACCGATAAGGGTCTGATATGGATTTGGGACCCCAATGCCGGTTTTTCGGCGTATTGATTCCCCTTTAAATCCATACCAGGTGACAGGGCTAGCGAGGTGTCAATCTCACCCATCGAGGCAGCGGCATTGACTTCCTTTCACTAGTCCCGTCTACCTGGAGTCACGTTCTAATTGAACGGACTTTACTCCGTGTGTGGAGCAAGTCCGTTCATTTCAAAAGTCCCACGGACTTCCGCCAAAACTCCGGTGGATTATCCGCCGGAAAAGTCTGGGCGTGTGTGCATGGCATTAGACCCTCTCAACAAAACCTGTAAGAGGTGAAGCGGTACCCCGTAGGGGTTGCTGAGTGTTGTGGCCCACCTGTCACCCTGCCCAGCCAGGCATTAATTTCCCAGACACTTTAAGACAATGAACAGTCCATGAGGTTTTTTTTTGTGTGTTTTATTGAGGGAATTGAACTTGGATGGGTAAAGGAATATATGGGATGCCCAGTGAATTTTGGAACAATAAATTGGGACAAACTATGTACACTCCCTGTCTATATTACTACGTCAGTCTCCTACAGTACTTTCCTTGCTTGCAGACTATTCCTCTTCTCTCCTCTTCTCTTTTTTGTAACATTGATCAGTAAAGTTGTATCAGCTTAAATCAACTCTTATTTTACAGCAATGTGATGATAAAAGGTTCCTCTTATAAAAGTGGTAGATAGAATGAAAATCAGCATTTTACCTATTTTGTATTCTAGCATGACAAACAACTGAAATAGTGAAGCACTAAAATGATTTGAATATGGACAATTTGGAAAAAACTTTCTGAAAGAATACTTCATTTATTGCATAATGTAACATCTGTTCATCCACAGTCTAAAGTTTATTTTCTGTTTTATTTCATGCCTGTGTTTTTGAAATGAGAAATGTTGGCTTCAGCATTAGGATTGTTTGTAGGGATAAGATTTGTGTTCATGTTGACACAGGGTTTACCAAGAACTCTAGCTGTTTGCCTTTTGCAGAACAGGCAAACAAAAAAGATTATTTGCCCATCCGCCAATGCAAACCACTTGCTGAATGAAGTCATACACTTAGTGGCAATATTACTACTAAGGAAAAAGAATATTACTATTAAGGACTTTGTCATAGATGTGGTGTGCTTATTTACTATTTATTTTTTGTAAGAGAGTAACTAGCAATAATGTGTATCTCTTAACAAAAAACATATTATGACCCTCAAGGTCAAGTAGAAAAAATGTCCGATGTCAACAACTGTGAGTTGTTGAAATAGTCTTTTTTTTTTTCATTTTTTACCCCTTATTTACATATAAGAGAGGGGGTTGAGTCCAAATCAGGTTTTTATTTTTTGATTTATCAATGTGTACCTCTTACTCGTTCATGTAGAGAAGTGGGTTGAGCATCTGCAGACCCTCTTATTTTCAAGGGGGTTTCCAGATTATGATAAGTCGCCCCTGCAGACCCCAACTTCCACCAAGCCATGGATATGGAGAAAAAAATCCTTGTTCCTATTAATATGGAATCAGGATGGTTTGTCAGGGGAAGGCCTGGCAAAGTACTCGCCCATGTTGAGAGTGTGGCCTGGTATGGTTCAATGAAAGGCACTCATGCTCTCTGCCTTCCTGCTCCAAACAGCCAGGCTGCATCTTTGGATATAGGTCTGGTTTGGTTTTGGAGGGGCCCACGCTTTTTTATTCCTTGTTTCTTTGCATGGGGTATCCCCCTTTAAACCCAGCAGATTTTCTCATCACTTGTTTAAAACATGTAATTAAAGTGTTTAAAAAGGTTTTAGGGATAGCAAGTACTTATAATGTCATATACTTTTAAAGGCACAGCACTATGTATAGGAAAAAATTTGAGTTTTCATTTCCTCACAAGTTTTGACCTCAAAAGTTTTGACCCAAAATCTGGAGATGTGAAAAACTGTAATTTATGGTGAAATACATTGGAGTCAATGGGGAATTGCAAAATGAAGGTGGTGTTTAGGAGTTCAAATGGGCTTTAAATATCACCTGAGGGTTACAGAAGCTCATTTCAACTATCTCAAACCTGTCCTTGTCCCTTTAAAATGGCCCCTCATTAACCTCAATATTTGACTTTTTTCATATAAACTAAAAAGCAAACAATGAAAAAGTTAAATAAACTTAAAGTTACAGTACACAAGGCAAAAAGTTAATGTGCAAAGAACATTTAGACTCCTTTTACATTAGAGGAGTTTTTCAGGCGCTTTAGCGCTAAAAATAGCGCCTGTAAAGCGCCTGAAAAATGCCTCATCTGCAGTCCCAGTGTGAAAGCCTGAGTGCTTTCACACTGGGGCTCTGCACTTACAGGAAGTTAAAAAAGTCCTCCAAGCAGCGTCTTCAGGGCGGTGGAGGAGCGGTGTATACACTGCTCCTCCACCACTCACATTGAAATGAATGGGCACTGCTGCAGAAGCACCTGCAAAGCGTTTTGGGAGCGGCGCAAAACTGTAGCTTTACCGCTAACGCGGCCGCAACTGCAATGTTAAATGACTCTAAATGGATGTAAACTACCCCAAATGCACCCCTCCTTCCCACTCAAACAAGGACACCCTCTAAATATAGGGGAAAAAAAAACACATTTTCCCTAAGAAGCTTAGTGAGCAAAATTGATAGTTTATGCTTCATCAAATATGACAATTGAAAAATCTGTTTTTTGATAACTAATTCAATTTTGCCAAAAGCACTCCAATCATCACTACACAGCACTTTAAAGCAAACATGGGTGAAAGCAGTAAATTTTGAAACAATTTCCACAAGAGTAGTTGATCTATGCTGTGCAGTCGTTTTACCTAATGGGACATAACTAAACCCCAAAGCTACCACTTTAGATTTATTGGCATCTGTTTGTAAATTACAAACCTTTGTGCTACTTTCCAGAATTTATTCTAACCTAAGGTGTTCGATTTTATTTCAACCCTTGTGATAGTGAATTTCTTCTAACATTCTTCAGATGGTTGTGGCAGAAGATAATCTTTGAATACATACTACCTTAAACATTGACCAGTAATAATGTTAAATCTAAACATTTGAGTCTCTGAGGGATACCCAACATTCTCAAACAGTTTAACTCTACAGCATCTACCATATGTTTATTCTTAGAAAAAATAAAAATAAAAATCCTTCGAATACTACAAATGCTTCTTTTGTTAAAGTGATCCTAACATTAAACAGTGAACTGGAAGAGACTGATAAAACAACTTTTACCAGGTGACCATTGCAGCACTGCAAATGGGGACTCTTGCATCCATTCTTCCCCACATAGGACACAATTGTAAAAAAAAATGACAAGGGTTTTAACTTTCCTACTCTACTCTATCTAAAACAAAAAATGTTTTGGCTTTTTATACACTCTAAATATAAAGACTGTATACAAATATCAATGAGTCCATCATAACTTATTTGAATTTTGTAAGCATATTTACAATGCCATTTCAGAGTTTAACATTTTACTAGCACTTCCAGGACAGATAACTTGTAACAGGTGACAGGGTTAAACTGCTATCCTGCATTTAAAAACTTGTCAGTTCTTCTGCCTGAACTCTATTATTTTTAATATAAAATGCCTTCTGATGTTACTTCACATTTTCTTCGTCTATTCACTTGTCAAAAATAAGCTTCAAGTTAGATTTGTTCATTCAAGGTCAATGGCTCCAAATTTTTATGGTTCCAGAAACCCTGAGGGAAGTGGCTGACAGTGCACCAGATTAATGTCCTCAGCAACACAGAATGATTAAAACATTAATTCAATGTCTAAAGTTGGGTTGAGCTTTAAATGCTAGAAAGAATAACTCCTGTCAAAAACTTTAATGTGTTCAGCTGAAAAGTATTAATAAATGGTTCCCTTGGGATGGACTTAATGTCCATCTTAGCAAGTGGAACTGTCCATATTTAGACTGTCAAAATGTAGTGATTCGATGAAGTTTGGATTCTAGAGAAAGCAACCATCAAATAAATACAATTCCTGTTCTTTGATATAGGAAAGTACAGTATCCAAATCCAGTTGTAAACATTTGCTAAACTCCAGAAACATTCTCAAGCATTAACCGTTTTTTTTTGGAGGGACAAATAATTATAATGGCTTTATGCATTGCAGCTTTCAGGCAATTTCAACCCCTTTCAAACAGCTTCATTCATAGAAATAATTCAACATAAAAAAAAACATCCACCAGCAATTTCTACTAAAACAGTGAATAAATCAAAGCTGTTGGGAAAAAGGCGTTCCATTTAATTGTTGTAATCAAAAGTTGATTGAAAGTGCATGGGCAGCATTAAAGAAGTTGTCTTAATGTCTTCTATGCATTAAGATGAAAAACATTCTGTGTGTAGCAGTTTTCCCAGCACTCCCTAATTATTTACCTGAGCCCACTCTCTCTCCAGCGATGTCCATGAGTGTATTAGCTGTCCGGGACTCCTCCTGATTGGCTGAGACACAGCAGCAGCTCCATTGGCTCCCATGGCTGTCAATCAAAGTCAGTTGGACAATCAGAAGAGAGAGGGGGCAGGGTCAGGTCAGAGCTTGGTGCCTGAATGGACACAGGGAGCTTTGACTCAGCGCGGGTGCCCCCACAGCAAGCTGCTTGCTGTGGGGGCACTTGACAGGAGGGAGGGACCAGGAACCATGAAGAGGGACCGGAGAAGAGAAGGATCCAGGCTGCTCTGTGCAAAACCAACTGCACAGAGTAGGTAAGTATAAAAAAACAAGACTTTACACTCACTTTAAGAGTAAATTTGTATTTTTTTTTTACTTTAATTAACAGTGAACTAAGTCTGGCCATGCATTAAAGCAGTTGCTTGATTCCCCCATCAACACAGTCAGAGTTGATAGATAAATCCCCCCCCGTGCTGTTGTAATTTTCCCAATATCAGAATTCAATGATATTGAAATGGCATGAGAAAAAAAACAACAGGCTGGTTGTACTGAAGTCGATCAATGGATCATCTTCAGCTTATAGTTTGATCAAAATGCATCCAGTTCCTGTTGAACTGGCTGAATTGTAATCCATCTATGGCCGGCTTAAGACTGGCTACAGTGGAAGTTTAGAAGCAATGGAGTTGTTTCACTAAAGGTCACTTACCCTTTTGTCATCTTCTACTTTTTAGGAACGAGTTAGGTGTGTTGTAACTAATGGTGCTAGTCTGGAGCCTAAGATAGAACTGCACCTGTTGATTGCCTTGAGAAGAAAAGGAGGGTTAGATGAGGGAACAGAGGGGAGGGGGAACAAAACATAATAACACGTCTTCTTAGAGGACTTATTTTTTTTATGGGATAGATTAAATTATTAGTCATGGAGAAGTTCAGCCTGGGTTCACACCAGTGCGGTGCAAATTTAATGTCCAGCGTGACTGCGCACTGAAACGTCATTTGTTCTGCGGTTTGTCAGCGTATTAGGTGCGAATCAGCTGCAAACATAAATTCGCAACTCATTGTACTACTTCTGAGGGGGAAATCCATGCCAAATTAAAAAAAAAAAAACGTCATGGATTCCCCCTCCAGGAGCATACTAGGCCCTTAGGTCTGGTATGAATTCTAAGGGTAACCCCCTACGCCGAAAAAACGGTGTGGAGGTTCCCCCAAAATCCATACCAGACCCTTATCCGAGCACGCAGCCTGGCAGGTCAGGAAAGGGGGTGGGGACGAGCGAGCGTGGTAGGCCGCTGCAAATTCGCATAGGTGTGAACCCAGGCTCAGATCTAAAAAAGCAATATCAAAAAATGACACCAGATGGATTTATGAGTTGCATACCTTGCATCCATCTGATCTCAATATAGACATTGAATCCGCAGAGAAAAATTAATGAATGGCTGCACACTCTGGAAGGATGGCAAAATCTTTTTTGTAGTGATCAACAAATAAAAGCATAAACAGCACAGCGACCCCTGGTAGATAAAATTGTTAATGCATTTTAAACAGATAACAGTGCTTAACTGCTTCCTGACCGCCTCATGCACATATACGTGTGCAGAATGGCACGGGCAGGCAAAATCCCGTATCTGTACGTGATCCTGTAAATGCCTGCCCGTGGGTCGCGTGCGCGCCGCCAGCGGCGAGCTCGCGACCCGGTCGGGAGCTCCGTGACCCCGTCCGCGGGACCAGCGGACCCGATCGCCGCTGGTGTCCCGCGATCGGGTCACGGAGCTGAAGAACGGAGAGAGTTATGTGTAAACAAACCTCTCCCTGCGCTTCCTACTCTGCCTGTCATTGATTGGCTGTTCCCGGTCATCCGGAAAGCCGATCAATGATGTCAGACGTCAGCCCCGCCCCCTAATGTAAAAAAACACACACACGTCACAGCTCATAACCCCTCCCCCTAGTGGTTAACCCCTTCACTACAACTGTCATTTATACAGGAATCAATGCATTTAAATAGCATTGATTGCTGTATAAATGACAATGGTCCCAAAAATGTGTCAAAACTGATGTGTCCGCCATAATGTCGCAGTCATAATAAAAATGAATGAACGCCGCCATTACTAGTAAAAAAAAAAAATATTAATAAAAATGCTATAAAACTATCCCCTATTTTGTAAACGCTATAACTTTTGCGCAAACCAATCAATAATCGCTAATTGCGATTTTTTTACCAAAAATATGTAGAAGAATACGTATCGGCTGAAACTGAGGAAAAAAAATGTTTTTTTATATATATTTTTTGGGGATATTTATTATAGCAAAAAGCAAAAAATATTAAATTTTTTTCAAAATTGTTGCTCTATTTTTGTTTATAGCGCAAAAAATAAAAACCGCAGGGGCGATCAAATACCACCAAAAGAAAGCTCTATTTGTGGGGAAAAAAGGACGCCAATTTTGTTTTGGAGCCACGTTGCACCACTGCACAATTGTCAGTTAAAGCAACGCAATGCCGAATCGCAAAAAGGGGCCTGGTCCTTTGGCTGCCAATTGGTCCGGGGCTGAAGTGGTTAATCATAAACACTTTGGTGTTTGGCAAGGACCCCCCCCCCATTGAAGTCATGTTACCTGGTATAGTTTAGTAGGGGGCACATGCTTTTCATCCCCCCACCTTTCCTGGCTTGCTATGTTGCATGCTCAGGTAAGGGTCTGTGAAGTTTAGTAAAAACCCCATACAAATAAAATTTGGCTTTACTGGTTTTTAACATTAAGTTCCTCACTCGGTGAGGACTTCCACCTTTTCAGCTCTCCCCTACATTGAGACGAGCATTCTTTGCCCAATGGATGGAATATAGGCAGCTTTACTCCTTTTTCCACTCTCTCCCTAACAATGAATCACTGACCAGAGACCCTGATCCACTGGAATCCCTCTTCCTTCAGGATTCTACCCCCATGCACATGATTTCCTCAGTATACCACAGATTCTTCTCTCCAAGGTTCATCCCAGCCTTCCGTTGTATACGTCAGGATGGGCCATGTCCAGTTGTCTGACGAAGACTGGACTAAATAATTTTCCCTTACTCATCATTTGTCCCTAGCCAATAAAGCACAAGAGACCAACTTCAAACTGCTCACTAGGTGGTAAGGATATCCCACCTTATTTCACAGGATACTGTATGTCCCTCTGCTCCTGATCTTTGCTCGTGTTGCCACGCTGCTTCTGGTTCACTGCATCATGATTGGTGGTAATGTTTCCCCATATGTGCTTTCTGGGACCTTGCACTGTATGTTTCCTCTGCTGTCACAGACTTGACAGTCCCAAACATCCCACATATTGTTCTACTTTCTGTTCTACCTGTCTCATTCAACCCTTGTTGCTTCTTATTAGATATGTTAACTTGAGTCATATATTGGGGTATAGGTTCAGAGATATTGATGCTGAAGCACAATTACATACTAATGGGGAGGATGCAGCTGTGCTGAAAGAAAGAAAAATTTGGAGCAGATATTAAACTAGGATCTAGCAAAAGGAAAGCCTATGATAGAGAAGGTGCGCAAGATAGAAAAGCTAAAATGCGGGAGATGTGAAAACTTCTTGGTGATAATGTGAGGATGGATTTGGAAAGAACAAATAAAAAGACGATTAAAACTGCATAATAAAACATAAAGGGGGGTGCAATAAAGCTGCTGACCCACTTTTCTGGTTTTAATCCCTCTTGGGATTCATGAAGCATCTGCAACATTTTTGGTTCTGACAGTGGCTTGTACACCAAATTCAGGTAGTTCGAAAATGTGCCACATTTACATTGTGGTGCAATGCCTGCACCAAATTCAAGGTAAAAAAAAAAAAAACAACAGTTTGCATCTTATGAAAGTGAAGCTAACTAAAACCAACTCTATTGGTGACAGATTTTGCAAAAGTGTCTTGCATGCATTCTAACAGTGCTGCAGTTTGTGCCAACGTTCAAATACATTTTCTAGACAGATACACAAATTTGGGTGCACCCCTTTTAGAATGCACATGAGACACTTTTGAAAACCTTTCTGCACTCATTTTTATGATTTCGGTGGAAGGTGTATAAAAATAAAGGTGAATGTTATAAGAATCTACAATATTCTGTATGTTATGAAATGCAAGAAGTCTTTCTAAAAAAAGTAATGGGCTGAAATTTCTTATGACAGATTTAGATTATCATACTGATTGTAAAAGAAACCTGGTTCAATAAAAATCATGTCTAATCAATTATTAGACTACAGGGTGTTTTGGAAGGGATATCAAAGGCAGAAGAGGAAGAAAGACATTTAATTTAGCAAAATGTTATTTATGACCAGTTCTGGAATTCAGAATGAAAATAACTGTGATGACTATAGCAGGTTAGAATTTGTATTGGCAGATATACACAGTGTAAGTAATCATTGTAGTGTACTTTTTCTTTTTTAAGCCATCACATAGAGATGATACTGCTAATGGTCAAATGCTATTTCCAGTTAAAAATGAGGCACAAGCAAAGGGTTATCACTAGGATACTTGAAGAAAAAAGATTCAACCTTCAGTATATAAAGGGCTACTCTATAATAAAAGTGGTTAGTGCTGTAAAATTTTGAAAAAAATATCAGGGTTTCTGTAACAAAGAAGTTAAGGAAATGTGTGAAGGTAGCCTAAAACTCCAATTACTGGCTAGATAGATAGATAGATAGATAGATAGATAGATAGATAGATAGATAGATAGATAGATAGATAGATAGATAGATCGATAGATAGATACTGTAGATAGAAACAGAAGATATCCAAGCTCAATCACACAATTGAAAAATACTTGCTGAGATTTGGTGCTCAGGCTGGGGGATCCCCACTCCCCTATTCATACATCTAAAGCAGAAATTTAGCCTGGAACACAATAACTCCCAAGTAGATTTTTTTATTTGGCTTCATCATATACAAAGGATCAATGCTAATCAATGCAACATTTATCCTGTGTATATAATGAAAACAAAAAAGGATGATATTAAGGAGTTATTGAGTTGCCGGATAAATGTCTGCTATATATAAATAGATACCTGTAGATAGATAGACACAAACATACAAATACATATTTTTTAATTTTATTTTTAGTCCTAACCATAATGTGTAGAAAAAAATAAACCCATACACTTGACATCATTACTTTAAGAGAAATTGATAGGTAAGTCTGGTCTTACATATATTCTACTATTGTTGCTCAATTGGAGCTAATGTAAGTGCATGCATATATGCATTAGAGACCTAATTGATTCATGAAATGAACAGTCCACTTTATGTAATTTAAAGTGAACACCAATAAAGAATTTTTTTTTCTCTTATGCATCAGTAATTCATTGTTTTTTACACTGAATATCCACTATAATTTATTACAATGTGGAAGAACACATGCAAAATGAATACCACAGTTATATACATTATATACTGCATATATATGGTGAAACTGTGAAGCTGATAAGCATAAAAATAAAAAATGACCCTTGTACAGACTGCTGGTTATCCATGCAAACATAATTTATATGTACATACATTTAATAATGTAATTGCTTTACAGATATAACTGTGGCTGGATGAAAGCCAGCTACTTTTTACCAATTTGCTGCAGTTAATAGCTCAGAAATAAATAATCCATGAATGCTCTTTTGTTCATCATTTACCTATGGCACATGAATTTAACATTTTGGAAAAAGGTCTATAGTGAACAAAGTCTCCCTACCAAAACAAGAAAATAATCTACAAATTTGAAATTTAACAGCTTTTTCATTGTTAAACAAACAAAATATTGTTTTATGGATTGCAGAAAAAAATAATAAAAGTGTTAAACAAAATTTTAATAACATATTAATGCAGAATTTATCCCATAAAATGTATACTGTGTGTTCATGTAGAAACATCAGTCATTTTTAAAACCATAGTATTTAAATTGTTACTGTATCCAGAATATGGACAGTAAAATATTTATATAATCTACACAAGCAAAGACCTTTAAATCAAGTTGTCCATGACCTTCCACAACAAGGACTATGGCCCTCCAGTTGTTCAGGAACTACAATTACCATCATGCCTAGTCATGTCTGTGAATGTCAGAGTTTTACAATGCCTCATGGTATGTGTAGTTCCTGCAAAATTGGGGGGGGGGGGCATAGTTTGAAGAGCCCTGCTCTAAAGTTATGCTTCTATCAATTGCTAACAGATTTGAAACACCTGCTGTGTAAATACGCTAGGGGGCTAGCAGTTTCTCTCAGATTCTGTTCTCCATAAAAAAATAGCTGAGGTTTCATTGCCTTTGTTTTTAAGGACCACACTAGAACACATTTTATGCACATTTCCTGCACTGCATTCAAAACACTTTGCCTTTGCAATCAGCTGTGGGTGCCAATACATTGTCAATGGCACCCCAAATGCAGATTGCTAATGCAGTGCATTTGGGGATACCAGATCACATAATAGCACAGTACCACTAGATTTGACGCAAAGTGTTTTTCAAAATAGTGTATGCACTACTTTTGGGGGCTGCACAGGAATCACTCAGGAATGTGTACCACGTTCCTGTGTGATTCTGCTGTGAACCAGCCCTTAATTTGAAGATACATTTCTCAACAAAGGTGAATGAGAGCTTGATTTAAAGTGATTTTACTTTTTATAACAATACAATATTTTATTATGCATAGTCTGGGCATAGGTTTAATTTTATATATGGTCCTTAGATGGCTGGCTACACTCATTTTAAGATTTTTAACTCATGAGGTCTTGACACCATTCGTTACGATAACACTGTAATTTAACAAAGGAAAAACAAAAAAGACAGAAAAATCTGACTCAACCTCAATTGTATACACTATGTGCTGTATCCATAAGTAGATGTAACAGGACCCAGTGATCTGACACGTGTATAGAAATATAGAAATTAGCTTTGATACAAATGTCTGAACAATACAAAACCCACTATCTATCTCATAAAATCATAATAGGCCAATTATTTAAAAAAAAAACACACACAGTTATGGCAGCTGCAGGGAAATTGTATGAACAACCTCCTATCCCAAAGGAGAAAAAAAGGGGAAAACAAAGGTATTCACACATGTTCATAAATGTACTGTATGTGCCTCAGTGGGGGGAGGGGGTACAATCTATGTCAACTAGATCAAAAAATGTATAACATTGCCTCCTCCATGTTGTAAAGTGATAATATATGGGTGAATGTTACTGAAGGTTCCTTAAAGGGGGATCCTTTGGTAAGGTGTGTTCCAGGACTGGTTTGAAGTTGAATGTTATACAAGGTCCATTAAGAGATTTTCTCAAGGATATGCAAAGGTCCAGACCACATGTGGACAGTGTCGGTTAACACTGTCATAGATTCTTTAGGCTATGGTGTAAAATCTACCCAGGTGAGGGTGATATAATAGAAAACTGTAAAAACTGTATATTTATATAAAGTCAGTATATATCCAGCTTGGATTGAGAGTGAAATAATGGCTTATATAATGAGCATCAGATACAACTGGAAAACAACCAGGGAGAGATGTCCTTGTCATCACATATAGTACTCTTAAAGTTTATAGCACGCATCTACTGTCCTTCCTTTATTGACAAAATAATCACATAGGAAAACTTCTCCAACTGTGTAATATGTGGTTTGTCATTGCCCAGTGTGGTAGTCATTAGTATAATTTGAAGAGACACAAAAAGCCATTTAACACTCAAGTAAAGGATCTTGAAGAGTCCAAGCTGTGTTTGTAGTAGTAGTGCTATATAAGTCCATATCCAAAGAGAATATCAGTCCCTTAAAGGAAAGAGGGAGGTAGGGGAGGAGGTATCCCAGAGGCTGGCTGAATGGGGCCAAGCTGGAATTTAACAAAGAAAAAAAAAAAGGTAAAAGACGACTGTTATTGTATGATTGTAACACATACTTGTAGTGTATCTCACACAAATATGCAACCTCTAACATCTATCTAAAATATCCAGATGCATCAGATAATGTAGTTCTTCAGGGCTGCAGGAACACACTAGATGTAGAGGTCAGCTACAGCGTGCATCAGAACACACCCAGAAGCATATCATGATGAAGATTCCAGCCACAGATGTAGCTCTACAAGAGGTTGGAAAAGGCCACAATGGGGATTAGGATGGTAATAAAGTTGTAGTGTAACAGACTGTCTTGTTTGTTTGTTTTTTTCACTTTAAGGTACATTACAAAATTTCTTTCTTTTTTCTTTTTTTGGTAAAGCCTATGTTTACCACGATTATTAACAGTGTTGTATGCTGGTTCAATCTAATCACTATATTTATTTTTTATTTTATTATTTTTATTTATTTTTTCAACATTGTTACAAAATGTATTTCCTGAAAAGAATTTGTTCAATCAGAATTATTCACTGTAAGAAAAGTTGAGTGCCCTAATGTGTTGTAATTTATTACACAATAATTTGGGCTACTGTTTTTCAGAAATACAATTATTCAGGTATCACATAACAATATAAGAATAATAAAAAAAAATCTTAAATACTGCCATGCTTCTTTCAGTATCACTATCACAGCGGTGTGTTTACATTGTTAAATTAATGTTTCTGTCGCAAATATATTAGTGGTATAATAAGATAACCAAAAAATATATATATTTTCTATATTTACTTTCTGTGAAATTGAGTTTTGAAATCACAAAATGTTGTGAAAATAAGTCTGTACAGCAATGACAAATGACTTACAACATACCAAATTACAAATGCTTAATAATAGATGTGAATGAACTTCAACCAAGGAAAAGCCCTTGTAAAATCTTTCTTTATGTCTAAAGTTTCATGTGGCCAAATATTGCCTAAATAAGGATGTGTGGAACTGTGACACTTACAAATAACTGTATTTTATTATGGACCATTACATGCTGTAATATAGATTAATATATTATTTATAAAACGCAAATACTGTGTAAGAATGCAGCATACTGCAGATTGCTTTTTACCTGGTATGTTTCTTTTTTACTGTTGTTTCATATATTGTAAAAGACATGATTATAACAGTGAGCTGGCCGTACACATTCAAATATTTAAAATAAATGAAGTTTTTATTGTTTCCAGCTCTTGCTTGCAATATGTGGTTGTACAATTCTGAAATTTTCAAGATGTTTGAGATTCTTAAGTATTGCTAGTGAAAACTAATACTACTTTACTCCCTGATGCTCTGTTTTGCACCAGAAGTCAAAGAAAATACACAATACTTTCAGCTATAAAGGTGTACATGGCTAACACCACGTGTGTTGGGTCAGACAACACTGATACACAGGGTGTCCATAAGTGTGTGTAAATTATGACTCCAGATAACAATTTCTTCAAGGCTGTAGTTGAGACTGCTTGAGGCACACTTGAGTAACCCCCCACCTTTACAGTACAAAATTACGTATACAGTTTACTGGTGTTCTTTTCTAAAAACCACCTTTCTTGATGCTCAATAGCGTTAAGCTCCTGGCTGAGTAACACCTGAATTGGAGGAAAGAATGTTGCAGTTTCTTCCAATTAAGGTGTTACTCAGCCAGGAGCCATGGCACACGGTCTCATTGGAAGGTTAGGAGGTATTAGTGTTGCAATTAGCCTACCATTAGCCCTATTAGGGACACGTAGTGTTTTAGCAACTAAGTACCCCTACTGAGACCCCCTGGGCAAAAAACACAAGGAAATGGCAAATTCATATATTCACTTTGCAGAAGTGTTTGGGATCCTGCTGTGCCAATTTGTATGACAATTGTAACTTTTTTAACCATTTGTTACTGGTGTCTGGTAGGGTGGATGAATTTGCCTTTATACTAACATTTTGTACATTTGCTTCAATAAAGTCTTTTATAACAAGATATAACATTTTGGTTCTCCATATACAACTCTTTGTTTTGCCTTTATACTTTATTCTTTTCAGTTGAAGACGAATTGGTCAACAATGTGATTTTGACTTTATGGTCATAGCCAGAGCTCCTACTCTTATCTACTTATTCTGAAAAATGCCTTGCCTTAAATATTGTATGATAGATTTTTCAAGGCAATGTGCCTAAAGCAGCGCACACCTTAATACAGTGATATTCTTATTGTGTACAGAAAAATGTATGCAAGCTATCAGGCATCTGTGAAATGTGTAGGAGAAGCAAGTCTATAGATTATACCCTACATACCAAGAAAGGAATACGTTGATATAAATCAGCAAATTAACTCAGCAGAAAGGAATACACACTGCAGCAATGCAAATAAACCTTGATGTACTGAAACACGCATGTTTACCAACATACCGAACAGAAGTGCTATCTACAGACAGGCTTACCCTCTCCTTTCATCTGGACTGCCTCGCTGCCTGACACTAAATGAGTGTGCCCAACTTAGTTTCCACATCTCTGCACAGCACAGGGTCGGGAGCCCTACCTGTGCTGTGCAAGTATCCTTATCTGCTGCAGGCCTCTCTAGGTAGCATGTGCCATTGCCGGATTTACTCACATATGTCTTGTGGCAACAGAGGGCATGATTTAAACATTTAAAAAAAGTATATTTAAAAATGTTGGCTAAGCAAAGTAAATTTGGGCATGTGTAGCTTGTATAGGAAAAATACAAAGCAAACACCGCGCTCAAATATCTAAACAAACAAAAACAGTAATAGTGATAACAAATATAATAAAAACCTAGCAGCAGCTAAAAAATGTGAGATATACACAACCCAAATAGAAATAATAGAAAAAAACTGCGCTGTGTAATAGACTATTGATAAAGCATACAAATGAGAAAAAATATGCAAAAAAATGATGTTATAACAAAAAAGTTCAGTGAAGTCCATATACAAAAAATCCAATGGTGAATAGGTGACTTGTATAGAATGATAACGTGAAATCCAATAAGAGTGACTTGTGTGAAATAATAACACCAACACTGTGATCCACCACCACACGGATATTGTGCTTACCAGAAGGCAAGCTATAAAGAGCCTGTAGGATTATAATATCCTGATGACAAATCAGCAGCGGGAATCCACACCTCAACTCCACACATCAACTGAATAGTGACCAATATTGGGCTGTGTTATTAGGATGAATCAACCTGGATATGCTCATAGGGTGTATCAGACTGGATGACTCCTTTCGTCAGCTTAACCACAAAGAATCCCGAGAGGTCCCAGAATCGAATACCACCAATCAAACCATACGACCCCGGCAGCAGCTATGACACTGCATGGTGGTCATAATCACAAGGAGAACAATAGGCTTCTCTGTGCCTCCACTCCCTGTCCTTACTTGTACATAGTTAGCAGAGAGGTGGCTTTGTGGAGGGGGGCATGGTGCTCTCTCCTGGAGACTTCCAGGAAGAAGAAGGAGAGTGCAGCCCTGGAATAGGGGAAGTGAGAGTGAGAGACCAGCACGACTCCTGACTGGGACCTAGTCTCAATTAAAGAGCTAATTTGGACAATTCCCAGAGCTGCTGCTGCATACGCCGGGGCTCTGGGAATTGTCCAAATTAGCTCATTAATTGAGATTATTGGATTTCACGTTATCATTCTATACAAGTCACCAATTCACCATTGGATTTTTTGTATATGGACTTCACTGAACTTTTTTGTTATAACATAATTTTTTGCATCATTTTTCTCATTTGTATGAAAGAAAGGAAAAAACTGCGCCAAGTTGTGAACAACTCATAATAACATCCTATAGTATATAAAAATAGATGCCCAATTTCGTAGACAACAGATATGATTAGAGAGATGTAATACTCAAATCCAATATTGACAATGGATGTTCAATCTGTGTTAACAAAAAAAAGTGAGAATGAATTTGAATATAAACTCTGAAGGAAAGTGAATCCTAAAACAAAAAAGTGGTCATTGAAAAGAGTCCGCAGAATAAAGTCACTTAATTAGTAGATCTTCATTCAAAAAGTGGGATAAATCATGCATGGATGATACTTTCATGTCACACCGCTGTGCTCCACACCAAACAGGAAGTGCCACCACCAATATGTAGGCCGCTTACCAGAAGGTAGATCAAAACTGACACTCTAATTAGAGTACTGGACAGGGGTCCTGATACTTGGAGGGAACACACACCACAGGGGATTCTATCCAGGATATGGCGACAGAATCCTCTCTGGGGCCTCCAAGTTCATTTATTACAATTTCAGATCTCAGAAAACCTGGTATCTTTGGGCAAGTGCCACCACAAATACAATGAGTAGAATTCCATGTAAATATGTATATTTATCATACTATGTAATACACAATGAACAAGTCTTCAATATATACTGTATGATCTTACTAAAAAACAAATAGCAAGGTAATAACAAAAACAAGAAGATGCTAAAAAGCTTTCTGTATATTTCAGCCCTAACCAGAAATTGTTTTCATCTCAGCTGTGATAATAAATAACTGGTCTGATAATAGGTTCTGCAAGCTCTAGACCAGCAAAGGTCAACCTGCCACAACAATGAACTAGACAATAAGAGGTTAGTTATTGTGCCAGGGTTTCACTGCCACAGCAATAAATTCTTTTTAGCAGTTAATTATTATAGGCCTGTTTGCAAACCAAGAATACAAACTTTAATTTAATACCCCTAGAAATATGGAAAAGCCACTTAACTTTAATACTGAGGACTTTTCCATTTCTGTGTCTGTACTAGCAATTGTTGATGCGAGCTGCAATGTGCCTCAGTGAAGCCTACAAAGGCTGTCATAAATTATTGGCTAATGTCTTTTGATCTGAATCCTTCAGTTCTGATAGTTTGCTGCCAAAGAATATTTGAGCTGCTGATAAAAGGTCTTTTGGTATAATAAACTCTTCACCTTTGATTTTTTTTGCAAGCAACTATGTAATTGCTAATCTATTTTAGGAAGTACCACATTATATCCCAAGAGATAGTCTGAAGAATAATGTTTAAAGTAGACTTGAAACTATGTTTATAATTACACATACAATCATCCTAAAAAGGAGCTCAGGATGCCCTTGTTTTGGTGAAGTGAAAGAGTATTTAAAGCACTTCTAAAGGCTTATTAAAAAAAATAAAAAATAAATAAAGATGTTATACTTACCTGCTCTGGGCAATGGTATCGCAGAGTGGCACCGAACCTCCTCTTCTAGGGTCCCCTGCCGATGCTCCAGGCTCCTCCTCCTCTTAGTGCACAACCATAGGAAGCCACTTCCTATAGGGCTGCACCTGTGGACTCGCTCACAAGCTGGGCTGTGTTAGTCTATAGAAACACTCAGTGTGGCTCACTATGTGAGACTGCTTACATAGTGGCCATACATAGTGTAATGAATCAGGGCAGCACAATTTAATTTCTAAAGGAAAAAATGTAATTTAAAACTGCTTGCGGCTGTAATGTAGTGCCGGATGGGGCGTTCGCAGGAAATTTGAGTGCCGCGGAACGCCACATAATGCACTGCGAGTTCGCAGTGCATTAGCGTCTGATGATTGGCCAAAGCATGCACCTGACCTGCATACTTTGCCCAATCACAGCGGGCTGTGCTTCGAGAACCATAATTGGCCAAAGGCAGGGTGCCTTTAGCCAATCATGGCTCAGGGGGACTAAGTCAATGCTCCCACACTATATAAGATCAGCAGCTATCTAGCACCTGATGCTAATGTAACTGATTGAATTTGCTATGGGATCCCTTGAAGACTGCCTATGCTGCCTAACCTATTCCTCCTCAATCATGATGATGCTAGCTTCCAACGATATTTTTGGTTTAGGGCACCACCACCGCCCAAGGCCCAATTGTTATGCCCCTGTTCAACAGGGGCATGTAATTGCAATGTTTTAAATAATATTTAACAGTAGGGCCCATTCCTGCGCCCAACAAGAGTAACTGTGAAGCGTTACAGTGTTCTGGCACCACCAACACCTAAGGCCCAATGTTTCTGCCCCTGTTTAACAGGGGCATGCAATCATTTTTGAAATTATATTTAACAGCACCCAACAAGAGTAACTGTGAAGTGTTACAGTGTTCTGGCACCACCAACACCTAAGGCCCAATTTTTAACAGGGGCATACATTTTACAATGTTTAAAATAATATTTAGCAGCAGGGCCTGTTCCTGCGCCCAACAAGAGTAACTGTAATGCCCCGTACACACGGTCGGAAATTCCGACCACAAAATCCGTCGGATTTTTTACGACGGATTTTGTCCGACGCTGGTGTTGCACACACACGGTCGGACAAAGTTGTTGGAAAATCCGATCATCCTGAACGTGGTGACGTTCGTTGCGTACGACGGGACTACGTAGAGGCTAGTAGCCAATAGCTTTGGTCTTGTAATGTGATCTGAGCATGCGTGCCACTTTGTCCGTCGGAATTCGCTACACACGATCGGAAAAAGTCTGATAGGACTTTGTTGTCGGAAAATTTGAGAGCAGGAGATAAAACTTTGTCCGTCGGAAAATCCGACGGAAAAAGTCTGATGGGCTCCATGTCCGATGGGCTTTCCGGATTTACACACGGTCGGAATTTCCGACAACATTGTCCGATAGGACATTTTCCGTCGGAAAATCTGACCGTGTGTATGGGGCATAAGGGGTTACAGTGTTGTGGTACCACCACCACCCAAGGCACAATTTTTCTGCCCCTGTTTAACAGGGGCATGTAATTACAATTTTTTAAATAATATTTAACAGCAGGGCCAGTTCTTGCGCCCAAGAAGAGTAACTGTGAGTTTTTTTGGGGGGGGGGCCCTACAGCAAAATAAAAAAAATGTCGTGGGAGTCCCCCCAAAATCCATACCAGACCCTTATCCGACCAACCTGGCAGGCCGCAGGAAAATGGGGGGGGTGAGAGCGGCCACCTCCTCCTGAACCGTACCAGGCCACATGCCCTCAACATGGGGAGGGTGCTTTGGGGTCCCCCCCAAAGCACCTTGTCCCCATGTTTAAGGCTGAAACGGTTAAAATTAGCACTTTTGATTTTTGACTTTTGTCCCCATCTTCCGAGGCTGAAATGGTTAAAATTAGCACTTTTGATTTTTCACGTTCATGTCCCATAGACTTTAACAGTGTTCACACGTTCGCACACATTTTTTGTCTGTTCGCATGTTCTGTTGTGAACCGAACCAGGGGATGTTTGGCTCATCCCTAGTCTTTAGTAAATCAGCCCTGGTAGGTCTGATAATTGACATTGATCTGAGTATTATTAGCATCCCTATTCTCAATAATGGCCAGTCTTTGAAAACCCGTTTGATTTTTTTTCTCCAGATGTCAAGGATTTGTTGGCAGTGCTTGTAGTGTGGTACCCCTTTTTTTGGCAGGTATTGAAAGTGGAATTAATGAATGTTTGAGTATAGTTGACTATGACTATCCCCATTGTGATTGTGGCTCCATAAAAGAGACATCCTTTAAAAAGCTGTCTATTAAAAGGATTATCATCTTCTTCAGCTTTCCTCAATTATACATATATTTTTATATATACATATATATATATATATATATATATATATATATATATATATATATATATATATATATATATATATTATATATATATATATATATATATATATATACATAGACAGTATATCATCATCTTTCCTAAAGGAACTTACTCCCTTTTTTGAAATAAAGTGGCTATGTAAAAAAATTAAAAATAAATGTTTAAAAAGAACAAAAAACTCAGTGTTATTTGAAGCCTGCTATTGCATTTATTTCTGAGATATACATGAGATATTTGAATGTAAATTGTTATAATTGTTTAGAACTACTTTACATGCTATCGTCATGACAATCGTTGTATAGATTGTTACATAATGAGTCTATGAGAAAGATGCCAATAGCATTCCATGCTTTCAACAGAAACAGTATGGTTGCAAAAAAACCTTCCAGGCAATTCAGTTGCTAAAAAAAAAATAATAAGATTTAATGGAGTGCGATAAATGTTCTATTGTACAATAATAGTTTGTGTTACCTTCAAGGAAGTCATTGTATATTTCCAAGAACCGAATTCAGCTTATACAAAAATGACCAAGTGATTACACAATACAAAGCTTATTTGATATATCACTTAATATCACGATGATCCAAGCTTTTCATGTTTATGCATAAGGCATGTAAATTAGTACAATTTACCATGCATTTTAATCCAAGTATATTTATTTCCTTTTTATTTTTTCTTCTTAGAAAAGACATCCCTTTCTCTAAGCAGAGCAGCAATACTTATGTATCTAAAGCCAGATTTTGTTTTTCTTTTTGGATAGAGCGGTGAGTGGGCTAGAACCCCTGTCAGGTTTTTAATGCTAAATTAAAGAAATAGTCTGCACTCCTTTAACACTTTAAATTAAAATCAGATGTTTTAATTGAGTACATATGCAAATGTGCAAGTCAGAGTCTCCATCATAGACATATAAAGTAATAAATAAACTGAAAGCAGGTATGCCTGGAGGTGACTGATTGCTCTTTAACCATTTGCTTCCTGGGCACTTATAGCTCCTTCCTGCACAGGCCAATTTTCAGCTTTCAGCGCTGTAACACTTTGAACGACAATTGCATTGTCATGCAACACTGTACCAATATGAAATTTATCTAATTTTTTTCACACAAAAAGATTTCTTTTGGTGGTATTTACTCACCACTGTTTTTTTTTTTGCTAAACAAACAAAAATTTTTCACTAAGGGGACCGATGTCCCTCTGTAACAGAAACCGATTAATGGCTTTCTTCTTTTTTTTTACTCTGACAGCAAGAAGAAAAAAAAAGCTGATAACCTGCTTCTGTTTACTTCTGCAATCCGCTGTCATTGGCTGACAGCTTATCATGTGGTTGAGGGCCCGCAGTGATTGGCCCTTTGCCTGAATCAGTGATTCCAAGGGCTAGGCAATCACAGAGTGCGCTGGGAGCGCGAGAACAGGAGGACGTACATGGACGCCCTCCCAGCATTCTAAAGCCCCATACACACGGTAGGATTTTCCAATGGATTCTGTCCTATCCTACAATGTTGTCGGAAAATCAGACCGTGTGTAGGCACCATCGGGCAGTTTCCATCAGATTGTCTGACGGACAAAGTCCTATCTCCTGCTGGATAGATTTTTTGACAACAAAGTCCGATCACACCAAATCCGATCGTGTGTAGCGAATTCCGACCGGACAAAGTGCTACGCATGCTCAGATCACATTACAAGACCAAAGCTATTGGCTACTAGCCTCTACGTAGTCCCGTCGTAGGCAACAAACGTCACCACGTTCAGAATGATCGGATTTTCCGACAACTTTGTCCGACCGTGTGTACGCAAAACCAACATCAGACAAAGTATGACGGACATGGTCTGACGGACCTGGTCCTCGGATAATCCGCGCGTGTGTATGGGGCTTAAGCCTGCACTGTAGCTGTCTTTAGGCTATAGCGCGGGCACCAAGTGGTAAAGGTGCAGAGACATGACAGAGAAAAACAATATTATCAGCATAGAAGGTGCACAAGGCAATTCCAAACTATCTGGTCTCCATGATTGTCATCTATAAACTAGCCTCCTTTCCTTCCCATAACTCATGCTCCACCCAAGAGATTATGCTATTGCTTGGTAGACACGTGCAATTCATTTTGGTCCGAATACAAATTTGGACAAATTTTTGGTTATTTGGAGTTTCCGATGTATCCATATCTCTGAATGAAATAGTAATAAATAGTAAAGAGATCCATTGAAATTCTTTAAAATTCATTTTGTTTATTAGTTTTCTAAAGAATTCAAAATTTTTAGAACGATTAGAATTCAGATCGGTTAAAAAATGATGGACCAATTTGAATTCTGTGTGAAGAATAGCTGGTTGTTAAGCAGCGGGCCAGGAAGCCTGCCACCTGTCCTTAACAACTGATGACTCATCAGCTGTCAGCATGCTTCCCTACTGACAGCTGAAAACAATACCGACAATAGAAAATTCTGAACAAAAACAGCATTGGGTCCCCTCCCAATCCATGCCAGGCCCTTTGGATCTGGTATTGATTGTAAGGGGAACCTCACACCAAAATAAAAAAAGGGTTGGATCAGCCCAAAATCCATACCAGACTCTTATCTGAGCATGCATCCCGGCAGACCAGGAAAGGGCGGGGAGCGTGCGAGCACCCCCCATCCTGAACCATACCAGGCAACAAGCCCTCTGGAAGCTCCCTTTACCAAGGGGGTCCCCAGATCCCAGCCCCCCTATGTGAATGAGTATAGGGTACATAGTACCCCTACCCATTCACCAAAAATGTATAAAAAGTGAATAAACACCATAAACGATTTTTTGACAATTTCTTTATATAAAAAAAAATGTCCCGAGGTAGATTAATCTCACGCCACCCACTGTACTTCTAAACTTGAAATAAAGAAAAAACCTTTGGCCTCATCGAACACTCCCTGTGGACTGCCTGCTCCTCCATCTTATTTTTCTTAAATAGCTAAGTGGCGGAGTCACCAGATGACATCAGTGGGATCTTCAGTGAGTGACCCTGCCCTCTTGTGACATCACATACCGGGGAATGCTAGGTTGGTTACATTGTTGGGACATTGTTTTAATTTAATTTTTTTAATAAAGGAATTATCAAAAACCGTATTTATTTTTGAAACATTTTTGGGCAATGAGTAGGGGTACAATGTACCCCATACTCATTTACATGGGGGAGGGCTGGAATCTGGGGGCCCCCTTGTTAAAGGGGCTTCAAGATTCCGATAAGCCCCCTGCCTGCAGACCCCCACAACCACCACCCAGGGTTGTTGGGAAGAGGCCCTTGTCGCCATCAACATGGGCACAAGGTGCAAAATTGTATAACAAACTGATTTATTTATTTTTGTTTTCAAAATTTCCGGTCTTTTTTTGTTTGTTTAGCAAAAAATAAAAACCCCAGTAGTGATTAAATACCACCAAAAGAAAGCTCTATTGGTGTAAAAAAATGATAAAAAATTTATTTGGGTACAGTGTAGCATGACCGCACAATTGTCATTCAAAGTGCCACAACCCTGAAAGTAAAAAATTGGCCTGGGCAGTAATGGGGTTTAAGTGCCCAGTAGGCAAGTGGTTAAGCAAATCAATTGCTTTATATCCACCACTGAAACTAAACCCAGGAGTACTCAGCTATAAGCACCGGTGTCAAACTCCTAATGGTAGTGGCCTGATTTACAAGCAGACTGAGGTCTTGCTTCCACCAATAAGCTGGTAATACTAGGAAGGGGAGATATCAGGGATCAATAGACCACTGATGACCTCATAAAGAGGACCTGTCACTAGGAGGCTTATTGGCCACCTGGTGATAATAGTAAATATAAAGAAAGTTGAAAATGTTTAAAAATAATAATATATAATAAAATTATAAAAAAATATTATATAATAAAAATAATAAATAAGTGAGCCTTTTTCTACCACATATGTGTGCAGTAAGGACACACATATGTTAATATCTATTACAGACTAGACATCCATATTATGCATGCCAAAGGTAGAAGGATCATTATAGCCATTATTGTAGCTTAACTCTAAATGAATGGGCTGCAGTGGATTTGGGGCATTAGTTATTTTGGGTGTCTTTTTACCAGTTGGCAAGTGCACACAATTCTGGGTCTGGAAATATTAGTATTTTTCTAATTCAACATGGTCTCCTCTGTTTTACTGAACCCTTTCACATTGGCCCTGCTATTAATGCAGTCCCAGCCATGGCTGAATTATAGACAGTATAAAAATGCCTAATAATTAAAAATGTATGCACTTATCGTTCAATCATACAGTGCTGATTTAAGTATCAAAACTTTTACATATTTGGGGTTCTTGTTCTAGGTATAAATAGGAGAAAATAATGTGTCCACAATATTTTATAAATAGCATTAACTATACAAAAGATTATCTATATAACAGAACTACAAGTCCCATGAGGCATAGCAAGACTCCGACAGCCACAAACATGACACCCAGAGGCAGAGGCATGATGGGACTTGTAGTTTTGCAACAGCTGGAGGTCCACTAATTGCAGATCCCTGCCCTAGAACATTAAAGTGTTAGGATAGATGTAAACCCCAACCGTATTACATTTGGTTTGCTAAAACAATTTGAGGTTGACTCACTAAAGACAAATAGACTGTTAATTTTTTAAGGAAAGCACTTTGCAAAGGAATTCTCCCCAGAGCTTAGTAGGGATAATTCCCTTTAAATGTGAAACTTCCTTTGCAAAGTGAACAGCCTATTTGCCTTTAGTAGATTATCCCCTGTGTGTCACAAACAATTGTCATCTTTTTTTAACAAGTACTGTTTACACTTTTTTCACCCTTATTACGTATCAATATTTCAGATATGCCTATATTTCAGAAGCAATCGTTGCTTAGTGTAGGCTTTCTCATGGTCACAATACCAGAACATGCCTTTACAATGAGTGCTGTCATGGGCACCAACTGTCTAAACTAGCAGCATGATACAAGAGAGTACTTGGAATGGTGATCACCTGCCATTAAAGTTGTTTGGCACTTCCTGTTATAGGGTGACAACACTCTGTACCAGAATGTACAGAGTGTTGTCACCCTATAACAGGAAGTGCCAAACAACTTTAATGGCAGGTGATCACCATTTTTTTTTTGTAGATTTACAAAAAATTTAAATTACAACTGAAGTTACATTAAGATGTTAAAAATGTTATGATATTCTAGCAATTGGCTTTAACAGTTCTGATCCTTGAAGTATCATGTAACCTTTGACAGTCATTCTTCCTCATTTATCCCTCGTCATAAACTTCTTTATCCAGCTGCACCAAGCAATTCATGTCACTCCTCATTAGTCTTTTTCCATTAGCATTATGCAGTTGACACATTTTTTTACTCAGTCATCACTGTTCAAATGTTATCAATAAAACCCCATTTGTTATACATGAATCATTCGTTTTCACTTGAAACCTAACATACTAAAATGTTACCAGTCATGGCTGGGCATATGTAAGGTTCTAAATATACATCCTTAATAGCAAACTGCTGGGATAGGAAAATGGATTCTCACATTTTTGTGGCTGCAGTGTCTAGAGTTGTCATTAACTTGGAACAAGTACAGTATGTAAGAATTAAGGTGAAAAACAATCCAACATGGCCACGATGTTATTTAGCGTGCCCGTGCATGATGACATCACACTAACGCAAGGGGACATCGCTGCCGCGTTGGATTGTTTTTACTGCTTGATATTCCTTCATGTTTTGTAAGTGTAATCTTTCTATTAAATAAAATCTTAACGCTACAGTATAGCACTATGAGATTTCTGTTCACAGTCTAAGCTGCATCTCTGGAGAACCCTGTTACAGTCTATGCTGCTCTACCCAATAGTTCATTGTTATCTGTTTCAACATATCAGATTGCCTTACATCAATTAAATGTGTATTGCTGCATGGTAATTGCCATAAATTGACTGTGTATTGCTGCAAATTAATTGCTTCTACTACTAACCTGTACTGCTTTGAAATATTCAATACAATTCAATACAATACAATAGTATTAGTGTTGATTAACATTTATGATTACTGCTTTTATTGGTGTTGGGTATCACTAGTGGCAGGGTTGTTAAATACTGTGGGTAAAATCCATGACTGAACCTAGAGTGTCAGAAGGGTCAAGGTTCTTACAAGGTCAAGGTAGCTGCAGAGGACAATTATCCTTCAGAGGTCCTCATGGGAGTAGTGCTACAGATATAGCCAGTATTAAACTGACAATTATAGAAAGAAAGTAACAGAGTAACAGGAATACCAGCAACAACATTTACATTTGCCCACTAGGTGGTTATAGAGTGGAACTAGCAATATGACACTGGGAAAAGAGTTACTGGCAACACACAATGTGAAACATTAACTGATAATTAAAGTGATTGTAAAGGCAGAAGTTTGTTTTATCTTAATGCATTCTATACGTTAAGATAAAAAGCCTTCTGTGTGTAGTAGCTCCCCTCAGCCCCCCTAACACTTACCTGAGCCCCATTTAAATCCAGTGATGTTGCAGGAGTGTCTGCCCAGGACTCCCCTCCTCATTGGAGGTGGTGGCATTGGCCCCCACTGCTGTCAATAAAAGTCCATCAGCCAATGAGGAGAGAAAGGGGGCAGGGGTGGGCCAGGGCTCAGTTTCTGAAAGGACACACAGAGCTGGGGCTCTGGTGCTCCCATAGAAAGCTGCTTGCTGTGGGGGCACCCAACAGGAGGAAGAGACCAGGAACAGCGAGGAGGGAGCCGAGGAGAGGAGGATTTGGGCTAGTCTGAGCAAATCCACTGCACAGAGCAGGTACGTATATGTTTGTTATTTTTAACCAAAGAAAACAAGACTTTACAATCACTTTAAAGAAGAACTCTGGGATCAACAAAAAACCCCCTATTAGTACACCCCCCCCCCCACACACACACAAAACATTAAACCGTTATTACATTTGTGAAGATACTTACCATTGAAGAGAAAAGTCTAATTCAATTGTTGTATTCTGCCAAGGAGGAGCTGTTAGAACAGTGATTGCATCATATCCTCTCCCCTCTCTTTACACTATGATCAAACTACTTTTCCCTTCATGCTTTGCAAATTGAAATGAATGTGGGAGGGTACACTAGGCCTGTACATGTAAATTTGAACAAACCTACTTCAACATAAATCATGCCCCTCATTCTGCAGTCAGCCATGCTGCTCAGTAGCACACTCCAGTCACAACAGGAGATAAACATATTGCCCTTACATGCTTTATGTAATCATTACGGAACTGTAGACACATGCCCATAATTCTATATTATACACACTGTACTCTGCTGTAATTCAGTATTAGAAATATTTCTCCTCAGCAATCAGTGCTTGTATAGTGTATGAGCGAAAAAATAGGAAATTGCGCTAATCGTGAAAAGTAAAGCGGCTGCTCAAAATGTTATACCACATTAAACAATAAAGAATTAGACAGGGAGCTGCGCTATATTAAACTAAACTATAAACGTGATGGTGATATCGTGATAATCAATTGATGTGGACGCATAAGTGAATGTGTGTAATGTATATACACAATGCCTTATTGTAGGTATAGATAACAATGACTACCATAGACAAAGCGTACACAAATGTCACCTCTACCCACAGCATAAAAACAAAACATAAAAAAATGTCACATCCAGGAGACACTTAATATAAGTGACAAAAAATTGCATATATGAAAACAAAAAAGTGCACTGAACCAGTCTATGTATATTGAAAGTCCATAGCTGATAAAGTCCTAAATAAAAAAGTGTTCCAAAGATGATTGCAACAAGAAACTCAAAAAATCCTCCGTGTAAAGGACGTGATCAATGATTTCACAGCATGCTTGTGAAGTGAGTGTGCCACCACCAGAAGTACACGCTGCCTGCTTACCAGAGCTAGGTGGTCCCTTGTTACAGGGGACCCCTGTGCGCGGATGGCCTTAACCCCAGCCAGGGATCACGAGTCCTGGAAAATCTTTATCTTGCACTGTTTGCTGGTTACTGAAAAGTAAACCGGCTCACGGACAACTCAGGATCGGGGTCAGCAGAACACAGCATATATCGATACCGGAGGGAGAAATGTCACGCGCCGCCCGTGCCCCGTGACGACGTCCTATCTGTGACGAAACGCGTAGGGAGGAGGAGCGATCCCTGACGTCACCGCACTCACATTGTAGTCCCGGAACCACGGGCTGCTGAGCGAGACCGGCCGGCTCGCTTTACTCTGCCGCTTTTATATCTTCAACACTGTAAGTGTTCACTTGTCTCTTTTATATAAATAAATTTAATAAGGATTTTATGCTATGTGAGCGCTTCATTTCTCCCTCCGGTATCGATATATGCTGTGTTATGCTGACCCCGATCCTGAGTTGTCCGTGAGCCGGTTTACTTTTCAGTAACCAGCAAACAGTGCAAGATAAAGATTTTCCAGGACTCGTGATCCCTGGCTGGGGTTAAGGCCATCCGCGCACAGGGGTCCCCTGTAACAAGGGACCACCTAGCTCTGGTAAGCAGGCAGCGTGTACTTCTGGTGGTGGCACACTCACTTCACAAGCATGCTGTGAAATCATTGATCACATCCTTTACACGGAGGATTTTTTGAGTTTCGTGTTGCAATCATCTTTGGAACACTTTTTTATTTAGGACTTTATCAGCTATGGACTTTCAATATACATAGACTGGTTCAGTGCACTTTTTTGTTTTCATATATGCAATTTTTTGTCACTTATATTAAGTGTCTCCTGGATGTGACATTTTTTTATGTTTTGTTTTTATGCTGTGGGTAGAGGTGACATTTGTGTACGCTTTGTCTATGGTAGTCATTGTTATCTATACCTACAATAAGGCATTGTGTATATACATTACACACATTCACTTATGCGTCCACATCAATTGATTATCACGATATCACCATCACGTTTATAGTTTAGTTTAATAAAGCGCAGCTCCCTGTCTAATTCTCTATAGTGTATGAGCACATCCCTAGCCGCAACAGAAAGAAAGAGCCAAAACATTCTGCTTTACATCGGCATGTGACAGTAAATGTCGGCATGAGAAAAAAACAAAAAAGTGCAGCGCTAACTTTACTTATCAATAACAAAATAATGGTGGAACCCTCTAATGTATGGAAATCTCAATAAACTTGAATATTACCCCAATACTGGTCTCTGCCATATGTAACGTCACATATAATACACATCACACTGAAAATAAGATGGTGAAAACCCCTTCTACAGTGGATGATGTCAGTAAAACAGTTGATGGTGTCAGTAAAGCAGTGGCTAGTGTCCACTGTTTATCAGTGCAGCCTCATCAGTGCCCATATGTATAGCTTCATCAGTGCTGCCTCATCAGTGCTGCCTTATCAGTGCAGCTTTTCAGTGCCCATTAGTGCAGTTTATCAGTGCAGCCTCATCAGTGCTGCCTTAGTGCAGTTTATCAGTGCCCATAAGTGCTGCCTCATCAGTGCAGCTTATCAGTGCTCATCAGTACAGCCTCATCAGTGCAGCTTATCAGTGCTCATCATTGCAGCCTCATCAGTGCAGCTTATCAGTTCCCATCAGTGCAGTCGCACCTGTGCCCACCAGTGCAGCTTATCAGTGTCCATTAGTGAAGGTTTACCAGTGCAGCTTATCGGTGCCCATCAGTGCAGTCTCACCAGTACTAGCCAGTGCAGCTTATCAGTGCCCATTAGTGCAGTTTATCAGTGCAGCCTCATCAGAGCCACCTCAGTGCAGTGTATCAGTGCCCAAAAGTGCGGTCTCATCTGTGCCCACCAGTGTAGCTTATCAGTGCTGCCTCATCAGTGCAGCTTAGCGGTGCTCATTAGTGCAGCCTCATCAGTGCTTATCAGTGCTCATCAGTGCAGCCTCATCAATGCAGTATATCAGTGCTCATTAGTGCAGCTTATCAGTGCCTATCAGTGCAGCTTATCATTACCCATCAGTGCGGTCTCACCAGTGCCCACCAGTGTAAATTATCAGTGCCCATTAGTGCAGGCTCACAGTGCAGCTTATCAGTGCCCATTAGTGTGGTCTCACCAGTGGCCACCAGTGCAGCTTATCAGTGCGGTTTCACCAGTGCAGTGTATCCATGCCCATCAGTGTGGTCTCAACAGTGCAGCTTATCAGTGCCCATCAGTGCGGTCAGACCATTGCCAACCAGTGCAGCTTATTAGTGCTCATCAGTGAAGTCTCACCAGTGCCCACCAGTGCCCACCAGTGCAACTTATCAATGCCCATTAGTGTGTTCTCAGCAATGCAGCTTATCAGTGACCATTAGTGCAGTCTCACCAGTGCAGCTTATCAGTGCAGTCTCACCAGTGCCTACCAGTGCAGATTATCAGTGCCCATCAGTGCAGTATCGCCAGTGCTGCTTATCAGTGCCCATTAGTGAGGTCTCACCAGTGCAGCTTATCAGTGCCCATCAGTGTGGTCTCACCAGTGCAGCTTATCAGTGCCCATTAGTGTAGTATCACCAGTGCCCCTTTAGTGCAGTCTCACCAGTGCAGCTTATCAGTGCCCATGAGTGTGGTCTCACCAGCGCCCACCAGTGCAGCTTATCAGTGTTCGTCTCATCAGTACAGCTCATCAGTGCCCATCATTGCGGTCTCACTAGTGCAGCTTATCAGTGCCCATCAGTGCGGTCTCACCAGTGCCAACCAGTGCAGCTTATCAGAGCCCATCAGTGCTGCCTCATCAGTGCGGTCTCACCAGTGCCCACCAGTGCAGCACCACCGGTATGGGAGACCGGACGTTACGGCGATCGGCATCTCACGCACAAGACCCGTCAGCCCAAGATATCTGCTCTGTCATGTTGATGATCTCTGGCAACTATCCCTGCTCTGCACTGGAGAGAGATGGCGAGCAGGCGGTGGCAGTGCGGGGGGGGGGGGGCAGAGTGGGGGAAGTGCTGTCAGGGAGGAGGAGGGAGCAAAGGAGGAGGACACACATCTGTGCCCACCAGTGTAGCTTATCAGTGCTGCCTCATCAGTGCAGCTTATCTGTGCTCATTAGTGCAGCCTCATCAATGCAGTATATCAGTGCTCATCAGTGCAGCTTATCAGTGCCTATCAGTGCAGCTTATCATTACCCATCAGTGCGGTCTCACCAGTACCCACCAGTGTAAATTATCAGTGCCCATTAGTGCAGGCTCACCGACCAGTGCAGCTTATCAGTGCCAATTAGTGTGATCTCACCAGTGGCCACCAGTCCAGCTTATCAGTGTGGTCTCACCAGTGCAGCGTATCCATGCCCATCAGTGTGGCCTTAACAGTGCAGCTTATCAGTGCCCATCAGTGAAGTATTTGTAGTCCAGCTTATCAGTGCGGTTTCACCAGTGCAGCTTATCAGTGCCCATCAGTGTGGTCTCACCAATGCAGCTTATCAGTGCCCATTAATGTGGTCTCACCAGTGCCCACCAGTGCAACTTATCAATGCCCATTAGTGTGTTCTCAGCAATGCAGCTTATAAGTGACCATTAGTGCAGCTTATCAGTGCAGTCTCACCAGTGCCCACCAGTGCAGATTATAAGTGCCCATCAGTGCAGTCTCGCCAGTGCTGCTTATCAGTGCCCATTAGTGCACATGACAGAGTGGAGATCTCCAAGCTGACAGGTTTTTTAAATTAAAACACTTTTCGCCTCCCGGACCGGCATTGTGATAGACAGCGCACTGTTCCAACACCGGATTTGGGAGACGGGACGTTACGGCGATCGACATCTCACACACAAGACCCGTCAGCCCAAGATATCCGCTCTGTCATGTGGATGATCTCTGGTAACTATCCCTGCTCTGCACTGGAGAGAGATGGCGAGCAGGCGGTGGCAGTGCGGGGGGGGGGCAGAGTGGGGGAAGTGCTGTCAGGGAGGAGGAGGGAGCAGAGGAGGAGGACACACCACCTCTTTGGGCAGCACAGACCCCCTTCACCCACTACAGCGAGCAGGGTGGAAATAGAAATCTCTGCTCAGGTTGAGAGAACTACTGGTGGGCAGTGCCAAGATCTCTGGCTGAGGGTACAGGAGGAATAGCAGCCAGCAGTCTTACAAACAGGAAATCACTGAGCAATAAAGGTTTTTCAGCAAGATCAGTAGGCTACTACAGAGGAACTACAGAGCTCAGAAGAACATGGATAGCATAGTTGGTGAAGGTAGGAGATCAGCAACAAGGAGTTCTGCTTTAAGGAATATGATATCTTACTTTTCAGGGGACTGGCTGCAGCAGAAAGCCTGGGTGGTTGAGGACAGAATCTCTGCAGCAAGCTCCAAAGAGGTACTGCTGCAGAATTCTCTGGTAAAACAGTCCAGGAATGCCACCAAACTTAAATGTTTGTACTGGGGAATCTGTTCAGACACTATCCCCCATGTGACTGGGACTTAGGTTAGTGCTGCATTCTCTTATGCCCTTCTATGGCCCACAAATCAATTTTGACATTGTAGGGCAGCTGGTTGCAGCTAGCAAGCCCATAACAAGCCCATAACTAGCAGGCATAGTCCCAGTGTGCACAGGAATGTGGCAGGGGCTGCAATTTATATCCCCTAGGTGTGTCCAGGAGTCCAGTAGATGGTGGGAGGGAGCCTTGCACCCTCTCCTGGGGAAGGCAAGTAAAGGGGCACTTTTCTACACAGGTAATAATTATAATAACAACAATATTAACATTATTATTTTACTGTGTTGAGCCTTTGAATGTCTATTTTCTTGTCTATGATAAGTCTTTACTGTGTTTTATGTTAATGAATACATTGGAATGTAAATAACATAAAAATCAGGGTTACAATATTAGTAAAGCTTGAAACTAATAGTGTCTTCAATTTCCCAGTAGGTAAATGTCTAGTTTACAATAATATTTCTAAGTAAAAAAAAATGAATTTAGCTAATTGCTCCATAGTGTATTAATATCTATTTTATATTCTGTGCACACAGTAATTGCTATTGGATGGTTTCTCTTTTTTTTGTGTTATCTGTAAGCAGGCACTTCTTTTCTTCTAAACGTCGTGTCTATTCTTCAAAAATGTCTTTGTCAGAACAAAGCCTTTATGCTATCAAAAAGTGTCCCCCAAAGCTGGCTGTGATCAGAGGCAAGGGATAATAGATGGCTGCACTTTAAAAGCCAGTTTGTGAATGTCTAGAACTTGTCTGCTTCATAGAGGGACCTCACTGTATATTTGGTGAATGCCATCATGCTGATTATTTGTAGAGACTGAAGTCTTTCTGTGTTGTACATTTATATCTTGATATTACAAATCATCTCTTATTTTGTGCTTTCAGAGGAAGAACGGCTCCTCTACACTTGATCTTTGATTTGATCTTTATGAAAAGCTATACAAAAATTGCATAGAATATAGTCTATATACGATATATATATATATATATATATATATATATATATATATATATATATATACTGCCAGATGGGTTTTGTATTCAAACAAAAGTCAATGAAGCAGAACAAATGCAGTTCAGAAGAGGTCAACTGCAGGTTATATGCACCTGTCAATGAATTTTGAACGATCTCAGAAGCATCTCAAATTGATGTCAGATTGATGCTATTGACACAATTTCAATGCCCATTGACAGAGCCCCCCTAAAAAAGATTGCCAAATTATTTGAATTCAGTTATTTTACAGTGAGGAAAATTATAAATCAGTGGTAACTGTCAACCTAGGTGCAAACTGATGTGAAAAGAATTTTCCAAGAATCTCAAATTTTCACTGGGGTCTGCAAGTACCTCATACACACGGTCGGGCATTCCGACAACAAAATCCGTAAAAAAATTTCCGAAACTTGTGTTGCACACACATGGTCGGACAAAGTTGTCGGAAAATCCGATTGAGGTGACGTATAAAACGTAAAACGGGACTACATAGAGGCCAGTAGCCAATAGCTTTCGTCTCCAAATTTCTTCTGAGCATGCGTGGAACTTTGTGCGTCGGAATTCTCTACAAACGATCTGAAAAAGTTCGATCTGATTTTGTTGTTGGAAAATTTTAGATCCTGCTCTCAAATTTTTTTTTTCCGACAGAAAAAGCCCGCTAGAGCCCACACATGATCGGATTTTCCGACAACATAATCCGATCAGACTTTTTCCATCGGAATATCCGACCGTGTGTACGGGACATTACAACAGTTGGTGGCAAAGCGCATTTATTTGTACAGCATTTCAGAAGTAGCTTATACCAACTGTGAAACATGGTGGTGGACAGGTTATAGTTTGGGGTTGATTTACTGCAGAAGAGCCTGGGCAGCTTGCAGTCATTAAGGCAACCATGAATTCTGCATCATACCAAAGTATTGCTGAATGACAATGTGAGGATATCTGTCCAAAGGTTAAAGATAAAGTGGGAATGGAGTTTAAGCACAATAATGATCTGAAGCACGATAGCAAATCCAGCAAGCAATAGTTCAAAAAGAAAACACAGAAAATTATGACCTGGCCTGATCATAGCCCTTATTTGAATTCCATTGAAATGTTGTGGGGGATCTAAAACAGGCGGCTAATGCAAGGAAACCCATAAACTTCTTTCTTGCATGAAGCAGTGGTCAAAAATTTGCCTCAGTTGATGTCAGAGACTGGTGGGCAGTTGTGCAAAATGGCTGCAATAAGTTATGTAATTTCTTTGTAAAGAAGGCAATAACAGCTTCTAAGGCCATTCGATTTATATAACCATGTCTGAAAGGTCAAATGTGTCTCGGGCCTTTATTCAAGTGTATCACTTTTATATAGCTATCACCACTGGGATTTGTATCACATTAAAAAAGCTCACATCTTACATACAGCAACTGTCATCACTCTGCCATCCAGTGCTGTGCATGGTTGCCACTTATGACATGTACTCCCTGCACTAGAAAAAACAGCATATTTGCTTGCATGTGATTGGATGACGGAAGTCAGCAGTGCTTCACTCAGTCACAAATTTCAGTAAATCAATACCATTTTCGTTATTATAAGTGAACAAATTTGATTTTTACAAATGAAAAACTATTTGATTGGCATTATACTTCAAATGTGTCTATACATTGATGCCATTGGCTGTTCCAAATCATCCTGTCACCATTGAATCCATTTCTTATCCTTCTATATTATAATCATTTCATTTGAGCAGCTAAGAACAGAACTGGTCAAGCAGGGCTTTCATTTCTGCTGACAGTAGAGACCAATGAGGAACGTGTTGAAAACATTTCATAAAACCTTTTCTACATTCGTAAACTCCCTATTAAATCACAGTGCAGAGGAAAGGAAAGGGAAAATAATGGCAGGTGTTGAGAATTTACAAGGTTGTGTAAATTGATTTTTCAGCCTTGTAATGATGGATATAGGACCAAATTGTGCATTATCCATTAAGGGCACTTCTGCACAACATTTGTCTAAATAAAAGCTATATTTTATCAGAGCATAAATGAAATGTAGTTTAATTATCCTGCAAACACACCATTAGGTGATCCTGCTTTCCACCAAACAACCTAAACCCTTTTTTCAACTTCATAAAGGTCTAAATTTGTAGACCAGAACAAGCATGAAATCATTTGTTCTTGCATCTAGCACATGAAACCAGAATGCTGCTAATTTGAGCAAGAAAAGTTACTTTCACACAAGCCATTAAGAACAGCATTGCTGTTAAATTGGAGATTTTTTATATATCAATCATGAACCTGCTGTGCTTTTCTGATGTTTTTATATATTAAAATAACATAGTTATTTACTAAATAATTTATATAGCTACACTACCGGTCAAATGCTTTAGAATGACACCATTTTTCCAGTGTTTATTGAAATGTATGCTGTTTATTGTCTCAGTGTACTCTGAAATAAAGCATAGAACAAATAAACAATTGGACATAAAAAATTGTGGTATCATTTTCTTTAACAAAATGTAATTTAAAGTTTACATACTTTACATTACATTTTGGCATACTTTCAACGATGGAACTCAAAAATTGTTCAGAAAGTTCTTCCCAACACTATTGCAGACATTCCCACAAATGAGTTGCACTTGATGGTTGCTTTGTTCTCACCCTTCTGGCCAGTTCATCCCAAACCAGCTTGATTGGGTCTGGAGACCATGCTTGCCATTCCATAATTTGAAGCCTACCGTCTTGTTCTTTTCTTCTAAGGTAGTTTTGAACACAGCCTAGAGGTATGTTTCGGGTCATTATTTTGCTGTAAGAGGAACCCATGACCAACTAGGTGTATTCCAGGGGTATGGTGCCGCAAAATGTTGTGGTAGTAGTTTTGGTTTAGGGATCCATCCAAAGATCCCCAGAACTTCATGCTTTCTCCTCCACGTTTGCCAATTGGTGTAACACAAAAAATCATGCATGATGAACTGAAGATCTCAAATATTGATTCATCAGTCCAAAAGACCTTCTTTGAGTCTTCAGTAGTCCACTAGCAGTGCTTCATGGCTCAGGCAAGCCTCTTTTTCCTAGTTTGCCAACATAGCAATGGTTTACTTACAGCCCCTCAACCTGTCAAACCCACAGCCTTTCTTCCCAGTTGAAACTAAGGCCGCGTACACACGAAGGGACAATCCCGCGGGATTATCCTCTGGACTGAAGTCCAGCGGATAATCCCCTCGTGTGTGGGCGCCGGCGGACTTTTTGGCGCCAAAGTACGGCGGACTAAAGTTTCAGGTTTTGTTTTCAAATTATCCGCTGGACTTGGAAGTCCAGCGGACAATCCCGCCGTTAGTGGGCAAGTCCGCGGGACTTTTGAAATGAACGGACTTGCCGCTCATCGGCAAGTCCGTTCATTTAGCACGTGACTTCAGGTTACGTAGCTAGCGTAGGCAGTTACTGCCGCCGCGCTAGCTCCGTGACCTGGCATGGATTTAAAGGGAATCCCCACGCCGAAAAAAACGGCGTGAGGGTTCCCCCCAAATCCATGTCAGACCCTCATCCGAGCACGCAGCCTGGCAGGCCAGGAAAGGGGTGGGGACGAACGAGCGCCCCCCCCCTCCTGAGCCGTACCAGGCCGCGTGCCCTCAACATGGGGGTGCCCTGGGGAAAGGGGGGCCGTGCGGCCCCCCCACCCCAAAGCACCTTGTCCCCATGTTGATGAGGACAAGGGCCTCTTCCCGACAACCCTGGCCGTTGGTTGTCGGGGTCTGCGGGCGGGGGCTTATCGGAATCTGGGAACCCCCTTTAATAAGGGGCCCCCCAGATACCGGCCCCCCACCCTATGTGAATGAGTATGGGGTACGATGTACCCCTACCCATTCACCTAAGGTGTAAAATGTAAAGTAAAAAAAAACACCCACACTTTTGAAAAAATAGTTTATTGCACTGCTCCGGGGGTCTTCTTCCGTCTTGGGGGTCTTCTCGCCGGACTCCCCCGCCATTTACCAAGCTCTTTTACCGAGCGAGGGGAGTCCGGCTACCTTCTTCGTCGTCGCCGCCGTCTGGGGGTCTCGATCCGCCTTCGGGGGTCTTCTTCCGTCTTGGGGGTCTTCTCGCCGGACTCCTCCCCTCTCTTCTGCTCTTTTACCTAGCTCTTTCACGAGGGGAGGTGTCCGGCTACCTTCTTCGTCGTCGCCGCCGTCGTCTGGGGGTCTCGATCCGCCTTCGGGGGTCTTCCGGGGGTCTCTTCTGTTCTTGCGGCGGTCGTCGTCTTCCGCGCCGCCGGCGCCTTCTTCTTCTTCTTGTCCTCCTTCTTGTCCTTCTTGTTCTTCTTCTTCTTCCGATGTTGACCCGACGCTCTCTCTGCCCGGAATGCCTGTGCCGCTCTGAGCTCGGACTTATATAGGGACATGGGCGACAGGGTCACATGCACATGTCACATGGTGACCCCGCCCCCTTGTGTTGTCACAGTCCCGGAGGATGCTGGGACTGTGACATCGCAAGGGGGCGGGGTCACCATGTGACATGAACATGTGACCCTGTCGCCCATGTCCCTATATAAGTCCGAGCTCAGAGCGGCACAGGCATTCCGGGCAGAGAGAGCGTCGGGTCAACATCGGAAGAAGAAGAAGAACAAGAAGGACAAGAAGGAGGACAAGAAGAAGAAGAAGGCGCCGGCGGCGCGGAAGACGACGACCGCCGCAAGAACAGAAGAGACCCCCGGAAGACCCCCGAAGGCGGATCGAGACCCCCAGACGACGGCGGCGACGACGAAGAAGGTAGCCGGACACCTCCCCTCGTGAAAGAGCTAGGTAAAAGAGCAGAAGAGAGGGGAGGAGTCCGGCGAGAAGACCCCCAAGACGGAAGAAGACCCCCGAAGGCGGATCGAGACCCCCAGACGGCGGCGACGACGAAGAAGGTAGCCGGACTCCCCTCGCTCGGTAAAAGAGCTTGGTAAATGGCGGGGGAGTCCGGCGAGAAGACCCCCAAGACGGAAGAAGACCCCCGGAGCAGTGCAATAAACTATTTTTTCAAAAGTGTGGGTGTTTTTTTTTACTTTACATTTTACACCTTAGGTGAATGGGTAGGGGTACATCGTACCCCATACTCATTCACATAGGGTGGGGGGCCGGTATCTGGGGGGCCCCTTATTAAAGGGGGTTCCCAGATTCCGATAAGCCCCCGCCCGCAGACCCCGACAACCAACGGCCAGGGTTGTCGGGAAGAGGCCCTTGTCCTCATCAACATGGGGACAAGGTGCTTTGGGGTGGGGGGGCCGCACGGCCCCCCTTTCCCCAGGGCACCCCCCATGTTGAGGGCACGCGGCCTGGTACGGCTCAGGAGGGGGGGGGGGGCGCTCGTTCGTCCCCACCCCTTTCCTGGCCTGCCAGGCTGCGTGCTCGGATGAGGGTCTGACATGGATTTGGGGGGAACCCCCACGCCGTTTTTTCGGCGTGGGGATTCCCTTTAAATCCATGCCAGCTTGCGGAGCTAGCGCGGCGGCATTTACTGCCTACGCTAGCTACGTAACCTGAAGTTACGTTCGAAATGAACGGACTGCTCCGTGTGTGGGCAAGTCCGTTCATTTTCAAAAGTCCCGCGGACTTTTGGCCGGCGGATTATCCGCTGGAGAAGTCCGTGCGTGTGTGGGCAAGTCCACACCCTCGGAAAGTCCAGCGGACCTAGCCGGAAAGTCCAGCGGATTGTCCGCTGGACTTAGGTCCGCCGGCAAAAGTCCGTACGTGTGTACGAGGCATTAGACTTGCTTACTTTGATCAGTGTTAAGCTGTGCTTGAAGCTGTTGACCTGTGAGCTGCCTGTCCTGAAAACGTTTGACTCTCGGAAACGTGTCTTCTGATTCTGCTTCCAAGTTCTTTGCAATGGTGTAGCAAACTGTATTCATTGACACCATGGATTTCTTTGCAATTTCTCTAAAAGAAAGACCTACACTTTTAAGGGTCATAATGCTCTTTCTGTCTTTCTTTGTTAATTGCCATTTTTCTCACTATTTTGAGAGCAATATAGTACTTCCTGCAGTACAATACTATCCAAATATTGCTTAACCACTTAGATACCAGGCACTTTCCCCCCTTCCTGCCCATGACAATTTTTAGCTTTCAGCACTGTCGCAATTTTCTTCCCACAAATAGAGCTCTCTTTTGGTGGTATTTGATCACCTCTGCAGTCTTTAATTTTTGTGCTATGAACAAAAAGAAACATCCCTTTAAAAAATAAAAACTGATATGCATTCCGTAAAAAACCTGGTTGATCCAGCTACTCTCTATATACCCCTCCTCCATGCCCACTAACCAGCTAAACACAATGGGGGCAGGATATTACATGTAGACTGATGGTGGCTTCACCTCCCTCTTATTCTAAGACACAGTCTGGAGGAGAGTGACAAGAAATTATAAAGATTTGATTTCAAATAAATATTTGTATGGCAATTCAAAACAGTTTATCAATATTATTTATTTTTACTCTGTATTCCAAAGGCTGTTTTTTTTTATTTTGAACATATGACCAGCAGCAGAGGACTAGAAGCTCCTCCTGCTTATGTTTCCCTACAGACAGGCTGGGAAATATCTGAGTCATGTTATAGCTGTATATCAATATAGAAAAAGGTACTTCGATTTTATATTTTTTATTAAAATAATTTCAGTGCCATATACAGAAATAGAAGGGGCAATTTAAATTAACCACTTCAATATCAGCCACTTCCCACCCTTCCTGCACAAGCCAATTTTTAGCTTTGAGCGATGTCGCTGTTTAAATGACAATTGCGTGGTCATGCTATACTGTACCCAAACAAAATTGTTAACATTTTCTTCGTTTCTGTTATAACATTTTGTAAATAAATATGTTTTCTCCTTCACTAATGGGCACTGATAAGGTGGCACTGATGAGGGGGCCCCAATGAGGCGGCACTAATGGGCATTGATGATGGGCACCGATATGCAACTCCGATGGGCACTGATAGGCGGCAGTGATGGGCACTGATATGTGGCACTGATATGCAGCACTGATGAGCACTCCTAGGTGGCACAGGTGGGCATGCATAGGTGACACTGATGGGCACTCATAGGCGGCACTGATGGGCACTTATTGGTGGCACTGATGGGCACTGATATGTGGCACTGATGGGCACTGATAGGTGGGCACTGATGGGCATGGATGGGCACTGATAGGTGGCACTGATGGACACTGATGAGTGGCACTGATGGGCACTGATAGATGGCATTGATGGGCATCGCTGCAATGGAGTCACTGGCAGGTATTGCTGATTGGCACTAATTGGCATAATATGTGGGCACACATTGGCATCATATTTGGCCACAGATTGTCATCCCTGGTGGCCATGGGTGGCATACCTGGTGGTCATCAGTGGTGGTCTCCGTCATTTTTTCGGGGATTAGTGTTGCGGTGTGTCAGACTGACACACAGCACCACAGATCGCTGTGCTGCATGCCCCAATGGGCACGCATCGGCTTGTTATCCTGATCACGTCATATGACGTCCGGTCAGGATAAAAGAACCACTTTCCCCAATGTCATATTGCTATATGGCAGGCAGGAAGTGGTTAAACAGTGTGTGTTTAGTGTCACTTTAACCTAATGTTTTTTTTTTTAACCTCTGGCAGTTTACCACTTACCTTTGTACCATTTCATGTCATTCACTGGGCTAGAAGCACTACTAGCAAGGTGTACCTAACAAAGGTGGCCAGTGAGTCAGTGAGTGTGTGTGTATGTATATATATATATATATATGTGTGTGTGTGTGTGTGTGTGTGTGTGTATATATATATATATATATATATATATATATATATATATATATATATATATATATATATATATATATATATATATATATGTATATGCAATGTATAGAGTTCAGGTTAGGTATCTGAAATGCACGTGGGTATGTGCTATAGGTCATCCAAATATTATTCCAAGTAATATTTCAGTTTTTGGTAGATGCAATTTCTTACATTTGTCAGGGACTGCTTCCTGTGTATATATTCCTTGCACATGATTGGTATTTAAAATTAACAAAGTGGGGTTCATTTATTAAAAGCTTCATAATGTGTCGAAGCTCTGGTGATTTCCATTATCCAATAATGTGCAAGTAAAAATGCTGTTTTTTTTTCTTTGCACTTGATTGGGCATTCTTTACAAAGTGAAGCTTCACCACATTCGCTAAACTCCGGGGAATATGGGTGCAACTGCACTTGCAAAGTGCAAAGTTTTTTGCCTTTAGTAATTCAGCCCCAATGTCACCCTATTTACTAAGCTCAATGAACATTCACTTTGCTAAGAGAACCTTCTCCACTCCAAATCAAACCCATAGACTTGCATAATGAGAAGTAGCAAAGCACAATTATTGCGTAAAACCCCGCCTGTAGAACCCTTTCATTGATAAACTGCAAAGCGATCTCTGAATGGCCCCCGTGCTGAGTGATTGGCCTTATGTGCTTACAATGCAGCACGGAAGCTGCTCTGAATGGGACCCAGAAATATGTGGAACTCACTGGAGTAGCAGTGTCTACTAAAGTGATTTCAAACTTTTAGAAGGATCCCACATGTATGGTGTATGAATAGTTACTTGGGTCCAAACTTTTCCATACCTGAAATTCATCTTTAAATAGAAGAAAGACTTTTAAAACATTAATGCATCTTGATAATATTACATACAAGAAGATAATCTTTTTTAAATATACATGTATCTTTAAACTCATAGTTTTATTGAAATGTTAACAATTGAGGGTGTTAAAATAGAGTGTACCACTGCTATCTGGGTGAGAGCTTCAGTCTCTCTGCAGTGATCTGACACACTCCCTGTTTAGCTAAAGTTCTTCAATTAGCAAAGTGGAAGATTGGAGAGCTATATCTCTGGCTCAGAAGGGGGAGGCAGCATCAGACCTCTGCAGGAATACCACTGCTCCCACAAAGATAGCAGTAGTCTATATCTGAAGCCTGCTGCCTGGAATGATGTTGGGGCGAATTACAGAATATATGCTTGTTTCATCCCATTTAATGTATTGGATTAATTGGATTTGTTGTAAATTTGTGGATAATAAAATGTTTAACTTTTTGCTATGCTTAAGTGGTCCTTCAAAAATCAGCGGATAGAACAGAAGTGTTTTCGTTCTCATTAATGGCAAAATCTGACACAAATAAATGCATCTATGTATCCATCCAGTTGTGTAAGTACCCAAATTTGACCTGGTGCCCACCTGTTGCCTTCCCTGTACAGCAGAGCTCAGAGTGGGAGATGGAGAAGCAGCACAAGTAGCCAGTCAGTTGTGCTGCAGTGCAAGGAGCATTCTGATAGGAGTATAGCGCACAATTAAAGAGAGCTGTGCTCATAAGTCTGCTGCTTCTCTATTCACTGGTTAGTCACATTCCAAAGACATGCAGGTAGGTTAAATGGCTTCTGTCCAAAAAATTGGCCCTAGTATATGAATGGGGACCTTGGATTGTGGGCTCCTTGAGGGTAGGGACCGATGTCAGTGTGCAATGTACAGGGATAGGGACAATTGTAGACACTCGCTCAGGTTGAACTGGATGGACTGGTGTCTTTATTCAACCTTACTAACTATGAAACTATGAAACTATGAAACATTCTGGAGGAGGGACAATACCTATATGGGTTATGCACACGGTCAGACTTTCCAGCAGAAAAAGTCAGACGTAATCTTTTCATCAGATATTCCAATCGTGTGTGGGCTTCATCAGACTGACGGACCTAGAAATAGAACATGTTTTAAATATTTCCGATGGAACCAATACCTATCGGGAAAACGGCTCATCTGTATGCTGTTCCGACGGATCAAAAATGACGCATGCTCTGAAGCAAGTACGAGACGGTAGCTATTGGCTACTGGCTATTGAACTTCCTTTTTCTAGTCACGTCATACGTGTTGTATGTCACCACGTTCTAGACGGTCGGACTTTGGTGTGATCGTGTGTAGGCAAGACAGTTTCAGCGGAAGTCCGTCAGAAAAACCTTTGGAGTTTATTCCAACGGGAAAACCGGTCATGTGTACGCGGCATTATTGAACTGCAGCAGAGAAAAATCAAGTCTCCTGCAATACTACACTGTCTGAATTTTAGGACTGGAGAGACAGAATTATTTTTTGTATCTCTATTTCATCTGTGCATTTAGTGGTTTACCTACTATTCAGCTTTAAGCTTGCATTAATTGACTGATTTGCCATATTCTATTTATTGCATACTAGCTGGAAAATTCACTTTCTCCTTATACAACCTGCCCGCTTTGTCTGTTGATATTGAGAGCCATTGTTCAGCAAAAGTCATGCTTTACATTAGTCTTAATCTGATATACAGTATGCAGCTTTTTCAGCATTTTAGCCAAGGCAATTGAACCATTTTTTAAAACTCAATTCCATCAGCCCACTGCATACACAAAGGCATAATACAACAAAGAGGATTTTTCTTTACAAAATCTATGTTTGTTAGAGCACATTAAATGTGAGGGGTTATTTTTAAAGCGCACATCAGTAATATATGGTATGTATTGTAATGAGAGATATGAAAGAAGGATTATGCACTAAAACTTTCTAATGCATAGCTCATGTGTAAGGTAAAGTCTACAGGCTTGGAAATATCAATTTGTAAATGGATAGAAAACTGGCTTAAAGACAGGATTCAGGGAGTAGTGGTTAATGACTCTTACTCTGAATGGTCTAAGGTTATCAGTGGTGTACCCCAAGGTTCAGTGTTGGGACCCTTACTTTTTAATATCTTTATAAATGATATAGGGTCTAGGATAAAAAGTACCATTTCTGTCTTTGCAGATGACACTAAGCTATGCAGTGGAATAAAGTCCTTACAGGATGTCCCTAATTTACTAATTGGGCAACTAAGTGGCAAATGAGGTTTAATGTTGATAAATGTAAAGTTATGCACTTGGGGGGTAAGAATATGCATGCATCGTACATTCTAGGAAGAGTCAATGGTGGAGAAGGATCTGGGGGTTTTGGAAGATCATAAGCTCAATACTAACATGCAATGTCAAGCTGTAGTTTCCAAAGCGAGCAAAGTCCTTTCTTGTATTAAGAGAGGTATGGACTCCAGAGAGAGAGAGATATAATTTTGATATAATGTTGCCGCTGTAAAAATCATTAGTAAGTCAGCATCTAGAATATTCAGTTCAGTTTTGGGCACCAGTTCTCAAAAAAGATATCGGGAACTGGGGAAAGTGCAGAGAAGGGCAACCAGACTGATAGGAGGCATGGAGGAGCTCAGCTATGAGGAAAGATTAGAGGAGCTGAATGGATTCCCTCTTGAGAAGAGGAGATTAAGGGGGGATATGATCAACATGTACAAATACATAAGGGATCAATATAGTGGACTTGGTGTTGAGTTATTCACTTTAAGATCATCACAGAGGACAAGGGGACACTTTTTACGTCTAGAGGAAAAAAGATTTCATCTCCAAAAGCAGAAAGATTTCTCCCAGTAAGAGCTGTGAAAATGTGGAATAGACTCCCTCCAGAGATGGGTCTGGCAAGCTCAGTAGATTGCTTTAAAAAAGGCCTGGATTCTTTCCTAAATGTACATAATATAACTGGATACTGACATTAATAGGTAAAGTTTATCCAGAGAAAATCTGATTGCCTTTCGGGGGATCAGGAAGAAAATTGTTTCACCTGCTATAGCAAATTGGATCATGCTTTGCTGGGGTTTTTCGCCTTCCTCTGGTTCAACTGTTGAGCCAGTTTTGTGATCCAGGTAATACTGATGGAGATCATAGCCTGATCAAAGACCTAACTTTTCTACAATGCTATTCATCAGCATAGCTTGGTAACTCCTCCCCTCCCTGCTCATTGGGCAATAAAGGAGCAGGCAGTAGAACACTGCCCTGCTGTGCAGGGGATCCCAAAAAGCTAACATTATGAGAGACTGTTAACTTATATGAGCTATATTTTAGATGAATGGAATATTTTTAATGAATACACAGCTGGAATGAATATATGGTATTTCTAATATCTGTCTTTAGTTCAGATTTGCATGTTCTGTTTGTAGAATCTCTCTAAGCCAGATAAATGATCTGATTATTCAAAATCATGCTGATTCGCAACTCAAGGTTAATAGATTGTTTAGAATCTAGCCTCCTAATTGCCTTCTATCACGGGACCAATTGTAGCATTATTCAATAGCAAAACCAATATGAGTTCATTGTTTCTAGCACTAAACTATTCTGTGAGGCAGTCCACACACACTCAGACACATAGACCATGAGATTTTAAAGCGATTGTGTTTAATAAATGAAAAAAAAAAGTATATTTGCAGGATAAAATCAAAGGTATTCAATCAGCAGTTGTATTCCTGGTCTACAATAAGATGTTGTTTCTGCTGGGCGGTTAAGTGGTTTTCTGGCTACTATTTACTAATATAAGCAGTTGTCAAGCTTATCCTCTTTGTTCCACAATATTAGTCTCTCTCTTTAAGCACCAAGTTCTAAGGGGGGGAGGCTCAACTGTTTGTGGTAGCATAAAGCATTAAACAATTCATGAGACAGGGACACCTTGGTGAATGCATATGTCTCCTCTCCCTTCCATATTTAAAACCCTCTAAAGTTTCTCTAATTTTTCTCAAACCAACAAGTCATCATCCAGAATAGACTCAGCCCTCAGCAACAAACCCTTTTTGTTAAATGATTTCAGGAGCTTCATATCTAGTGGTAGACTTTTCCGAATATTCCTCACTTCCTGTCACCTTTGTTCTTACCTCTCAGATGAGAGGAATAGTTGGAAATTATCCCCAGGGTGGATAAGGAAGGAAATGATAATGGATCAGATGTCCCAAAGATAACTGTCTCCTAGGCTGGAGAACTCTATAAGCACCGTTTGGACACCCAGCATCTGTCAGATTCTATGTATGAGTCCATGTAGCTGCTTCCTAAACCAGGTAAAGACCCTCTCCTCTACTCATCATACTGCCCCATAGCTTTACTTAATATGGATTTAAAAAAACAAACCACGATCTTTGCCACAAGATTTTCTAAAGTGACTGGCTCTCTACAGAGACCAGTTTCATATAAATAATTTCTAATCTGCAGGTCGACCATGTAAACTCTAGGACCAGAGTAATTGTATTGTTAGAAATTGAAAAAACACTTGAGTTTCTTGACTGGGGATATATATGGTATGTTCCTTTGGGGATTGGATCTGACCTGCCGGAGGTGGCATCCCCTGGTGGGTCCCTTTCTCCATCAGGTCATAGACCCTATTATCAACTAGTATATAATAATTGGAACACATACTGACCTACATTGGGGATCTGGGTGCTTCCCCCAGAATGTGTCTCATGCTCTCCTATAGGGATGAGCCGAACACCCCCCGGTTCGGTTCGCACCAGAACCTGCGAACAGACCCAAACTTTGTGTGAACTTTAGGACCCTATTAAAGTCTATTGAACGTTCAAAATCAAAAGTGCTAATTTTAAAGGCTTATATGCAAGTTATTGTCCTAAAAAGTGTTTGGAGACCCCAGGTCCTGCCCCAGGGGACATGTATCAATGCAAAAAAAACTTTTGAAAACGGCAGTATTTTCGGGAGCAGTGATTTTAATAATGCTTAAAGTGAAACAATAAAAGTGTAATATTCCTTTAAATTTCGTACCTGGGGGTGTGTATAGTATGCCTGTAAAGGGGCACATGTTTCCCATGCTTAGAACTGTCCCTGCACAAAGTGTCATTTCTGCATTGCTCTCTTTCCCCCTCTTTTCCTGCGGCCTGCCAGGTTGCGTGCTTGGATAAAGAGTCTGGTATGGATTTTTGGGGGGAACTCCTTTTTTATTTTTATTTTTATTTGGTGTGGAGTTCCCCCTTAAAATCCATACCAGACCTGAAGGGTCTGGTATGGATATTTGTGAGGAACCCCATGTTATTTTTTTAAATTTGACCTGGAGTTCCCCTTAATATCCATACCAGACCTGAAGGGCCTGGTAATTAAATTTGGGGGGAACCCCACACATTTTTTTTTTTTTATCAATGACTTTCAATGACTGTTCTCTATATTACGGGGAGCTGACAATTCATTATAGCTGCGAGTGCTTTTAACCAGTTAACAACCGGCCCATAGCCGAAAAACGACTACAGGGCGGTTGCTTAACTCTGGGAGGCCGTTAATTAACGGCCTCACAGAATTCTGCTCTTGCGCGCCCCCTGGTGCGCGCACTCGAGAGCATCCATGATCGCCGGGTCCAGAGGACCCGGCGGATCATGGATCACGGTAAACGGCCGCTCGTCGCGGCCGTTTACCACGTGATCGCTCCGTCAAATGACGGAGTGATCACATGTAAGCAAACCGGCGTCATTTGATGACGCCGGTTCCTCTCTCCTCCTCTCTCTGTACCGATCGGTACAGTATGAGAGGAAAGGGGGAGGGATCGGTGGCAGCAGTGCTGTGGGCGGGATCTGTAGTGCCCACAGCCTGCTCTGCCACCACCGATCCATCCATCCATGCTCAGCCATCCCTCCATACCCTGCAATACCCAGCAATAGCCTGCAGTGTATTGCTGGGTATTGCAGGGTATGGAGGGATGGCTGAGCATGGATGGATGGATTCTCTGCCATCCCCCCCAATACTGTGCCATACCCCCCAATACTGTGCCATACCCCCCAATACTGTGCCATACCCCGCAATACTCTGCCATACCCCGCAATACTCTGCCATACCCTGCAATACTCTGCCATACTCTGTCATGCCCTGCGATACTCTGCCATACCCTGCGATACTCTGCCATACCCTGCGATACTCTGCCATACCCTGCGATACTCTGCCATACCCTGCGATGCCCTGCCATACCCTGCGATGCTCTGCCATACCCTGCGATGCCCTGCCATACCCTACGATGCTCTGCCATACCCTGCGATGCTCTGCCATACCCTACGATGCTCTGCCATACCCTGCCATACCCTGCCATACCCTGCCATACCCTGCGATACTCTGCCATACCCTGCGATACTCTGCCATACCCTGCGATACTCTGCCATACCCTGCGATACTCTGCGATGCTCTGCCATACCCTGCGATACCCTGCCATATCCTGCCATACCCTGCAATACCCTGCGATACTCTGCAATACCCTGCGATACTCTGCCATACCCTGCAATACCCAACAATACCCTGCGATACTCGCTACGATCAAAGCCAGGATCATTTTTTTTTTTTTTTTTCAGGCTTTCCAGCCTAGAGGTGAGATGTGGGGTCTTATTGACCCCATATCTCACTGTAAAGAGGACCTGTAATGCCATATTCCTATTACAAGGGATGTTTACATTCCTTGTAATAGGAATAAAAGTGATCAAAAAATGTTTTGGGGGGAAAAAAAGGGTCAAACTAAAATAAATAAAGTAAAATATATATATATTTTTTTAAAGCGTCCCTGTCCCCGTGTGCTCGCACGCAGAAGCGAACGCATACGTAAGTCCCGCCCACATATGAAAACGGTGTTCAAACCACACATGTGAGGTATCGCTGCGAACGTTAGAGCGAGAACAATAATTTTGGTCCTAGACCTCCTCTGTAACTCAAAACATGTAACCAGTAAAAAAAATTAAAGCCTATGGGGATTTTTAAGTAGCGAAGTTTGGCGCCATTTCACGAGTGTGTGCAATTTTGAAGCGTGACATGTTGGGTATCTATTTACTCGGCGTAACTTCATCTTTCACATTATGCAAAAACATTGGGCTAAATTTTGTTTTGTTTTTGTTTTTTGTAAAGCACAAAACATTTTTTTTCCAAATAAAACACGTTCGAAAAATTGCTGCGCAAGTACCGTGCTAGATAAAAAGTTGCAACGACCGCCATTGTATTCTCTAGGGTCTTTGCTAAAAAAACATATATAATATTTTGGGGTTCTATGTAATTTTCTAGCAAATAAATGATGATTTTTACATGTAGGAGAGAAATGTCAGAATTGTCCTGGGTGCTCCAGAACACCTGATGGTGCTCCCTGCATGTTGGGCCTCTGTATGTGGCCACGCTGTGTAAAAGTCTCACGCATGTGATATCGCCGTACTCAGGAGTAATAGCAGAATGTGTTTTGGGGTGTAATTTGTGGTATGCATATGCTGTGTGTGAGAAATAACCTGCTAATATGACAATTTTGTGAAAAAAAAAAAAATTAAAAAAAATCTTGATATTGCAAAGAATTGTGGGAAAAAATGACAACTTCAAAAAACTCACCATGCCTCTTTCTAAATACCTTGGAATGTCTTCTTTCTAAAAAGGGGTCATTTGGGGGGTATTTGTACTTTTATGGCATGTTAGGGTCTCAAGAAATGAGATAGGCCGTCAGTACTTCAGGTGTGATCAATTTTCAGATATTGGCACCATAGCTTGTGGACTCTATAACTTTCACAAAGACCAAATAATATACCCCAATTTGTACTTATTTTTACCAAAGATATGTAGCAGTATAAATTTTGGCCAAAATTTATCAAGAAAAATTACAAATTTGCTAAATTTTATAACAAAAACGAAGAAAAATTAATTTTTTTACTGAATTTTCAGTCATTTTTCTTTTATAGCGCAAAAAATAAAAAACCCAGAGGTGATTAAATACCACCAAAAGAAAGCTCTATTTGTGTGAAAAAAAGGACAAAAATTTCATATGGATACAGTGTTGTATGAATGAGTAATTGTCATTCAAAGTGTGAGAGCACCGAAAGCTGAAAATTGGTCTGCTTATTAAGGGTGTTTAAGTGCCCAGTGGTCAAGTGGTTAAATGCCTTTTTTTCCTGCAGAAATTACACTTTGTGCAGGGACAGTTCTAAGCATGGGAAACATGCGCCCCTTTACAGGCATACTATACACACCCCTCTGGTACGAAATTTAAAGGAATATTACACTTTTATTGTTTCACTTTAAGCATTTTTAAAATCACTGCTCTCGAAAAAACAGCCATTTTTAAAGCTTTTTTTGCATTGATACATGTCCCCTGGGGCAGGACCCAGGTCCCATAACACTTTTTATAACAATAACTTGCATATAAGCCTTAAAAATTAGCACTTTAGATTTCTCCCACAGACTTTTACAGGGTGTTCCACGGCTTTTTGAATTTGCTGTGAACACCCCAAATTGTTCTCTGTTTAGTGAACAGGCAAACAGGCAATGAACTCGAAGCTCATCCCTACTCTCCAATATTGCCACTGTTGGTTCTCAATAGCATTGTGTGGTTGGTCTAGTTATTCTCTGCATCTAGTACATATATGGCTCTCTATCGTTGAAAGGGATGGGAGAGGGAGAAAAAAAAATATCTTAATATTCTTGGAAAGTTGTAACGCTTGGTAATGTTTTCTATCCCTGGTCCATGTGGTATTTTATCATGTAACACTTTACTGGCAAAGACCAGACAAAGACAAAAAATAATAATACAAAAAAATAAATAAAGAATTTTTATATTATTCTAACTGTATTTGATCCGGTAAGCTATAAACGGTAATTATTTGTAGGTTTGGTTACTGACCAGTGCAAGTTATAGATATTAATGTTCCATGCATGTTTCAAACATTTGTTCTGTTTGTTGTCTTGACCTTGTCAGTTTACAAATTCTTACATTTTCTAAGTGGCTGTATTGAACTTTAAAGTCTAAACAGTGAGGTCTTTAAAATTGAAAAATATTTCCAGCACTGGAATATTGTGGTTTATTCACTATAAAACCCAAATGAATGTAAAGCCTCCCCTGCATTTAAACAGTTATGAAACCCTTAATTATTCCAGGCCTTTGCTGTAGGAACAAGACATTAGCTATAGACAGCAGATTGCAATCAGCATTTCAATATTAAAACATTCAAAATAAAAAGGCAGATCCTGTGCCAGTCTTTCATACATAGTGGACTCTTGACACACTTTCCTGTATTTTGGAAGCTTTCGCTGTTTAGAGGAAGTGTTACTGATTTAATTTTCAGTTTCAAGATGTTAAGCAATGTTTGAAATGCTGGATATTGCTCTTGGCACCAACAGGTTATAATTATGCCTTGCATGTCATCTTCCTACCCCAACACAAACAAGCCAAGAGAAAAAAAAACATTATAAACAATGCCATGGTATCTGATTTCAATCAATGTTTTATTAACTTGTGGATTCCCCAATGCTTAATATGGCTATGACTCAAAACTCTAGAAATTAGTTTAGTTTCTGTGAGATAATGTTATTGCATTTTGTCATGACAAGTGTCTATTTACTTTACTTAAAAAATATATATATATTTACATGTAAGGTCTTTAATGTGATATCTTTTCTGGTTTGTTTCATAGCTAGAGTGCATTGTGTTGTGTTCAATCTGCAGTCCACAAATGTCCCTGTGTCAAAGCTTATCAACTTTGTGCATTGGTTTGTAAAACCCAGGAGGATCATTATCTTGAACAGTTAGCTATCCGGTACTCAGACCTGACATTGAAAATGTACATTCCTTCAAATTATGACAGTGGCATTGGCCATTTACTGTCAGAGACAGTCATGGTAGGGCAGTCTGATATGCCTTTAATATGGCAAACAAAGCACATCACATGTGTAATATGTCTCTAGGGACCAAATCACATGGGTGAATAAGCTTGTCATAGGAAGTTTGAGTAATAGTATTCTGATGTATGTTAGCACGTGGAGTATAGCCACCGTTCACCTCTGTGGACAACTAAAGAGATTGTTGCCTTGGTGGTAGCTAACATGTATGTAGACCCTAACAAATAATTTAAAATAGTAAAGTGATTGTAAACGATTACCTTGTAAAACAACCTATTCAGTTTAAAATAGAAATAAAAAGCAAAACATTTTTGTATGCTTATAAAAAAATTATAAATACAGTTTTTTCCCCTTTTTTATAAATGATCATATCCCCTCTGTTCTCAGCTGCACACGAGCTGGGGGGAAGAGAAGCTGCCACACACTGAGCTTGCCAGTGAATGGCTGTGCAGTTGGGGCATGTCAGGACAAATCTGATCATTGGAGGAAAGCACACTGAGTGCCCAGCATAGCTAGAGAACTGGACATGGTGTGTTCCCCTGCTTAGTGTGGTCAGTTTTTATGAGGAAAGCAAGGGAACTAGCAAGTACACCAGGTATTTCACACAAAGGAAGCAATACAAAGAGAACAGGATCCTTTATCATACAAGTATATGGTACAGCAGCCACATATCAGGAACATGACATTTGGGGCAACAAATGTTTTAGGCTGGGTTCACACCTCTGACAGATGTGGCTCACAGCAGGGGTCCGGTGCATCCCTGTTCTCCGTTTCAGGGACGAATCAGGGTCAAATCTTTGCCTGAACTCAGCCCTGAAACAGAGCTAAAGATGCACAGCATTCCTGTGCAAGCCGCTCCACAACCGCAACAGAGATATGTGAACTGGCTTCATAGAGAATGGGTCACAATCTCCTGTCAGGCAAAATCTACTGTCATGCAAATTGGATGCAGGGAAACACGCATCCAATTTGCATAGGTGTGAACCCAGCCTTAATTCATTAATTAAATATACCATTAATTAAATATACACCAAAAATGTTTTTGTTATATCTGTGCAATAGGTGCAAAAAAGCCGTTAATCATGTCTGAAATTCAGAGCTGTGTTTTGTGCACACTTAATATGTTATCACAAAGAGAGTTAGTATACCTCATAGTTATTATGTTGGGACTACATAATAATTAGTCTTTATCATGTGGAGATAGGAGAGTTAATGGGTCTGAGTAATTTATCAAAAGAAAACTGGGAAGGGATGACACCTCTCATTCTGCAAAATTGCTGTGCTTTGTCCGGCCACAACAGAACCGAGGAGCTAAGAGTATATCTAACACAGAAACAGGTATTTTGCTTTACTTGCAGGCTATTTAACCCTTTTTTTCTACCACCTAGGCATATGGTGGAACAGAACTATTTGCAGCTGGCCAGTTCAGTATGCCTTATGTTGTATTGTATGTTGAATTCCCTTTTGCTATAAGCTTTGCTTCAGCTGATGATTAATGAATAGCCCACGTCAGCAAAGGCTGACAAGACACTGATCAAAGCCATTCATAAGACACATGAAAGCCCTACCCACACTGCCATTGACACTGCGGGACGGATATTTGTGTTTCTTTCAGCTACATAAAGTATACAGCACTGTGCTCTGGCAGTGAGATGGAGACTTCCCCTTCCTCTCCCAGAACAAAATCGAGTCAGGTTGATTTATGCTCAGTCAGTCACAGGAAGCTTTGTATTTCATCAATGAATACTATACAAGGCTTCCTCTGATTGATTGAGGTAGAGAGGTGGGACTCAATTTTCTTCCGGGAGCAGGACAGAAAGTCCCCATCCTGCTGCCAAAACCCAGCGCTGTGTAGGTGATGCTACTTACAGTTCATATAATGTTCACAGCATATGTTAGTGAAGGAAATTATTTGCTTGGACCAGTTTGGTTTAAATGAACTATTTAAAGTCACAAGAAATCTGGAGTTAGGCTTTAAGTAAAATGTATTGTAGCTCAAACCAGACTGCGCGTGTATGGCAACCTTTTTCATAATATTGGTAAATATTGGAGTCCTTGCATAGACTAAGGTATCTCAGAATTCTCCATGTTGTGCCCTTGTGTTTATGTGAATGAGTAACTAAATTATAGATCAGACCAGGCATAACCAATATTACTTCTTAGTGGATGCTGGAGAAGTAAAACTAGCAGTTCATTATGTCTCTTTGGGACTCTAATGGTCTTGTGTGCTTGATTTCCCGGTCCTGCATGCCTGTGTTTGCCATAATACCACTCTTTCTTTTTCTTTTCTCTTTTCTTTTTTGTTGGAGCATGCAAAGGGGGACAGGGACATCTTAAACTCCCAGGTGGAGAAGAATAGATTTAAGTTACAGAATGATTGCACTGCTGAAGTTTCTGATATATTTAAAGCAGAGATCCGCCCACCGCTGCAAAATTTAAAAACCAGCAGCTACACATACTGCAGCTGCTGACATTTAATAATAGGACACTTACCTGTCCTGGAGTCCAGCGATGTCTGCACCGCAGCTGATGTTTCCATCAGCTGTCGAGTGCTGCCGCCGCCATTGGGGGTAAGGAAACCCGGCAGTGTAGCCTTACGGCTTCACACTGGGAACCCTACTGCACATGCGTGAGGCACCGCTCCTCTCTCCTACTGGCCCGGCGACAGGGGGAAGAGGAGGAAGCCAGACCGTGATGTCAAAATCTGCAGCTGTGGCTCCCGGAAGTGGGAACAGGATGCCCCCCCCCCCCCGAAAGGTGCCAATTGTGGCACTGGAGGGGGGAGGAAACAAATGAGCAGAAGGGTGGAACTCCACTTTAAAATTCCTAGAGGAGCCTGCAAATACCTGCAGTAGCCACTAATGTCCTGTTTTTGTGGCTGAATGCTGAATTGTTCCGACAGACAAAGCTTTGACACTTCCTGATTGTGTCAGACCTAGCTGCTATCTTCTGTCAGGAATGAGCCAGAAAGCTTCTTCACCATCAGGGAGTGCTAAAACTTTCAACGCAAAAACATCCCAGCATCTGCCATAAAAACAGGATATAATAACTTCAGCATGATTTGTATAAACGCCTATAGGTGGCTTCAGATTATTACTAAAGCAGATTATATTCTAAAATTGGCCATCCAACAAAAATTTAGTTTTTAGACCAAATGTTCAATTTTTGTGGGGTTAAGGTGCTTACTGCGACAGTCAATTTTCATTTCATGATTGAAATTGAATGAAGGCAAATTTCAGATTTTTTTTTGGACAAACGATTTTCGAATTGATTGTTTAAACAATAAGTTCCCCTTTCCTAACATGTTGCATGTTACACGCATATTTAGGCTGTAATATTCCTGATCCAGGAGCCCCGACATCCCCCCATTTCTCCATTGTGACAGCGGGCCAGGGATCTTTTCCCCCCACCCGCTGTCACAATTTAACCACTTCAATGCAGGGCATTTTCACCCCCTTCCTGCCCAAGCCAGTTTTCAGTTCTTCATTTTGTAAAATGTTTGGAAAAATATTGAAATTTGCTGGAAAATTGACAATACAATGATAGGGCCATTGAATGTTAGATCAAAAGAACATTTCTATTTTTTTAATTTTCGGTAATTTTTCTACTCATCTATGGCCAGCTTAATGGATAAGTCCACCCTAACACTAAAATCTCTACATCTACAAACATCCACAATCTAACACTAATCTATCTAACTCTGTAAAGAAGAAATCAGTATACATACCTTTTTTAAAGCTTTTTGAAGCTTCTGGCTGTGAAAGCTCTGCAGAGGACATAGCCCACAATGGCTGTGAAATGAATGGGGCTTCTGTTGTCAGCTGTGTCCTCTGTACCCACTTCCACAGCGAAGCTGCAGCTGACAGCTCAGTGTGGGATCAGATCGGATCCACTTTAAAAAAGGTATGTATACTGATTTCTTCTTTACTGGGTTAGATAGGTTAGTGTTAGATTGTGGATGTCTGTAGATGTAGAGATTTTAGTGTTAGGGTGGACTTATCCTTTAGTAAAATTGAACACCTTCAGGTATGTAATACTTCTTATGGAGATCAAAGGACCTCTCCTCACAATACGTTTATTAAAGGAGGGAGTCATCTTTATAGGCATTATTCAAGGTCTGTATATACTTTCAAGACAGAGATGTGCACTGGCTATGTTTATAAAATGTTTGACCCAGATCAACCCCCAGCTGCTGCCTTCCATTTGTGACTTGCTGCAACATTACATTACTTTTTGTCTGATTGGGAAGACTAAGAATTTGTTTGATCCATACTACCTATTTTTCAACAGGCATTTCCCGGTAATGGAAATTCAGACACCGTTGTCCGACATGACCTGCAACATCCGGTGGTAGCTCGCTATATACGCATTGTTCCCCTGGACTGGAATGAAGAGGGACAGATAGGATTAAGAGTGGAACTCTATGGCTGTCCATACTGTAAGTTAATTTACTTTGAATGTTGTTCAATAGCCTTATGCTTTACTTGTGTAGGAAATCGATATAATCTCAGTTTCTTTTTTTTTCTATCTTTGTCCCATTGGAGAGATTTACTTTTACTTTCTCTCCTGGAAAACCAACAAGATCAGTGAGAGAAAAGCTCTCTGAATAGAGATGATATTGCCTAGTAGACAGTTATCATTAGAAGAGGTGTTCCATTGGAAGATTTCCCTTCACCTAATGTTTTGGTTACAAGAGTAACATTTTATATGTCCCATATTCAGGTGGCATTGGTCAGCTGGTCAAATACAGAGGGTGAAGTCTCCACTGGAGACACAGACAGCTCCTCCCCAACATAGAATAAAGGTTCTACTGTAGCTATGGATATACTTTAGGTGCAGTCTAATCTTTTTTTCATATGAGCCACTGTATACTAAAGGGTCGCTTATCAGTGGTTGACTACAGTACTTGCCAGGGCTGGCTCTGCTGCCAAGACCAAACTGTATAGTGTAAATCACTAATTTTAGAAAAATCAAAGCTTCTGTGAACAAATCATATTATTTGTAAAGTGGAAATCATGATTTGAATGTAGAAATCAGGAAACATTTGACTGATTGCATGACTGTATTTTCAAGATAGCTTAAAGTGAAGTTTTCATAGTATACAAACATGATTGGACTATGTCCCATTTAGTTATGTGTAGAATAATTCTGCATGAAGACATTGAAAAATACACCTACAATGCAATTTGAAATGCAAGTAATACGAACATCAAAAATTGTCAGAAAAAATACAATGTGGTTTAATAAAAACATTTAAAATGAAAAGTAAATCAAAAAAATGAAATTGTTATTTTCCAGAAAAACTTCAAAAGGCTACTTTAAAGCAGACACATTGAAAGTGGTTTCAATACAAAAATTGCAGCTGTCATTGCGGTTTTGTTTGCTTCTTTCAAAGATGTGAGCTGTGGGTCTGTCATTCTGATTCTATTTCCACTGCTTATTGAGTCCCTGACATTAAACAAGCATGCAGCCGGTCGAGTCTGATATTTCTGAACTCTCAGCCTGCATACTTGTTCCAGGTTAGCAACTCATTAGCTAGTAAAGCCAGGATTAAAATGAAAGCCTCAGATCTTGCACCTTAAAAAAAATAAGTAAGCAATGGCATCTCCCATCATTCTGTCAACAATCAAGTGAACTAGGACACAAACAGTTTTATTGGGAGCATTTGGTAATATTAATTGTGCCTTAGAAGTACCCTGAAAATGTTAAATTCTATCTTGAATTTACCCTTGAAAATAGCAGTGCATTATTTGGTATGTGAGTGTGTCTAGGCTCTCCTGTGACTATGACTTTAGAGCTGTGCAGCTCTATATAGCTCTAGCTACAGCTTTAGATCATCTACAGCACTGCTGCCTTTGACTATTTCTCTCACAAAATTTGGGGAGAGATTTGATGATGTCATTACTTTTCTGCTTTTTTTCTTCCTTGCTTGAGGCTTCGACATGAGGTAGAAAAACCCTGTCTTTACCAAGATGGCTGTTTCCACAAAGAGACACAGTGCAGAACAAGTTGTAATAAGATAGTTAAGAACAGGCCCTATAGATACTGTGCCTTGTAAAAGTATTCATACCCCTCGACATTTTCCACATTTTGTCATGTTACAACCAAAAAACGTAAATTTGTTTTATTGGGATTTTATGTGATAGATCATCACAAAATGGCACTTAATTCTGAAGTGGAAAAAAATTATAAATGGTTTTCAATTTTTTTACAAATAAATATCTGAAAAGTGTGGTGTGTATTTGTTTTCAGCCCCATTTACTCTGATACCCCTAACTAAAATCTAGTGGAGCCCATTGTCTTCAGAAGTCACCTAGTTAGTAGAGTCCCCCTGTGTGTGATTTAATCTCAGTATAAATACAGCTGTTCTCTGAAACCCTCAGAGGTTTGTTAGAAAACCTTAGTGAGAAAACAGAATCATGAAGGCCAAGGAACACACCAGACAGGTCAGGGATAAAGTTATGGAGAAGTTTAAAGCAGGGTTAGGTTATGAAAAAATATCCCAAACTTTGAACATCTCATGGAGCACTGTTCAATCCATTATCCAAAAATGGAAAGAGTATACAACTGAAAACCTCACAAGACATGGTTGTCCACCTAAACTGGCCGGGCAAAGAGAGCATTAATCAGAGAAGCAGCCAAGAGGCCCATGGTAACTCTGGAGGAGCTGCAGAGATCCACAGCTCAAGTGGAAGAATCTTTCCACAGGACAACTATTAGTCGTGCACTCCACAAATCTGGCCTTTATAGAAGAGTGGCAAGAAGAAAGACATTGTTGAAAGAAAGCCATAAGAAGTACCATTGCAGTTTGAAAAAAGCCATGTGGAGGACACAGAAAACAAGTAGAAGAAGGTCAGATGGGAAAAAAAATTGAACTTTTTGGTCCTAAAAGAAAAACGCTATGTGTGGCGGAAAACTAACATTGCACATCACCCTGAACACACCATTCCCCACGTGAAATGTGGTGGTGGCAGCATCATGTTGTGGGAATGCTTTTCTTCCACAGAGACAGGGAAGCTGGTCAAAGTTGATGGGAAGATGGATGAAGCCAAATACAGGGCAATCTTCGAAGACAACCTGTTAAGCCCCATACACACGCGTGGATTATCCGAGGACCAGGTCCGTCGGATCATGTCCGTCGTACTTTGTCCGATGTTGGTTTTGCGTACACACGGTCGGACAAAGTTGTCGGAAAATCCGATCATTCTGAACGTGGTGACGTTTGTTGCCTACGACGGGACTACGTAGAGGCTAGTAGCCAATAGCTTTGGTCTTGTAATGTGATCTGAGCATGCGTAGCACTTTGTCCGTCGGAATTCGCTACACACGAATCGGATTTGGTGTGATCGGACTTTGTTGTCAAAAAATCTATCCAGCAGGAGATAGGACTTTGTCCGTCAGACAATCCGATGGAAACTGTCCGATGGTGCCTACACACGGTCGGAATTTCCAACAACATTGTCTGATAGGACAGAATCCATCGGAAAATCCGACCGTGTGTATGGGGCTTTAGAGTCTGCAAAAGCCTTGAGACTGGGCTGGCTCTTAACAGATGTTCTCCATCCAATCTGACAGAGCTTGAGCTATTTTGCAAAGAAGAATGGGCAAAAATGTCACTCTCTAGATGTGCAAAGCTGATAGAGACATACCCAAAAAGACTTGAAAATGATAAATGGTTTTCAAAATATTTTACAAATAAATTTGTGAAAAGTTAGGCGTGCATTATTTAGCCCCCCCCCCCCCAGTCAATACTTTGTAGAAGTACCTTTGTAGAAAGGTACTTCTACAAAGTATTGACTCAGGGGGGCTGAATACAAATGCACGCCAAACTTTTCACATATTTATTTCAGGGGGGCTGAAAACAAATGCACGCCAAACTTTTCACATATTTATTTGTAAAATATTTTGAAAACCATTTATCATTTTCCTTCCATTTCACAATTTTGTGCCACTTTGTGTTGGTCTATCACATAAAATCCCAATACAACACATGTACATTTTTGGTTGTAACATGACAAAATTTCTTTTTCAAGGCACTGTAAAATGTAAATCTTTTTATCAAGCATTCTTGTGCTTCTAGAAATGCATGAAAAATTGCTCAGGTCTGAAAAGTGGGCTTAAAGGGGGAAATATTAGGCGGGAGACTACAGGCAATGCTAATGACTAGTCCTTTGCTGTTGGGTGCCTTATTGTAGGCATAGCTTATAAAGTAAACTTCCTATTTAAACATTTTTGCTTTAACTGCATGATGTTATATAACAGAATGCAATTGGGCTCTTAGTAAATGTAAATATAATGCCAGATATTTAAAGTTGTGTACTTAAAGAGACACTTCAACACACACTAAATGTTAACAAAATGTGTTTACAGCTTGTTTAATAATGTTCACTTGAATTTTAGACTTAATGGTACTTGAAAGGACAGAATATTATAAAAGAAAGAGTTTTCTGTGCTAAAATTGCTTTTTTATACATTTATGTACTTGTATTTTCTAAAATGAGATTAAAATAGAGAAAAAAAAAAAAAAACATTAATATATAGAGAAACCTGAATCTCCTTGGAATTGAGGGACTTTGGCAATCGTAATGAAATCCCATCTCTGAAGGCACAGTAGAAATAAAAAATACTGTATTATTGAACAGAGTTTCCTTATTCTTTCATAATGTTGAGAGGATGAGTGATAAGCCAATCTAAATTGTGTCATAATGTTACATGCAGCATTTATTTCTCGACTCCTATACAGCTCAGCGAAAGACAAACTTACGCTCTAAATATATTTTTCTTATTTTGCATTACACAATATTTATAAAATCATACAAATATTATCTGTACAACCTTGGTTTGTACTGTTATAGATCATGTTAATAGTAAACAAAAATATATAACTATATTTCATCTCCTCCAGTCTAGCTCTAAAATAAGAAAGTGGTCCATGCACTGCATTCTTGATTATTTGTATTGTGGAAAATACCTGTTACTGCTGCATAAGATAGATACTGTAGATAGATATATAGATAGATAGATAGATAGATAGATAGATAGATAGATAGATAGATAGATAGATAGATAGATAGATAGATTGATAGATAGATAGCGATACCCCTGAAGGAGCTGCTTAAAGTGGAGGGCCACCGTAAAAAAAAAATACATAAAAACAATCCTTTAAATACATTAAAAAGCATTTGAAAAAAAAATGAACTTACCAGAAATGCCTGTTGCTAGGCAGATCATCCTCTTCCTATTCTGCGGTGATCTTCAGTCTTCTCCTCCTCGCGTTGTCTTCTGGGGAATGGGGCGCGCTGTGTTCTGGGAACTGTGTGTGTCCCAGAACACAGAGCGCCCCATTCACAAAGCGCCGCGCAAATCGCACGTGCACAGTAGGAAACGGGCAGTGAAGCCGCAAGGCTCCACTGCCTGTTTCCCTTAGTGAGGATGGCGGCGCCGGCACTCAATATGAGGGACGTATCGGCCTCGGGGGGGGGGGGGGGGCGACATCATGGGCGCCCTGGACAGGTAAGTGTCCTTATTAAAAGTCAGCAGCTACAGTGTTTGTAGCTGCTGACTTTTAAAGACATTTTTTACAGCTGGAACACACCTTCAAGTTAGTTCAGTCCGTTACTCTGGAAACAGGTTAATGTACACAGGAAAACAAACAGTTTGTATTTGCATAAGAACCTGGCAGAGGAACCTCCCACCAATGAGCATAGGAAGGAAGGTTGTTCTGCCTACAGGCCCACTTTATAGGGATGACCCTACCAGTTGTTCCAAGGGGTGAGTCAGGGTTGCCCTTTACCAAAGCAGTGGTGAACAGGTCAGGCATGTAAAGAATTTCTTGAGGGGAGAGGAGAATTTCTTTGGAGCTCTGACTCAACACGTCTCAGGGCAGTCTCTTGAAATGGGAAATTACTCTTCATTTCCTCTGCTCCACTGGCTCTGGCACAGTAGGCTCACTGGCCTCTCTCTCCTATTTAACTGCTTCTGTCTCCTGCAGATCAGTTTCTATTGCTTCTGCTGTGGATCCTTCTCCACCCACTATGGAACAAGGAGACACCCCTGGCACTCCTGCTGGCAGGGAAGGTAAGGGATCACATCTGGGGACAACAGGGGCTAACAGCCGCTTCATCAGATCTGTGTTGATCCCTGTGCATCAGCTGCTTGTTAAAGCCGCATCGATTGGTTCCTGTAAATGCTCCTTTAATTGCCTGTATTCCTCCTGCCAATAGGAACACAGGGAGGAACAGAATAACCTGTGTGAGTCAGCTCACATTACATTAAACTCAGTGGGGGGTGAAAAAGCCCATGACAGGCAGCGCTCTCCCTCTTTCTGGCTGGAAAACCTGTGTACATCCAGTCTGTGAAGAATAAAAGGGAGGAGGGGGAAGAAACTCCTCATACCTGCAGAAAATCTATACTTTTCTCTGACAGCTTATCTGTGTTAATGTAAGTCTCAGACTGCAGAAATTGCAGGGCACCTAGATAGATAGATAGATAGATAGATAGATAGATAGATAGATAGATAGATAGATAGATAGATAGATAGATAGATAGATACTGGAGGGATGAAGGATACACTGAAAAACCAGTCCATTGATGTTTATGTTGTATACATTTCCTTGAGCCATTAGATACCATTGCATGTGTTGTTTTAAGGTACCCATTAACTTGAGAGGAGTTGCTTGACCTAGCTGTTTTTGGGTCACATGTCCTTGAGACATCTCTGCTGCCCAATACTTTCAAAGAAAAAAAACTATTGGACCCATTAGATTGCTGGCTCATTTCTATTGCTTTTTCCCAAGATAATGACACCAAGAAGTATTTACACCCACCGTCCTCTTGGTCTAAACATGACACAGTCGTTTATGTATAGGGACCCGCTGGTAAGATGCCCGAGGATGGACAGATCATCATACTTGGACATCTGACTACCTTTTATGTCTGTGGGCAACTGTAAGCTAGAGCCCCAATACGTTGCTAAATGTGATTTTGTGTCTCAGATCTAAGTAAAAATAAACCCAATAATGTGTGATCAGATTATAAGATATTTGTCATGATAAGTTTTTCTATCTTCTATTTTTGGACTTTTTTTATTTAAGCGTGTGTATTTAGAGATAATTTGTCAGATAATATAAATGGACAGCAATGCTACATGAGATTGAAGTGGAGTCAAATATAAAGATGCCTCTAATGCTCAATCTATTGTGATATATTTCCATTTACTTTATTTAATACAAAAAAAATAGATCGACAAGCAAGTATTTAAAAATGGTAAAGTAATGCAATTTTTAAGTAGGCACTGCAATGAATGCAATCATGAAAAATACAGTATAACTTTTACTTTATGTTAATCGTAGTAATATGCGATTGTGTGCACTGTGCTCATGATACACATTTATACAATATCAGCTGCACACATAACAAATTACACTAATGCCGCATACACACGATCAGATTTTCCGACAACAAATGTTAGATGGGAGCTTGTTGTCGGGAATTCCGAACACGTGTAGGCTCCATCTGACATTTTTAGAGCTGGTTCTCAAATTTCGATTGTGTGTACACAATTCCGACGCATAAAATTCCACACATGCTCGGAATGAAGCAGAAGACCCGCACTGGCTATTGAAATAAATTTTTCTCGGCTCGTCGTACGTGTTGTACGTCACCGCGTTCTTGACTTTAGGAATTTCCGACGACATTTGTGCGACCGTGTGTATGCAAGACAAGTTTAAGCCAACATCCGTCCGAAATAAATCCAGGATTGCATTGTCGGAATGTCCGATCGTGTGTACGCAGCATAATGGTTACATAACCTTGAATAGCTGTCTTTCTAATTATTATACAGGATTTATATAGCACCAACAGTTTGCACAATGTTTTTTGCATTCTGCTATATGAAGATGGCACTGGCCAATCTGTTGGGATATATCAAAACTGTTACATTTTTAAAAGACATTATTTTAGAAAGCTCCAAATAGATGCATATTGTGTTTGTCTTATTTTAACTGCTTACTGCCCACCCACAGTACATTTACTGTGGATGGGTGGCAGCTACAGGATAGGCACTCAAATGTCGCACTAGTGCATCCCCCTGGGGCATGCAGCTGCATAATCCTGTGGCCCAACTCCGGTGAGTGGCAGGGGTATCATGTGATCGATATGACCTATCATAGCGATCACATGATATTATGTATGCAAACGGTCATGAATGGTTTTCATTCATGAACTGCTTGCTTAATGTTGTGATGCTGTGATTGGCTAACAGATATAACAAACCAATCACAGCACCCTGTGCCATGTGATTAGCTGTGGCCAAACAAACATCACAACAGTAAGCAAGCTGTCATGAATGTAAACCTATTCATGACAGTTAACTATTGCTTATAACAGTGATCATCACGGTTATAAGCAATAATAATGAATCTTTTTTTTATTACTGTCACCAGTCAGTATCAACCAATCATTGCCATATCAGTCATATCAGTCATTAGTCATATTAGTCATATGATGGCACTGTACTGCACTGGTGACAGTATGTAAAAAAATAAAATTGTGAAAAAAAATATTAATTTCTTAATTTTCCAAGAAATTGTGACAAAGAATTTCAACTTAAAAAAAACTTGCCATTCCTCTTACAAAGTACCTGGGCTGTTTTTTTTTCAAAAATGGGTCATTTGGGGGGCATTTCCTGTCATTTTAGGGTCCCAAGAAATCAGATATGCCCTGTCTCAAAGCGCGATAGCCCAGCAAGAAATCCTGGCCTGTCATGGGGTGACTACTGCTATGCAGGCCCAAAGGATACACTGCTAAAGGTATCACCCTTATTGTCGGCCAAGGGCTCAGATGTACGACCTGATTCAGCTGGTCAAGAAATGGCTGTAGCCCAAGGTGTTGACGGTCCCCAGAAGAAGGTGGAGCAGTTCGTGTTAGATCGGTATCAGAGGTCGATGCCAAATGACCTTCAGCACTGTGTGAGTCATGGGGACCCCCAAGACAGCAGATAAACTAGTGGAAATAGTCGAGAGATACACTGTGGTGCAGGGATCTGCCAGACCCCGAGGACCCTTGCCAGTGAGGAGAGCCAAGCCATCCATAAACCAGGGAGTCAAAGAGCGACCACTCCAGCATCTCTGGCAAAAAAGAATGAGGGCATGCTGTGCTGGTGGGGTCACTCCCAGAGCCATATCTAGACTGATTGTCCCCTACAGAAGAAGCCCATTGAGTGTGGTGCTCTACAGAGGGTGTACTGTATTAGGGACCCGGGACTTCGGATGTTCAAAAAGACTTGAGTGGGAAGATCCTCCAAAACCTGACTACCAGGACTTTGATCCTGAAGGGGTTAAGTCCAAGGTGAGGGAGACATGAAAGGCAGCAGAGGGAAATAAGCACCGGTGTCTGGGAAATTATTGAAATAGAGACTTACAAGCTGTGTGGCAAGTGTGAGCCTTCAGACAAGCTGAGACTTGGGCTACTAACCCTCATTATGGCCTGCATGGCACCCTTACTATGGAGGAACCTAACTCTTGTATAGGACCAAAGATTGGTGGTGAGCCTGTGGTTTAGTTTTGTGATACCAGGATTTGGATTGTTTATTGACTTTTGCTGAAGTAAATCTTATTATGTATCTGTGATTCAAAAAAATCAACTGATTTGCTTTTACCACACTGGCTGGTGGTCATTTCAGAGCTACCCCAGATCACAACTGATTTGGGTTATTGTTACCAAAGAAATGTAGCAGAACACATTGTGGCCTACATTTATAAAGAAAGATTTGCAGAATTTTATAACAGACACTTGGAAAAAATAATTCTTAATAGTTTTTCACTTATATAGCAAAAAAAAACAGTAGTGATTAAATACCACCAAAAAACTCTATTTGTGTGGACAAAATGATATACATGTAATTTGCATACAGTGTTGCGTGACCGAGCAATTGCCAGTTAAAGTAGCACAGTGCTGAATATCAAAAAATGCCCTGGTCATGAAGGGGTAAAACCTTCTGCAGGTCAATTGGTTAAAGTTTAAGATAATGAGCAAGAAAAAAAAATGTGTAAAATGAACAAGAAACAATGCAACCATGCTAGGCATCTAAAGCATAAAACCAATGTGTTTATTGACTACAAGACAGCAAATCTCCCTGTCATGCTGTCTTTATTTTTTTTTTCTAAAATTCGGACCTAAATACTTGAAAACTGAATTGTGGTGGCCAATTCAAGAACCATTTAAAAAATGTTGAGCTTTCCATATTATTTTGCCCAACTATAGCTAGCCATGATCCCATTGCTAAACAACATAGTGCCAAGAGCAATGATAATATCCAAAGTACATTAACACAAAGCAAATAATCAGAATTCCTCTTGCAACTTGATCTGGTACACTAGATTATTACATAGTGGCTCATATTATTGCTCTAAGCTCCTGTGTTCCTGAAGCATAGCCCATACCATGGACGGGAATGGAGCCATTTCGGTCCATGGTATGGGCTTTGTTTCAGGAACACAGGATACAGGAGTCGGTGCTATTGTGCAGCAACTAGCTAGCAATCCCAGCAGTATCTCTCCACTCTTCATACTCCGTGAGTGATTTCCTTTGGAGTTTGTATGTTTTGAAACACAGCCACGAGGAGAGATCATGGGAGCCTTGATCAACTGTTTCAGCTGTGCTGCATAGTGCTGCTTTCACAGTCTCCTGATGGCTTTGAGTTACTAATTCGCAATCCACATATCTCTTCTGCCCATTGAACTGTTGTATTTACCAACTCTGATTACTGTGCAGTCATCTGGGAATGGATATCCATCCACCATGCTTTCCCAGTGAATACCTGACTCCATTTGTTTTCAGGTCATTCACAGTTCAGTAGATTTTACAGTGTCTACGGATACGCATTTGTTACTCCAGTCCTTTACCCTCTCCCCATCCCCAGGATTGTTCCACTATAGCAGCCTTTCCTTCAGCTATGGATTTGTTTTCTTTGGATTTTTTTGATTTTTGCAACAGCCGTTGCCTTTATTATATCCGATAAGACTACCTGGCTGGTGGTGCGGTCACTTCCATCTGCACTCATCCATAGTGCTCCATTGGTGTATTTGTATGTTTTGGTGGTGTCATATGCTCTGTTCTGTGTGTGTTGTTGGTTGTTTTTTGTCCCCAGACAACGTTGTCTATATATGGTGTTAGGTGTAGGATTCCTGCAAAAAAATGTTATATCAAATTGGTTATTTTTTTCAATAAATTCAATTAGATTATTAATGCATTTTTTGGTTATTATTTCCCTGGACACTTTCTGTGTGGTACTTGGTACTGTGTCCTCTCTCTGGCACAGTGCACAATTTTTCATATGCTCTTCTTGGCCACTGAGTCCCACTCAATCTGAGTGTGTAGATAAATACCCGACAATATTGTGGTGTACCTTTATTTGGTTTGTTCCCTTTCCATCTTTTTGTTATATACCTATAATCCTTCCCCCTCCCTACTGCCCGTTAAAAATGTCCCATAGGGAGTTTGAATTAGAGAGAGAAAGCCTAAAGGCAACCTGCTTCTGCTGTGAAAAAAATCCTATAGTTACATAGTTAGTCTGGTTGAAAAAGATACATGTCCATTCTGTCCAACCTACATACGAAAAATAAGAATATGAATACCGCTCTGAGTCTGGAGGCAAAGTGATGTCCACCCTGATTCGGTACAGCTGGTGCAGGCTCTGCTCACAACAGAGAGGAAAAAGGGAAGTCTGGATGGCCGCACTTCAGCAAAAACTTCTTTATTAGGCAAAGGATAAAATCCATCCTCATGCGATAAAGCAAAACAGCAACAGTAGCTTACGCGTTTCACGCCTCAAAGGCGCTTAGTCATAGCTAAAGATAGAATGCAAAAAAATATATATAGCTAAGGTCAGGTGACCGACATTGACTGAACAGCCAATCAGGGCACTACAGCTTAATCATTCTGGTGATTGCATTCAAAAGATGTCACCTGGCTGCAGCAGCCCACACCCAAATCCCAAAAGAAAAAACAATTGGAATAAAGGTATGGGTAGGACAGCCAGGATAAAGACCAACAACAAATTACATGCCAATAAAATGTATATAAATGTGTGGTTAATACAAAAATACAGAAAAATACATACAAAGAAAATAAGTATGTGTACAAAAACGTAGGTGTCAACATTGTGGTCCACTGAATAAAGGCTGCAAAAACAAGGGTATATGCACAATTCAAAAACAGAAGAACATAATTAAGTCTGAAGAATATGTACATAACATCCAAAATGGGAATGGGTAAAAGATGATACAAAAGAGGCCAACACAAACTTCCAATATGAAAAAACGGGATAACGTATACAATGAAGAACAACCCACGTAGATATTTGAGGTAAAACCAAAAGTGTCAAAATTCCAAAATGCAGCACAACACAAAATCGCATTAGGAGTGTAAAAAAGGATTCCACATCTGTCACTGCAATAAGATTTAAAACAATGGTAGATTAGGATCTATATAACCATTCAGGCTGTGCTGTGGCATATGGAACATAGCATGTAAAAAGTAAAAAATATATGTAAGAATATATACACACATAGAATATATATAAAAATACATATACAGTGGTGTGAAAAAGTGTTTGCCCCCTTCCTCATTTCCTGTTCCTTTGCATGTTTGTCACACTTAAGTGTTTCGGAACATCAAACCAATTTAAACAATAGTCAAGGACAACACAAGTAAACACAAAATGCAATTTGTAAATGAAGGTGTTTATTATTAAAGGTGAAAAAAAATCCAAACCATCACGGCCCTGTGTGAAAAAGTGATTGCCCCCCTTGTTAAAACATACTATAACTGTGGTTGTCCACACCTGAGTTCAATTTCTCTAGCCACACCCAGGCCTGATTATTGCCACACCTGTTCACAATCAAGGCATCACTTAAATAGAAGCTGCTTGACACAGTAAGGTTCACCAGAAGATCCTTAAAAGCTACACATCATGCCGAGACCCAAAGAAATTCAGGAACAATTGAGAAAGAAAGTAATTGAGATCTATCAGTCTGGAAAGGGTTATAAAGCCATTTCCAAAGCTTTGGGAATCCAGCGAACCACAGTGAGAGCCATTATCCACAAATGGCGAAGACATGGAACAGTGGTGAACCTTCCCAGGAGTGGCCGGCCGCCCAAAATTACCCCAAGAGCGCAGCGACGACTCATCCAAGAGGTCACAAAAGACCCCACAACAACGTCCAAGGAACTGCAGGCCTCACTTGCCTCAGTTAAGGTCAGCGTTCATGCCTCCACCATCAGGAAAAGACTGGGCAAAAATGGCCTGCATGGCAGAGTTCCAAGGAGAAAACCACTGCTGAGCAAAAAGAACATCAAAGCTCGTCTCAATTTCTCCACAACACATCTTGATGATCCCCAAGACTTTTGGGACAACATTCTGTGGACCGATGAGACAAAAGTGGAACTCTTTGGAAGGTGTGTGTCCAAGTATATCTGGCGTAGAAGGAACACTGCATTTCAGAAAAAGAACATTATACCAACAGTAAAATATGGTGGTGGTAGTGTGATGGTCTGGGGCTGTTTTGCTGCTTCAGGACCTGGAAGACTTGCCGTGATAAAAGGAACTATGAATTCTGCTGTCTACCAAGAGATCCTGAAGGAGAATGTCCGACCATCTGTTTGTGTACTCAAGCTGAAACGAACTTGGGTTCTGCAGCAGGACAATGATCCTAAACACACCAGCAAGTCCACCACCGAATGGCTGAAGAAAAACAAAATGAAGACTTTGGAGTGGCCTAGCCAAAGTCCTGACCTGAATCCTATTGAGATGTTGTGGTATGACCTTAAAAAGGCCGTTCATGCTCGAAAACCCTCTAATGTAACTGAATTAGGACAATTCTGCAAAGATGAGTGGGCCAAAATTCCTCCAGGACGCTGTAAAAGCCTCATTGCACGTTATCGCAAACGCTTGGTTGCAGTTGTTGCTGCTAAGGGTGGCCCAACCAGTTATTAGGTTTAGAGGGCAATCACTTTTTCACACAGGGCCATGATGGTTTGGATTTTTTTTCACCTTTAATAATAAACACCTTCATTTACAAATTGCATTTTGTGTTTACTTGTGTTGTCCTTGACTATTGTTTAAATTGGTTTGATGTTCCGAAACACTTAAGTGTGACAAACATGCAAAGGAACAGGAAATGAGGAAGGGGGCAAACACTTTTTTCACACCACTGTATATAGGTACCCTGAAGGAGTCTAAGTGTTTTTTTTTGAATAATTAAATATAATTCAAAATATGATAGTAACACTACATTAATTTTAATTGGAACCCCAAATAAACCTGTGTAATGAAACCTGCGAGTCTGTATTGATGAACTGTGTATATGACACAGAATGCAATGAATGTAATAAAAAGGAACGGGATATACATACAGCGATTCAATGTGACGGCAATATGTGACCAAAAAATATATATGTATATGATCAGGAAATATATGTATATATGGAGTTCCCGTGTTATTAGAGACACATGAATGTAAAAAAATGCAAAAAAAAAAATGCAAAAAGATGCAAAAAAATGCAAAAAATGCAAGAAATCTGAGCAAATAGAAACCCCGTGTTTATGGCACTGGAAAGAAGCCTAAAGAGAGAAAGTCCGATGTAAAATATACTGTGTAATAAAGTGTATAATATATAGAAGTCTACAAAATAGACCTCCATTTATAATATAAAATAAGTAAAGCCCAATAGTAAATGGAGGAAATGGATGTCAAAGCTGGACTATAGAACAGCAGTAGAGCCTTATAGAAAAAATACACACACATTGAAAACCTCAATATATGCAATCCTATACCCACAGTTGATCCAGAGGAAGGCAAGAAAAAACCCATAAAGCCTGATACAATGTGCTCTAGTGAGGAAAATAACTCATTCCTGATCCCCCAAAAGCAATTACCGTATTTATCGGCATATAACACGCACTTTTTCCCCCTAAAAATCGGGGGAAAGTCGTGGGTGCGTGTTATACGCCTATACCCCAAAAAAAAAATTTCAAAAATGTCAAAAATGGCAAGCGCCGCCGAAAAATAGCGAGCGCCGCCGAAAAAGACCGAGGCGCGGCCGAAAAAACCCGAAGCCGCGCCGGAATAGACCGAGCAGACTGTTCGGCTCTGCTCGGAGTCCCACCTCCCTGGGAGGCGGGACCGCGATCGGAGCTGAACAGTCGGCTCGGCCTTTTCCGGGGCCGCTTCGGTCTTTTTCGGCCGCGCCTCGGACTTTTTCGGGGGCGCGCGCGACAGAGTCTCGGCGGCGGGAAATTTAAACCCGGACCGGACTTCTAATGTCGCTGGGCATGGCTGCAATGACGCTGGCAAGGTACAATGTCGCTGGGCATGGCTGCAATGACCCCGGGCAAGGCTGCAATGATGCTGGGCAAGGCTGCAATGATGCTGGGCAAGGCTGCAATGACCCTGGGCAAGGCTGCAATGATGCTGGGCAAGGCTGCAATGACCCTGGGCAAGGCTGCAATGATGCTGGGCATGGCTGCAATGACGCTGGGCATGGCTGCAATGACGCGGGCAAGCTGCAATGACGCTGGGCAAGCTGCAATGACGCTGGCCAAGGCTGCAATGACGCTGGGCAAGCTGCAAATGACGCTTAAATGTAAGTTTTTTTTTTTTTTCCCTGAACTCCCCTCCTAAAACTTTTTTTCCTTAAAATGCCCTCCTAAACTTGGGGTGCGTGTTATACGCCGGTGCGTGTTATACGCCGATAAATACGGTAGGTATTCCCCGGATCATGAAACTGTGTGAATCCTGTGCCATTGGAATATAATAGAATATTGTTCAAAAAATTCTAACTGGTCTGATCACTTGTTTCATTTGTATTGCTCTTCCATGGTCCACTATTTAGAGTGTTTATGCTTCACATTGAAAGCTTACAACATTATGAGAATCACCATTATTGTGTAGTAAACCTTACCCATGTACAGGGGGCCTAAGAGCGGTTGTAGGATGCAATACTTTAAATTTTACATAAAAAAACATATATTACAAGCTTGTCAACTTGTTTACTACACGGAACAGGTATCACTGGTAATTACAAGTACCAAGTAGCTCTAATGAATTTTAATTAAGCAACCTTGTTTCATCACTTATTTTCAATTAAGTTTATACCTATAGAGTTTTGAAAAGAAAACAAAAATATATTCAAATTTCAGTGACAGGTTAATCACATGAAAATGATTTTTGTGTTTTATTACAGAAATATTACCTAATATAATAGCTCTTAACAATAAAGTCACTTGTGTATATTGAAAGCATTTATGAACTGCATAAACTAATAAATCAGGTGGAAAAGGTGTTCATTTTGCAAAGAAATAGGAAAACACCTGCTGCAGAAACCCCAAGCTTTTACTAGATTTACCACTTCAGCTCCGGAAGGTTTTGTCTCCTTCCTGACCAGGTCGATTTTTGCGATACAGCATTGCGTTGCTTTGACTGACAATTGAGTGGTTGTGCGACACTGTACCCAAATAAAATTGTTGTCCCTTTTTTCCCACAAATAGAGCTTTCTTTTGGGGGTATTTGATCACCTCTGCAGCTTTTATTTTTTGTGCTATAAACAAAAAAGTCTGACAATTTTGAAAAAAATACTTTTTTTTACTTTCTGCTATAAAACATATCCAATAAAAATTTGAAAAAATTTAATTTCTTCATCAATTTAGGATAATATGTATTCTGCTACATATTTTTTGTAAAACACAGTCCCAATAAGTGTATATTAATTGGTTTGCGCAAAAGTTATAGCCTTTACAAATTATGGGATATTTTTATTTATTTTTATTATTTATTTAGTTACTAGTAATGGCGACCATCCGTGACTTATATGGGGACTGCAATATTGCGGCAGACATTCTGACACTAACAGATACTTTTAATTTGTAAATATTCTTTATTAAAAGTTTTGACATACATCGTTATTAATTCATGTAATATTTTGACAGATGTTCCAACTGGAGCATGAAGTTAATGTCAACTCATGAAACATATGCAGAACAAGTAGTCAAATTCAGACTAGGTTGTAAGGATATGACTATACCTGGAGGCAATAATGGAGATGGCTTCAGAAGGGTGGTGGGGGGTAAAGGGGAGTATGAAGAGGAGGGGTTACCAGCATAGCAATCAAACACAGTAAAATTCCTGGCTACTATTCTCTCCATCTTACACTGGAGATTGAGGTCTGAAAGAGTGGATGCCGGGGAAGAGGGGTTTGTAGTTTTCCATTGTCTGGTGATATTTAACTTTGCTGCAAGTAAAAGATGTATTATTGCTACTCTTGATCTGGACGTAAATTTTTCTATACCCTGGTGGAGTAGAGCTAATTCCGGAGAAGGCTTTGAGGGTATTTGTGATATAGAGAATATTAGGGAAAAGATTTGTCTCCAAAAGGAGCTAAGGGATCTGCAAAACCAGAGGAGGTGTGTTATAGTACCCACGCTGCCATAGGCCCTTCAACAGGTATTAGGCGAGTTTGAGTATATTTTTGATAACCTGTAGGGTGTTAGATACCACCTATGCACAGTTTTCTGATAGTTTTCCCAGTGGTTAGAGCAGTGGGATGCTGCGTTAGTGGATTTGAAGGCCCTTTGCCACATATTAGGGGTCGCCTTGACATTTAGTTCTGCTTCCCATTTTGAAAGGTTGTTTTTTTGGGAGTATGGTCGTTGGTCATTTAGGGCTTCGTACATTGTGGAGATACCATGCTTTGGATATATGGGTTGGGAGTAGAATCTGTGGAATGTTTCAGGTATATGGACTGTAGAAGGGAGGTTAGAGGTTTCGAGGAAGTGGCTTATCCTCATATAGTTGTAGGTCTCGGAGATAGGTAGACTGAATTTGTTTCGGGGGGGCACTAAATGCTTTCAGTGATTTCTGGGGTCTGAGGTCGATTAGGGAATTTATCCCATATGTATGCCAGTGTTGGATTTTAAGGATTGAGATTTGACTATCCAACGCTCTGAGAAGGATGGGGTAGGTGTGTAATGGCTGGTTACTGGGGGTGTTAAGGGTATGTTAAGCAAGTCATATAAGAAAGCGGGAGGGAGGGGACACCCCCTTTCACTGCTTGTAATAGTAATTGAGTGGATAGTTAGAGAGCAGAACCTCTATCTAGCGACCCCCGGCATGTGGTATCACACGGTCTCAATATCAGGTATTATGTGAGTATTCTCAGTTATGGCTAGCCATTTTTGTCAATTACTTCTATCCTCCCAGTTGGTAGTTATATTAGATCACTTTGGTGAATTTTATCTCCCATCAGAACATCGATGCACTTGCTCCTTATGGTATGAAACGCGTCAAGACCATTTTGATGCATCCACTTGATATCAACTATTCTAGATGGTTTTAATAATTTTTTTATTATACCTGATCAAATAACAATGTTCATTTACCTGGGGGATCATGATGTCTTTTTTTTTATTGTGTATGTGTCATGTTGGTTACAAATCCTACTATGTATATTTAATACGTTGTATGCCTTTATGCATGTTATATTGTTCTATTTATGTCATATTTGGTTTTCTAATAAATATACAGATGTTCACACGTATGTGGATTTGTTTGGCTCCACCACACACACTTCATTCAAAGTCCCAACCCTCCCCCCTTTTTCAGGAAAAGAATCCCTGTCCCTATCCTGGGAGGAGGCAACAACTTTATTACCAAACCCCCTTTTCCACTTAGTGAAGTTTCTGGCTCTCTTATTTACCTACAGGTTTCTCATAACCCTTGCCCCCAAAAAAAGAAAGAGAGGGCTACTCAGGTAAGTATATACAGTATCTGAGATAGGGGACGGCAAAAAGGACTTTGTCTGAAAGTACACTTATCTTTTAAAGAGTGCGGCCTACTTTGTTAGGCCCATAATACAGCAGACATAGCCAATATGCTCACTATTATGGTCCTTTACTTATACATGTAAAAATGACTAAGCAGTGTTAAAATCATTGCTGCCAGCAGCATAGTATTCTAATAATATTTGTAAAAAGATAAATATTGCTCCCCAGTGGATGGTTTGATTTAGTATGTGCTAATTTTAATGCCAGTTTTAATGCATCTTTCAAATTTATTAGCACCTCTTTGTAAGTTTGGTGCCAAGAATGTCAGTCTGTTAACTTATAAGGGAAAATGGGAATAAAAAGCCTGATAGTTATTAGCTTTAGGGATGGCCGCATGTCAAAGCCACTGCAGGTGGTAATGCTCTTCCTGTTATTAACAATTATCACCACAAGTGCAGAAGTCCACATAGGAATATAATTCATCCCAATGTTTTTGTTTATCCACAGTATTTGTTAACTCTCCTCTCTGTACATGCTGCCAGAATTATTTAGCCAAGCCTATGCATAATTATACATATGGAGTGTTTAGTCAAAATAAAAACGCCTATGTCATTTAAGCCTTTCAAATATTTCCTTTAGCAAAACACACTTTAAGGGGAAATGTTAGCAAGCATACGTAGTGGTTCGGGGATTTTCAAAGAAAGTCTATGCCGATTGCAGGTTAAATTGTTAGTAATTATTACATGTCGGTTTAAATTAAACCATCTGTTCATCTATGCAGTTTAATGTCTCAATTCCCCTTTTTAATAAAGTGATATCGTAACCTCTTTAACCCGTGTACTGCTTAAGGGGCTTGTAAAATCGGAAATGTACTGCAGAAAGAGTCCCTTAGATAGCTGCAGATTGTATTTTTTTCTAGATAAATTGCCATGGTAATGCATTTTCTTTATAATTTAGAAACTATTTGTGTAATATGGTGAAAAGGCTTAAAGCACAACTAAAAGTACCAATTGCATTTACTATGTGATGCACACTAAAAAAATCCCTTATCTTTCCTAACTGATCCAAATCCTCCTTCATTTGAGTCTCACGTGCTCAGATTCCAATACATTGCAGCTCATGGTGGCAGAGTTTCAGAAACAGTGGCAGTGCTGTCAATCCAGAAAGCAATGGGCAGACTAAGGTGTGGCCAGGTGCTGACTTGCAAGATGCAGGTTTTGTGAATCAGAAGTCGCAATGCTGATAGCCATGTCCGCTGCAGCATTTTTTCATCCCACTGTACTGCAAGCTGGCACTACCTACATGATCATGGCAACTATGTTCTTACAACAGGAGCAGTGTAGCAACATTGCCACACCATTACAGGAAGTTGTATTAGGTGGACTTCAGTGGCATGCTCATCAGATATTTATGGGAGTTTGTGGGAGGATTTGCAGATGCACTTATGATTAAATGCTGTGGCATATATTTTTTTACATGGAATAGTTCTACATTAATAAATAACATATATTTGGGACCAACAGGTGTGGTGGGCAATGTGCTCATCCCCAATAAATGCAGGTGGATGTCCCCGCTACATATAATAATATATAATATATAATTATTTAAATAATATAATAACATATAATAATTAAAAATAAAATGACAGAATTGTGTTTCCAGACACCTCTCAGCGCTACAACCCCAACAAATATCAAAAATAAATGTATTCATATGAAAAATTAATCAAATATACATATAAGCACACCTAACCCTAAACCAGAAAAAAATATTAGAACAATATTGCTCCATCACATAAAATTGGGGGAATTTTATGTGATGGAGCAATATTGTTCTAATATTTTTTAGGGGGGCATTCACACCTCAGTCCAGATTAAATCAAGTAAAACATACCACAAATGTAATAATACTGCTCCAACCTAAGCTTGCAGCCAAAGCTACTGCTACTACTAATAGCTAATACTACTTTAAACATGCAATGTCTACCCATGACAGCCTTTAAAAAGTCAAACAAAAGAAAACTGATTATTATAGGTATGAGGGGTCAGCAAGTTAAAAAATTATCTATACCTTTGGTTTCAGAGATGTATTGGTATGACTATGTCTTTCAGGAGCTGGGGCTGAGATGGTTTATTGGTAGCAAGAGTTTATACAAAGTTTAGGAATGGGGTCATCATGTATCTTCACATTTTTAACTGCTTGCCAACCACTCTATAGCAATTTTACTGCTACAGGGTGCAGGGGCAGGGATGCAATTACCCCCCAGGGTGCTCTTCATAAAAAAAAGGCTGCTGTGCTCCCAGCTGGGAAATGTGCATGTGCAGTTCCACAGTTGGCCCAGTGCTACTCCTTGGGTGGCTCCGGAGGGGGCTGGATTAACAGCCCAGGAGAAGCGCAGGAACCTTAGTTCTGTGAGCCGGCAATGTGTCCTGGGACAGGGATGTTGGCTGCACCTGTCACAGGGCATCTGAGTGTTCCGTACAGAGCACAGCCCCCTCCACACGAGGGTGGATCAGCTCTGCATCCTCCCACCCCTCTTTCCCTGTGCCCGCCCAGTAGTTGATCAAGAAATGGACAGCAGAACGTGAGTGAGTTTATTACATTTATTCCTGTGCAGCGCTATGAGATACTTTTGTAATCGTTGCAGTGTTCTAACATCCACCTGCATATATTATTGCAATAGAAGTTAGATTCCTTATGCTTTTGGGATAGTTGGTGACTTTTATGCATTTTTGCAAGCACTGATTGTATTTTTTTACTTATTACTTGTGGAGGATTTGCCTAATTCAGTTCATCTGCTGCAACTTTGTTTTCAGAGTTATTTTTCCTCTTTCTTGCACTGTAGGAATATCCCCTTTTTAGCATACTGTGCCATAAATGCAAGGTTAACCCACAACACATACTGTATATTACTGAACATGCACTTTTTTTTGCAACACACTACAACCCACAGATGGTTCACATTTATCTCTTGTGGAGACCTGTTTGTGATGCATTGTTTGGGTGCTTTGGGGAATCGTGGATTGTTTTAATTAATCCATGTTGGAATTTTCAGCTTAATACAGAGCAATTTTTATCAATAAATTATACAGCAGGTTTAATCCAAAAAAAGAATTAACAATTTTGCAATTCCATTAATTGCTTGCACATTATAAAGCAAGACTCCAGCCAAAAATTACAAGATAATATGACAAGCCCATTAAAAGATAAAATAACAAAATCAGCTTTTTTCGGTTAAAATAATAATATTCATCTTTAACTTAGAGATTTCCAGTGCAGCACTTTATTCTGCTGCCACATGTCCTTAGTCTAATGGCTAGCATCATACAACCCCCCTCATCTGACCCCAAATCATCCTAGATTTACCCCAACCTGTGACTGGGCAGTGAAGGAGATGCAACATCATGATGAGGGGAATAAAAACACACAGGGAGTAAGATGGCGCGAAAGACCAATCACTGTAAAGTCTCTTTAAACAGTAAAAACAAAGATAAAAAGACTAAAAGTCCAAAGTTAAAATATGATGATGTTAAAGTGAGGATGCACCATCAGCTACAGAAAATTTCGAGAGGAGAAGCACAGCTCTCTAGAAGATACAATGTAAAAAGGAGAGAAAGTGCGCCAGACTAAGTGCAGAATATATGGAAAAGCATTTATTTAAATAAGAGAATACAGCCAAGGTAGGTGATAATCAGGCATGTAGGTAAGTGGGAAAATTATTCCAAGTCACAGGCAGGTCCACTGAGGGGCGGAGGTGGTATAATGCTGGCAAGCCATGAAGGAGGGGAGTGATGTAGAGTCCTCAGCGGTGATGTTGAATTTACTGCCTTGCTGTGATGGCAATAGCATGGCTGGTTTTGCAGCGTCCGGACGGTCGAATAGCCGAAACCAGAAGTGCGCCTCAGCATGGAGCGCAAGCTCGGTAGTCCGGAAGTGAGGTGTCGGCCAATCAGAAGACGCATTTCACAACATCCGTTGTTTCCTTAGTTCACCGCTGAGGACTCTACATCACTCCTCTCCTCGTGGCTTGCCAGCATTATACCACCTCCGCCCCTCCGTGGACCTGCCTGTGACTTGGAATAATTCTCCCACTTACCTACATGCCTGATTATCACCTACTTTTGTGAGTAGCAACTTGGCTGTATGCTCTTATTTAAATAAATGCCTTTCCATATATGCTGCACTTAGTCTGGCGCACTTTCTCTCCTTTTTACATAGCATCATGATGAGCATCTCTTTATCATTCTACTTTATTTTCTATTAGACCTCTTGCACATGAACGTAATAATACATTTGAGGCTGGCAGAAATATCTGGAATAAAAGTTATGTTCTGTAAAGACCTTGCACATACATGTGTACAGGCATGTAAAAGTGCATGCATATACACACATGTAAAATTCTTCTTCATCCTCTTCTAGCTACCAGTGTTTAAATGTATATGCTTGTATGTACTTGTGTATGCATGTAAAATACCTTTTTTTTGTAATTCTAACTTCATTGCTGTGTTACAGATTTTTATGTTGCTGTGTAATACACACATAGACACCAAAGCATTTGTACTCAGATGCATAAAAAAATGCAGTGAGTTTGCAACCTGGACCGGATGCTAGGAGGAATCTGAGATCTGCTATCGGTGTGGCTCTGATGAAGAGGGTACTCCCTCGTAACGCGTAAGCCGTCTACGATGCCATCTGGTTCCTCCTAGCATCCGTTCCAGGTTGCAGGTGTCTAGAAGACACCGTTCCAAATTTTTGGAGCAATGTTAAGCCTCTTTTAAATGTTTGTTTGTGAGCATTACTCTTGTTTTTTCTATTTCAAATAAATTGTATCTTTGGTAATGCACAAGGTTGGTGTGCCCTCCCTGTCTTTCTATATATAGTGCACAGTGTATAGCATTATCACTGATCACTGTGTTTGCATCACTAGCAAAGTCAGTGTCAGTCAGTCAACTAATGACCCTCCCAGACAGTTAGTGTCAGATTGCTCACCACACTATAGCGGTTACACTATAAGTCACTGATCACCACCATTACACTATAGCATCTATAGCTGTGTAAATTTCAGTATACAGTGCCTTGAAAAAGCCTTGACATTTTCCACATTTTGTCATGTTACAACCAAAAACATAAAAGTATTTTATTGGGATATTATGTAATAGACCAGCACAAAGTGGCACATAATTGTGAAGTGGAAGGAAAATTATAAATGGTTATAAATAAATAAATATCTGAAGAGTGTGGTGTACATTTGTATTCAGCCCCCTGAATCAATACTTTGTAGAACCACCTTTTGCTACAATTACAACTGCAAGTATTTTTTGGTATGTCAGCTTTGCACATCTAGAGAGTGACATTTTTGCCCATTCTTCTTTACAAAATAGCTCAAGCTCTGTCAGAGTGGATGGAGAGCAATTTGTGAAAAACCATTTGTAAGTCTTGCCACATATTCTCAATTGGATTTAGGTCTGGACTTGGGCCACTCTAACACATGAATATGCTTTGATCTAAACTATTCTATTATAGCTTTCAAGGTGATCCTCTGCACCAGTCTCAAGTCTTTTGCAGACTCTAACAGGTTTTCTTCTAAGATTGCCCTGTATTTGGCTCCATCCATTTTCCCACAAACTCTGACCAGCTTCCCTGTCCCTGCTGAAGAAAAGCATCTCCACAACATGATGCTGCCACCACCATGTTTCACGGTGGGGATGGTGTATTCAGGGTGATATGCAGTGTTAGTTTTCTGCCACACACAAAAAAGTTACATTTTGGTCTCATCTGACCAGAGCACCCTCTTCCACATGTGTGCTGTGTCTCCACATGGCTTCTCACAAACTGCAAACTGGACTTCTTATGGCTTTCTTTCAACAATGACTTTCTTCTTGCCACTCTTCCATAAAGGCCAGATTTGTGGAGTGTATGACTAATAGTTGTCCTGTGGATAGATTCTCCCACCTGAGCTGGATCTCTGCATCTGCTCCAGAGTTACCATGGGCCTCTTGGCTGCTTCTCTGAATAATGCTTACTTTGTCCTGCCTGTCAGTTTAGGTGGATCGCCATGTCTTGGTAGGTGTGCAGTTGTGCCATACTCTTTCCATTTTCGGATGATGACTTGAACAGTGCTCTGTGAGATGTTCAAAGCTTGGGATCTTTTTTTTTTTTAACCTAACCCTGCTTTAACCACTTGACCACTGGGCACTTCAACACCCGTAATAACCAGACCAATTTTCAGCTTTCTGTGCTCTCACATTTTGAATGACAATTACTCAGTCATACAACACTGTACCCATATGAAATTCATACAAATAGAGCTTTCTTTTGGTGGTATTTAATCATCGCTGGGTTTTTTATTTTTTGCGCTATAAAAGAAAAAAGACAAAAAGTTCTGTAAAAAAAAATTTTACTTAGTTTCTGTTTTTCTTGATAAATTTTGGCGAAAATGTATACTGCTACATATCTTTGGTAAAAATAAGTACAAATCGGGGTATATTATTTGGTCTTTGTGAAAGTTATAGAGTCCACAAGCTATGGTGCCAATATCTGAAAATTGATCACACCTGAAGTACAAAAGTACAAATACCCCCCAAATGACCCCTTTTTGAAAAGAGGACATTCCAAGGTATTTAGAAAGATGCATGGTGATTTTTTTGAAGTTGTCATTTTTTCCCACAATTCTTTGCAAAATCAAAATTTTATTTTTACTTTTATTTTTTTTCACAAAATTTTCATATTAGCAGGTTATTTCTCACACACAGCATATGCATACCAAAAATTACACCCCAAAACACATTCTGCTATTACTTCTGAGTACGACAATACCACATTTGTGAGACTTTTACACAGCGTGCCCACATACAGAGGCCCAACATGCAGGGAGCAACTGCAGGTGTTCTGGAGCACCCAGGCCAATTCTGACATTTCTCTCCTACATGTAAAAATCATAATTTATTCGCTCGAAAATTACATAGAACCCAAAACATTATATATGTTTTTTTAGCAAAGAATACAATGGCGGTCGTTGCAACTTTTTATTTCACACGGTACTTGTGCAGCAATTTTTCGAACACATTTTTTTGGAAATAAAACTGTTTTGTGCTTTACAAAAAACAAAACAGTAAAGTTAGCCCAATGTTTTTTGCATAATGTGAAAGATGAAGTTACGCCGAGTAAATAGACACCTAACCTGTCACCCTTCAAAATTGCACACACTCTATATACATTTTATTTGCGTACAGTGTTGCATGACCACACAATTGCCAGTTAAATAAGCACAGTTCTAAATAGCAAAATATGGTCTGGTCATGAAGGGGGTAAAACATTCCGGTGGTCAAGTGATTAAATCAATATATATATATATATATATATATATATATACAGTATATATATTATATATAATTCCAAAGATGCACAAAGAAGCAGATACTGTATGCTTACAAGCACAAAAAAATGAAAACAGAAAAATCAAAGATGAAAATTACAAGAAAAAAATGTAAAAGTTTTATAAACACAAATATATATATAAACACATAAATACACTGACATGGCAGTTTTTCAGCTGCAGTTTAAAGGGCCAGGGCACAGACCACAGACTCCAAGAAACTCAAATCTTTAACCCATATGCCCCTATGCCCTTTTTGAGGCTTTTACAGGACAAATCATAAAATATTTTCAGTTGTATTAATCCAGTGAAAAGATGGATATTTAACCCATAAATCGTCCCTATAAAGTAGTACCATACTTTACATGCAATTATTGTGATCTATCATTCTCCTGTCACTATACCCATAGAATAAAAAATATTTCTAAAATGTTTACATTTTTCAAATGGAAGTTGGTAGGACACACACCATTATATATACCTACATTCTGTAAATGTCATGATGTAAGTACAGAGTGTGCTTTGTATATTTATTCTCTGCGCACCAAGTAGTGGACTTACTCTGTTATTACACACCTACCAATCTTTCCAATGATTGCTATTTGTGTAGAATTTCTCAGTTGCACAGCCTCTTGTACACTGAAGAAATGAATGCTTGTCAGTATGAGTGGCCTCAGTATTTATGGAAATAGACTTACGATCACTGCAAACCAAGCTTTGTACTGTGTTGTCCATTATAATACTGAGTGTATTTATTTTGATTATTGTTGATCTTTGTATTTACAGAAGTCATTACACGATTGCATATGGATTGAAACCTACTAATTTTGAATGTTTTATTGTTTCCAGTGTTGTAAATATAATTTTATTCTTTTGTTTCCTGACTATAATTCTAAACTCTAACTGTCCATTTCTTGTAATCTAGTACCAAAATGTGTTAACGTTCTGCACTACTTGATATAACTTTTAAGAGAAGTGTAAAAAGAAAACGTAATAAAAAATACAAAAATATAAAGAATGCCCATTTATTTATTGGGTGGATCCTGGTGGTCTAATTCAGCCCTTGGAATCAGATACAGTATACTTGATTTCTCCATTTGATAGTTTCCAATTACCGTATTTATCGTATAACACGCACCCCAAGTTTAGGAGGGAATATTAAGGAAAAAAACTTTTAGGAGGGAAGTTTAAGGAAAAAAACTTACATTTAAATGCCCATCATTGCAGCCTTGTCCAGTGTCCATCTGCAGCCTTGTCCATCATTGCAGCCTTGTCCATCATTGCAGCCTTGTCCATCAGTGCAGCCTTGTCCATCATTGCAGCCTTGCCCAGTGCAGCCTTGCCCAGTGCCTTTGCAGCCTTGCCAAGTGCAGCCTTGCCCAGTGCCTTTGCAGCTTTGCCCAGTGCAGCCTTGCCCAGTGCCTTTGCAGCCTTGCCCAGTGAAGCCTTGATTTAAAATTGGTGCAGAGTGGAGAGGACGAGCGCCTCGTGACAAAATACCGAAAGCCGCATGTATTTTCGGCTAGTCTCGGGCCGGCTCCTCTCGCAGTCCCGCCCACCTCCACTGATTGCGAGAGGAGCCGAGCACCGACAACATACAGAAATCCGAGTTCGGCTAGTCTCGGCTCTGCTCGCAGTCAGGGGCGGGACTGCGAGAGGAGCCGAAAATAGCCGAACTAGGATTTCTTTATGTTGTTGGCGCTTGGCTCCTCTCGCAATCAGTGGAGGTTGGCGGGACTGCGAGAGGAGCCGAGACTAGCCAAAAATAGACACGGTTTTCGGTATATCGGCTCCGCTCGCTCCCTTCTCAAAAATCAGCGGGAGATCGGCGGGGATCGCTGTATAACACGCACCCACGATTTTCCCCTGATTTTAAGGGGAAAAAAGTGCATGTTTTACGCCGATAAATTTTGTATATTCCTGTCCAAACGAACATATGGGGTACTCGCTGCAAGTTCGCCCACCGAGGAACGCCCCATAATGCACTGCAAAATTGCAGTGCATTGATGGCTGCTAATTGGCCAAAGCATGCACCTGACCTTTATGCTATGGACAATCACAGTGTGATGTGCTTTAAGAACCACGATTGGCCAAAGGGAGGGTGCCTTTGGCCAATCATGGCTCAGGAGTTAAGTCCACGCCTCAGACTGTATAAGGCTGCTGCTTACACAGCAGCCGTATATAGTGAATGAATGGAGATTAGGCAGGTAGTTAGTGTAGTGTGCAGTTAGTGCAGTTAGTGTAGTATAGTGTAGTATATATAATACAGTTAAGAGTATATAGTGCAGTCAGTGTAGTATATATAATACAGTTCCGAGTATATAGTGCAGTCCGTGTAGTATATGTAATACAGTTCTGAGTATATAGTGCAGTCCGTGTAGTATAACTAATACAGTTCAGAGTATATAGTGCAGTCCGTGTAGTATATATAATACAGTTCAGAGTATATAGTGCAGTCCGTGTAGTATATATAATACAGTTCAGAGTATATAGTGCAGTCCATGTAGTATATATAATACAGTTCAGCGTATATAGTGTAGTCCATGTAGTATATGTAGCACCCTCTAGGTAGGTAGGTTCTAGAGATAGGATTTTTATAGGTAAGCTGATTTTAGGCAGGCCTGGGCTCCTTAAATACCCAGGGTCAGCCCAGCTGGGGAGGAGTTGGTTGGGTGGAAGAGCTGGAGAAGAAGTGCTAGCTGTCTGGGCCTTTGAGGGAGCACCCCAGTCTGGTGGGGGGTGACCTTGGGCCTGGGCCTCGGGTGTGGACGGAACCCTCGTACAAACTACAGGGGTTTCCTGGACAGGAGGCACAGGAGGAGCAAGAGAGGACACCAGGAGAGAGCACTCCCAGGGAAGTCTCCAGGGAGAGGAACAGCTGGTCGCAGCCAGGAGGGCTGCTGAGTGACATCCACAGACCTGAGGGGACTGGGGAGGCATGCCTGAGAGGACTGGGAGTATGCAGTCTGGGATGGGTGCAGAACCAGAGGAATGGACTGTGGGGTCATGGGCAGAGGAGAAGGGCAGCTGCAGCCAGGAGGGCTGGCAGGGCCTGAAGAAGGATTACTGGGCTCAGTAGCCACATGTAGGACAGCTAGCAACAGAGACTTCCTGCTACAGTATAGGGACATGCTTCCCCTGCCTGCAAAGGGCAATTGCTAAGGCCTGGCGGAGCCAGTGTCAGGCCTATCCACTTTGTGGTCACTGTGCCTGAACATTAGAGAGGATACGCCATTTTTTTTATTTTGGCGCAGGGTTCCCTTAATTTCCATATCAGACCCGAAGGGCCTGGCATTGATTTTAGGGGGACCCCCATGCAATTTTTTTTTTATTTTGGTTCGGGGTTCCCCTTAATATTTATACCAGACCCAAAGGGCCTGGTATTGGACTGGGGGGATCCCATGCTCTTTTTTCAATGAGTTTTATCTATATTGCCGAGACCCAACAATTCATTACAGCCGCAATCAGTTTTAAATGACAATTTTTCCTTTACAAATGTCATTTTGCTGTGGTACTGTTCTAAACATGGGAAAATGCGCCACTTTACAGGCATACTATAGACACCCCCCAGGCACGATATTTAAAGGAATATTTAATTTTTATTGTTTCACTTTAAGCATTAAAAACATCACTGCTCCTGAAAGAACATCCGTTTAAAAAAAAAAAGTTTGCATTGATACTTTTTCCCTGGGGCAGGACCCAGGTCCCCAAACACTTTTTATGACAATAACTTCCATTTAAGCCTTTAAAATTAGCATTTTTGATTATTTATGTTTGTGTCCCATAGACGTTAACAGTGTTCGTGTGTTCTGCCAAATTTAGGGAAATTAGGGAAACTGTGAGTGGACTGTGGTGATTGTGAGTGGGTGTTGGTGATTAGGGATACTGATTGGCAGCACTGGTCTGGTGACATTGTAATTCTGTGGCGATGATCAGAGATAATGGCTGGTGGAAAGGACATACACTGATGTCAGTGCAGCCAGTTCCATATTGACACTGCACTACTCTGGTGGTGGTGGGGTGGGGGGTTATCAGGGATTTTTTTACACCCTGATTGTGTATTATGGTGATGACGAATGTACTGTATAAGCAAACAGTAACATTGTTCAGAGGTTTCATTTGATTACTATTGTGATGCCCTGATTGGTCACAGCTATCACATGGTACAGGGCCACTGTGATTGGCACTGGTACCATTCCATCAATGTGTTCAATTACATGGATCGCACAGTAGTAAGCAAGGCATTATGAATGATAGCCTTTCTTACAACTGTTCAACTGTACAACAGTTCTCCCAGGCAGGCGTGTTTCGTTGGAGACTCTATTTGACACCATTTCTCATATGGTATATTTCTACAGTATATGTTTAAAGGTGCTGGCTCTATTTTCAGAGGTCAGCAAGAGATAAATAAGTTCAGCAGGGAGCTCAAGATATACTGTAGCTCAGGCCCCCTCCACCAAGGTAAATGAATGCTGCAGACCATATGAAATCATGATTAATTTGGTGACTGCTAACTATTACAAACTACAGACTTTTAGAAAAGCTACTAAAGAGTTGGGAAATGTGATTCAGTAACTACAGCTAATGCTAGCCATTGGCAAACACACAGCTTGAATGTTACAGGAGACCTCTGCCCTTTGTATTTCTTGGACTTGCCTCTGTTTCTTGTTCAATAGATGTATGTGGTGCATAGACACCTTGGGGTTGATTTAATAAAAGTAAAAAACTATTCACTTTGCAAGGAAAGTTACACTTTGCAAGATAATTTTCCTCAGAGCTTAGTGAATGAGGTGAAGCTATGCTAACTTCCACCATCCAATCATGTACAAGCAATAATGCTGTTTTTTCTCCCCTTGCACATGATTGGGTATTCTTTGCAGAGTGAAATTCTACTACATGCACTTAGCTCTAGGAAACATTTCCTTACAAAGTGTAACTTATTTTGTAAAGTGAACAGTTTATTTGCCTTTAGTAAATCAACTGCCTTGTGTACACAAATATATATCCATCTGATCGACAAACATTTCCGGGTAGTTTCATTGGAGGATTAGATCTCTCACCAGTCCCTTTTAGATTGCTGCACCACTGCAGTACCCCCTCCTTGTCCTTGGCCCATATAACAAATTCTGTTTTGATAGTTATGCCGCGTACACGAGCAGAATTTCCGTCTGAAAAATCTTGGATGTTTTTTCCGACTGAATTCCGCTCAATCTTGGCTTGCATACACACAGTCACACAAATGCTTCCGAGCAAGCGTCAAATTGTTTCAGAGCATGCGTAGGAATTTTTCACGTCGGAATTGGTACAGACGATCGGAATTACCGTTCTAAACTTTTTCCGACCGAAAAGTTGAGAACCTGCTCTCAATCTTTTGCTGGCTGGCATTCCGCCAGAAAAAGTTTGATGGAGCATACACACGGTCGCATTTTCAGACCAAAAGCTCTCATCAGACATTTGCTGGCGGAATTTCCGTTCGTGTGTACGGGGCACCAGACGTTTAATGTACCAGTCTCCTTTTAGAAGTGTGTCCATTCTTCTCTACATCTTGCCTTATTTCGCCAGCATTAGATTCCAAGATTTTTAAAAACATTTTAGCCTGCCAATGCACCTTCTGCATTTTGGTTTTCTTTTATTAATGCTCCTATTCTCTCTTCATGTCATATTCATCTCCATCATTAATCTTTACATAAACATCATACAAGTTTGCTATTTCTTCATTTGTTTTTGTTCTCTATAGTCCATTTTTTCTCATGCACTGGGGTTGATTTACTAAAACTGTAAAGTGCAAAATCAAGGTGCAGCTGCACATTGTAGGCAATCAGCTTCTAACTTTAGCTTGTTCAATTAAGCTTTAACAAATAAAACCTGGAAGCTGATTGGGTGCTATGCAGAGTTACACCAAATTTTGCACTCTTCAATTTCAGTAAATCAACCCCACTGCTTCATAGATTTTACTCAACACCTTCTGTTCCCATACTTTAGGAATTTCCTCATATGCTTGTGTTAAACACGATGTTTTTGATCCAAGTGTTACAGTTGGTTTAATTATAGCTTTAAAAAGTTTTATCTGAAAAGTTTTGAACTGAACATCAAGAAACGTCTGTTACATTCTTTTATTCTGTATTTAATTTTGCTGCTTACATGTTCCGCTCTGTAATAATAGGCCCTATATGTTTTAATTTCATTGCTTTACACAATTTATTTCTGATTTTAATGTCTGACGTACTCATATAGATTTCTTTTCACTGATCTTAAGTCACATCCTTTTGACTTGTCTTTTAATTTAAGTAACTACATCTGTATCTTTGTTCTACTAACAAGCTCTCTGCTGCATATGCTAAACATTTAGTGTTCTGTTATACATCATATATGGTCTACTATTGACAGGTATTTTTCTTGATTTTTGTTCTTGCACTTTTACATTCTATTTTGTATCTAACTGTCATCTGGCTTTATTAGCTAATAGGAATTCCAAATTGCTGTAGTGTTTTATTTATTACTTTCCATCATACAGTTACACAATAAGCTTGACAAAAGACACTATTCCAACCAGTGACATACTGTAGTTTCATAGGCTTGTTTGTAACCAAAAAAAATTAGTGTGATATAAGTGATATTATATTCACCACATTTATTTTCTGAAAATGATGTTGACCACCTCCCACAATCTCTTCAACGTGACAATTGTTAAATATCATTTTCTATTTTTTCTCTATTTCCATTCTTCTATAATGTTCCTCCTTTTATTCTTCAATTATTAGTTAAACCTCCATAAAGTCATCCCTCCTTGTTTTATCTTTTCTGAATGTACATCATCCTCTCCTGGCACGTAATTGCTTTTCAGTTGTTTGATGACTTTTTCCACTTCTTCATAAAACAGGAGTTCCTATTCTGTCCCTAGACCATAATATAAGATGTATGTAATGTTTTTTGGTTCTACATTTGTTTATATAATTCTTCCTAGAAAGTATTCAGCCCAGTAATCCTATAGTGTCTTCTCATTCCCAATTAGGTTTAATTTTTATCTCTACACATTTGTAATTAAAACCTTTCTTTTCAAACAGGTCCTCTATTCTATGGAACTTTTTTGTGCTTTTTAAAAACCCTTTATTCCTACAATTTTTATTTATCATTCTGCTTTTCCTCAGTAAGTTCATCTAAGCTTGCTATTGTTTTCTAAAGTTTTAGATTTGTCCCTATTCCTTTTTTATTCTTCTTTTCTACACTCCTCATCAAAGCAATCTTCTTTCCTTCGTAAAGTTTAATATCCAAGAACTTATTTTTCTTCAGATTCTATTATTCTATTTTTTCTTCTATCTATCGGTATATTTTATTATTTTCTGCTGTCTTTCCTGTATTTGTTGTTCACTATCTACACTTTGTGTCTGCATATGCTTATAATTGCCTCTTGATATTTATGCAATATTGTTCCATCTGTGTTCAGCATAATAACATCAGATCTCTTTGTACTCCTTATTGTGATGCAATTTTTTTTTCTGTATTTAGAAAGGACATTACAATGATTTGAATCATAGTCAGCTCTTTTCATGCTTTGGACATCCATTGTATCTATTGCATGTTTTCTAGAAGTTAGAGAGTGAGCTGTTTACTTTATGTTTACTTTTAAAATGTAGGAAACAGTAAGACCATGTTGTTAATTTATAATCCTCTTATTTTCTGATTTTAACCTTCATAACACCTTACAGTACTTTAACAGCATACCAGCTATTTTATGTTTTTTTCCTCATAGAATCTTAAAGTGGCACTAAACAATATCCTTATTCTCCAAAAAAAAATAAAAAAATAAATCCATACACATCCACTACCTAATGACCCTGTAATCTATTTTTCATGAAATTATTTTTACTGTGTTTTTCTGCCTCCTTGTAATGTCCTACATGAGCTCCACACCTCCCCTCATTGTCATTGGTTTGTAACAAGCAGTGCACATTAGTTGAGGTCATGTGTACTGCACACAAGCAAGAGGGGGGACCATGGAGAACAAACATAGCCACTGGCTAACAGGAAGTCAGATCACAACAGCAAAAAAAAGGAATTTGGAGATTTGGAGGCGGCTGAGAGCAATAAAAGATACTTTTGTAAATTAAAATACATACTTGAATGTCGTTTTTTTAACCAGATTTTAGTGTCACCTTAAGCATTGTGTGGGCTCTATATATACAAGGCCACTATCGTCTAATCTTTAAACAGGCTTGTGCCTTATCAGTATAGAGCCTCTCTTTTTAAGCATCAGAAAGATTACTTTTATATAGAAGAAAGTTGTTATCCTAATATCCAACACACAACTAAGGCAACAGTTTTGGTGCAAGTAATGTAAATAGTGTAACAAGTAACACAGCTCCATGATCTCATCTCTTATTTTCCTCTGTTTTACATGTACTGCACATTGCAACCTTTAGCTTATGTGGGAGTTCCAGCTATTGCTTTCAGCTTCTCCCCCTCTCCATTTCCCACAAGGATTTAGGTATCACCCCTACTTAGCCCATCAATATGGGTCTATCACAACTATTGTCCAAGCACAGCTACGTGTGGCATTGCCATCTTATACACTTATCCCCAACCCCCCTTTTACTACTCACGAGTCACATTGGTACTAGATGCACTTCTGCCTTCATACCTATATATACAAAACCTTTACCCTGTACTACTCCTTGTGACCAATTGAATATATGAGCCCAATGGCACACAGCCTAACAGGGCTGGCAATGATTTACTAAAGACGCATAGGCGGTTTTCTTATCTTAGCAGAAAATACCAGATCATGTGCAAGGAAAACAAGCAAACAAAAAAAGAAAAAAAAACACATCATTTTTGCTTGCACATGATTGGATGAAGAAAGCCAGCAGAGATTTACCTCATTCACTAATCTAAGGGAAAAAGCCCTTGCAAATTAAACAACCTATTTGGCTTTAGTAAAAAAGCCAATTTTTGCTAGGAAGCCCTGTGCAGGACACGTTAATCTATATCTTATTCATAAACTTACTGACATCTGGTCAAAATGAACTGACCTATGCAAACTACACAGCAGGAAAGAGAAAGTTTGACTGTCAAGACAGGAGTAATAAATCTTCACAGTGTTATCTTTTAACCTCAGTAACTATATAAAGCTTTAATATAAATCCCTGCAAGTGTTTAAGAGTGAGCTAGATATTTAATTACCTTATTTTTTTTGGTCTCTTACAGTTGTATAGAGAACATTGTTCATAAAATTGTGACATTTATGTTTTATAACATTTTGCAATGCTATCACCTTCAATGTGTGCTTCCCTTCATAGCTACGAGAACTTTGTAGAATTAAATGAATGGAGAAATTGATATGAATGCCAATTTTCCTTTTGCCTACACTTTAAAGCTAAACTCCAGGATCTAGCTAACTTGGAAAATGTAGATCCCTTTCTCTTAAGCCCCATACACACGGTCGGACAATCCGCGGACCAGGTCGGTCGGATCCTGTCCGTCATACTTTGTCCGATGTTGGTTTTACGTACACACGGTCGGACAAAGTTGTCGGAAAATCCGATCATTCTGAACGTGGTGACGTTTGTTGCCTACGACGGGACTACGTAGAGGCTAGTAGCCAATAGCTTTGGTCTTGTAATGTGATCTGAGCATGCGTAGCACTTTGTCCGGTCGGACAACCGTACACACGATCGGATTTGGTGTGATCGGACCGTGTTGTCGGCAAATCTATCCAGCAGGAGATAAGACTTTGTCCGTCGGACAATCCGACGTACACTGTCCGATGGTGCATACACACGGTCTGATTTTTCAACAACATTGTCCGATCGGACAGAATCCATGAAAAAGTCCGACCGTGTGTATGGGGCTTAAGATATATTAAACGACAACACAGTTTAAATCATATTGCCTTACTTTTCTTGCAATCCAACATTTTCAGTCCCAGTGAAGTTGCGAGATCCTTTGAAAAGACTGTTCCTTTCCTGGCACTGGGAGGAGGACTTTCTCTCTTGCTCTACATCACACCCGAAGCAAGGAAAAAGGACTACATTTCCGATAATGCAAAGGGAAATGCAGGAAATGAGAGGCAGCATGTGCAGGGAACCTGTGGAGGAGAGCGGAGGGTGAAGTTGGTGCTGAAGACTGTATCTCATGCACGCCCACCTAGCCAGCCACTATCCTAATATGCACAGTGGGAGGCTCAGACCCAGAGTCCCAGACTCCTGTGTCCTCCCACTCCCACTACAGTGAGCAAGGACGCAATTATGTCACTTTTTGCTGTAAAAAAACAACAGCAGGACAGAAACAAGACTGGCGGTGAGGGGGATACACAGCACAGCAGCAGTTTAGCAACATGTATATTACACGGAATAAAGCCATGATTTAAAAAATGCACCATGGTTTTCTCTAGCAGGGCACAGTGGGGGAAAGAAAGAACAAGCATTTTATATTAACATTTCTGCCCGGAGTTCACTTCACTTTGTTTTTATTGAGATGATAGTATACAACTCATAAACAAAAAGGCCCTTGGGCCCATTCAGCACATGTTTTCATTTTACATACAAATGAAAAAGGAAGGTACAGTTGTTATAATAACTAGAGGAATACTGCTAACCAGTACTTAGAACAGAAACATATAGAATAGACAACTGCACTTAGTGAACCAATAGAACAAAGGTATGTTGGCACACAGCAAACAATCAGAATTAAAAGAAGCATTTCAGAGAACATCATGAGAGAGGATCATAAATTGTATTGTGGCTTAGAACATAACATGTCATTGGTTCACAAAAAATTGTGGTGTAATGACCTCTAGCTTACAGTCGTCTATGAGGAGGGGGAATATCCCCTTAGTCTGGCTTAGCGAACAGAAAAAAAGTGGTTAGAAGAAGAGAAAAGGGAGACAGAAAAAAGGAAGGGAGAGAAACTGTAGAGCAGAGAGGAAAGTATGGGTAAGGGAGCAGAGAGAGAACCCCCCGCACAGTGGGGGGAGGTTAGGGGGAAGGGTAGACCCTGCAGGCCTATAGCAAAAGCAAAATATGCAAAAGCTCCAAAAAGCATGATGTCAGCTGGGAGGGTTGGAAATGATTGAGACAAGGTTGCCAAGTACACAGGAACCTGTTGTATGTGCCATTAAGGATTTACCCTGAGTTTTACATGTATCATTCATATATTCATTATACCTTGTACGCAAAGCCTAACCTTGTCAAAGCTAAGTACTGGTGACTTCCACGCCCTCGCTATCATTTGTTTTGTTGCCATAAAGATATCCACAGACTTTTGACCTTAGGGCATGTCCAACAAATATGTGTTATATCTCCCAGATCTAGACAACCTTGAAAACAAGAGGAGGGATAGGTAGGGAGGCAGAGCAAGATCCATGTGCGCTTCACCAATGGAAGCTCTGAGGGCTATCCATCCCAAGAGGGAAAAGGGGACAGTTCAATATCTGCATCTGTGGCAGACAGTGGGATATTAAACCGGCCAAGTATTTAATGGAGTCCCAAATTGCTAAGGTGTGCATCAGAATTGGGTTAAGGGCTTTGGGCAGTAATGAGGGTGGAATCCAAGGGATAGAGGATAGGGGGATAGAATCAGTATCCAGTATATCGATAGATGTCCATTGGGGCACCAATTTACCCGCATGTAATTGAGCAAGCGGTGAAATTTGGGCAGCTTTATAATAGTACGAAATGTTAGAAACCCCAAAGCCATCCTGATTTTTATGTTTGTATAACAAATGCTGATTCTGACGTGGTCTAACAGAGCCTCAAATAAACTTCAGGGCCAGGTGTAGGAAGCAGAGTACAAAAGATAGTACCAAAACGGGGAAGACACAAAATTGATAAAACAGTTTTAGGAGGAGGAAAATCTTCACTGCATGTATACAACCCATCCAGGAAATACCAGATGCTTCCCAGGAATCAAGCAGTTGGGTGAGAGATTTTATGAGAGGTGGGTAGTTGGCTGATTATAACGAATGGTAAGAAGGTGTGAGATTAATACCTAAGTATGGGAGGGAAGTGGACCAGTGGGATGGAAATTGAGATCATATAGAATTATATATACTATTGCTCAGGTTTACATTAAGTGCTTGTGATTTTGTTTGATTCACGTGGAGACCATATACAGAATACAAAGAATACAGAATACTTTATTAATCCCAAAGTGAAATTGGGATAGGGAGGCGAATCTCTGCAAAAGAAGGAACAGATTAGGCAGTGTGCTATGACATATAATAAAATGTTGTCTGCAAATAAAGCTGCTTTATGCGGCACACCTGCCATGTCAACTCCTGATATATTAACATTCAACCGTGTATGTGCTGCCAAAAGCTCTAGCGCAGCAAGGGAGACAGGGGGCAGCCCTAACATGTGCAACAGCACATAGGGAAAGAAGACTCGTACCCATAATATCAAACCAATGCTAAAGGTACACTGTAAATCAATCCAAGCTAAAAAAGACTTCCCAAAACTCTATGCTTTATAGCAGCACGCAGGTAAGACCAGGGCAGTGTGTGGAATTCCTTCTGTATATCCAATGATAGCAGCATCAACTGCTGGGAGAGTTATTTTGTTAGGTGAACAAGCAATATTGTCCATTGAATGTTGTCAGCAGATTGTCGTAGGGGGACAAAGCCCACTTGGTCTTTGTGAACCAGTTCATGAAGGATTTTATTTAAGGGATTGGTGAGGTAATTAATTAGCCAATTAATAATAAGACATCATTTTTATGTCTACATTTAGTAAAGAGATGGGTGGAAATTAACCCAGGATTGGGTGACTTTATCCGGCTTGGGAAATGTCATGACATCTTTTAGCATATTAGGGCTAAAGGTTTTCCCATTCTTAAGACTATTAAGCATAGTCACAAAACGTGGGACTATTATATTGGGAAGTTTTTTTTATAGAACAGGGCCATAAACCCATCTGGTCCTGGGCACTTATTAGTTTTCAGCTCCTTAAAAGCCTGGCGAATCTCCTGCTCTGTGACATCTGGTTCTAAGGCTTTGCATTGAGCCGCCTTAAGAGTTGATAAAGAGGATTCTTTGAGGAAGGTATCTAGGTCTCTAGAAGGTTGTTCTCTTGAAGGAGAATATCATTTCACCAAATGATACCAAGGATTTTCACCAGGTTAGAGGTCAGGACCTGGAATCTTGTTCTAAGAGAGATAGCCGGTTTTCTAGGAACAAACTGTTTTAATTTGATAGCCAGCATCATTCCTATCCTAATACCATTCATGTAAAACTTTTGTTTTGTCCACCGAAGGTGGTGTTAAGCTCTCTCAGTCAGACAAAGATCCACAGATATATAGCAGTTTCTTTGTACCATTTTTATATATATTTGCAGTTACATGTATGATATGTATTGTACTTTAGCACTGGTATTGTAGGTTTGTGCTTGGATGTAACATTTCAAGACATTGACAGCACTGATCACTGAACATGACCTTCCAGTAGGGAATGGTGGACATATGAGCACTCATTTATATATGTTCATAGTGGACACCTTTTTATGTATTGGAATATTTCCTATAACATGTTATATATATTTGTATTACTATTTTAGCAAAAAAACACGTATTTTGGAGTTTAGTACATGCAGCAGTGCAACATACAGAATATTTTTAATTTTGTAACACAAATAGGGACCCCATTAGTCCAATTACAAAAAGGGGGCATGGGTCATCCGAGAAAGAGCCTTTAAAGGAAATATGTGTGTATCCAAAGAGACTCCATGCACATGAGGTATATAATGGCGCATTGATAAATTACGTGATGTTATCTGAAATTAGCTCTTGAACAATGCATTATCAAGCAATAATGCAAAACAAGTACCTTTAAAACATCCAAAGTTGGAGTAAATTACTCATACACAGGGTAAAGAATTACAACACCTGCCAATGTGGGCAAGGCCTCTGAATATTCCACAATGTGGTGGTAGGACACTCCATGGCCCAATTTAGTCAGGATGGGGGAGGAATAAATGGAGGAGAGATTATGGTGGGGGGCTCTAAGGGAAAGGGAGGCAGGGGAGGGGAGAAGAGAGGGATAGGAGGGGAGGCAGGGGAGGGGAGAGGGATAAGGGGGGCAAGGAAGGAGGTAAAGGGATTGGAGTTGTGCTCCATACATACAAGTACAGTCCAGCATAATGTAAACAGGAAAATGGAACTATAGACACCAGGTAATACAGAGCAATACAGAGTGTGAAAACAAAATAATATCAAGTAAGCCAGAGGCACGGGGGAAGATGGACAGGGAGGCCCAACCAGGGCACATCACCAGCCTGCCTGAGTGTGCAGTATTGGAAACAGTTATTTGTTAGTAATGAATGAATATATCATCTGTGAAAGTCTTAACATCTCTAGCAGTGATCGAAAGGCAATCGGCTAATGTTGTGCAGAGATCATCCGGGAAGTTGTTGGGTGGTGAGAAGGAAGCGCTGGAGAATAGAGAGGCCAGAATAAAATGCCATTTTAACAAGCTGATATTTACTCCATCAAATGTGTGTGCTATATTCATTCATTACTACCAAATAGCTGTTTAAAAATACTCTACACTCAGAGGGAACCCTGCCAAGTCTCAAAACAGCAATCTGCTTGACTGTGGAATGTCTGAGAGTGGAGAACCTGGAATGCCTGAGAGCATTAAGAGCAGCTGTACGGGGCTTTCTGCCCAAATGTACGCTGTTAAGGCCAAAGAGAGCGATGCCACTGAGATGAGGCTAGTGTTGGAGAGTGAAACTCCGCAGGGATGTCCAGGCCGATATTCTGTAGGCAGTTCCGAAGGTCCACCAGAGAGGTGGCCTTGTAGTGGGCATCTTGGTATTTGAACATTAACATAAAAGGAAAGCCCCATCAGTACCTGATGTTGTTGGACTGTAGGACATGAAGGATGGGTTTCAAAGTCCTGTGTTTCATGATCATAGACTGGGCTAAGTCAGTGCAAATCGGATAGGGATGCTCCTTGAAATATCGGTTATGTGGGTCTCTTGGGGGCCTACATCATTGCTTCTTTGGTGCAGTAAAAATGGAATTTCAGGATTATGTTCCAGGGGGGAGGAGGGCGTCAGGTTGTTTGTGGGTGAGGGCACAATGAACCTGGTCCATTTCCAGGTGGTCAGTTGGTATGAGCCATGGAGGTCAGTAATGCTTTTAGGCAGCCCCTGGATCTTGATATTACTACGTCTGGTCCTATTCTCATTGTCTTCGAGTTGGGGACGGTATGTAGCAATCTCGCTCTGAAGATTCTCTATGTTCATTTCATGAGCATCTAACACTGTGGTAGCAGCATGCATTCTTGTTTCCATGAGGGCTAACCTTGGTCCTTCAGCTCTTTTTTAAATTCCACCGTCAGTTTCTCTGCAGTAGTAGCTAATCCCTCCCTCACCATGCCCCAGATCTTGTCCAGCCAAGAGATGTTTGGTTCGCTGTCTTGCAAGTGCAATACTGAGGGGGAATGTTGCAGGCTACTTGGGGAGTCCCCGTAGTCCCCCATAGAGTGTTGCATGTCTTCATCCTTTGGTGGGTTCGGCGCCATCTTGGCCACTGGGCACAGCTGGGGTTTTTGGGTCTGCCACTGCTTTGGATTTTATCTTGTCTGGCAGTCGCATGGTGGATAAAGGAGCGCAAGAGTTTTACAGTCTTGTCAGTGAGGTTTCTGGAGTTTGCTTGCTAATGCTTACTGTGCGGGGAGCTAAATTATCACCCGGGATGTGCAGAGTGGGTCTAGAATGTCTCTATTTCTGTCTGCATGCACCCCCCTAAAGATTATTTTTAAGTGATAAATGAAATAAATCAGTGAGCTTATACATACTATCCAGCAAACACTGCAGTTATACTAAAAGTCAGTGTTCTTGATAAATTCTGTATAATGCCAGGATCCAGGGCATGTGAGAAGTGTACTTCCTGAAATCTATGCTTTGTAAGTTGCTCTCTCTCCCTCTGCAGCACCAATCTCATTCACACTTCCAAGGCAGGTTTAAATCTAATTGGTGGCTGTGAACAACTTTCTGTATGAGAGAGAGTACACTGCAGAAATGGATGGTAGCTAAAGTAGTTTAGTGTGGATGTTACATTGCAGAATATCTCTGCTTTGTTATTTTATACTTTATTAAAAAAAATATGAATTTCTGGAACATGAATATTTTAAGGTTTAAGCCCCATTGGGACTATTACTGCAATGCCATTTTACCGCCAAAGCTAGTTTGTGTATTATAGGTGAGTATTGTATAAACCTGACAGGGTGATAGACAATAGAGTTTTTTTTATTTCCACTCAGGACGCAATCTGCATTGAATTTCAGTGTTTTCCGGGGGCCACATGTGGCCCGCAACCTCCTTCTGTGGGATGGTGGATTGGCAAGCCCAGATCATGGGTTGCAGACCCGCCATCCCAGACCATCTGTGTTGTTAATGAAGCGGGCAAAGCAAGCAGCTGTGGAGCAGAGCTGTATAAGCTGATGCTTCCTGTATAGCGCTGTCTCCTGCCACAGGCGGAGTGATACCAAATGCACTCAGCATGTGATAACTGAATGGAAGACTGTTATTAAAGGTCAGTTCATTACTAAAATTGCAGTGTATGTATGGGCATATCTGTGCAGTGGTTGCTGGGCTGCTTTCAAACTGATCCGCAGGTGCAGTGCACCTTCAGGTTACCTGCATTGAGCCATAGACTTCTGTTATTACCTGCGGGTTTGGTGTGCTTTCAGAAAGAGCACCACCCCTGCATGATATAATAGAAGTCTATGGAAAAGTGTAGCTAACCTGCAGGAAAGGCCCCTTTCACACAATCTATCTGACCCAATCGGAACCTCCATTCACCTCTATGAAATGGCAGATGTAAACAGATTCACTAAAAAAAAAAAAAAAAAAAAAACAGAAGGGGAACAATCCCCTTCCGTCTGGGCGGAGCGGATCACCCATAGAGTAGAGTGGGCTGTGTCTGTGTCAGCTCTGCCCGGACCTGTCATCCACCTGCTCTGCTCATTATGGCCCACGACCGGTTACCAAGTGGCCCTCGCTCTTCAAAAGGTTGGGCACCCCTGACATATACAGTTATATTCAAGCAGTCTTAACTGCTTGCTCTTTGCAAGTGTCAGTATGCCAGTGAAAAGCAAACATGAAACAAATGGTGCTGTTATGCTTAGCATACTATAGAATACAGTAGTGATATACAATAGGTTTAGCAGCGGTCCACCTGCTGGTTACCATTGAATATAAATGGTCATATGTTTCCAAATTTAATATATTTTGGTATTAAATAATGACAAAAATTTGCATTTGAAAACTTCAATTGAACCCAAGGTTTTGTTTTGCACATTAATTTATATTTAAATTCTGCAGCATTTTGCCTTTTGCAGGAGCAAATCTAACACACATGCAAACTAGAGTCATCTTTCCCTACAAATACTTTTTGCTAGGAAATTGTACCACCCAAATAAAGCCATATAGATATGAGAAGGACGTTCAAATACTGCAAATGATTTGAAATTTAATACACAATCTATATATTAAGCTTCTGTAGCTCCCTCTAAGGGGCATTCTTTCCACTAACCTCCTGTGTAAGAGAAATTCTTCCTTCCACTGATCACCAATGTAAGGGGAGTCTCCTACCCTAACCATCAAAGTAGGAGAGCATTTCTCTACTTACCATTAATGTAAAGTGAACTTCTTCACTGACAATACTGGTTCTTTGTAAAATCTGCAATTCAACCTAAAAATGCAACATAAATAGGGTGAATCAGTAGCGCTAGTGAACAAAATGGTAAATAAATACTATGCAAATAAATATTGTGCAAATATATAAGCAGTGCTATATAAATATCAAAGTCCAAAAATAGTAGTGTATAATTGACTCAACGTATAACTGACTCAATAGCAGCAGTGTATCTATTTCTCTTAGTGACAAGTGAAAAAGATCATAAACATATAAAGTCCAGACTGTAAATAAATAAATAAATAGGTAAGTGATTTTCCAAGTGTCTTCAAACAAAGTTTCAAACTTGAGTCTTCTAACTGGCTTGAATCTGCCACCACACCACGTGTTTGTGATCACACTCCCTCTGAAAGGCCCACTCACCAGCTCACAAGGCCTCACACTCTCGTGTTTGGCAGCAGCGTGTTTTACCCACTTCAGGGGTTAATATAGGACAGCTTGCTTGATCCGTTTAACTGATTCACTTCCGATCAGAGGTTGGTTTGCAAAATGTTGAATAAATTCTTTTATAGATGAGAATTCATTGAATCCAAACTTAAGACTTGTCCCACATTGGTAGACTTGAAAGTGTTTCACCGAGTCCTTGGCCCTTACTGACAATGAGTACACGTTGGCCTTGGAGTCACTTTTCCTCAACAGATAACTGCCATCCTGTCCATTGGTAAGCAAAAGAGCTTCTGCTGAATGTCGGGTCAGATTCTCATGAAACCACCAAATCCTCCACGCTGGGTCTTCAAGACCATAGGCCTGCATTGGACGTGATGATGCCAAAGGATAGTTCACCACTGGAGCATGAGGGAGCGCCATCTCCCTAAATACTGGTTCTTTGTCAGTTTACAGCGCCTAAGGGCTCCTTTCAGATTCGACCTCCGGGCCAATCCTGACCACACCAACCATCACAGCCCTGCCAAAGGGGGGGGGGATTTCCCTTGAAAGATGTTGCCTCTACTCACCACTTATGAACTGTGAATTCCAATAAATGTCTTTAAGAATAACCTCATATGTCACGAGATATATTGTATATCGAGAGCGCCTCTACACCCTTTTGCATTTATCTTATGTATCCATTTTCCATCGCTATCAAAGAAGCATCAACCAAGACCCTAACAAGGCTCACCTACATCTTGCCTTCAACGGCCACGTTCCCCTATAAAGAAATATGTATATTTCTTTATAGTGGAACGTCGCCGCTGAAGGCAAGATGTAGGTGAGCCTTGTTAGGGTCTTGGTTGCTGCTTCTTTGATCTGAGATACATCTCAGATCACCTCCGGGGATACCAGACTGCACACTAGTTCAGTGCTGTCTCACCCACATTGGATACCATCAATGTAAGAGGGCACTTCTCCACTGACCATCAATGTAAGAGGATATTTCTCTACTTGTGATTGATGCATGGGGAACTTCTTCTCCGATCATCATTGTAAGGGGGAACTTCTTCACTTCACTTCTTCACTAACCACTATTGCAAGGGGCCCCACATTGACCTCAGTGTAAAGAGGCACTGCAAATTCCACTCTGTGTGTATTTTGATTTCTCAACTTTAATTTTATTATTCTTATCAGTTAATGACTGCAACTTAAAAATATTTTATTTTACACTTAAAAAATGAAGGATTATACCCTTTGCCGTAAATAGGAAATAACCACAAAAATTCTATGCAGAGGAAGAGTAAGAACATATTTTTTAACAAATACTACCTACATAGCAGAGTTCTATATAAAAAAAAAAAAATAGATGTTCATTCATCATCTTCTTAAGTACTGTCTAAATACTGTAATTATCTGAAGGATATATCTCCTGAAATATAATGGTATAAAATCTTTCCTGTGCTCTGGGAAGGGGGAGGTAGAATGAGAGGAGTCGACAATCTGGGTGTGTTTGATTTATTTGCATTCATTCTGCCGAGCATAAGGATCATTATATGTATGCTCAGGTGGATTTGTGCCAAGCATATAAAATGAACATTGCAAGACTTGTCACAGTTGGTCATTAGTGCACATTAATCTTATTAAACACTACTGTGATCAAGAGAATGACATCGCCCAACAAATTTTAGTTTCAATTTACAAGGTAATTTCCTCCACTTGTATAAAGGCTCTCCCTAACCCTAATGGCAAGGCTTAGCAATATATTACTGTCAACCACTGATGGGATGTCACGAAGTTTATTTTCAAAAGAGAAGAACTACAGTAGCTGGAAAGAGGTAATGCCAACAAATGGTATCTGATAGTGCTTTTAGCATGGTTAATATATTTTGTTTTAATTCCTTTATTTATGTTGTCAGAAATTGTTCTAACATTTAAATGTATACAAATGTACATAAAATGGAAGTGATATTTCCAGCATTGTACACATCTCAGACAATATAGGAATTATAAGTCCCTGATGCACCCAGTATTATGACAGACCATATTTTCCAAAACAGCAACTTGAAGGTAAAGTGGAAGTCCAGCCTAGTCCTCACTAAGCTTTAAAATTCTCCCACACCCTTTTAAATCCTATCATATCTACCCTGTGAAATGTGTATACTTGCCTAATCTGAGAGCAAATAGGTTTTAGAAGGGGTGGGAGTAGGGAGGTTTAAGCTTAGTTAAGAAAAAGGCTGAACTTCCAATTTAAGACAAAGATCAAGATGACTATGTAACCTGCCATGACATTTGAAATAAAATAAGAAGATTCTCATGTAACATAGTAATTGTAAGAATTTTGGTAAAAAGTCTCCTTCTAGGTGTATATAAATTTGTTTGTGTGTGTGTGTGTGGGGGGGTCGGAGGCAAACATACAGCGGGAGTAAACAGAGTGTGTAAGATGTCTGGGGCTCCTAAGAAGGGTAGAAATGAAACTATGCAGGGACAATGCAATGGGGGTATACTGCTTTCCAGAGGGTCAACCTTTGAAATGGGACATGTATCAGTGAATGCCAGATACTGCGGAGGGGAAGGTCAATTCAGGTATCACTGAACTGCTAAGCAGACAAGACCATGGGGTTGAATTATTACATTCTTTACCAAAAGTTCCTTACATATCACTCACATTTGCCACAACACCCAATCCCTATAGATAAAATATGTTGCAGGCATACACTGGTTAGGTCTATTATCACAGATCTTAATAAAACTGCCCTGCTGATGGATCCTTTTACACTATTATAGCCTCTTTATCCATCCTCTATCTCTATCTTAATTCTTGTAGTAAAGCCCAATCCTGTGCTCTATGTCTCTAGTAAATTAGGAAAAGCCTAGTACACACTATCTGAAAACTGACAGCTCAGATCAGCTCAGGAAAACTGACAGCTCAGGTCAGACCCACTGTACTAAAGATCCAACGTTATTACAGCGATCTCCCCTGCTGAGCTATTGTGTTCTGAAAGAGCCCCACCACCAGAATACTCCAGTCAGATACCAATGGCTGTGAGTGCTGATCGAGAACCAGTCGGCTGCTGGTTTTCCAGCATGCTTCTGTCGGACCGTTTGCCACACACAGCCCGAATGTCGGACGTTTTTTATTGAACGGGCCCGACATTCGGCCAGTGTGTATTAGGCTTAAGCCTTGTTATTTATACTTTTTCTGCTACTTGACAATTTCACACTGCTGTGTCATCTGTGGTCTTTTAACTCTTGTAGTAAATCACCTGCCTGTTGTTTCTAGTACATTTTGGACAATACTTCCTCATAAAAAGTGTGCTGCTGATCGCAATTTTTGTTGTTGATTTTTTGTTTTTTAATATAACATTTAGCTTAGCGTGATTAGAGCACATCAAACAGTTGTTGCTGACAGTCCGTCTAAGAGGTACCTTTTTTGTAGCACCTAAACTGAATCCTTTGAAAAACAAATTTTAAAACACAGTGCAACCAAAACACAACACACTCTCATTCCAGGTTATAAATAGTCAGCTTCCCAGTTACAATTGTAAAAACCTGATTTCTCCCAAACTGTATAATTTTTCCATTCCATTTGCTATACCCCAACATTCCTCCCCACCATAAGCACCCAGACCCCCCATCCTCCTATGTAATCATCAAAAATATGGTTCAAGAGTTTCCTGTGAGCGATCACAGAACCTAAGGTATATTGCTCATCAGAGTGGATCCTGTCAAAATCAGAAAATGAGGATGCAAAGTGTTTGTTCACCACAGATCCTCAAAGTGCTGCATGATGGGCTACTCTGAGATTGTGGCTGAAAATCCCCTAATTGTACCCTTGTATCAGGGAGGGGTGAAACATCCCCATTGATACCTCCATGTGTTCCTCCTCCTCACTGCCATCCCACATCTCAACCCTCTTTCTTACTGCCAGCTCCCCAGTACACACTACTTTAAAATAACACAAGCTGATTGCAGATGTGAACATTAGGGGCAACTTGGGTAACAGTGATCCCAGAGTAATTATGATTGTTGTTAAATACAAGAAAGAGAGATGTAGGTATGGCAAGAACACTAAATGTCAATTGGGCTAACTTTAATAAGCTGTGCTTTCTACTGTACCATCCTCTGGGGGAATCAGGGATAGAAAAAGATCTGAGGATACATGTACCACAGACTCAACAAAAGCATGCAATGCTAGGATGCAGCTAACAAAGTCAGCAGACTAATACAGTATCTCACAAAAGTGAGCACATACCTCACATTTTTGTAAATATTTTATTATATCTTTTCATGTGACAAAACTGAAGAAATGACACTTTGCTACAATGTAAAGTAGTAAATGTACAGCTTGTATAACAGTGCAAATTTGCCATCCCCTCAAAATAACTCAACACACAGCCATTAATGTCTAAACCGCTGGCAACAAAAATGAGTACACCCCTAAGTGAAAATATCCAAATTTGGCCCAGAGTGTCAATATTTTGTGTAGCCACCAATATTTTCCAGTACTGCCTTAACCCTCTTCGGCATGGAGTTCACCAAAGCTTCACAGGTTTGCATCTGGGATCCTCTTTCACTCCTCCATGATGACATCACAGAGCTGGTGGATGTTAGAAACCTTGCGCTCCTCCACCTTTCATTTAAGGATGCCCCACAGATGCTCAATAGTGTCTAGGTCTGAAGACATGCTGGGCCAGTCTATCACCTTTACCCTCAGCTTCTTTAGCACGGCAGTGGTTGTCTTGGAGGTGTGTTTGGGGTTGTTATCATGTTGGAATACTGCCTTGCGGCCCAGTCTCTGAAGGGAGTAGATCATACCCTGCTTCAGTATGTCCCAGTACATGTTGGCATTCATGGTTCCCTCAATGAACTGTAGCTTCCTAGTGCCGGCAGCAATCATGCAGCCTCAGACCATGATACTCCCACCATAATGCTTGACTGTAGGCAAGACACACTTGTCTTTGTACTCCTCACCTGGTTGACACCATCTGAACCAAATAAGTTTATCTTGGTCCCATCAGACCACAGGACATGGATTACTGGAACCCTGCCTGTCTTCAGCAAACTGTTTGCATGGTTTCCTGTGCATCATATTTAGAAGAGGCTTACTTCTGTGATGAAAGCCATGCAGACCAATTTAATGCAATGTGTGGCGTATGGTCTGAGCATGACACCCCTTAAACCCCTGCAGAAATGCTGGCAGCACTCATATATCTATTTCCCAAAGACAACCTCTGGATATGAAGCTGAGCATGTGCACTCAACCTCTTTGGTTGACCATGGCGAGGCCTGTTCTGAGTGGAACCTGTACTGTAAAACTGCTGTATGGTCTTGGCCACCATGCTGCAGCTTAGTTTCAGGGTTTTGTCAATCTTCTTATAGTCTAGGCCATCTTTATGTAGAGCAACAATTCTTTTTTTCAGATCCCCAAAGTTCTTTGCCATGATTTACTATGTTAAACTTCCAGTGGCCAGTATGAGGCAGTGAGAGTGATAACACCAAATTTAACACATCTGCTCCCCATTCACACCTAAAACCTTGAAACACTAATGAGTCACATGACATCGGGGAGGGGAAATGGCTAATTGGGCCCAATTTGGACATTTTCACTTAGGGGTGTATTCACTTTTGTTGCCAGCGGTTTAGAAATTAATGGATGTGTGTTGAGCTATTTTGAGAGGACAGCAAATGTACACTGTTATACAAGCTGTACACTCACTACTACTACAAAGTTTCATTTCTTCAGTGTTGTCACATGAAAAGATATAATAAAATATTTACAAAAATATGAGGGATGTACTCACTTTTGTGGGGTACTGTATCTCTGCATCCCTGAGAAAGAGGAAATAAAGTGCACTATTAGCACTTGCATGTGAGTGGATGCACGGCACCTGGGAGGAGTATGGAAGAAAAATGCCTTGTAATCCACTACACTACCTTCTGCACAAAAAAAAACAGATCCTCAGAGCCTCTACAGACTGCCTCTTTCAGATGTTTTCCTTAGAAAGTAAAAACACTTTTACTGATTTAAACTCCAACCCTAAGCATTTGCAATCCTGTTAATCATAATCGGTTGTGAGTAATTGGATCATTGCCACCACAAAAAAAAAAAAAATCTATGCATGTATATATATCACTTTGAACCAGTTTACAGAGCTGCCCAATATCGAACCTTTCGTTATTTTAAAAAGAAGATCATTTTTGGCATTAGCACTACAGGGAAACTAAAACTTGGCAATAAAATTCAAACTGGTTAAACATATTTTTTTTTCCTCAGAAATCTCAGCAAGCATCACATCTCTCAAAAGTGACTAGTGGAAATAAAAAGCAATTAAATATGTTTGTTTATTTAAGATGCAGCACATAATACCTTGTATTTTTAGTAATGACTAACTATTGGATGGTCTTAAAGACTGGAAATGAAAAAAATATATAATAAGTCCAAAGAAAATAGGGTATAAAGGTCATAGTTGTTATGAATATAAATGAGGAATATTGTACATGTGCAGTGCGGTAAAAAATGTATGCATGGCTTTTATAAAGACAATGTATGCAGCAGGCAACACTAGCAAGGAAATTAAATAATCAAACTGAAATGTAAACTGAATATGGATTTCTCATTGGGCTGATAAGGCTGATAAGAATGTGATAAAAGGTGATGTAAATCCTGTTGTGTGAACTTTGCTTGTAGCTTTTATAAATTAGATTTTGCTTTGAATTAGCATTTTGCTGGTAAAATTCCAGCATGTTAAAATATCCAGTATTCAAGGGATTAATCACCTTTCCAAATGTCCCTTCACAAAGAGTTAGATTCAGCTTTTATTGATTTTGTGGTTTCTTTGATGTGCTTCCCCTGTTTGAAGAGCAATTTTTGAACATGCAGTATCACAGCACACTGGAGCCAGCTCTTCAAAATCCATGTAACAAAAATCAATTGCACTTCAGTCCTGTATTAGGTACATTATTGCTAATGTTTTACTGCTGATTCATAACATGCATACAATAAACACATCTTAGCATTTTTAGGTGAATGTATATGAAGACTACAATCAAATAACCTCCTGGGTGTAAAAAAAAAGTATGAAATGACAGTTGTAAAGGTCATCATAAACTAGTGTAGAGTAAATTAACTAAAATGTTATGTGTATTTATTTTTTGTTCACTGGCCAGTTGAAGTGTTACTCTAAAATAAGAAAGAGGTTCTACCATAGGATTTAGGGGGTTCTTGAATTGTAAACTTTTGGCAAATAAGTTTTCTTTTCAACACCAGAAATAAAAAGAAACATCAAGAATAAAGTGCATAGTCTTTGTCCTGGTCAGTTAAGTCACAAGTGCAAATAATTTGAAGGAATGAACAACAAGTTCACAGCAGCCATATTATCTGTGTGTGTTGGACATGTTAGGGAGACTGCTTTTTTAATATAATTTTTTTACTTTTTAATGTAGGCATTGGCTTTTGTTTGAAAGTAGTTTGCTTATTAGCTCTACACTTGACCAGAGTGGAATACAAAGATTTATTCCCCATAGGCTTTAATGAGTTTGCAGGTAAAATCTGTGAACATTATCCTGGATTTGCTAAAGTTTTCAGGCAGAATTGCTCATCCCATACTCTGAAAGATCTCCTGTTATTTTGCCAGCCATACTTAGAATGTCATTCGTCCTAACATGATATTTGTTCTTAGGTTATAAATGGAAATATAATGAAAAAAGGGGCCCTATGCCCCTTAAATGTTTTGATAGAAACACAGCTATTCTTCTCTTGGGGATCCCAGAGGCAAAATAATATTCTAATTTCCCCAAATGGAGGAAGGATATAGTTGCAGGTACCTAGCCATGTAGCTGTTAGTTAGGTTGACAGCCACCTTCCTCTTTGACGTTTAAATACAGAAAATCAAAAAAGATGCTGAAATCTCCAGCTGTATCATACAGGTTGGCTCTAAATTTATATAGGCTTCATAAGAGTTCAATTAACCCTGAGTGCAAGCACATATTGAATTCTTTTAAAATGGAAAAGTAAATTGTTTGATTGGAGTTTTACTAAACAAAAAGAGTGATCCTTCCGCCACAGTTTTGGCATCATGATGTGCTAGCCACTGCAACTTACTCATCCTGTTTCCGTAATGTGAAACCTTTTTGATACCCTTACTTATAAGACTACTATCACCAAAGTTATTTGTCATTGTACAACAGTCTGTTCTTTAAGCCAAAGTGTATTTAAACGTTGCACCTACATCTAATTTCACTTAAATACATTAAATGTATTTCCCTCCCTTTGGCTTGGAGGCATAGTGGCTCTTGAAGCAATGCATATATTTAAAGTGATGATGGTGTGATGATCATGACTTTGAATTTTATCTTGCTTTTTTCTTAAAAGCTTTGGGTGAAATGTTGCAGTTTTATGCCTTTGACATGGTCAGTTAATCAAATGTAATGAGAAATAAATGCTTTTGACAAAATCCAAGTGTAAAAAAAAAAATCCTGTCAGCTATTCCATTTTGCTAGTTATAAAAACATATAAATGCAAGCTCGTGTAAAGCTGATTTAAGATAAGTTTCAATAGCGTTTATGACTGTAAACCAATGTCAATGCAAACAACAAAAGTATGTAAATTCTAAATGCTGCATGCTGTGTTTGCAGAATAAATTTCAGTGTATAACATATTTAGGCAGTTTTAAAAACGAATGGCAGCAATAAATACCCTGACATAAGCTATGCCATTTTTATTAAACTTTATTGGGTTGTATAACTGCCTATTTGTTTGGTACACAAATAATTTTAACCTTGGCTCCCATTCATGCAAAATATTTAGGTGATCGACTTTAAAGTATGATGATGGCTGAATGTGTGCTTACTATGATTTAACAATTTACAGCAATTGCATATTCATGTTTATTCAGGGTTACCGAGCTGACTGTAATATTTTCCATAGCCATTGAATTCAGCAATTCTTACTTAGAAGAAAGAAAAGAAGTATAAATATATACTAAGGAATATATGAAAACTAAGACTGCACATGCCTACAACCTTAGTATCTTCAATCCGTGCCCCCTTGTAAACGAATGTCTTATGCCCCGTACACACGGTCGGACATTCCGACCACAAAATTCGTCTGATTTTTTTCGACAGATTTTGGCCGAAACTTGTGTTGCGCACACACACGGTCGGATAATCGTTCCGAATGAGGTGACGTATAAAATGTACGACGGGACGTAGCCAATAGCTTTCGTCTCCAAATTTCTTCTGAGCATGAGTGGCACTTTGTGCGTTGGAATTATCTATACACGATCGGAAAAAGTCAGAACGGATTTTGTTGTCGGAAAATTTTAGATCCTGCTCTCAAATTTTTTCCGGCGGAAATTCAGACGGAAAAAGCCCGCTAGAGCCCACACATGATCGGATTTTCCGACAACATAATGCAATCGGACTTTTTCCATCGGAATATCTGACCGTGTGTACAGGGCATTACAGGTACCAAAGGTTTGCAGCTAATACAGCAGTGTAAAACAAAATTGCAGTCCAGGTGAATTTATGTAGAAATGTTGCAGACCAAATTCTTTGTAATCATACATTTTTGTCTGACCTTTCAACTGTGGTCAGCAGAGCTGGAAATGCCCTATAATGGTGGCTTTTTTTAGGTGTCAGCCCCCCCTCATAAAAGATTGTGTTTCCAGCCAACATTTGTCAGCATGTGTTGGAGTAGTTTAGGGAGAGATGACAGTCTGTGTAAAAAGAGTTAGTTGCTATATGGTGCTTTACTGTTCCATATTGCACCAATATACTGTGCATTGCATTGTGGTGGGCAACATATTTTTGTGTACTTGCCAGTGTTTACAGATCAGACACAAAACAGTCCTTTTCTGGATCATCTTCTTTGTGTATCAGCAAAAACTATAGTTGCTCTTTAGTTGCAGACCCCCCTTCCTGCCACCGCAGTCTTTTTTAGTTTGTTTTATTGGGGGTCTTTCGTTTATTTTATTTCATGTCTCTCCATATTATTTTTATTTTCCAATAGGTTCAAAATATGACTAGTGAGCACCAAAGCCCCACATGTTTTTGTTTTTTTTTACATTTAAAGTTTATTGAAAAGAAAGTATGTAGTTGCAACACAAAATGCAGGTAACATGTATAGATAACATGACCATAATGCTGTTAGCTGTTGTAGCTTGCAGAGTAATCCTGTTGTTAAGTAATCTCAAATGACAGAGCAATATCCAGCCGCAAGAGTGGCCCAGAGCTACTATGTGCTCATCAGATAGATCTGCTGTCCAGGTAAACCTGGCCTAAAAGTAATTAGACATTTTAACTATTTGCTGAGTTATTTGTTTAGATATACTTGAGGTTCTATATACAGCTATACAGCTAAAAGTGCAGATAATAGTAAAGAGGTAAAAGAAAAGGGGGGAGGTTTGGGTAAGAGTAGAGTAATCAGAGGGGGAGGTTTGGATCGATGAACATCCTGATTTCAGCTCTTGGTACCCATCAGAGTAGCAGAAAGCAAACCAGGGTGACCAGGTTTTGTGGAACCTGTCCGTGGCTTGAGCTAATCTGTCTTCCATTTCACACAGTTCAGCAACTTGTGTTAGCCAGTCTGAGATAGAAGGCACTCGGGGCTCGTGGATCTCCAGAGAGCAGGTATCAGTGCTTTGGCTGCATTTAGCAGGTGCTTTGTTAGAGAGTTTTTATATCTCTTGAGCGTGAAGCTCGAGATGTGGAGTAGACAGCAGGCAGCATTGAGTTCCATCGTGGTCTCAGTGATTTGCTTTATCTGTTCTCGTACCTTGCTCCAATAGGTGGCCAGGGAAGGCCAATGCTACCAGATGTGAACAATGGTGCCCTTGCCACTGCCACATCTCCAACATGTGTCTGGGGTCTGTGTATTCCAGACGTGTATTTTTGCCGGAGTGGTATACCGATCAGTTACTGTAACAGTTTGTAGGACGTTTCTTGTGTTTTGGTGCTAATTGAGCACTTATGTGCATGTATGCATGCTATTCTCCATTGATTCTTGGTTATATTTGTCTCTAGGGTTGTGGACCAGTGAGTCCGAAATCTGTCCACTTTTTATGTGTTTGTGTTCTGTAACCAGGTATAGGCCAAGGAGGTGACTTTGGGGACATGTTTGCCCTCGGCACAGGTTTTTTCTAACTCTGTCAGCTGTCTGGTGTAGTTACCCTCTTTCATTGTGCTGCTTAAGTAGCTATGTAGCTGGAAAAATGTCCAAAGGGGGAGAGTATGGAGTCCGCTGTCTTTTTTCAAAGTCCCATAGTCTTTGAGTGTCCCAGCATGGAAACACTCGCCTGTAAGTAGGGGTTTGTCGGTCAATGGGCGGTAAAGTAGGCAGTTTCCAACACATGTTTATTCTGACTGTTGTCATAGCTGTCATTAAATGTAATGTAATCAATGTAATGAATCCCCAAAGCTGATGTCCTCCACTCCCCTTATTAATGGTGGTTGTCCTTTGCTGAACTCTTTTTAACTCATCAACAGTTTTCTCAAGGGTTGGTGACCAAAACTGAACTGCAAATCCAAAAAGAGGCTGAGCCAGTGTTTTGTAAAGGGGTAGAATGAGTGATTTATCTATTAAATATATGCCTTTTTTAATGCATGATAATATTTCACTAGCCTTGTTAGCTGCTGCTTCATATTGCATCCTATTTCTACGTCTGTGATCCACAAGCACCCCCGGATCCTTTTCCATTACTGATTTTTCCCAGGAAAGCCCCTTCTGTTGTGCATTTGCAGATGTATTTTTTGCACCCAGGTGCGTAACCTTATATTTCTCAATATTGAACCTCATTTGCTATGTAGCTACTTGACCCCATGTTTTATCAATGTCTTACTGTAATGATGCAACATCCTGTGCTAAATATATTTATTGGCCCCAAGACAGAATCCTGGGGCACACTATTAACCACTGTAGACCATTCAGAGAATGAATCATTTATCACCATTCTCTGGACCCATTCATGTAGTCAGTTTCCTATCCATGTACATGCAATTTCACCAACTCCAACAGCTCTGTCATGTACCTGTATGAGGAGCAGGGCCACCCATTGGTGGGGCCCAAACAGCAGGGGGAAATCAGTGTGGTGGAGGGGAAATTACAAAAAGGATGCCTTGTGCAGCTCTCTGCAGCAACTGAAAGCCAGTTTCTCTCCCTCCTGCCAGCTTTCAGCTGCTACAGGGAGAGACATAGGGTATTGTACCTTTAATTGCTTTCTCTGCACTGATTCTCTCCCCTGTTCTGCCTACTTCTGATTCCCTCTGTCACTGTGCTGCCCCTCCCCCTTCCTGGCTGCTGTGGGTACAGGGCATGTGTCAGGATAGAGAATGGAGAAAGGGGCCAGAAAATATGTAATTTACTGGCCTTTCCCCTTGTTATGCACAAAGTGAGTGATCGGTACTGATCACTCCCTTTTCCATTGATAACAGCATAATAAACTATGTTCATTACGCTTCAGTTTATGAATAAACAGGAGCCCCTGTCTCCTGTTCATTCCTCTTTAGTATAGCTGAGGCTACAGACAAAGACATTGAAAAATCTTAGATACTGTGTACACTACCTGCATTGTATTCAAAACTGTACTATGGCTGCACTGTATTGTGTACTGTGTACACCACCAGAAGTGTAGCAGAAATTGTACAAACTGTATTGGATACTGTGTACACCACCAGAAAAGTAGTAAAAACTGTACTACGGCTTCACTGTATTGTGTACTGTGTACACTACCTGAAGTGTAGTAGAAACTGTACACACTGTATTAGATACTGTGTACACTGCCTGCACTGTATTAACAACTGTACAACAACTGCACTGTATTGTATACTGTGTACACCACCAGAAGTGTATTAGAAACTGAACACACTGTATTAGATACTGTGTACACTGCCTGCACTGTATTAGAAACTGTACTACGGCTGCACTGTATTGTGTACACCACCTGAAGTGAAGTAGAAACTGTACACACTGTATTAGATACTGTGTACACCGCCTGCACTGTATTAACAACTGTACAACAGCTGCACTGTATTGTATACTGTGTACACTCCCAGAAGTGTAGTAGAAACTGTACACACTGTATTAGATACTGTGTACACCACCTGCACTGTATTAGCAACTGTACTATGGCTGCACTGTATTGTGTACTGTGTACACCACCAGAAGTGTAGTAGAAACTGTACACACTGTATTAGATACTGTGTACACCACCTGCACTGTATTAGCAACTGTACTATGGCTGCACTGTATTGTGTACTGTGTACACCACCAGAAGTGTAGTAGAAACTGTATACAGTGTATTAGACACTGTTTACACCACCAGAAAAGTAGTAGAACTGTACTACCGCTGCACAGTATTTTGTACTGTGTACACCACCAAAAGTGTAGTAGAAACGGTACACTCTGTATTAGATATTGTGTACACCGCCTGCACTGTATTAGCAACTGTACAACGGCTGCAATGTATTGTATACTGTGTACACCACCAGAAGTGTAGTAGAAACTGTACACACTGTATTAGATACTGTGTACACCGCCTGCACTGTATTACTAACTGTACAAGGGCTGCACTGTGTTGTATACTGTGTACACCCCAGAAGTGTATTAGAAACTGTACACACTGTATTATATACTGTGTACTCCACCTGATGTGTATTAGAAACAGTACACCATGGAATGCACTGTAGAAATAGGCTACACCGGATGTAGAGTATATATATATATATATATATATATATATATATATATATATATATATATATATATATATATATACTAGACTGACTGTATGTGTATATATATATATATATATATATATATATATATATTTATATATATATATCAAATACACTGCCACTAACTGAATAAACTGCCTGCTTAATCAGAAGCAGGTCAGTCGCATGCTTTGGCCAATCATCATACAGTAATCCACTGCAATCTCGCAGTGCATTATGGGGCGTTTTGCGGCACTCAAATTTTCCGCAAACGCCCCATAATGTTCGCTGTACTGATTTTCGACCCAAACATTGAGCTCATTGCTAATGAAAAACATGCAGACTCCAGGCAGGTAGTACCATGGTTGGGATTCAAACTGATGACCCTTTTGTTAGAATACATTCAAATTAATACAATATAATCTTGTTCAAACAGTTTTCTATAGGAATTGGATTTGTTTACTAAAAAAAGTAGACAATTTTCACGTAGCATGTGGTACATTTTGTGCATCTACCTTTACTTTTAATACCCAATTGTGTTTAGGAAAAATTATTTTAACAGGATTTTGCTTGCAAAATGCAAATGTTCTGCCTGTTTGTATCACCAATACTATTCTCTATGTTTTGTTCTTTTGTTTATTATTGCATATGTTAGACTCGTAGAATATTTTTTCTGTGATATGGCTGGTCAGAACATTACCTATTATAGACAGATGTCCAGTAGAGTGCCTGAGTCTAATGATTGGTTGAATCATTTTTTAGTAATAGACTGCATGTAAGATTGTAGAGATCTGTTGCAATGTTGGCCAAACCTTTATTAGTTACAATATATACACAAATAGGTGAAAGTGAATTCTCTACCTAAATGTTGATTAAATCAATGAAACCATCATATTATACAAAATGCTCCCCTAGATAATATGAACATTAATATTAAGGAATTCTACACTTAAAGCAGAGCCGCTTCTTTAGAAGTAAGTGGTACTCTGATTAATGTTGCAGTGAATTGGGGCACACATATTGCATATTATATTTTTTTAATCCTTCAATATTTATTTGTTTTTTCAAATAATACTTTATCAATTACAAATAGCCATGTCAAGAGCCACGGATAAAATTTCACAAATTGAGAAAAAAAGAAAATGAAGATAAAAAACACTCAAAACAATCTGCATCAGGTCTATATCAAGCATGCCTGTAATGTATCAGTGCTGCCTATCACTGCTCATCAATGCCACCTATCAGTGCCCATCGGTGCAGCCTATGAGTGCTGTCTATCAGTGCTCATTAATGCCCATCAGTGCTGCCTATCAGTGATACATATCATTGCTCATCAATGCCACCTATCAGTGCTCATCAATGCTGCCTATCAGTGCTCATCAATGCCACCTATCAGTGCTCATTAATGCTGCCTATCAGTGCTCATCAATGCCCATCAGTGGCACACCACCTATCCATGCCACAGATCATTGTTCATCAATGTCACCTATATGTGTTGCGTATTAGTGCTGCCTATCAGTGCAGCCTATCAGTGCCACCTATCAGTGTCCATCAATGCCTCCCATCAACACTGCCTATCAGTTTAGCTGATCAGTCATCATAAATTCTGCCTGCCTCCTCAGCACGGCTCTGAGTGGACATCGTCTCTCATACAGTTCAGAGCCGACAGTTCTCCCTTCTCCCCCTCTGTCCTCCCTCCCTCCTCTCTCGCACGGGATGACACAGCTGATCTGCTACTTCTCCCTCCACCGCTCTCCCGTATGTGTACCGCGGGAGGTGTGAGCTCATTAGCTTCACACTTGACTTCCCACAAAGCACACACAGGAGAGGGGAGCAGGGAGAAGGAGCAGATCGGCTGTGTCATCCCGTGCAAGAGAGGAGGAAGGGAAGGAGGACGGAGGGGGGAGCAGGGAGAAATGTCGGCTCTGAGCTGTATGAGAGATACGCCCTCCACTCAGAACTGTGGGACTAGCAACCCTGCTGGGGCCCCCAACAGTGGCGGAATGTCAGGGCCCAGTCGCAAGTGCAACTGCTGCAACCCTGGTAGTTCTGCCACTGACTTAACTATAATACATCAGTATGGCATATGTGACATTTTTGCTGCTAGCAGAATATTTTAATGCTGTTATAGTGAACGACAATAATCCCTCTTTTTTTTCCCCCAAACATAATCCCTCTTTTTTACTTAAGAGTGATCTTCTTCCAACTGGTTAAATATCAATAATTAGTATTTTCAAAAATAATGTCAATAATTTTGGTTTCTTATATTATTTTTGTCAGTTTAATAAAGATTAAGAACATTTTTCAACCTTAATTTCATTTTTATACAATGTCATTTTGACTAAGGGAAATATTGTAAAAAGACATTCTTTAGGGTAAGTGTATTTCACTTTGCAGAATAATTTGTACATGATTAACTATAATTCTTAAAGCAAAACCGTTTTCTTTAAAACACCACTTTATAATTCTTTTCTGTCTCATAGACCTAATGAAAAATTCCAGCTTAATCTACAATTTATATAATGTGTAAACTATAAAATGGCATGCATTGCTATTGTTAATTGTACTTAAAAGTTTTTTCCATTTTAGACTGTTGCCAGCAATGATTTTCTATAGCTGACAAAATGTCAAAATTCTTTCCATCGCATACACTGTTATAGCATTAAGTCTGAAGGAAGAATTTATAAAGAATGTTGTTTTGCTCCTTAAGTGAAATACTGTATATATATATATATATATATATATATATATATATATATATATATATATGCACTTATCTTTCAAAATGATGTAATTCTGTTCAGCAAATTACATACCCATTACACACTGCATAGCCAGCCTGCTGCCATACCTATTACAACTTCTGATGCCACCTCTCCACCTCCAGCCCAGTAACTGAACCACAAATTAGCATTGCTAGCTCAGTACATTATGCAGACAGTTAATCCAGAAATATGTAAGGCTGAATATTATAATATATATATATATATATATATATATATATAGATATTTCCTTATTGTTATCTTTTTGCTGTATTTACATTAAAAATATGATGTCGATGTAGTACATAATCTAGTATGTTGGTCAAATGAGGAGCTATGCCAATGCCTAGCAAGGTAAATAAATATGACAATCTCTTACAGTAAGGCCCCTTTCACACTGGGGCGGGGAGCCGCGGTGACGGTCGTTTTAACCGCGGTTTTCGCCCGCTCGCGGTGCGGTTTTAACCCCTGCGAGCGGCCGAAAAAGGGTTAAAGACCCCCGCAGAGCGCCGCCGTAGCGGCGCTTTGCGGCGGTATTGCCGCGGTTTCACCGTGGTGTCCCATTCTAATCAATGGGATGGAGCGGTATAGGAGCGGTGAACACACCGCTCCTATACCGCTCCAAAGATGCTTCTAGCAGGACTTTTTTTTGTCATCCTGCTAGCGCACCGCTCCAGTGTGAAAGCCCGCCGGCTTTCACACTGGAGTTAAAGGGGCCGGATTTTTTCATGCGGTGAACAGGCGCTATTTTTAGCGCTGCACCGCATAAAAAACGCCCCGGTGTGAAAGGGGCCTAAGGGGAACATGCTTCAGAAACACACAATATTTAGTATAAAAGACCTGTAATTCCAATTACATAATATTATTATCCAATAAGATTACATTTTTATGGACAAATTTAGAACATATTATTTTTCATGCTGTCCACTATATAGAGCACAAGACATTACACAGTATAATCTAAAGTTCTGTAATGATACAGTATGTATGAAAAGGATGGAGAGAGAACAAAAGAGAAGTCTTGCTGAGCTGTCCATGGTTCTGAAACTATAAACAGATTTAGTTAGACAGAACATTTAACTCTAATATCTATCTATCTATCTATCTATCTATCTATCTATCTATCTATCTATCTATCTATCTATCTATCTATCTATCTATCTATCTATCTATCTATCTGTCTGTCTGTCTGTCTGTCTGTCTGTCTGTCTATCTATCTGTCTATCTATTTATCTATCTAATATAACAATGATTATTATGAACAGAGCAGGTATATGTTTTCTGGAGCTGGGCACAAAGTTCAACTTGTTAGTAGAAGGACTCAAATTTGCAGATAGTGTTGGACAGGCTATGTTTTATTTTGTGCTTCATGTATTTTTTTTTCCTCTGTGAGAAGCTGCGTTGGGCTACATTCACACTAGCCTTCTGTATTTGGTTTATTTAAATTCATGGAGAATTAACTGGCAGGTATGAACAAACTTATTGCTTCCCAGAAAAAGTTCTCCTTCACTTTTATGCTTACATGCATGTACACACAATTATGCTCACTTGTGTGTGTTTGCTTGCACTTAGGCCCCATTCACACCTAAGCGGGTGAGACACTGTGAGCACATTAATGCACGTTTTATGCTCAATGACACTATATTTGGGAGAAAAGTGCTTGCACCTTTTCTTTTAATTGCACTGCACCAGAATGCATGGTACTTTGTTACCATGCGTTCCGGTGCACTAAAATGCATGTGGTGTTGGAGTGCCATTAAAGGTGTGTTCGAGTGCCATTAAAAATGAGTGGCATCCCAGTGCAAATATAATAGGGGCTATCTTACATGCATTCCCCTGGCACACAGCTATAAACAGAGCCTTAGATATGTTCAGAGAATCTAATCTGCCCCCTGGATGCACAGAGTTCTGTTTTTTTTCAACACAGAATACAATATGTGTTTAGAAATGTTCAAAAGGTGTATGTAAATACATGTTTGTAGGGACTGGATAGGGCAGGTAAAACCTATTTTAATAAGTGAAAACATAAAAAAATACACTCACAAATGGCGGCTTGCGTCAACTCATCCTGTAGAAAATCAGGTTACAGCAACAATTGCCACATCTCTCACTAAGCAGCTGGTACCAGGAGAGGAAAGGAGCAAAATGTGAAAATATCCAGGAGTGCCACTGAATGAACACTAATGCCGCGTACACACGAGCGGAATTTCAGTCCGAAAAATCTTGGATGTTTTTTCCGACGGAATTCCGCTTAAGCTTGTCTTGCATACACACGGTCACACAAAAGTTCTCTGAACTTTTCGACCGTCAATAACGCGGTGACGTACAGCACTACGATGAGCCGAGAAAATTAAGTTCAATGCTTCCGAGCATGCGTCAAATTGTTTCCGAGCATGCATGATTTTTTGCGCGTCCGAATTGCATACAGATGATTGCATTTCGGATAGGAACTTTTCCTGACTGAAAAATAGAGAACATGCTCTTAATCTTTTGCTGGCTGGAATTCCGCCAGCAAAAGACTGATGAAGCATACACACGGTCGCATTTTCCAACAAAAAGCTCTCATCTGAGTTTTGCTGGTGTCGTTTCCGATCGTGTGTACGCGGCATAAGAAAGGGTAATACAAATTATTCAGGTCAGATAGCAAAAGGGATAGATAATAATATTCTGATAAATGCAGTGCCTCCACTAAAGTGTATGGCCTTTGGAAACATATAGAGCTTCCAATGATAAGCAGTTTTTTTGCCTGGTTACTAGTGGAGCCTCATACAGTGAAACATTTTAAGTTGCTTAAATGCTGGAAATTCTGCCTCTGTTTGAAGCTGGAAACAAAATAAATGTGGTGGGCAGGATTTCAGCAGTTTTTTTATGCAAGGTCATAGTTTTACTTTAAAGCCTCATACACACGATTGGACCGTGGACCAACTTTCCCGTGGATTTTTGTCCAAAGGGCGTTGGCCCCAAGTTGGTATTGCATACACACGGCAGGACTTTTTCAGCCAACTTTCACCAAATCACTTGGTTTTTCTGCTCTTTACCGCCACCTTTGGTCAACTTCTGTATTGTTGTCTGATCTTTTGCATTGGTTCTGCATTGGTTTGTACAAAAGTCCGTTGGTTTTGTGTACACACGGTCGGACTTTGGTCCATCGGACTTTTGTTGGCAGAAAGTTGGTCTGTTCGCACAGCCAACAAAAGTCAGATGAAACCTGGAAAAAGTTGGTCCGTTGGAGCGTACACACGGTCGGATGTTGGTCCAAAACAGCTAATTTGCATGTTGGTTGTCAAAAAGTCAGATCGTGTGTATGGGCCTTAATACTAAACTGCAACAGCAGTTTAAAATGTACTAAAGTTACACTAAGCTTTAGTGGGAAAAAAAAATTAATATATTCAGTATGTCAAGTATGTATTTGTAACTTAATAAAGCATCTTCTAGTGTTCTCAGCCTCTTCCAAATGTCTACTTATTTTTTCTGCTGTGATCTGATTTCCTGTTAGAGGGTGGCTAAATTTTTTCTCTGTGGCCCCACTGTATATAGGAACATAGGCACGGTCTCTTGCTTGTTACCGAGATGGAAAAAGGACTATGGAATATGGGATTAATAGTGTGCATACACATGACCACAACTAATGCACTGCTCATTTCAAACAAATAAAAGGGAAAAAGGCGTAGCGACATTATAAAGAAGCAGAAAAATATGATAAGAAACAATTCCATGAAAAGTAAATTACAGTGCCATTAAAAAGTGTATGTGTGTGGATTATTTTTGGTGAATAAAGATATTATTTAATATCACTTTAAGCTCTGGAATGGGTGAACAAAGATAAAAAATGGACAGGACTCACATATGTATTGTTTACTGCCTATAAATATTTGCCTGGAGTTCAGCTTTAAAGGGCCACATTTAATTTTCAGAAAGATATAATAATAATGCAAAACCTGGTGCAGTTTTGCAAAGAAACCAATCAGCTACCATTTTTTTTGTCAAAGCTTAATTGAACAAGTTGAAGTTAAATGCTGATTGGCTACCATGCACAGCTGCACCACATTCTGAGTGCACCAGTTTTAGTAATCTAAATAATTTTAAACTTGTCATATATTAATAACGTATTTCTGTTTAACTAACACATTCCCTTTTACCTGCCAAAGTTTTCCTTTTCTTCTTTTAAATGAGGTTAACTGATCTTGATCTCTATTGATATTAATGGTGAGAAGAAACCTGTTGTGACAAAATGCAGAGTAGAAAAAAAAGTAGAAATGTGAAGGGTATTTCAGAAAAAGTGAAGCTCTAGCACAGGGGGCCATGACCTTTAGCTGAGCGATGGCAGAAGGTATTCATTTGGAGAAACTCTGATAGCTTTCTACAATAGTCACAAAACAGTAGCTCTCTAAGATAATAAGGGAATTATTTGAAAAGATATAACGTTAATCTGAATTCATAAAGAAGCAAAGGGTTATGCTTTGTCTGTTATAAATCAGGCAGGAAAAGGGCAAGTTAAATTGGTCAAGCTGTTCTTATCTGGTGTCAGGTTCCATAATTCTTTATCTGCACATGTTAATGGTTAGAGTAACAAAAAGAGAATTTATTTCCAGCACCTTTCGAAGTTCTCTAGTTTATTCTTAAAATGTGTCACTAAACTTGCTCTTCATATTTATTATCATGTTGGCTTTACTGCTTTGCCATTTCTGAGAAATAAAATATTTTTGAACAAATGTTTTCAACCTTGCATTAGGTAGCAAGTAAATTTGAGCATATTTTATATTCATAGACTGTGACATTGACATGGCCATTTATAGCACTTATCTGTAAAATGTGATCATTGATTACTTTAAAATGTGAAAATGTGGTATTTAAAGCTGAACTCTAGCAAAAAGCTAAACTAACAAAGAAAATGCATATATAAAAGCTGTTTTATTTAGTTTGTATTTCTGTTCATTCATTCCTGAGAGTTACACAACCCTGCCAGGTGGCACACTCAGTCCAGGGACCTGACTTTTCTCTATTGCAGTTAGGTAATAAAATTAGGTCTTGTCCCAACACCTGGCCTGTGACTGGAAATTGATGCTGGAAGCACACCTTTTAATTTTTTTATTGCAATGAATAGAGCAGTATCAAAATGCACGACAACATGCATCAATATCTGTTGTCGTCGCTATGTTTTTGGGTCTCAAAGTCAATAGAAAAATATCTTCATAAAGAAAACAAAGTACTCATCTATACAGATAGTCCACAGTATCCCATCAAACTCTACCACTTTCTCTGCAACTGAAGGGTGCATGAGGAGACCCGAAGCTGTGTCCAATGACTTTTTGTAAGTCACATGAAGAGGGTAATACGTTTTTGTGTTCTTGTGTACTAATTTACAGTTGACTATTGGTTTACATTGTCATTTATCTCATTTGTTGAAATCTTTTTCGGAATGTTATTTATTGGGTACATCCAACTGTAAATATTTAAGAGGTAAGAGTTAGATATTTCCTCTTTAAATATTGAGTTTGCTCAGTGATTAACCCATTGTAGCTCATTCATTGATGTAGGAGAACAGAGCATGATTTTAAAGGCTTTGAAGTCTTTACCCTTTTGTGTGATCAATGCTAATGTTAGGGATGTTAGGCACTGCTATTAACATCAATTATGCACTATGGATGTCTATGCTGGCACCTCATACTAAATAGTGATCTTTCCCTCTGCTGTATTTTAACAGTACAGAGAAAAATAAAGGCAAAAAACCTTAGAATGCAAGGGTTGAGCAAAGTCTGCTTGAGTTTTTCCAGCCATTTCTATGAGGCTCCAGACCACTCTGCCAAAAAAGTATTGGTATCTAAGTGGCTTAGTTACACACTCTTAAAGTTAAATGTAAAGAACAGACTGAACATTTCTAGCTAAGCCCACTGTATTTTTGATGTACCTTCTCTGTAGTTTCAAGGCTGGATCATTGGGTATATTCATTGGGGTTGATTTACTAAAAATACTGTTCACTTTACAAGCACAGTTGCACTTTGCATGGGAATTTTTTTCCAGTTTGGGAATGGGGCAAGGTTCTGCTAACTTCCCTCATCCTATCATGTGCAAGCAAAAAAGCATACTTTTTTTATTTTTCTTGCATATAAGTATGATTCTTTTTCTTTTTTGCAAAGTGGATTTTCATTACATTCACTAAGCTCTGGAGAACATTCCCTTGCAAAGTATAACATGCCTTGAAAAGTGTTTTGCAAAACGCTTTGACACTTTGCAAAAAGTATGTTTGGTTCTATATATATATATATATATATATATATATATACAGATTTGTTGGACCTTGATTTTATTGAGGTTTACAAATGTTTTTATTAAGGTAATTTTCGGCAGTTACAAGAAAATATAACGTGCATTGAGAGTGCTGTATATACAGAAAAAAACAATTTCCTATATCATACATAGGGTAAGAAAAAAAAGAAACCATGGTACTGTAGTTAGGAAGTGACACTCATCAAAAAACAGTATAAACGATAAAATCATAGCATTAACTGAAAATAAATCATAAATAATAATGCGTGTATAGCGCAATACAAGAATACATCTGCATATACTTGATAGTTTGGTGTGCCATCATTAGGGATGAGCCGAACACCCCCTGTTCGGTTTGCACCAGAACCTGCGAACAGACCTAAAGCTCATGTGAACATTAGAACCCTATTAAAGTCTATGGGATTCGAACGTTCAAAATCAAAAGTGCTAATTTTAAAGGCAAATATGCATGTTATTGTCATAAAAAGTGTTTGGGGACCTGGGTCCTGCCCCAGGGGACATGTATCAATGCAAAAAAAAGTTTTAAAAACGTCAGTTTTTTCAGGAGCAGTGATTTTAATAATGCTTAAAGTGAAACAATAAAAGTTTAATATTCCTTTAAATTTCGTACCTGGGGGGTGTCTATAGTATGCATGTAAAGGGGCGCATGTTTCCCGTGCTTATAACTGTCCCTGCACAAAGTGTAATTTTTGCAGGAAAAAAAGCTATTTAAAATCACTCGCGGCTATAATGAATTGCCGACTCCCGTAATACAGAGAACAGTCATTCATTAAAAGTCATTGATAAAAAAAAATAAAAATAAATAAAAAGCGTGGGGGTTCCCCCAAATTCAATTACCAGGCCCTTCAGGTCTGCTTATGGATATTAAGGGGAACCCTGCGTCAAATTTAAAAAAAAATGACGTGGGGTTCCCCCTAAATATCTATACCAGACCCTTATCAGAGCACGCAACCTGGCAGGCCGCAGGAAAAGAGGGGGGGACGAGAGCGCCCCCCCTCCCTCCTGAACTGTACCAGGCCACATGCCCTCAACATTGGGAGGGTGCTTTGGGGGTCTGTGACCTCTCAAAGCACCATGTACCCATGTTGATGGGGACAAGGGCCTCGTCCCCACAACCCTGGCCATTACTTGTGGGGGTCTGCAGGCGGGGGGCTTATTGGAATCTGGAAGCCCCCTTTAACAAGGGGACCCCCAGATCCCGGCCTCCCCCCTGTGTGAAATGGTAAGGGGGTACCTATCATTTCACCAAAAAAGTGACAAAAATGTTAAAAATTACAGGAGACGGTCTTTGACAATTCCTTTATTAAATTCTTCTTTCATCTTCTTATTTCTGGTCTTCTACCTTTCTTCATCCTTCAGTTTCTTCATCTTCTTCTTCCATCTTCTTCCATCTTCCTCGTCCATCTTATATACCTGCATCTTGAATAATGTTTGAAGCCAGGTGTATGTTATCCGTAATTTGGTTGGTATAAAGCTGGTTTGATCGGGGGAAATCAATGTCATGATGACTGATGCTTGGCGGTCTGCTAGAACACGGCCAAAAATCTTCAAGTAATTTTTAACCGCTTCCTGACCGCCTCACGCAGATATACTGCGGCAGAATGGCACCGGCAGGCAAAATCACGTACCTGTACGTGGCCCTTTAATTGCCTGCCCGTGGGTCGCGTGCGCGCCGCCAGCGGCGCGCTCGCGACCCGGTCGGGAGCTCCGTTACCCCGGCCGCGATCGGGTCACAGAACTGAAGAACGGGGAGAGGTCTGTGTAAACAAACCTCTCCCCACGCTTCCTACTCTGCCTGTCATTGATCGGCTGTTTCCAGTCATCTGGAAAGCCGGTCAATGACGTCAGACGTCAGCCCCGCCCCCTAATGTAAAAAAACACACACGTCACAACCCATAACCCCTCCCCTTCCCCTAGTGGTTAACTCTTTCACTACAACTGTCATTTATACAGGAATCAATGCATTTAAATAGCATTGATTGCTGTATAAATGACAATGGTCCCAAAAATGTGTCAAAAATGTCCGATGTGTCCGCCACAGTCACAATAAAAATCGCTGATTGCTGTCATTACTAGTAAAAAAAAAAAATATTAATAAAAATGCTATAAAACTATCCCCTATTTTGTAAACGCTATAACTTTTGCGCAAACCAATCAATAATAGCTAATTGCGATTTTTTTTACCAAAAATATGTAGAAGAATACGTATCGGCCCAAACTGAGGAAAAAAATGTTTTTATATATTTTTTGGGGATATTTACAATAGCAAAAAATATTGCATTGTTTTCAAAATTGTCGCTCTATTTTTGTTTATAGCGCAAAAAATAAAAACCGCAGGGGCGATCAAATACCACCAAAAGAAAGCTCTATTTGTGGGAAAAAAAGGACGCCAATTTTGTTTGGGAGCCACGTCGCACGACCGCGCAATTGTCAGTTAAAGCGACGCAGTGCCGAATCACAAAAAGGGGCCTGGTCCTTTGGCTGCAAATTGGTCCGGGGCTGAAGTGGTTAATAACCAATATGGGGCGGTAGTTTTGAGGTAGGGTATGGTCCTTACCTGGTTTTGGGATCAGTGAAATATTTGCCATGAGCATTTCTGTTTGGGAATGGGTCACCCTTAAGGATACGATTAAATAGTTTAGTAGTTTTGGGGGTTAGCAAAATCCTGGCTGGATACCTTCTCACTACCTAAGCTCACGGACGAACAATTACAACCCCTGAATGCATCCTGTATTTAAGAGGAGATAGCCTTGATTATTTCCTCTTTGAAACCCTCCAAAGCCCCAGGCCCTAACAGCTTCACGGCCCTATATTGCAAACAATTTGTGGGCTATGTGTACATGAAACAGGTTTGATAGTGGTTTCCCCAACTGTAATGCCCTGTACACACGGTCGGAATTTCCGGCGGAAAATGTGCGATCCGATTGTGTTGTCGGAAAATACGATCATATGTGGGCTTCATCTGACTTTTTCCGTTGGAATTTCCGACACACAAAGTTTGAGAGCAGGATCTAAAATGTTCCGACAACAAAATCTGATCATTTAAATTCCGATCGTGTGTAGACAATTCCGACGGACAAAGTGCCACGCATGCTCAGAATAAATTAAGAGACGAAAGCTATTGGCTACTGGCCCGTTTATAGTCCTGACGTACATTTTGTACGTCACCTCATTAAGAACGATCGGATTTTCCGACAACTTTGTGCGACCGTGTGTAAGCAAGACAAGTTTGGCACAAAATCCATCTGAAAAAATCTGACGGATTTTGTGGTCAGAATGTCCAACCATGTGTACAGGGCATAAGATATCTTGTGCATTTACAAAGGTTCTCAATCTTGGGGCAAACATTGCCTATTACAGTCAAGCCCCCATTTAAACATCTGGAGTAAGTTAGTAGCATGGGAAATAGATAAGAAATGATAATATAGAGTAGAAATTAAACTTTTACCTCTAGGGGAGTTCTTACATATAAACAGACACTGAAATATAAGAAGATCACTGCATGCAGAGGATTGTACTTAATCACTGTGACTGGGAGCACTGCATCCTTTTCTAAGCAGACAGTTGAAGAATGGAGACCAATGGTTCCATACGAAGCAGAGATTTCAAGAATCAGGGCTTGGGCTGAGATTGGGCACAAGCTTTATGTAGGCTTACAGCATTTAGTACCTAAAGCTCCTGTTACAAATAATATGCTAAGGATTGGGGAGCTGGCTGTCCAATCTGCAGCATGACTGGGTGACCCTTGGGATTGTCTTAGCTTTAAGTGCTGTTTAACACTTAGCATCTATGGTCAAAATCACTGATTGGGCATGAGCTTGATGCAGGCTTACAGCATCTAGTACCTGAAGACACTTTTATAAATAGGAGCTGGCTGACCTTGCCATGGTGTTACCTGGTGACTGTTGGGTTTGTCCCAGGTTTAACGTGACCGTAGAGTCTCATTTTTTTCTATAAAAATAACAAATACGTTATACTTATCTTATAACATATACTTACCTGCTCTGTGTAATGGTTTTGCACAGAGCAGCCCGGATCCAGTAAGCAGATAGTTTCCTGTTTGGTTAAAAAGCACGGGGGATCACAACAAGGATTGCTGGCACCTTTGGTTCATCTATTACAAGATTGTGCACAATAGCAGTTGTTATTTGTGTGAACTTATTGCACCATTTGTGTGTGGGAAAAATACCAACGAATGGTGTTAACACTTGTACTATATGTAATAAGTTAAAGTGGATTTAGTATATTCTATGAAATATGACTTAAAGGGACAGTGCACCCATATGTTTTTATGATTGTTTGAATCCCCTTTACCCTTATACTGTATTGAAGAGTGTGCAGCATCTCTTACCTTTGAATCACTTTTTGAGTGCAATTGTCAATTAAAGCGGCACAGTGCCATATCGCAAAAAATGGCCTGGTCCTTAAGTGGTTAAAGTCATCACAGAGGACAAGGGGGCACTCTTTACGTCTGGAGGAGAAGAGATTTAACCTCCAAATATAAAAATATGGAAAAGCTTCTTCACAATAAGAGCTGTGAAAATGTGGAATATACTCCCTCAAGAGCTGGTTCTGGCCAGCTCAATAGATTGTATATTTGATTATTTCCTAGATACACATAATACAGCTGGATACTAATATTTATAAGTAAAGTTCATCCAAGGAAAATTCAATTGCCTCTTGTGGGATCAGGAAGGATTTTTTCCCCTGCTGGAGCAAATTAGATCATGCTTTACTGGGGATGTTGTGCATTCCTTTGGATCAACTTTGGGTATAGGATTGTGTATATAGAATTGTATATTTTTTTCCTTTCTATTGGTTGAACTGGATGTATTTTTTTCAACCAGACTATTCTGGTTTCTGCTTCTGGATTCTGCTTATTTCTCTCCTTGAAGAAGGTATATTCTATATAGGTGTAGTACAAGGTGTTGAGGGTGATCTAGGCAGGGCTTCAAACTCCATGAAGCCCAGCTTGACAATAAGATAATGCTCCTAGGAAGCTTGTCAGATGAAGGTTTGGCCTGAAGAGCCCTGTGAACTTGGTCACAAGCAAATCCTCTGGGATCTTGCTCTGGCAGGAGGGGTTTAAACAGACATAGCACCGTTGGAAACAAATCCACAGATTGTTTCACCTGTTTCATATGTGTAAATCTTCTGCTTGTGATTGTAAGTGGTTGAAAGCAGCTGCCAGACTGTCAAGATCCCTGCTGATATACTATAGGCAAGGCACTATAGGCAAGGTTGAGTTCATCATGTTTTGTTTCCAGCTTATCTGAGCAATTCCCTAGTATAACCAGCTCTTGAAACAGTTTGGAGGATTTACTAAAACTGGTGCACACAGAATCTGGTACAGCTGTTCATAGTAACCAAAGCATATTACAAAGCTTACTACGACAAGCTGAAGTTATTATGCCCAGCTGCGCCAGATTCTGTGTGCACCAGTTTTAGAAAATATCACCCTGTATGGGTTGTTTTCTGTAATTCAGATTAAAATGTATCTGCCAACTTGTTATACATAGTCTCAAAGCTAGATTCCAGATCCTTTTTTTTTTTAGTTGAGAGGAGTACTCACTGTCTTGTAAATCAGAAGGTAGAGATGTGAGGCAGAAGCATCTGACATAAAAGCTGTGCCATCGTAAGGAATGCTGTACTTTTCTCAGGCTTGTAGGCGGTATGCAGTAAAGGGCCACTGCAACCCTTCTTTGATGTAGACATGTACAATCAGATCCTGGGGGGGATGATGGAAGGACCACTGCTATTTTTTTTGACTGGTCCCTCTAAAGCAGGGAAACAGTCCCTCTGAAGAGCGGAGCTAAAGACTGCAGCTGCTGTTCTGTGCCACGCCACGCATGTGCTCCCTTCCCCCATAGTCTGACTTTTTGCATGTTTTACTAAACTGCTTTTCACAAGTTTACCTGTCTAGCTTTATTTGCCTTGCTGAAGAAAAAAAATGTGTTTACAATAACTATTCGCTAAGGTTTCACTTTACATGTCAACATCAACTGAAAGAGGCAGAGGAGAGACCTGACCCCAACTCTCTCTGCTTGCTCTGTGCATATGTCTGATATCTGAGTCTGAAGGCAAACATCTATAATAATCTATAATGATCTATGAATCATATAACATAGGTGTATTACATTTTTAGAGGTTAAAAAAAAATACATTTGACCCAAAGGTATTTCACCAAGTTAATTGTCACTTTAACCTTTAACCATTTTTAGCTAGAAAGTTAACACTGGCATATATGTCAAATATAAAATGACGGTACTAGTAAATCAACCTCAGGTTTATTTTCACACACATGGCAAAATTTGTTTTAATTAATCTACCTCTCTATGCATGTGTTTTTCAAAATAACTTGTCAAAAGTACATGGGAGATTAAATGACCTCCATTAACCACTGTTCTTTTCTAAAAAGTAGAGAGATCATTACATTGTCCCAATGTAAGAATTAATTGATTTAATCCATGTCTGTATCTACAACAAAAATACTGTATCATCACTTCAGGACAGTAAAAAAGTGCAACTGTCAATAGAATAAAATGCTTATCTCTTCCGTCCAAGATGGGTAAGCTTTCTACATGGAAGTAATGCTTTCTTACAGTCAGCAAATAATGACATACAATGAAATTGCCTTTTAACACACTTTAATACCCATAGTGCGAGAAAATATTAGCCTCTTTTTCTCAGTAGGGGAGAGCAGTAATAAGCAGAAGTTAAATATGCACTACAGGTAGTGAAATGGCTAAGCTAAAAGCATCTTAAAAGTTTGAAACTTTCTTGTTCAATAAGAATGTTTTTACGTCTATCATTTTAGCAAAGTTATTATATTTTAAAAAGTAATATCTTAGTTTTTAGGTTTTTGTTATATCACATAATTTTTAATTTTTTTTTGTAATGTTTCAAATGTTTTTCTTTTTTTAATTTTATGAAAATTTCAATAAAAAATAAGAAAATAAAACATTCCAGTCAGAAAATAAAAGCAGTGCATTTTTGAATAATTAAATCATCAGAAATTATTGGGTTGTACACAGACGACAACAGAATAAACTTACAATAACATAAGTACAGTATATGTTACAAAACTGTAAAATAGTTCAAAAAGGGGGGGGGAGGAGTGGGCAGGAGGAGGGAAGATCGAGAGAGCAAGCTAAAAGGTCACATATATCTCACCAACAATAATTTTTGCTCTCTGGATCTGCAAGCAGTGAAAATTTTCAGAGTACCTAAACTGCAAGACCAGGGTACACTAGGGTGACTTGATTAAGACAAAGGGAAGTGGAAAGGGGGAAAGGCACTATGGATAGGAGATTTTAACAGTATGGTTTCTTATGAGGAATAGATTAACGCGTCAAATGTTTTATTATAAATACTAACTGTCAAAATGTAAATTAAAAAATGCTGTATAATTTTTTTTTTTTATTGTGATAAGCCAAACGCTGAAGTTTTCTAAATATGGGTAATGTGAGAGGACTTACTTTAAGTTTTGTTGTTTTTAAGGGAGAAGAGGGGTAGCTTTACTCGTGCTCCTGCATCTTACAATTTATTGCCAGTAGGTTGCAAGGTAGTTGCATGGGACAGTGAAGAGGGTCAGAAATTAACCAGGAAGCTGTGTGATCAATAACAGCCCAATAAAGAGGGTGGGGTTTTGGGAATCTCAGGGTGCTCTGAAGATTGTGGTAGGGTGTCCTGTTTATGGAGTTGGAGTGAGGTAAGCAAAGGTAACATGTTTCCCTTAAAGGGAACCTGTGATAGTTGTGCAGTATGGACACTGCCACTGTTTATTTACCTAGAACAAGTATGCAGGCTGGCAGGTCACGTTTTTCAGACACCCTTGCCTGCATGCATCTTCCAGTTCAGCAGATGTGTAATAGCTGTGGTGCTGAGGTACAACGTGGGCATTTCCAAGTTGCACCTTTTAGTGAGAATGGCTTGAATGGAGATAGTTAAACTGAATTAGATAGTTAAATTAAATGTGAGGCTCTTGATGTATATACCACACACATGCACCAGGTGATCTCCTGTGTGCCCCACGCCTCTCACTGGTTCCCCCTGCTGGCCTCCATATACTGTATCTGTTGTATTTTGTAACAGGATTACCAGAAAAAGCTCAAGGGGACCCAGGTAACCAACACTGCCAAACTTCAACACTGGATTTTTCAGTATCAGAGTTTCAGTGGGCAACACAGGCAGTAAGAAAGGTGTGCATTTGCTTTCTTTTTTATCAGGTAGGACTTGCTTTGAAATGTTTTGTATAGCTCCAGGGTCACATTAAATAACATTTATAGTACAATCATGACATTTAAATTGCTAAAATAGTATAATAGTATTTCAATGATCTATAGAAACATCTACTGAACAGAGGGCTCAATATTTAAGATATCAAAATCCATTCTAATACTTGACATGATTAAAAGATTTCAGCGAGCAAATTTGAAAATGTCCCCCAAAGACAATCAATTTTCATGAATGCATTTAGCCTTGTTATGTAATGATCATGCAGTTAATGTATGTGTGTCCTTCCAAGGCCTGCTTGCAGATCATCAACAAAATGTATTTTGTTTTCTGTTCTCAGGCTGCTCTGAAATCTGGGCAATATGTATTGCACATTCAAATCAATTAAGTTAATGGGACATTCTTTAATAAAAAAAACAGTTTATATAAAATTATTCAAAATGAAAAACTATTTGTTAATTTAAGAGTTTGTTTTAAGCTGCCTCCCAGAGGTCATACTCAAGACATTTCCATGCTAAAAATGCAAATGCAAGCCAAGGGATACACAAAAGATCATGCATCAACTTGTAGGCTAACATGTCTCTTGCTCACTGGAAGAAAGGGCTTGATATTATTAAATAAAAGCTATTGCATAAAGTTATTTTTATTCCTGTCAATAAACATAAAGAAGCCAACTAGAGGCTCAAGAAGCAGAAAGCATAATATCATTAGGGACTTTTTAAAATATTTAAATTTTTTTAGGGTTTCTGCCTGTCATAAAAAAATGTTAGTTTCACTCTTATTTTCCCCTACAGTGTTCCAGTTGAATGCCATCCATCTGAATACTTTGAAACATTATTATGCACATTTTGTTTACCACCTGATAGGCTTCTGTCAAGTTTTCCACAACATCCACAAATCTTTCAAACCATGATGAGCACTGGAATAAACACAAAATAGCAACATTGTTAAAAATATGGCAACTAATCAAAAAACATCTTACTTTATTCTTTAATATGTTGGTAATAATAGAAGGTAGGTAGATCAGTTCATAAACATGTCCTATAGTTATTTTATAGATATTTTAGAACAATGGAAAATGGTAACAATTTGTCTGCCATTGATTTTATCTCTTATGCTTTTTTGATTTATTAAATACAGGGATTTGATAATGTCTTCTATCTATCTTTTCTTTTCTTGTATTTAAAATGGGAAAAAAAATCAGGCATTCTGACTGGTATTCCCAAGCTTTCCCACCATGCTGATAATAGGCCATATGCCCTTAAGAACCAGATGAGTAGGAATACCCTTTCTCCAAACATCAGCCTGGCTTTAACATGTGCTGGGTTCCTCCTCACCACCTCTGCACATTAAGAGTATAAACACATTGCCCGATCATACAAAGGTATCTTAAACACCTCCCTTGTGGAAGCAGACCTCAAGGTCATCTCTCGTTGGTACCTAGTTCCCACCTGTCTCACCAAATTCTATCCGCAGTCCTCTCCATTATGCTTCAGGGGATGTGGACTCATAGGCTCCCTCCTACACATCCTTTGGGAATGCCCCAAAATAAGAGGGTTCTGGAACAGAATTTTCAACCTCATCCATAAAACCACTGGCTTTGCGGTGCAACAAGACCCTACTATAGCCCTCCTTAACAGCAAAATTCCAAAAGCTCCTAAATTGACAAGCTCTCTCATCCACTTCATCCTCTTGGGGGCCAAGATCACCCTAGCCCATGCTTGGAAATCACATTCAGTTTCCTTCTGCCAAACTAAGCTGAAGATATCCTGGATAATGGCGCAGGAAAAAATTTCTAACACTATCCTAGACACCTCTGAAAATTCCATCTTATCTGGGATCCCTGGGCTAAGTACATTTAACTACTCCCCCAATAAGCAAGCTCCTTAGCGGATTCTTCTAAACCTTGTTATCCATCTTCTTCCTCTGTTCTCCATGAGGGTTCCCACTTCTCCCATTTCTCTTTCTCACTTTCCTCCTTCTTCCTCCACCCTTCCCTCTTTCGCTAATTCTCCCTGCCTCAAGCTCAGACTCAGATGGTCCCCGACCTCTAAGGGGCACTGTCTGAACAGCTCTGCGGGCTGTTAGCCATGGCAATCAGTTCGACCCTTACAAGATTAAGAGGTCACACCTCTGAATGGGCACCTTTGGCCCTCCTGACTATCAGAATGTTGTTGGGAACGGACTCAATACTGCTTTCTCACCCCTTCGGGGGTCGGCAATCAGATCAGGAGCTCAGCAAGTCCAGCTCCCCAAATCTCGCTCTCCCTGGAAGCTTATGTCCGATCACTCCGCGCACAGCATGATCCCATTTGGGGTGCGTGGTCCAATTGGGGGGAGGCTCGGGACCAGTGTCCCGCAGTAGGCTCCCTGGAACCCGTTATTACCCAGGTTCTCTATACTGAGTCCAATAATTCCCAGCCTAATGTGCTATTTTTACTTGTATAATGCACGCTCACAAGTGGTCTTTTATTCTTCTGTAACAGTCTCACAACTTATGTACCATCCTCAGCTTGGGTCCTCTCTTGTTGTCATTATACAGCTGTATCGTTTATATTTTCAATAAACCTTTTTTGAAAACCAAAAAAAAAGTGATGAGTATAAACACATCATACATAGAAATTACCAAAATATAGAAAGGTGGGATGTTATAGGTGCTGAAAGACCTCCTCTCAGAATGAGTACCGATACATATATAAAGATAAAAAAGATTTTATTGCAAAATAGGACATAAATAGACAAAGTGGTTGAATTATCCCATTAAAAACATGAATTGTCTTCACACATTATTCACACATTATGCTCCAACCTGGACACCCCTGAAGATAGAGGTCCTTCCTAAAATATATATCATACATATACATATTAGCATATGTATTTCTGAAAATACATATATCAGAAAAGGAAAGGTTAGCTCAACCCAATGCATTTCGCCTGGTTGACTTCTTCAAGGGTTCAGGGGGTGCGTGGTTAGAAAGAGATCAGTGTAAAAACTGATTATCTCAGGAGTATCCAAGTGGTGCACACATATTCCCCTCCAACACAGTCAGATAAGCTTCTCTTTCTCTCAGTTTTCTCTTCTCTACATCGCACAAACTCATACCTGTCAACATCAGAACAAACTTAAAATCTGTATCTTTTAACGTAAAATACAAAAACATTAATCTTAGTTGAATTGCTATGCAAATTTGTGCACAGCATGTGTTTAAGTAAGCCGCCATTATTAAGTGCATCTGCATTTACTGTGTGTAGTGCAACACTTAACTTGGAGCATACCACAGTGGGATATATCTCTTTTCAACTTGTATTATGACAGGCTTTCTTCACTTTGTTGGGCAATTTTTCATATTATAAACACATTTTGACATGTCTATGAATTGAAATGGAATGAAATGAAATAGTTTTCTGTGGCTCTGCAGGGAGGAAGTTGAGGTCAAGACATACTGTTTTTCATTTGCATTATTTTTATAAAAAAAGAGGAGTTAGAATGTTTTCCAGACAAATAAAGAAATATACTGTACAATATCATATAAAACTGAATAGCCTAACTACAGTCAAGTTATAGAGATCCAACCTTTTAACTTTTTCAATCCTGCAGTGCAAGTCACGTATGTGCTTCAGAAGCTTGGTCTTTTACATCGCCAGGGTGATTTCACATAAATACAAGTTTTTCTTAGTGAAATAAAAAACATTATACCCTTTTGAATAATTCATCAGGTCTACAGACTGGGTTCATGTAAACATCTTTACCAGCTGCAGTTTTGACATGAAGGTCAGTTTCCTCCTCCCTGAAGCTCCAAGGTCACAATATGGCATGCAGACCAGATCAAGTCTACAAATGTACACACTTGACTCAAATTAACATTGAAAGGTTGCAAGAGACCACAGTTCTCTTGACTTGTGTGATGTCAAATGTTCACGTATCTTGCCCAGCGGTAACAGAGATAAACAGAAACAAATGCTTGTTTCAGATAAGCTGTCAGCACTATAGTATTGCTTAGGTGTCTTAAATAAGCAACAAACTACATCACTGGCATTTTTATGGGTGCCATAAAAAAGAACACCTACCATGAGAGAAATATAAAGGCTGCCATTGCTCATCTCCTTCTGAGAATTATAGATTTATGGCTGGATCTGACTTCAATACTGAGTTAAAGACCCAGAACAAGCATGCATAAAATAAGAATGAGAGTTTTTTATATCCATGTTTGTTTCAGGTAAGTGATGTAGACATTTTTGAGGCCATTTTATCAACATGACAGCCAGGCAGCTTGCATTTTTAGCACTGGCAGCATAGATATTTCACTCATGACATATGGGCTTTAAAATAAAGTAGAACTAAATGCAAAACTCGTTATCTTTTTGGATAGAGTAAAAACTTATTATAACACCTGTCAGTTTGATTTTTTGCCATCTATATCCCATTGGGGAGATATTTCTTCACTTCCTGTCCCATAGCCAAAACAGGAAGTAAGAGAAAATCCCTCAAAAGTGAGGGAAATCCCGGGTTGTACCCAGAACTAGTGTCCTCATTGGAAGATTTCCCCTATATTACTTTTTCAGGGACAACCCAAAATTCATTTTTTTTTTATTTAGGTGATAACAGTAAACTTGACAAGTACAGAGAGTTAATCTCCCCAACAGGGACACAAACAGCAATACAAAAACTGACCTGTTCTAATGCCTCTCCACCCTATCACCCTATTTGGAGACCAGTTGTCTCCAAGTGAGAGTAGGAAGAACCAGGGCACAAACTCTAAAATTGCAGAATGGTTTACCATTTCAGCAAATATCTAGGCCTACAACCTGAATTGCAGAGTTGGGCTAAGTGGATCACTGGTGGAGGAAGTCCTGAAAGATTTCATTCGTATCTACAACAAAAACATAGCAAAGTGCAGATTATTGCTTCCAGTTACAGTATATCAGAAGTAAATATATCAAAAAATTGTAATTAAAGGGGTTGCATTCTATGCATTAAGGTGAAAAACCTACTGTGATGCAGCAGCCCCCCAGAGCTCCCATTTCACTTACCTGAACCAAGCACACCGGCCTCGGGTTCTGATTGGATAGAATGATAGCAGTGCAGCCATTGGCTCCCGCTGCTGTCAATCAAACCCAATGATGCAGGGGTGAGTCCTGCAGTCTGGGTGAATGGATGCAGCAGCAGAACACCGAAGGGCACCCGCACAAGTGCCCCGAGGGAGAGTGGCTCTCCAATGGGGCACTTGAGAATAGGAGGATCCAGGAGCGCCAGTGAGGGACCCCAGAAGAGGAGGATAGGGGTCACTCTGTGCAAAAACAACTGCACAGAGGAGGTAAGTAGGACATGTTTTGTTTTTTTGTTTTTATTAAACAAACCTTTACATATCCTTTAATCATGTGAACTCCATAATTCCTTTTTTTGCTGAACACAAATCAATGCAGCTCTGTATACATAAATATATCATTACATTTATTATACATTTGTGTTGTAAATAAAAGTCGTGCAAGTACTTGAATTGGACTTATAATTAACTCAGAGCCCAGACTGGTAGAGGGAGAAGCAACACATGGAGCCAATCAGATGTCATGCAGTGTTCATGTGCTAATAAGGAGCACGATGAAAGATGATTCATGTGACAGAGTGATGAGCTCAGCAGTGTGCTGCATCTCCTTTCACTGTCCAGTCACATATTGACGAGGGTAAAGACCTTTAAGTGTTATTCAACTGCAGCAGAGAAAAATCAGGTCTCTTGACCTACCAGATTGGACTGTGCTGAGTGACAGAGCTATGAAAATCTGAGAACCGGAAGCTCTAGAATACAAATCTTTTGGCAGTTAAAAATCTTTCCATACATCTTGTATTTCAGATTTAACACTACTCTACACTAACAGTGACATTTTAGTATACTGAATCTCAAAATGTGTTCTTTTTTTAAATTTAAATAAGGCCAAACTCACATCAAAAGTGCTTTTCATTTTGCCACAATAGCCTTTACATGTATATACTGTACGTTGGACAATAATGGGTTATAAAGCAAATATTTTTGCACATGAAAAAAAAAAAAGGAATAAGAATATTACACAGTCAGCATTAATAAAAGTTATTTTGATATAACTTCATAAATAAAAATTACAGTATAATGGTCTATAGCAGGGATCTCCAAACTGTGACCCTTCAGCTGTTGCGGAACTACATGTCCCATTAGGCATTGTAAAACTCTGAAATTCACAGACATGACTAGGCATGATGAGAATTGTAGTTCCTGAACAACTGGAGGGCCATAGTTTGGAGACCCCTGGTCTATAGAAATCTTCGACACTCATTGTGATTACTGATAGAATGAATGGAAAAATCTGATCAGTTGTCTTGGTTTCTTTGTGTTACATCATTGGTCCTTGCACTGCTTTAATAAATAAGTCAGGCTACCCTGATTATCCCATTCTGCTACCACCTCTCCCAACCTACGGTATGTAAATAAATTCAAATAGAAATGTGTGCTAATCTGATGTGGCATAATAAAGCAAAGATATTGCTTATTACCTATAACACTGTTAAAGTGTTAATTAGTATTAAAATTGAGAACTGCATTGCTTTCCGTTTCTATGGTCTTTTTCTTGCATAACTTTTTACATTGGCAAAAAACAAGCATTTTTTTTTTATATTGGAAGTGGAGAAAAAATAACCCGCTTATTTATTCAGTTCATAATTGTCTGCAATTTGAGAACTTGCAAGTGCAAAACAATGCAGTGATAGTACCATTTAGGAGGTATTTTAGAAGCTTTCAAGAGGGGAAGCACAGTATAAACAGTATAAAGCAAGGTTTGAACTGTTGTAATATAATTTGATACAGTGTATGAGTGATTGAAAAATCACTAAACATCTGTGAAATATTACAGCATATATTGTTCAGTGGAAAAATTGTATATTTAAGTGAAAACAATCTTCTTTGGTTAGCCGTCGTTGTCATTATACTGCGGCAGGTCGGCACATTCCCGTGAGCCATCGTAGCTATACGTTGGCTCCTTTAAGTGGGATACACTGTGGGGGTGCTGATTCTCGTGGTCAACGGTCGCATTGACCGCCGGCCCCGAGCGATCGTGGCCACTAGAGGCAGAACAGGCACATGTGTGTGTAAACACACAAATCCCTGTTCTATTCTGTGAGGAGAGACAGATTGTGAGTTCCTAATAGCTAGGAACCACGATCTGTTATCCCCTCTAGTCAGTCCCCTCCTCCTACAGTTAGAACACACAGCCAGGGAAGAAGCAGTGGAAGAACTCTGGACAGCCGCATACCGGAAAAAGATAAAATCTTGTGTAGTTGATTGAAAAATGGGAATCACATAGCTACTATGAGTAAGCACTTTATTTAGTGCGAAACGCGTCAGTTGTGTACCCCCTCTTTAGTTTTGCTGTGGACCATTGGATGTGATGTGAGTCCCATTTTTTTATAAACTACACAAGATTTTATCTTTTTCCAGTGTGCGGCTGTCCAGAGTTCTTCCACTGCTTCCTGCCTATTGTGTTATTAGCCAGCACCTGGGGCTCCTGAACAGGAGAAAGAGCATTCGCCTTGAAGGGCCATCCTGGAGCGGTGGTTTTTCTTTCTATCTATACCAATCTCTGGATTTTACACAGTCAGGGAACACAGTTAACCCCTTGATCGCCCCTAGTGTTAACCTCTTCCCTGCCAGTGACATTTATACAGTAATCAGTGCATTTTTATAGCACTGATCGCTGTATAATTGTCAATCGTCCCAAAAATGTGTCAAAAGTGTCTGATGTGTCTGCCATAATGTCGTACTCACAATAAAAATCGCAGATCGCCGCCATTACTAATAAAAAAATAAAAAAATGCCATAAATCTATCCCCTATTTTGTAGACGCTATAACTTTTGCGCAAACCAATCAATATACACTTATTGTGATTTTTATTACCAAAAATATGTAGAAGAATACATATCGGCCTAAACTGAGAAAATTATTATTATTTTTTTTGTTTAAATTGGGTATTTTTATTATAGCAAAAAGCACAAAGTATTGTGTTTTTTTCAAAATTGTTGCTCTTTTTTTGTTTATAGAGCAAAAAATTTAAACCGCAGAGATGATCAAATACCACCAAAAAAAAAAAGCTCTATTTGTGAGAAAAAAAGGAAGTCAATTTTGTTTGGGTACCACATCGCACGATTTGTCAGTTAAAACGACGCAGTGCCGTATCGCAAAAAATGCTCTGGTCATTGAGCAGCCAAATCTTTCTGGAGCTGAAGTGGTTAAAAATATATAATAATAGTAAAAATGCATTGGCAAGCATTAAGACAATCATTTAATCTGTATGTTTGTAATACTTTTTACTGAGAGCAGATTAGATGCAGATTTATAAGTAGTTTTAATAATGTAATAGTAATATGAATATTTTTAACATTTTGAGAAAATGAGAGCGTATAAGGAACTATAAGAAGGTAGCTGGGAAATACCAGCAGCACATTTCACTTGTGACTGCTACAATACATCTCTAATAATTCAAAGCACCTCTTTCAACCTTCCTTACAATGTGTGTGAACCTGTAAGGCTGAAAGAGAAATAAAAAAACAAAGGATAAAGATTTTTTTTAATCCCTTCATACCCAACCCTGGTGTTCCTCTAACCACTTTAATACAGGGCACTTAAACACCTTCCTGCCGAGACCAATTTTGAGCTTTCAGCGCTGTCGCATTTTGAATGACAATTGCGTGGTCATGCTACACTGTACCCAAATAAAATTTTTATCATTTTTTTTACCACAAATAGAGCTTTCTTTTAGTGGTATTTGATCACCTCTATGGTTTTTATTTTTTGCTAAACAAATAAAAAAAGACAGAAAATTTTGAAAAAAAATATGTTTTTTTGTTTCAGCTTCAAAACTGAAAGTAAGTAAGTTTTCTCCTTCACTGATGGGCACTGATGGGGCTGCACTGACGGGCACTGATAAGGTGGGACTGATGGACACCGATGAGGTGGCACCAATGAAGTGGCACTGATGAGGTGGCATTGATGGGCACTGATATGTGGCACTGATGGGCACTGATAGGTGGCACTGATGGGTGACACGGATGGGCACTGATAGGTAGCAAAAATTGGCACTGATAGCTGGCACGGATTGGCATGGATAGGTGGCATGGATGGGCATGGATAGGCGGCACAGATGGGCATTGATAGGTGGCACGGATGAGCATGGATGGGCACTGATAGGCAGCATGGATGGGCACTGATAGGTGGCACGAATGGGCACTGATAGGTGGCACGAATGGGCACTGATAGGTGGCATTGTATTTTTTGTTTTGTACTGATGGATGCCAATCAGTGCCAAACAATAATGCATGCCAATCAGTGATGCCCATTGTGGGCACTGATTGGCATCCATTGTGGGCATGGTGTGTCATCCCTGGTGGTCTAGGGTGGCATACCTGGTGCTGGGCATCCCTGGTGGTCTGGTGGCGTCCCTGGTGGTCCAGTGTGGGCATCCTCGGGGGGGGGCTGAGCTGATAATCGATCAGCACAGACCCCCCTGTCAGAGGTGCAGCCAATCGGCTCTCCTCTACTCGCGTCTGACAGACGCGAGTGAGGAAAAGCCGATCACCGGCTCTTCCTATTTACCCTGTGATCAGCCGTGGTTGGACACGGCTGATCACGTGGTAAAGAGTCTCCGTCGGAGACTCTTTACCAAGATCGTAGTTGCGGGGTGTCAGACTTACACCCCGCAACAGCGATGGTTTCAAAATCCGGTCAGGGATTTTGAAACCACTTTGCGGATGTCATTTGCCTATAGGGCGGGTGGCAAGTGGTTAATAGGGTTCGAAGGCCGGGGGGGGTAAGAATCTGAAAACATGTGACCACTGGGATTGTCTGTCACAGTGGTTACATGATTGGGAGCTGTCCAGCTCTTGGCTTTGTCTCTGTGCTAGGAGTGCACAGTAAACACATCCCAGTTTATTGGGCATGCATTATTTCTGCCTGGAGAAACCATCATACAAACCTGTGCTACTACTGTAGGTTCTATTGTAGCTGGAATTACTACATCACTACATTAACACTCCTACTACATAAACTTACTGAAAAATTAACCACTTGCTTACTGGGCACTTAAACCCCCCTCCTGCCCAGACCAATTTTCAGCTTTCAGCACTGACGCACTTTGAATGACAATTGAGCAGTCATACAACACTGTATTCAAATGACATTTTTATATATTTTTTTCTCACAAATAAGGCTTTCTTTTGGTGGTATTTAATCACAGCTGGGATTTTTTTTTTTGCTAAACAAACAAAAAAGATGGAAAATTTTGAAACAAAATAAAAAATCATGTTTAATAGTTTGTTATAAAATTTTTGCAAACAGGTAACTTTTCTCCTTTATTGATATGCGCTAATGAGGTGGCACTGGTGGGCACGGATAGGCTGCACTGATGGGCACTGATAGGCACAGTTAAGGCGGCACAGATAAGGTGGCACTGATGGGGATAGATAAGGCAGTACTGATGGGCACAGATAAGGTGGCACTGATGGCCACTGATAAGATGGTACTGATGGGTGGCACAGATGGGTGGCACTGATGGGTGGCGCTGATGGGCACTGATAGGTACCACTGTTAGATGGCACTGATGGGCCCTGATAGGTGGCACTGCTGGGCACTGATGGGCACTGGAAGGTGACACTGATAGGCACTGATAGGTGGCACTGATGTGCAGCACTGTTGTTGATGCACTGATTGTGGGCACTGATAGGTGGCACTGTGGGCACTGATGGGTGGCACTGATGGGTGGCGCTGGTGCGCACTGGTAGGCAGCACTGTTGCCTATTGCTAGGTGGCGCTGGCAGGGGGCACAGGTGGGCACTGAGTATCTGGCGGCAGCTTGCCGTGATCGGGACTGATGTCCCTCCAACAGCCGCCGGTGATCGGCTTTTTTTTCTCCTCACACTGTCAGTGCGAGGATAAAAAATAACCAATTACCGGCTTTGTTGACATCACATGATCAGCTGTCATTGGCTGACAGCTGATCACGTGGTAAGGGGTCAGGATCAACCCCCTACTCCGATCTGTGATCCAGCGAGTCTCATAGACTCGCTGATTACAGCACGCGTGCCCTGCAGGGGGCACGCAGGCCGCTCGGGCATGGGAGAACGTCAATGGACGTACTCCCGGCAAAGCAGGTCTGCGCTGTAGCTGTCATTCGGCTATAGCGTGGATCTGAAGTAGTTAGAGCCAATTTAGAAACTATATAGAACACCTGTAATTTAACAGATTTAAAATGTATTATATTGCAGCTTACCAGTCCTTAGATGAGGTGCCTGCATTCATTTTCTTTCAACTGGTAATCCTGGGAAAAACATACTCCTTTCTGGCTTGCTATGCTCACTTCTGCATTGTGACTATAGAAGTAGCCATGTAGCAAATCAGGCTGGTCTTAGAAAATGCCTGCTTTTGTAGTTAGTAGTTTACAGAAGAATGATAATATTAATTTGCTTCCAGTTCATCCTTCAGGAAGTGACCAGTACTCAACATTTCTGGCAAGATCAACAGATATTTTCTGTCTTTGTTTTAAAAGTTCTTAGTCTGAAAATTAAAAACGAATGCAGCCACCACATCTAAGGACTGGTAAGCTGCAATATATTTTATTTTGTTCTTAGATTTAGCTATGCTTTAAATAGTGACTGCTTACAGTGCCACCAATAAAGCAATCATGTTATTTGCGAATTGCTAGTATAGACAAATAGTTACTTTTTGCTGGCTTCATATATCCAGTTAAATGATCTTAGGAAACAAAGGCTACAAAGATCATTACATATATTACTTAACTATTAATATATAATTTTATGTGAGACCCCATGCTTTCTTTTTTTGTGTATGTGTGGGGTATCCCCAGAATCAAAGGTTATGATACTCTACAAAATTCTTTACATTTTATTCTTGGTTTAGGATGCGCTACAGCAAAAGTGACATTTAAAAAGAAAAAACATCATATATTAAACTTCTGGCAACTTACATTTCATTGCAGGTTTCTTTAAAAAAAATAAAATAAAAACAGCACACAGATCCCTCTGAAGGACCCCATAATACATAGCTGACCCTTTTTTAAGACATTCGTGTGTGTTGCCAGCCTATTTGAAATGAATTGGCTGACCTTACACAATTCAAATTAATGTGTGACACAATGCGCATTAAGATGTATGTGTTAATGCAATGCACAAGAAGGGCAAAGTTTGAATGTGCCATTAAAGAAATCTTTATGTTTTTTGGGGGAAATACATTGGTTTCATATGTATACCTTTTTGCATTTAAATCTACCCTAACAGGTTATACACCTTTTTATTAATAGATTCAGATTTAATTTGGTGGATGCATGTATTTTTTATAGCTTTTAATTAGGGGAGAGATGGAAATACTATAAACAAACAAATGTAGTATTTTTTCCAAAGCAGATATATATTTTTTTTTAATTAATGCAACTTCTTTTTATCTTAAAACATCAACATCAAAATGATCCGACTACAAGAATACCACATCAGTGGTAAACAAATTGTATGTACTTTGCAGAGTAGTAAACCTCAAAGCCAAAGTTCTCCTTTCAATGTAAGGGTATTTTTTTCCCTTTTGATATTACACTGCAATGCATACAGAAAAAATCTAATTGAGTAACTTGTCAGTTTCAATTTTAGATATTGATTGGGTTTTTGTGGACAGTAATCAATAAAAGGCTTGCAATGTGTAGTTGACACACATACAATAAATGCAAATTCAATTTGGAAAGTCTGATGTGTGTATTGAGACATATGGGTGATGCCGCGTACACACGACCGGACTTTCCGGCAGAAAAGGTCCAATGGTCTTCACAACGGAGTTACGAACAAACGGACTTGCCCACACACATATGGACCAAAATCTGTTCGTTTTTGAACGTGATGACATATGACGGGACTAGAAAAGGAAGTTAAATAGCCAATAGCTGCCCTTGCATCGTATTTGGTCCGTCGGACCAGCATACAGACGAGTGGTTTTCCCAATAGAAATTGATCTGTCGGAAAGATTTCATAGTTTCATAGTTAGTAAGGTTGAATAAAGACATTTGAAACATGTTCTATTTCTAGGTCCATCTGAATTTTTTGTGAATAACAATCCCACACACGATCAGTATATCCGACGGAATGATTCCGTCTGACCTTTTCTGCCTGAAAGTCCGGTCATGTGTGTACGCGGCTCTAGGGAAGAGCTTTAGGTCTGGACCTTGGCTCAAGAGTGGGTTTGACATGAACTCAGCCTGTTTGTAGTTCATGGACCCAGCAAACTAAGCACATTTTCTAGCCTTTGAGCTTTGGCCAGATGGTTTAGAAGGGCCAATAATAGGGGCTTTGTTTTGTGCCAGGGTTACTATGAATAGCTGTGTTCCCAGCAACCACTTAGCAGTCTGTGTTAGAGTAGTTTAGGAAGAATTGACAGTTTGTATGCAAAGAGATTTAGTTGCTGTTTTACAGTGCTATATGGTGCTACATTGTGCTACATTACTGTGGATTGCAGTGTGGTGGGCCACATATTCTAGTATACCCTTCTTGTTCACAGGTCAGAAACGGAATAGTTATTTTTATGACTACCTTTTTGTGTATCCATAGCGATTATAGCTGTTGTTTAGCTGCTGTCACACACCCCCACCCAAGCAGTTTTTTTAAATTATGTTTTTTGTTTCATTAGCATATATATTTGTTGCTGACTCAGAGAAAGCTGCCATTTGTTTACAGCATGTAACTTTATACTAGTACTAAATAATTGTGCATCAAAGTACCACATATTTTTACTGTTATTGCCATAACTGCTTTTCAAGTTGGGCAATCTCTTTTGTTCACAATGTTTGGCCATCCTGAAGGAAGAGCTTCTGTAATTGGAGGTAGTAAATGATGAGCAGGTTCTGCAGGAGAAAGTGAAGGTTGGGCACTTTCCCCATGCTATTCAACCAGAGCCTGCAGAGTAAGTAGTTGAGTGGATGACAAAGCCTTCCTTTTCTTCCACCTCCCAACTAGTTCTAGTAGTTGGGAGGTGGCTAAGTACTAATTTTGCCATAATTTTGCCATAATCCCACAAACTGGCAATGATGAGTTGATGGATTACATCACAAGAGGAGTCACTTACTGCAGGTAGATGATCAAAGTTTTGTCCAAGAATGTCGTATCAAGGTTTTCCCCCATAGGCTTCAAAGGGATTTACGTTTTTTAGGCCTAAGACACAGGATTTGACGAATCTCCAGGAAACAAACCTGAGCACATTTACAAAGGTCCCTGTTAAAAAAGATATGTTGCAGCACTTAATTGTAAATACATCTGCACTTTTTTCCTTAGTCACCCTGCAAAGTCTCACAAATACTCGATGATCATGCCAGTGATGTCTGCCTCACGTTTGTCTGAAAAAACTGCTGCACTGCTCTTGAGCCTGCAGCTATTCAATAAGCAGCTAACTACATCTAGCACTGTCCACTGCTTTTTCAATTGTCAGCATTGCCGCTGCTGCCGAAACCCTCCTACCGTGAGCTGCATGGTCTGGAAAGCACAAATAAATGAGGATTTGGCTCACTCAGGGTTTGTTTCTACTTTATGAGGCTTGTTCATCACATCGTAACTTCATTTAGAACTTGTACAGACTGTCACAAAGGAGCCTTTAGATGTATTTTTAAGTGGTTAAAGAAAGAATATACTTTAAAGCAGTATTAAATCCAAAAGCAAACATTTACTATATTGCAGCTTACTAATTCCTAGATGCAATGTCTGTATTAGTTTCCTTTTTTAGGCTTTCTTTCCTCTTCATCTGGTGATCCAGCCATCAAGTCTGTTGTCTTTCGAAGGCTCAAGCTCTTCAGCAGAATGTATTAGTTTAGATGAATGAGACAAACCACTTAACACTGGCAGAGGTGATTAAAAAGATTAACTTTTATTTATTCATGCAAAAGGAAAAAATAAAAACAATTTGCTGTAACTGCTTATAAAGTGTGAGCTGGCTTCAACGTGTTAGTGTATCTAAATCTGCTAATACATGTAACACTACCCCCCCCCCCCCCAGCTGCTGTCTGTTGTGGCTTCTATGGTCATTCCACTATAGACAATGCTGTGCTGAATACTGAATGCCGAATAGTAAAATAGACTACTGCAGCATATAATTTCTATCTGAGACAAAAAGAGAGAAAATAAACTTGTGGTAGTTTAACCACATAAGGTCTGCCCTATAGCAGTTTTACTGTTACAGGATGGCACCTGTGCGCTGGATCACGTACTGTATATATACATGAAGTGACTCTTCCAGGTAGGGGGCAAGCATGCGTGCCACTGGTGGCTTGCTTCCGTTGTGATTACACACAGTGGAAGTCGATTGGCGGGTGCATGATACCCGATGTCATCCAGCACCCGACAATCATTAGGGAAAGTGACAGAACTGTGATCTGCCTATGTAAACATTCTGGCAATAAATTCCTTCTCTTGCCATAGTAAAGTACTTCGCACAGTATAGTAAAACACTGGCTAGGCACAGTTATCCCTTTGATCGCCCCATGAAGTTAACCCCTTCCCAGCCAGTGTCATTAGTATAATGACAGTGCGTATTTTTTAGCACTGAACACTGTATTAGTGTCACTGGTCCCCGAAAAAGTGTCAAAAGTGTTAGTTAGAGTCAGATTGTCTGCTGTACTATCACAGTCCCGCTATAAGTCGCCGATGGCCACCATTACTGGTATAAAAGAAAAACTATTATATATGCCATAGTTTGAAGACGCTATAACTTTTGCGCAAACCAATCAATATATGCTTATTAGGATTTTTTTACCAAAAACATGTAGCAAAATACATATTGGCCTAAATTTATGAAGAAATTATTTTTATTTTTTTTATTGGATAGGTTTTACAGCAGAAAGTAGTGCAAAAATAAAAGCGCAGAGGTGATCAAATACCACCAAAAGAGTTCTATTCGTGAGAAAAATGGACGTACATTTTATTTGGGTACAGTGTTGCAAGATCGCGCAATTGTCAGTTTAAGTAACGCAGTGCAATATCACAAAAAAATCGCCTGAAGGGGGGGTGTTGGAAGGCAACATATTTTTTTTCCTAATATAAGATGTCTCTGAACTATGAAATATGGTTACACCTAGCCTCAACAGCATGGAATGCCATTACCCATCAGGGCTATGGAACTTAAGAATGCATACCAGAACCTTCATCTGGGAGTCATGCCCCCTGGGGGGGAGTAAAGCTTGGCTTCAAACCAAGTGGTGTAATGAAGATTGATGGGCCTGATTACCATGCCTGCAAACAAAATCTTCAAGGGTCAGCTGCTGTTAAAAGGACTGATTTCCTAAATTACAGAACATCAAAAGCCAGCTGTTACTGAAAGATGACCCAGGTCAGAATCAGTGATTCATGGACTATTTGCTGCCCCTAGTGGACATTACAGCATCATTCCTGGAGGACGGACAGAAGAATAATAATATAGTAAGAAGGACTGCCTCTTATCGGCTTTGATTTGCCAGAATCCTAGATAGGCTGGCAGTGGGTGTTGTGTGGGTGGTGTCTGAGTGGGCTTTAAAAGTACTGACTGGCTGGAGGAACCTCCTCTCTTGCCATTGAGTCCAGCTCAGCAGAGGCCTGTCCATAGGGGGTGCAGGGGCGCCACCCCCCTAATCTCTATCCGCCGGCCCCTAATCTCCATGCGGGGCACCGGACACATAGAGATTTACAGGCCACCAAAGTCATCTGGAATCTGGATGGGGTAAGTGCGGGGCTGGCGGGCTTGTAAGCGGGTGAGCGGGCGAGTAGGGCTGGCGAGGGGGCAGGGCTGGCGGGTGGGCGGGCGAGTGAGCGGGTGGGTGGGTGTTGTTTTTTTCTGCTGCCCCCTAAGAATGGAGCACCAGCCTCCACTAGTCCAGCCGAAGATACTGAACACAGAGGACGACCTTACGTAAAGTATAATTTATGTTATTTTGTGTTATATGTTCTGTAATATTTTCCTTTAGTGTTTTTATGTTAGCATTCCTACTTTTTTGGGGAAATAAATTAGACTTATTTAAACTGTGTGTTTATTTTTTTAGAGCTAACCTTGTTATTGTGCCATCCCCATTGACTAGATCAGAGTTTTGCTAGACTAGCTAATTATAGAAATAGACAAGTTAATACATATTTATAATAAATACTGGGAATCCATAATCACCCAATATTTATTTCAGGAGGTAAATCTTCCGGAGGTTAAGTGGTTAAAGATACAATGCAAGGTGAATAATGCAGTCACCTGTCATATTTTGAGGTATTGTAAGTTTACCTGAAAAATATCTAAACATTTTAAACCATCTGCACACACAAAAAAGTAAAGTACATTGAACATTTTAAATTGATTATAACATAACATTTAAAAACAGTACATTTAAAAGAGCTTTGTGGTTTTGTCAAAACATCAGTAAAACAGATGAATATCCAATAAACATTTTGTTGTTGATATGATGCATTTTTCTTTTTTTTTTATCTCAAAACTATTTTTTTATTAGACAAGCATAATACATCTATTACTGGCTTTAGAGCAATACAATTGGTTATACATTCACAGACCTTAATTCCACATAGGATTCTGAAAGTTTTAAATGAACATGTAACAGTAACAGTGTAAATATCTACACCAGCTGTTGCAAAACTACAAGTCCCATCATGCCTCTGGGTGTCATGCTTGTGGCTGTCAGAGTCTTGCTCTGCCTCATGGGACTTATAGATCTGCAACAGCTGGAGGTCCGCTATCGCTAATTTAAAATCCCTGATCTACACATTAGAAGCAATAAACGGCATTATGTGACATATGTGCAGAGATCTAATTCGGATCTATACAAAGTTGTACAGGTATAGAGGCACAGTCGTCCCCCCCCCTGTTGAGCGTGAGCTAGGGGCCCAGTAAATGGTAATGCCATGGCATAGTGTTTATAGAAAACGGTCCAGTACAAGTTCTACCAGGGCCAAGCTGGGTACGTTCAGCCATGATTCCCATAGCTTGGCAAACTTTGCTGTACTGCTCCTATGTTGGTAGATATATTTCTCTAGCCTTAAAGTGTTACCCATTTGTTCTATCCACTCCCGCACTGTAGGGGGTTCTGTTGATTTCCGGTGCCGTAAAATAAATTTCCGAGCCTGAAAAAGAGCCCTGGCTATCGCCTGCCTAGGGGCCTCCAACACCAAGTTACCATCTATAATATCTAACAGACATTGTTTGGGATCCTTTTTAATCTTATTAAAGAAGATTTTCCGCTCTGCCGCAGAGGTAGTAAGGCGACTAAGTGCCTTACTAGCAGATAGCCATGAGTCTTTGCGTTCCTCTGTAAGATCAGAGATAAATTTTGCCTCCGGCTCACTCACCAGTCGCTCCAAACCCTCCCTTTGGGCACAAGTGGCCTGCTTAATCATGTGGATCTCCCTGATAAATGTACCTTGAAGGAAGGCCTTAAAGGTCTCCCACACACTATCCATCCTAGAATGGCCCAGTGTACTTACCAGAATTCCCCAATTGTAGTTACTATCTGCGCATGGGATGAAAACAAGTTAAGCCAGAAGGCGTTTAGTTTTGAAGGGGCCCTGGACATAGTCAAGATTGGTCTCACCTCCAGACTACTAATTGCCGGCGAGTGATCAGAAATTCTGCTGACAGCGTAGGTAATCTCCAATACGTACCGGGAGGCTTCAGCTGAGCAAATACTAAGATCTATATGGTATAGGAACATGTATGATTTAGAGAAGCAGGAGAAATGTTTTTCCCCTGGGTGTTTATAGTGCCAGAGATCAGTTCAGCCCACCTCCTCAATACATTTTTTCAAGGGTGTGCTTAAGAGCCACGTACTGTTCTCACTGGGGGATGTTCATTTTGTGCAGGGTCCAAATAACAGTTAAAATCTCCCATAATGTATAGGGGGATATCCTGGTGGCATAACTGATATTCTAGTACTACCTTGAGCACCTGCTGATTGTATGGAGGCAGAACTTATACGAATGCAAGAATTTGTTTCAAGGCAAATATACAACATAGCAATATTACATATCTCCCCTCCTTTGGCTGACAGGCAACGCCAGCAGGTATCCGGGAGCGCCGGGTTTATCAAGTGTAAAGTCGAGGGAAATGTAGAAGATTTTAGTTGACTAAAATACGACTAAATTGAAAACAATTCAGATGTTTAAAATATGATACCACTAAAAGGACTATGACTAAAACTAAATCGAAATTTGACGTAAAAATCAACGCTGATGGAAAGTGAAGTGGATTAGCAAACCAGCTTTCCTCTATCCAACTGGGTTAAATAAGGATTATGAATTGTATTTGTACACATAATAATTATTGCATTCACAGTTGCCTTTAAACTTTTCTGCAAACATGGGACTCTTGTATAATTTTCCTAATCACGATTATCATGTCGCAAATTTAAATATTACTGTACTTACAAGTGAATTACTGTGTTGCGTGCCCTAATAAATCACTGGATACTATGTATATATTTTCTCTCAATTAAATATTTTGCTACTAATTGGACATTGGAATTTCTCACTAGACCTCCCTCAGTTCTTTGAAATGAAGATGTTCATAGGCATCTTTATTAATTAACTGGATTCACGTTGTGCGTGGTAACTAGGGTGGGGGGGGGGCAGATTCTGTTCCCCATTGTATTTGAATATGGTTTGATATCTGTGTACCTGGGTTTCTCCAGAGGTTGCCAGGAGTTTCTTGAATAATACACACATTCTATGTCTCAATAACCACTGATATCAATAATCATTTCTGGCTGTCTCTTAGGGTGTTTGCCTTTCCATTAACAACAAGGGGGGGTCCTCATCTTACTAATTACTAATATGTATTGGTCCTTCTCCCGACAACCCTGGCCGTTGGTTGTCGGGGTCTGCGGGCGGGGGCTTATCGGAATCTGGGAGCCCCCTTTAATAAGGGGGCCCCCAGATACCGGCCCCCCACCCTATGTGAATGAGTATGGGGTACGATGTACCCCTACCCATTCACCTAAGGTGTAAAATGTAAAGTAAAAAAAAACACCCACACTTTTGAAAAAATAGTTTATTGCACTGCTCCGGGGGTCTTCTTCCGTCTTGGGGGTCTTCTCGCCAGACTCCCCCGCCATTTACCAAGCTCTTTTACCGAGCGGGGGAAGTCCGGCTACCTTCTTCGTCGTCGCCGCCGTCTGGGGGTCTCGATCCGCCTTCGGGGGTCTTCTTCCGTCTTGGGGGTCTTCTCGCCGGACTCCTCCCCTCTCTTCTGCTCTTTTACCTAGCTCTTTCACGAGGGGAGGTGTCTGGCTACCTTCTTCGTCGTCGCCGCCGTCGTCTGGGGGTCTCGATCCGCCTTCGGGGGTCTTCCGGGGGTCTCTTCTGTTCTTGCGGCGGTCGTCGTCTTCCGCGCCGCCGGCGCCTTCTTCTTCTTGTCCTTCTTCTTGTCCTTCTTGTTCTTCTTCTTCTTCCGATGTTGACCCGACGCTCTCTCTGCCCGGAATGCCTGTGCCGCTCTGAGCTCGGACTTATATAGGGACATGGGCGACAGGGTCACATGTTCATGTCACATGGTGACCCCGCCCCCTTGCGATGTCACAGTCCCAGCATCCTCCGGGACTGTGACAACACAAGGGGGCGGGGTCACCATGTGACATGTGCATGTGACCCTGTCGCCCATGTCCCTATATAAGTCCGAGCTCAGAGCGGCACAGGCATTCCGGGCAGAGAGAGCGTCGGGTCAACATCGGAAGAAGAAGAAGAACAAGAAGGACAAGAAGAAGGACAAGAAGAAGAAGGCGCCGGCGGCGCGGAAGACGACGACCGCCGCAAGAACAGAAGAGACCCCCGGAAGACCCCCGAAGGCGGATCGAGACCCCCAGACGACGGCGGCGACGACGAAGAAGGTAGCCGGACACCTCCCCTCGTGAAAGAGCTAGGTAAAAGAGCAGAAGAGAGGGGAGGAGTCCGGCGAGAAGACCCCCAAGACGGAAGAAGACCCCCGAAGGCGGATCGAGACCCCCAGACGGCGGCGACGACGAAGAAGGTAGCCGGACTCCCCTCGCTCGGTAAAAGAGCTTGGTAAATGGCGGGGGAGTCCGGCGAGAAGACCCCCCAGCAATGTAAGAATGTGCTTTTCCATTGACCAGCAAAGTAAGACTGTTTTCTTAGTGAGGGTGGTCAAAAGCAGATGAGACCTGTGTGACAACACCATGCTGGGAGGGGCCAGACACCACCTTGCTGAGCGGACAGATCCACACTGTGTATATGCATGCTGTATATAGACACTTGCATGTGTCTCTACGCATTGTAAGTGTTACTCCTTTTTATTCTTTTATTAACCCCTTGGTGCTGGTGCCCCTACTGTATATGGGACTATCCTCACATTTTTTTTAACAACCTATTTGGATAACATATTAAGGATTTTTTTTAAGTTTTTAACTTTTTTTCTGCACATGGTTTTTAATGTGTTTGTAATTTATAAGCTTTGTTGTTTATGTGCACATTCGAGCGCTTCACTGTTAGGTGGTGTCACTGCACACCACCAATCATAAGTGGCTGATCACAAAGTAAGTTTTTTGCATTTGCATAGTTTACTAAAGTTTAGGTGGTCTCACTCATCATACATTTTTATACCATTGTAATATGCATGTACATTTATGTTAAAACACATGTTGATTGTTTAACAGAGTCTCACTTTTAGAACTGCACAGTTATCTTTATATCTATTTGGTGTTGTCTTTTTTTGTGCAACAATCGCGGCAGATCTGCACCGCGATTTGAGGTGTCATTCAAATTAATGGCACCTCCAATGCGAGTCCTGCGTTTTGTCATTTACACCTCGCCGCTGTCAAATCGCGGGCAGATTTGCAGCAAATCTCCCGGCGATTTAAAATGCTGTAGTGTGAATGCAGACCTAATGCAGTCTATTATGTCCCACTGTCTCTCCCCCAATGCCATAAATGTTTCACTAATGCACCATAAATGCCCTAGGAAATGTTAAAGCTGAACTCCAGCTTTTGTTACACTTTACATGTGTAAGCTGGCCCAAACAAACTATGTCCCTCACTAACATGTGAGGCCGCTAGATGTGTGGTATAAACTGTACGAAGCTGAGGCTACATACAGCATACCGCACTGTGTTCTGGGTTCGAGCTGAGACCTTTCTGTCTCATACCCGGAATGCAATAGAGTCTATCTGAGTGGTGCTCAGCCATTTATGGAAAGCAATGTATTCTAGCAATAAATACAAAACTTTGTTTGATTGGCTGAGTCAGAGAGGCGGGCTGATGATGTCACAACCTCTGACTCAGCCAATCAGAGGAAGCTTTGTATTCATTGCTAGAATACTGTACATCACTTTTTATGAATGGCTGAGCGCCGCTCAGATAGACTATATTGTGTTTCAGGTATGAGGAAGGAAAACATTGCTGTATGCTGTAGCTACATACAGTTTATACAGAACATCCAGCAGCCTCACATGTTATTGAGGGACACAGATGGTTTGGGCCAGCTTGGCCCAAACAAACTATGTAAAGTGTAACAAAAGCTGGAGTCCAGCTTTAAGGTGCGGTTATTAGGCATCACCATTGATATTAATGGAGGCGGTTGATGAGCAGCGATGCCTCATGAAAGTAACATGCTGCTTAATTTTTAACAGGACACAACACTACCACTCCCATGTGAACAGCACTGTGTGGTACTGTTGTAATATTCATGGCAAGCATTGACGAGCGGTTATGATGCTTAAGAAATGGTGAATAAATGCTGCATAAATACATGGTATTGACACGTGTGAACGAGCCCTTAGAAATTAATGTCTATATAGAAGTGTAAGGTAGTTCTGGATTCTAAAGGTTGGGTAGAAATGTATCCTGATGTGAGTAGCAATAAATAGGGAAAATTACCTTTGGCAGTTTGACTCATAGAGGTACTGTATCTTAGTAGAAATCTCAAAACACTAGCATTTGTACTAATGGATGAGGAGATCTGCAGTGAAAGGTTAGTGGACTAAACTTAGTAAGCTTATTTGCTTACACTTAGTAAACTTATTGCGGCACTCCTCCACCACCTATGCATAAGCTGCTTTGCCCTAAAAATGTATTACTTCACTGGTACTCAGCTGCCCCCCCATAGCTTACCTCATTATAAACATCTTCCTGTACCTGTGTGAATGAGAATACTAGAATCCTGAGGGCAAAAAATCTTAAAGTTGTAGTAAAGTCTTTTTGAAAAAAAAAAATGTCCCCCCTGCAAGTTAACCACTTAAGGACCAAGCCTCTTTTTTAGATGTGTTGTTTACAAGTTAAAAACTGTTTTTTTTTGCTAGAAAACTACTTAGAAAAAAATGTATAATGTTTGGGGGTTCTAACACCCTAGAGAATAAAATGACGGTCGTTGCAATACTTTCTGTCACACCGTATTTGCGCAGCGGTCTTACAAGCGCACTTTTTTGGGGAAAAATACACTTTTTTGAATAAAAAAATAGGACAACAGTAAAGTTAGCCCAATTTTTTTTATATTGTGAAAGATAATGTTACGCTAAGTAAATTGATACCCAACATGTCATGCTTAAAAATTGTGCCTGCTCGTGGAATGGCGACAAAATTTGACCCTTAAAAATCTCCATAGGCGACGTTTTAAAAATTCTACAGGTTGCATGTTTTGAGTTACAGAGGTCTAGGGCTAGAATTACCGATCGCGGTGATACCTCACATGTGTGGTTTGAACAACGTTTTCATATGCGGGCGCTACTCACGTATGTGTTCGCTTCTGCACGTGAGCTCAGCAGGACGGGGAGTGTTAAAATTTTTGTTTTTCTTATATATTTTACCTTTTATTTTTTTATTTTTACACTTAAAAAAAAAAATGATGTCACTTTTATTCCTATTACAAGGAATGTAAATATCTCTTGTAATAGAAAAATAGCATGACAGGACCTCTTAAATATGAGATCTGGGGTCAAAACGACCTCAGATCTCATATTTACACAAAAAATGCAATAATAAAAAATGATATAAAAAAAATTGACCTTTAAGAGCTATGGGCGGAAGTGACGTTTTGACGTCGCTTTTGCCCTGCAATGTCATAGAGACGGGTGTGGGGGGCATCTTCCCCTCACTCGTCTCCATGCCCAGTCACAGAGAGGACCCGATCGCCTCCACCACTGCTGGCAGCTCCGGTAAGCAGCAGAGGGCGCCGATGTGTGGCAGAAGGGGTGCCCCACTCCCGAAGCCGATAAAAGTGATCTTGCAGCAAATCCACTGCAGAAACCACTTTTATCTTGTAGTGGACCACCGGCCGAACACGAGGATACTGGGGTTATGGCAGCTAGCTGCTGCCATAACAACAATATCCCACGTCAAAGTAAGGACGTATATCGGCTTGCGGTGGTCCGGAATTGGTTAATGACCTAATTTGCTAGTATGCAAATTACCATATTATGACAGACTTAGCTGTAAAAGGGATCCCTCCAGTGGTATGCTGTAACCACTGGGCTTCCATCTTCATCCGGTCTTCCTTCTGGGTTTGCGGGCTCCACCCGTTTGAATGGCCGAGACGCATTGATGCCAATCCTGTATAAAGGCACAGGAGTCATTGCCATGACACAGCACCTTGGATTGACAGCACATTCAGTGTGCCCTTAATCCAGAGTGAAGTGTCCATGCGCCGGTGACATCATCGATGCACGTTTAGGAGATATTCATTCTACCTACAGGTAAGCTTTTTTTACTATAAGCTTACCTGTAGGTACAAGTGACCAAGTGGTGTTTACCACCACTTTAAATTAAAAGAAGAATACACGCTTGGGTAGAATATAGTGCTTTGGAGCAAACAGCCAGGTCAAAAAACATGGCTAGAAACAGAAAACATTTGTATTAGGTCCGTCTACACAAGGGAGGCTTTTACAAGTAAATAACATGCATAAAATATGTTAATTTGCCATATAACCTTGTGGGAAGATTCATTGTTGAAACAAATGCTCTGTTCACAGGATCTCTTAAAATAACCATTATAAGAGGATACCTTAAAGTGGAATTCCACTCAAATTGCAAGCTCCACTTCTTCCTCCCACCTCCTCCGGTGTCACATTTGGCACTTTTCGGGGGGAACAGGTATCTGTTTTTTACAGGTACCCGTCCACATTTCTGGGAGATCTGGCTGCGGTGAGATGCGGCAAGGTCCCACAGAAGTTCCCCCTTCTTCTTCCTTCACCACCAGGCCAGTTAGAAAGCACAGCACAATTCGCGCATGCGCAGTAGAGACCTGGCTGTGAAGCTGAAAGGCTTCCCTTACTATGAATGGTAGCGGCAGCACCCAAGAGCCGATTGGAAAATTGGCTGGGGTGCCAACATTGCGGGATCTCTGGACAGGTAAGTGTCCTATTATTAAAAGTCAAATGCTACAATATGTGTAGCGGCTGACTTTAATTTTTTTGGTGGGGGGACTGGACCTGACCATTATAGACCTCAGTAAATAAAGTACAGCAGTTGTGATACACAACAATCCATAAGTACTATGTATACTAAGAATGTGATCTCTCGAGCATTAAAGATTTTATGGTAAGTTGATAAAATTAAGCGTTTGCATTTACCCAGCTAGTTTTATTCCATTATACATTCTTTATTCAAAAAGAGTTGAAAAGCTATATAGGAGTGGAAGCATGTATTCTAATTATATTTTGCTGAGACCTGTTTTGCACATCTTTGTTTATATATTGCAGATAGTTGTTTCATGCGGTTAACAATTTGGACTGTTTGTCAGCTTTACTGCTAACAGATTCACTTGGCACTGTGGTGCCTTATATACTGCTTTACAAATAATTAAAGAATTTTACAGTCTGACTTAATTACTGATTTACAGGAAAGAATGCAGTTAAAACATATTTTCTAAGGGGTTGATTGGAGTTTTTAATATATGTGAAGTTTCAGACGAAATAAGCAGATTTATATCCTACAATTTATTAAAGAGCTAACATATTTAACTAGGTTAGCATTATTATTGTTTATAATTGCATTCATGTTTCTAACATCCTACGCATACTTTTATCAGGATACACAAGATAACCTTTTCTCTTAAAGTTTGTCTAAAGCAAAAAACACTTTTTTGTTTTTATTAGAATGGGAAAGGGTTAGAACTTCTGTCAGGGTTTGTTGCATTTCTGTGTCCCCTCTGAGAAGATCCAACCGGTTTGTCCTGATGACCATTCACCAAATCTAAAAGGTAATATCCAAAATGTGAAACTGTCCCCAAAATGGAGAGAAAATCTTATGTGGGTAAGCACTATCTAACAGATACCATTTGTATATGTTTAAATATATATTTAATTGTTTACATATCTTCACAGACCCTCACATATGTAATTTACTTACAAACCATATCAATTAAGGTAGACCTGGACTCAAAATGTGAAGATTTTGCTATCTTATAGCGAACATCTGAAAAATAAAATCAATTTTGTCTAAACAATACCCTGAAAGATTTGCCTTTTGCCCTAACTTGTTACCGCCCATGAAGGTTGAGCTTAAACACCCGCATGTTACACATATGCGTCAATGGCAGCCAATGTTTCTGTACTGAGAGCACGCACAGAGACCAAGCTGCCAACAACAGTTTTCAGTCCTCACTAATGAATGGTATCTGGTGGGAGCGGCTCATGATCATCTGACCACTGTGACAGCCTGGGTGTACAAACACTATTAATGCCCCCACCAATGCCCCCACCAATAACTGGACTTTGCAGTTAAGAGCACATGGAAAGGCAACACATGTCAAACAAAACCAAAGAAAATTCCCAGCTCAACTTACCGACCAGCCTGCAACTAACTGAAGTATCCTGTCTAACATTATGCTTTAAAAACAGGGGTTTAGTCTGCACACATTTACAAATATATACGTAAGCTGTATTATCTGCAGTCATAATTCAAAATTTTGAGAGCCTCCATAGTAGAAGCACATGCTTTATAATGGATAGACAGAGGGAAGGTGAGCCTGGAGGGAGCCCACCCCTCCTTAAAGGCACACGGGTGCACTGGACACCCAGCACATAGCACAATGGCAGCAAAGGTGTCCAGTGCATCCCCTCTCCAGTGATCCAACAGCACAAACAAATGGCCATTGCCCCAACCTATAACGAGGGGCACATGGAAGGGCGATGCATGTCAAACAAAACCAAAGAAAATTTCCAGCTTAACATACTGACCAGCCAGCAGCCAACCAAATTATTCTTTCTAATAGTATGCATGAGAGGATGCACTGGACACCTTTGCTGCCATTGTTCTATATGCTGGGTGTCCTGTGTGCCCCTGTGCATTTAAGGAGTGGTGGGCTCCCTTCAGGCTCACCTGCCCTCTGCCTATCCATGCATGTTCTTCTGCTATGGAGGCTCTCACTAGAGATAACACTAGGGTGCCATGAAGTGACAAATGTGTGCAAACAAAACCCCTGTTTTTAACGCAAACTGTTAGGATAATTTGGTTGGTTGCAGGCAGGTTGGTAAGTTAAGCTGGGAATTTTCTTTGGTTTTGTTTGACTATTAACCAATTAACAACCACACCATAGCCGAATGATGGCTACAGTGTGGCTATGACACGGCGCAAGGCGTACTATGACAACATTCATGCTCAGTCACCCACATACATACTCAGCCATCCTCATTCATGCTCAGCCATCCCCATCCATACTCAGCCATCCTCATTCATGCTGTCATCCCCATCCATACCGAGCCATCCTCATTCATGCTCAGTCATTCCCATCCATACTCAGCCATCCCCATCCATACTCAGCCTTCCTCATTCATGCTCAGTCATCCCCATCCATACTCAGCCATCCTCATTCATGCTCAGCCATCCCCAGCCATACTCAGCCATCCCCAGCCATACTCAACCATACTTAGCCATCCTCCTTCATGCTCTTCCATCCCTATCCACAGCTCATCCATCCCCATCCACGGTTCATCCATCCACATTCATGGCTTAGCCATCCACATTCATGGCTCATTTATGCCTCATTCATGCTCATCCATGCCACATCATTTATCATCCATGCCACATCCATGCCACTACAGTGCCCATCAGTGCCACTACAGTGTCTCGCAAAAGTGTAATAGATAGTCAAATTAGATTTGAAATGTATGCCCCTAGAACACCTGATGGTGCTCCCTGCATGTTGGGCCTCTGTATGTGGCCAGGCTGTGGAAAAGTCTCACACATGTGGTATCACCATACTCAGGAGGAGTAGTAGAATTAATTTTGGGGTGTAATTTGTGGTATGCATATGCCGTGTGTGAGAAATAACCTGTTAATATGACAATTTTGTGAAAAAAAAAAAAAATCTTAATTTTGCAAAGAATTGTGGGAAAAAATTACAACTCATAAAAACTCATCATGCCTCTTACTAAATACCTTGGAATGTCTACTTTCCAAAAGGGGGTCATTTGGGGGGTATTTGTGCTTTCCAGGCATGTTAGGGCTCTTTCACACGGACGTGTCTGTGTATGGAGCCCGCTCTGCACAGCGGGGGATCGCTCCGTCAATCCCACGCTGAGCAGGCAGATGACAGGTCTGTCTCTGCACTCTGTGCAGGGACGGACCTGTCAGAGCACCGTTCTCCCCTATGGGGGATCGGATGACGATGGACCGTAGAGTCCGTCGTCACACGATCCGATCCGTAGACGGATGAAAAAATGGGGTTTTCCTCCGTCACACTTTTTCAGATTGGAGCGGGACGGATGTCAGCGGACATGTCACCGCTGACATCCGTCCCTCCATAGGGGCCTATGGAGCATCCGTTCAGGTCCGCCTAAAAAACTGACAGGCGGACCTGAACGGACCGTCTGTGTAAAAGGGGCCTTAGTGTCTGAAGAAATTAGATAGGCTGTCAGTACATCAGGTGTGATCAATTTCAGTGATTGGCATCATAGCTTGTAGACTCTATAACTTTCACAAAGACCAAAGCACTTATTTATTTTTAGTTATTTTTACCAAAGATATGTAGCGGTATAAATTTTGGCCAAAATGTATGAAGAAAAATTACTCATTTGCAAAATTTCACAACAGAAACGAAGAAAAATGCATTTTCTTTTCAGAATTTTCAGTCTTTTTATTATTTTATTTTTTTTATTGGGTTAACATTTTTATAACATCATGTTGAAGTTACAGATTAACACTTAGTGCCTTTAGGAGTGGAAGCAACGCTTGGAAAATTAAGATTTCAGTCTTTTTTCATTTATAGCGCAAAAAATAAAAAATAAACAGCAGTGATTGAATACCCCCAAATGAAAGCTCTATTTGTGTGAAAAAAAGGACAAACATTTCATATGGGTACAGTGTTGCATGACTGAGTAATTGTCATTCAAAATGTGAGAGCACTGAAAGCTGAAAATTGGTCCGGTTAGGAAGAGGGTTTAAGTGCCCAGTGGGTAAGTGGTTAAAGGGACACCTGGGCTGGGAGGGAAGAAGTTAAATTCTTCTTGAGAAATAGCAGAAATTTTCTGTGACTTTAGCCATGCAATTGTATATCTGCAATTAATCTAGGTACTGTGCCCCAGGAGAGTTAACGTGAAATCTGATGATGTCACTATTGTGTTGCTCACGGTTCTTCTTGCTGGAGAATCTAGCGGGTACACTGCAAGCACATACTTCTCAACTTCTGAAATGATAAAGAAGGACTTATTTTAGAACACGGTATGTAGGCAAAGGCCATGGCCCCGGTTGCATGGACCACAAAGATCTAAATGCACAAATATTTTGGCCAAACCGCATAAGTGCTTTTTTGATCTCTACATTGGCTTTTCAAAATAACAAATACAGTAATATAGACGTTCGATATATACAGTATATATATATACATTTTTTGCAACATAACACTTTTGGTATTAAGATAAAATATGTTGTATAGAGATGTATACATCAGACCAAGAAAGAGAGAAAATTTAAGCTGCACGAGGAACAGAGAGATTTGGTTTCCAAAGAAGGACAGTCTCTCCAAATAAATGAAAACTTGGAAGCTATGCAAGCATCTCCCTACTTCTACTTCATTTATTCTCCACACCTGTACTGTTTTTACCTCTGTACTGTTTTTCCCCTACCTGTCATCAGAGAACACCATTGACATGACAAAGTAAGGCCATGCCCCACTTTGAAAATGCCACTGGGATAGCGGCTATTTATCCCAGTGCTGTTTTAAAACTGCAACCTCTTCCTGCAGCTCCTGTGAGTCCCTGCAAGTGTGCAGCCTGGAACCCTTGGCTAGCTGCACTTCCAATGCTTTTACAGATAGCTCCACAGGAGCATGTTGTAAGAGTAAAAGTAACCAGAATGCTTCCGGATTTAGTTGACAACAGGACTGTAGTGATCATTCATATCAACGATCTGAATAATATTTGCATTCACTGGGCAAGCTTAAAATGCTCACCTAAGTGAATGCAATGTCGTTTGAATTTTTAGCAATCGCAAACCTGTGAAAAAGTCACCATTGTGCTAATCTATGCCCTTGTCAACCTGACTTAATCTTATCCTGACGTCAAGCTAACAATGTATCATAGCAAAGTTGAATACAAAGTGAAATAATGCTCTCCTAAAGTAAAACACATATGTTAACTTTGACCCTTCCTATTCCACTATTTTACATAAAAGTTGCATAAATGTGATACTATTTTATCACTAATGTGTGGCAAATATAAGGGGGAGGTTGCACTGGGAAAATTGACAGGAAATGCTTTATTTTTGAATCCTTTACTATTCATTCCCCACAAAAAAACAAGGAAATTAAATGTATGTGTTCATACTTGCTACCAAATTAAATTCCTATCTGTCCTGAAAAAAAAACATTATACTTTGGGGTAGACTGCAAATGCTAAAAGATATAATGTTCAGAAAAGAGAAATTGACAGAATGAAAAACAAATACTTTATGAGTCAAGGGGGTTTAGGGAGATAAAGGCCTGGGGACTGAAATGAATGGGAGTAAACATGTTCTACCCAATGTGGTCATATAGAGACAGAATTATTGGGCTCTATTTTTAAGTCAGTGTAACAATATAGTCCAACTCTCATATGTCCAATTAAACAAGGGGTTATGTGACAGCAATCACAAAATATTACATGTTTAAACTTTACTTGCAAAATACTTAGGGACATTAGTCAAGATCTGTTTTGACTGTCCTGTAAATGTATTATTCAGCAGAAGAAAAATGACATCAATTGGGAATTACAAAAATTATACAGGAAGGTGAGTGGAGTTCCTCTGTAGGCTTACAATAAAAATGCCAGGATAAAATTGTATTGGTTATATACCAATAGGCTAATAGACCTGAAGTCCCTATTAGCTAAATGATTACTAAACTCAATATATATATATATATATATATATATATATATATATATATATATATATATATATATATATAATATATATATATATATATATATACATATATTACAAAATAATATATTGTAGCTTATCAGTCCTTAGATATAGTAGATACATACTCATTTTTTCAGGCTCATGCATTTTCTTCAAGTGCAGAAAATACCTGTCGATCCCTCCAAAAATACAATGTTGCTGAAATAAGTTATCTTCCTTCTATAAACTATAAATCCTTTCAAGCCCATGTAATGAACATCAAGAGAGAAAATCATGTTTGAAGTCCAGCCTGGGTGACAACTATGGATCCCTCCATAGTTAGTTAAAAGTTAGTGAGTGTAGCTGCCCAGAGACAGGAAGTGAGTTACTTTCAGGATTACCAAATGAAAATAAGGTAAATAAAATCCTGAAAAGAGAAAAAAATGCAGCAACCTAATCTAAGGACGGGTAAGCTACAATATATACATATTTGTTTTTTTAATTCGTTTTATGTAACATCTTTCCTTTACTTTTTCCATTCTCCTATACAAAACTGAAAATCAAACACTTTTCAACATAATGGTATACAAGCTGTAGCTACATCAAATGTTATGCTTATGCAGCAGAGTTCAGCCTTCACAATAGAACTACAGGGAGAGCTATGAGCCAGAAGAAAAGACAGGAACAGATTAATAGGGTGGAAAAGAAATTAATCAAAAGGGAAGGATGAATGAGCCGGACATAGATACATCAGAGATAACATTAGCAATGTATAGATGTGTAAAGATTGAGAGAAAGAGATAAACTGACATCAAGCACAGCAAATCTCCAGAAAATAATAGATAAGGACAGTTTTAAAGGAGATCAGTGGTTATAGATAGGTGAAAGTGCTTCCGTGACTTCAAGTGAAATATACTGTTCTATTTATTAACATAAGATTAATAGTGCAACTTGTAATTGATAAAATGTAAATGTTTCAACGCTTTTACTAGGATTTGCTTGGTGCTATGTTAGTACTTGTTGGATTTGAACCAGCCTGTATATGTGCCCTTTTTATACTTTTGAAAATTAATCAGTAAAAGGGAAAGCAGTGGAGTATAATATGTAATACAAACAGCTATGTTAGCCTTGCTGTATGTTGCAGGTATGTTTTTTTCTTCAGTAAATGTTTTTTCAAATCATTTTAAGTTAACCATCTACTCAAAATAGTGTGTAAGCATCAGTAATAAAGTTAGGTCAACTGTTCTCAAAAGAGATAGGTGGACTGATTTTGAAGAAATGTATTAGTTTTGCTGTCAGCAAAATGTTTCTGCAGTGGATACTCTCAATTCTTTTTGTGAAAAAGTATATTATAATGAGGCTAATAAGGGTCTGTTCTGTGGCATAAGAAAAGGTCTATAATAGTTGAAATGAGCTCTTGTAACCATCATAAAGCATTTAAAACCAATGTCACTGTTAAAAAACACATAAACTCCCCTTTCCTGTTCACTCTAATGTATTTAGATAAAATTACAATATTTTCCAAAATCTTTGGACAAATAAAAAATCCAAATTTTTCTTATCCTTAGTAGTATCCTTAGTAGTGTGTTCGTGTAAATATTGTAAATGGTGAATATGTACTCTGTAAAGCTACATAGTATTGTATAAATACAAGCAAAACTAAAGTTACACTAAGCTCATTAAAATACAATTTGTTTAACTGTAAGTAGAATGTATATTCTATCTCTATCATCCTTCATTTCCACCCCAAGGATGATTACATATCTACGGGCAGATGCATTCAGCACTATGTTTACTCTCCAAAATGTGTTCATTTTGTGGGTGTTTCCCAGGGCCTACAAACATGTAATAGGCAGCTTGGAAATTAGATGCATCATTTATGCCCCTTGCAAGCCTGAATTTGCTCCCTTGAGTTTGGGCCTCTCCATACAACTAGGCTGTGAAAAATGTTCACATATGTGTTATCCTCATGCTCAGGAGGAATAGCAAAGAGTATTTTGGGGTGCAGTTCACCCATACGCCCATATGCCTGTACTGTGTGTTAGGAATTTCTTATTAATTTTGTGTAAAAATACATTTTGACGTTCTGCATTTTCTAAAAACTTGTGGCAGAAAAATAAAAACCTTTAAAAGACTTAACTTGAGTGTTTGATTTTAAAAAATTGGGTGATTTGTGGGTGTTTCTACTGTCCTGGCATTTCAGGGCCTCCAAACATGTAATATATTGTCAGGAAATTAGATGCCTAATTTATACCTCTTGAAATTCTTGGATTTTGGACCATCTATGCATGTAGGCTGCAAAAAAAATTCACATGTGTGCATATGTTGTATCTCCATACCATAGGAGGATTAGCAGAGAATGTTTTATGTTGTATGGTGTATTTTTAAGTAAACACATGCTGTGTGGGAGAAATATCTTATTAATTAACCACTGTGTGTTAAAAAAAAAATACATTTTAATTTTCTTTATTTATTTCACAAGAATGTGGCTAAAATTCTAATCTTTAAAAGACTCACCATGCCTTTAATATTTTTTTAGGGGACACTTTGCAAAATGAGGTCATTTTGTGGGTATTTCCCCTGTCCTGGCACTTCAGGGCCTCAGGAAATGTGATAGGTAGTCAGGAAATCAAATTCAAAATATATGCCCCCTGAACCTAAAAGTGCTCCTTGGATTTTGGTCCCATCTACGCATCTCGGCAGTGATAATATATCACGCATGTGATATCCTTATAGGAGGAGTAAAAGATTGTGTTTTGGGGTGTTAAGTATCCCCATGCTGTGTGAGAAATAACTTATTAAAATGACAACCATGTGTAATAAATTCAAGTGTTATTTTCTTTTTTTCCCAAAAAAGTGGCAAAAAATTACAACTTAAAAAAAAAACCTCACCATTCTTCCTAATAAATACCTTAAAGTGCCTGTTTTACAAAAATCTATCACCTTGCTCTCGCTGAAATGAAGGAGCTCTGCATGTTGTATTAGGGAGTGTAGATGCAGAAGAGTGATTGATAAGAGAAGGTTTAGGTCATGCCAGCTGAAGTTTTTCTAATGTGTGCACTGCAGAGTAGTGGGAAGAATGACCTGCAGCCCTGAAGGTAGTTTGGACTTGATGGTATTGGCTTTGCATACCTGGGGCACCTGGGGGAGACTTGGGACATGTGCCCCTGGTGCCTGATGCTAGTGATGCCTCTGGTGTATGGTTAAAGCTGTCCATCTTCTGAGACGTTATGAATAATAATGAGTATTATTAAGTGTAAAAATTGTACATCAATAGTAGAATTCCAACTACTCTCCCTTAAAGTGGTTCTAAAGGCAGAAGGTTTTTTTATCTTAATGCATACTATGCATTAAGAAACAAAACCTTCTGTGTCCAGTAGCCCCCCTCAGTCCCCATCCCCAATACAAGAGCCTCGGCTGTCCGGGATTCTCCCTCCTCATTGGCTGAGACAGCAGCGGGCACCATTGGCTCCCCCTGCTGTCAATCAAAGTCAGTGAGCCAATGAGGAGAGAAATGGGGCGGGGCTGAGCCAGGGCTCCATGTCTGAATGGACACACAGAGCAGCAGCTCAGCCCAGCTTGGCAGGAGGGAGGGGCCAGGAGCACTGGTGAGGGACCCAAGAAGAGGAGGATCAGGGCTGCTCTTTGCAAAATCACTGCACAGAGCAGGTAAGTATAACATGTTTATTATTTTTAAACAAAACAAAAAAAGACTTTAATATCACTTTAGTTTAGTGATACACTGATAAGTTAATTGTCTTCCACCAAAGTTGTCCCCAATGTGTGTATTAATGTAGTAGAGTCCGTGGATTTCGAGGTCCTATGGCAAATGTGTAATGATGTGAATTTTTGTGCGTATGCTGTAAAATGTTGTGCAATATGTCTAGACAAAATAAACACTTAAAAAACCTCTAGACCTGCACTAAGTTCACATTTAAAAAGACTGCATGTTTTGAATTAATATTTCCAGGACTTGTGGAATGAATTGGGAAACAAGGGGAACTCATAGGGGTTGATTTACTAAAGGCAAATAGACTGTGCACTTTTGAAAGTGCAGTTGCCCTCTGCAAAGGCAGTTGCTCCAGAGCTTAGTAAATAGGGGAGATCTTTGCTGACTTCCATCATCCAATCACGTGTAAGCAAAAATGCTGTTTTTGTAATTTTCCTTGCACATGATTGGATGATGGAAGTCAGCAGAGCTCTCCATTATTTACTAAGCTCTGGAGCAACTGCCCTTGCAGAGTGCAACTTCACTTTCAAAAGTGCACAGTCTATTTGCCTTTAGTAAATCAACCCCATTATGTGTTGTTAGCAAAATATGTTATGTACATTTTTACATTTTAATATATCCTCCATAACTGAACTGTCTAGGACATAAAACGATGATCAAACATAGCTCGTTGAACAAACACATATACAGTATAGCCAGTAAGATATGTTCCTAGATGGTAAACAAAACAAACAAACAAAAAAAAATCTGAGGCCTGAACTATCTAATACACCCTAGTATCAAACACCAATCCAGCATCTACAGTTAAGCATGTTGTTGTATCGAACATACTTTTCATAATTTAGTTTGTACAGTCTATGTACAAGTGTTAGAGTCAGTGTATATGATGTGTATTTTTAGTATTATGTTGATACACAGGCAAATGCTTGTACTCCAACCTGCTGGGACATTTGATTGGTTTTGGAATGCACATAAATAAGAGCAATGGTGCATAAAATTTCATACGGTGCTCACAGCTTTTATTCCGGTTAGTAAAAAATCCCTAAGGAGCATATCAAGTGTGTGTGTAGCAGCAGGATTTGTGGTCATGAGCAGTGTTGATTACTTTTCCTATCATAAATAGAGATGATGCAAATTAACTGGGAATCAATGATTTCTATGAAAAGAATCTTATATGTAATTGAGCACAGGACAAACATATGTCCCAGGTTCAATAATGACCTCTGTTGTCTCTTATTGGACATGCATAATATTCTATGATCCTCAAAGCCCCCTAGAGAGGCTAAAACATACAATAAAAATAGTATATTTTAAGTATTAAACCTTTAGTTCCAAGTTCCTTGGTTAAAGGTGGTACCGACTGGTAATTAATGAACTGCTGTTTCTTAGAGGATTGAATCACCAAATAGCTATTTATCTGTTTTGGGAATAGGATTTTTCAACAACTCTTGCTTTTGCACCCTATAATGGGAAGACGTTTCTCACCCTTTCTGCTGCATTCTTCATAATAGAAAATGAATATAAACTACTTAAAGCGGTGTTCTCCTTAAAAAAAAAAAAAATTAAGTCAGCAGCTACAAATACTGCAGCTGCTGACTTTTAATAATCGGACACTTACCTGTCCCAGGGTCCAGTGATGCGGGGGAACTAAGCCCCGCTCGTCTCCCCCTCTGCTCAGCGGTGCCAGAATTTTAACTGTGGGTGCCCGGCTGTGGCTTCACAGCCGGGCACCCACTGTGTATGCATGAGCCGCGCCACGTGCTGTAACTGGCCGTGCAATCATCTGGGACCTGTCATGTGTCCCAGATGATTGACAGAGAGAGGGGGGCGAGGCGCTCTCCCTAACTGCACCGAGGGAAGTGACGTCAGGAGCCCAGGTGCTGAAGGAGGCAGACTACAAGGGACCGCATAGCAACAGGCATTATAAGGTAAGTAAAAAAGCAAATTTTTTCCAAATGTTTTATTTTTTATTTTTTCAAGCACATTAATGACTTTTTTTTTTTTGGGGTGGAACTCCACTTTAAACAATTCCAAATAGAAGACAAAACCCCATGCAATGACATCAGAAGGTTGAAGGGGCCTGGTAGCTCTAATTCAATAACCCAGTATTTACTAGGAAGGGATCCCAGTAAAGTTTCCAAACAATGAGCAAGAGGAACATGCAAGCAACTGAATATTTCTGCATTACCCCTAAGTCTCCTGTGACTTTCAATTTTCCAAAAGCAGATGACCAGTATTGAGCTGTTGAACCTAGGAGGGGAAGGGCCAAACCAAAACATTGCAGCTGAAGTTGCTATTATAACATGAATGTCAAGGGTTTTGGGGCACCCAGGGAGGTCTGGAAGATCTAAATGTGAGTGCTTGAATTTTATTCTTCCTAATAGTCAAGGACATTCACTGAGAGCAGAGTCTTACATTTGGGGGCCCATTTTAAAACCATCTGTATGTCACAATTGTGCAATAGTGCTGCTTTTCTATTACCATTTCCTTCTGCACATTTATGAAGCACTGTAGTGTGCTTCATAAACTTGCTTTGCCTTTTTCTTGCAGTACTGCATTCACTCTAATGAACTGGAAAGAGAAAAGTAGCTGGAGGAGGAGGAAGCCTGTTACTTGACCTGTGACAGGTTATGTGACAGTGCTCACCTCCTATCCTTGAGTGCTCAAAAATGAAAAATGATAGTAAGTCTGCAAGAAAGAAACTGCAAATCATGGAGCTCACAGTGAAAAATGTAATAAAGGCTGATACAAAAGGAAAGCTTCTGCAACCTTCAAATAATAATTATATCCCTTTCATCGCACAAAAGTAACAGTAAAACAAAGTAAATGAAGTACTACAGACATTATCTTTTCAGATACAGTGTATGTAGCGCTACCCCCAGTTAAGAGAGCCGCTGGTTTGTTTTGGGTCCCTGAGTACAGCTCCACCAACCCCCGGCAAATTTGGCTCTACCCGCTCTGGCACAGTTAGTAAAGGGGTACGTCCCTATGCACATAAAACTTAGCTTATACTCTAAGTGTAATTGGTATGAACTCACAAGCAGACTGCTGAAATAAGAATAACTGGCTTTACTTTGGTCAGTAAGGGAAAAGAATAGCAACATGCATTTGAACATATATCTTACAATACTTTAGCAGGTTCCTGCAAAATGCACTTTAACATGTACACAGGTATATCAATCTAACAGTGGGGAAACGGAGCGCCAAGTGTGGCGACCGTCTGCTATGCACCCCTGAGGTGCAATAAATCTATCTGCGCCTACCTAATGGACCAGGCCTGATCCCTAGTAATAGAGCTCAGTCCTTGTACTAGTACAGTGTTCTTCACCGGCAATAAATCTGTAGAGGTGGTGCACATGTAGCTTTAAATGGTGTCATTTGTAATCCACAAAAGTAACATTGCTGCTCTGAGGTAAATTGCGCCTAGGCAGTTCAGTAGGCATAAAACTTGTGTGTCAATGCAGGATTGAGCCTACAGGCTCTCTCACCAATCCTTGGGGTACCGTCCTCCGATCCGGTCCCTCTAATGGCGGCTCTGGTCTCTTCAATGGCGGCGTCCGGTCTCCTCAGTCACAGCCCTGCACTCCGGTCATCAGCTCCGTCCGACCGACAGTAAGGGGAAGTCTCCGCTCCGCTGCTGTGGACTCTGAGGGGTGAGAGTCTCACTCCATCGGCTGCAAGGCCCAGGCTTCAGGCCTTCCGCTCCGGTCCGCACAGGTGTCTCTGCTGGCTGCAGTCTCCGCGTCACACGCTCTGTCAGCAGAGGCAGGCCAGTCCTGTCAGGCCTCAGAAGAGGAAGTGTCCCAAGAGGAAGAGGCGGTCTCCGCTCTTCCTTTTTATAGCCTCCCCCAGCAGCCTCCCGGGCGGAAGTCAGCAGCCCTGGGGCCTGGGGAATTATGGGAGATGTAGTCTCTACCAGAAAAAGGGGTAGAACCCCGCTACACACTCCCCCCACTTTGAATCTTTGGTCCCCAAAGATAGTGCTCAAACTACAAACTTTTTCGGGAACAACATTTTCACATAATTTGGACAGAGGAGCTTCCCACCAATTGGCATGAGATGGGGAGCTGTCCTGTCTACAGGTCACTTCAGTGTGGGCGACCTGTTTAACTGTGCCAGAGAGTGAGCTAGGGTTGCCCTCCACTAAATGAACAGCGGAAGGGTCAGGGCTTTCAGCACTTCTCCTTGCTGTAGTAACAGAGTCCTCTGAACTTTCTCCATCTTGGGGTAAGTTAACTTCTTGGGAGGCTTCACAACTCTGCGAGCTCTCTGTTCTCTTGGAACTTCTTCAGGAACACATTCTGGCAACATCTCTGGTTCTGGAACATCTTCTTCTTGTTCTGGGTAGAGACCAGGGATATCTTCCCAGCACTCAGGTACATCACTGAATGGCACAAACTCTGTGGCTTCTGGGTTCAATGTGTTATCTTCCACATCTTCAGTAGGTGGAAGATCTATGGCAGAATTCCCTGGAGTTGAGGAAGGCCATAGCCATTCAAGTTCTCCTCTTTCTTCCTCCGGTTGGGGGTCCTCACCACCCCTAACTTGGGATGTCTGAGACCTAGTATTAGGCCTGGGGGTATCCAGAATGGAAACAGATTCAGGTACATCTCTTACTGGAGGCATTCTGACTGCTTCAGTAAGTGGGAGCAAATGATTCCTATGCCAGGTCTTCAAAGGCCCCAATCTTCCTTCTGGCTTCAAATTGTAGACAGGCAATCCTGGAAGTTTCCTACAGATGATATATGGCTCTGATCTCCATCTATCAGCAATCTTGTGTTTCCCAGGGATTCCTAGATTGCGTAACAGTACACGGTCCCCAGGCTGTAGGTCCTGTACTCTAACTTTCAAATCAAAGTTCCTCTTATTTCGGGCCCCCCTCTGGTTAGAGGCCGCCTGAGCTTTCTCATAAGCTATCTTCAAACTGCGCCTCAGTCTGTCCACATATCCTTTGTGGGAGGCAGCAGAGGCATGGTCTAAAGAAATGCCGAAGGCCAAATCCACTGGCAATCTTGCTTCTCTCCCAAACATAAGTCGGTAAGGGGAAAAACCTGTCACATCACTTGTGGTGCAATTGTAGGCATGCACCAGAGCTGATATGTGTTGGCTCCAATGTTGCTTCTTCTCTGTTTCTAGAGTTCCCAACATGTTCAATAGAGTCCTGTTGAACCTTTCAGGCTGGGCATCACCTTGAGGGTGATATGGTGTAGTTCTAGTCTTCTCTACTCCCAGAGAATCTAGCAACTTCCTGATCAGGCGACTCTCAAAGTCCCTTCCTTGGTCTGAATGGATTCTCTGTGGCAGTCCATAGTGAACAAAGTACTTCTCCAATAGTACCTTGGCTACTGTAGAAGCCTTCTGGTCCTTGGTTGGGAAAGCCTGAGCATAACGAATGAAATGGTCGGTTACCACCAGAACATTTCCCAATCCGCTCAAATCGGGTTCAAGGCAGAGAAAATCAATGCATACCAGATCCATTGGGCCTTCACTCTGTAGGTGGCCATTGGGGCAGCTTGATGGGGTAAAGTCTTCCTCTGAATGCATCTTGCACAGGAATGGCAATACTCCTCCACTTCGGCCCTCATGCAGGGCCAGTAAAACCGGTCTCTGACAAGTTGGAAGGTTCTCTCTGCTCCCAAGTGACCATGCTGGTCATGTAAGGCAATCAGCACAGTCTCTCGATGCTTTTCTGGGAGAAACAACTGCCACTTGTCTTCTGGTCCATCAGAGGGGCCCCTTCGGTAGACTACCCCCTGATGCACCTGTAATTTGTCCAACTCTCTCCTCAGTAGACGAGCTTCTTTAGAAGGGTGAAGGCGAAGTCCCTCTGGACTCTGGTCTTCCAGGGCTTCCAGGACCAATTTCCCCATGGGATCTTCCAATTGGTCACACCTTAGCTCCTTCTTGGACAGCTTCGGCAGACACTCTTCTGCCAGCTGAGTTACTCCACAGTAACACTTTGGGACTCCCACTGTGGTAACTCCTATCTCTTCAGCCCTGGATCCTCCTCTGGCTTGGAGTTCAGCCCCCTGACAAAGGGCTCGCACTCCATCTGGTGCCACTTGGGTCCAGTCTTCCCAGTCATCGACCATGACATGGGATCTTCGGGACAGGGCATCTGCATCCCTATTTCCAGCCCCTGGTCTGTACTTGAGACTGAAGTTGAATCCAGACAACGCCGCCAACCATCTGTGTCCAGTTGCATCCAGCTTGGCGGTGGTGAATAGATAGGTCAAGGGGTTGTTATCTGTCTTTACAGTAAACTCGGCCCCATACAAGTAGTCTCTCAATTTGTCAACAACTGCCCATTTGAGGCTAAGAACTCCAACTTGTGGGTGGGATAGTTCTTCTCGGAGGGGGTCAGGCTCCGGCTCACATAGGCCACTGGTCGTAGCTGGTCTTCATACTCCTGGTAGAGTACTCCACCTAGGCCCTCATGGCTGGCATCAACATGTAGCTCATAGGGTCTAGTGGGATCAGCGTAGGCCAAAACTGGGGCTGTGGTGAGACTTCTCTTCAAGGTCCTGAAAGCCTCTTCACACCTTGAATTCCACTGGTCTTGGACCGACTCACTGGACCTCCTAGGCCCCATTCCATCCTCCTCTCCTTCTGTCTTCAGCAGCTCGTTGAGGGGTTTGGCAATGCGGGCAAATCCATCCACAAACCTGCGGTAGTAGGAGCAGAACCCCAAGAAAGACCGAAGTTCTGTAACTGTTGTGGGCCTTGGCCACGAAGTAACTGCCTCCAGCTTCTCAGGGTCTGTAGCCACTCCTTTTTCAGACACTATGTGTCCCAGATAGTTCACAGAAGACTGATAGAACCGACACTTCTCTGGAGAAAGTTTAAGTCCCTCTTCACTGAGCCTCTTCAGTACTTTCTCCAGCCTGGCTTCATGTTCTTCCAAAGTCTTTCCAAAGACAATGACATCGTCCAGATACACAAGGACTTCTATGAGGTTCATGTCTCCAACAGTCCTTTCCATTAGGCGTTGAAACGTAGCAGGAGCTCCAGATAGGCCCTGGGGCATCCTGTTGAACTCAAAGAATCCCACTGGGGTTATGAAGGCAGTCTTTTCTCTGTCTTCTGGATGCATGGGGATTTGATAATACCCACTCTTGAGGTCCATCACACTGAACCACTTAGCTCCAGATAAACTCTGCAAGGCATCTTCTATCCTTGGCGTGGTGTACTGGTCAGGAATGGTCCTCCTGTTGAGAGTTCTGTAGTCAATGCAGAGTCTCAATGACCCATTCTTCTTCCTGACTACCACAATTGGGGAGGCATAGGGGCTTCTGGACTCCCTAATCACTCCCGTCTTCTTCAATTCCGCAAGCTGCTCCCTCAGATCCTCCAGATCTGCTAGTGGGACTCGCCTGACTCTCTCTCTGAATGGCTTGTCCTCTTGCATGCGGATTCGATGGGTGGCACTCCTCGCACACCCCACATCAAACTCATCTTTGGAGAAAATCTTCTCCCATCTGGTCAGCTGGGCCTTGGCTCTCTCTTTCCAAGCTCCAGGTAGGTTTGGGTTTTCCATGGAGAGTTTCTTCCAGACATCTCCTCCTTCACCCGTCCCCTTCACTTCTGACCAGCCAACTGGGACAGCAGGACTCACCTGTCCCAGAAGCATCCTGGCAGGGATCTCCACGGGCCGCTCCGTGGGGTTCCTCACACTGACAGGGACTCTTCCTCTAGCCTTCTTCAGGTCCTTCAATGAGATTACTTCTGGTATCACTTCCAGACCTGAGTGACCCTCCATTGGGTCAGGTTCCAGCATTACAAAGGGGCCAGGCTGCGCCCAAGTAAGTTTCACCGTGGCTCTCATGCAGGTCACCTCTCCAGGCTGTAACACTGCTCCTTCTTTTCCAAGCCTCCATACCCTTCCTATCCCCTCACTTGGGGTCTTCTGCTCTAGGACCAACCGCTGGTAGGCTGCCTTCAGCATGGGATGGATCTTGGGAGTTGAAAGATTCTCTTTCTTCACCAGGGGGGTCAGAAGCCTTCTGACTAGGTCCGTGTTTGTCCCTATGATCAGGGACGTCTTACTGGTTCCTGGTGGGCGGGGACACACCACTGCAAAGGTGTCGAACACTTCAGACTTCCCAGCTACGGATGGGTCAAACGTCAATCTGATGGGTAAGTATCCATCATAGGGGAAGCTCTGAGTTCCCAATCCCCTTATCTCCAACTCTTCTATCTTCTGTATTGGCAGATGACTCAGGTATCTGTCATAGAAGTCCCTGTACAATAGGGTCACTTGTGCTCCAGTGTCCAGGAGGGCCTTCGTGTACACTCCTTCCACTTGGATGGGTACAGTAGGGGATGGACCAACTAGCTCCTCTGGGTAGGGCCTAGTTGATGCTGTCCTCTTCTTTGGACTCTTTGCTTTGCCAGCACTTGATTTGCACTTGCTCCTTTCTTGAGCCTGGTATGCATTGATTTTCTCCCTCTTAGTGGGAGTATGAACCCGTTGAGGGACATTGTTATCTCTCACTTGCAAGGGTTGTTGCTTTGGGGTGCTGTGTCTCTTCAGAGGGGTCTTGCCCCCTTTCTCTGGAGTGCACCTCGGTTGAGGATCCCTGGGCCCCTTCTGAGGGGTTTGGTCTCCTCGCTTTCTCTTCTTGTTGTGCTTCTTGGAGCTCACTGAAGGTGATGGGCACCCGGCTGACTCCTTCACCGGGGCCCTTTGGCGTTTCCCGCCGGCTGGCGGCTTTCTGCCTTCTTCTTCTTGGGACTGGAACATACAGCTGCAATATGACCAATTCCTCCACAATTAAAGCAAATCATCTCACCGTAGTCAGGTGAGGATGCTGGTGCTGAGACAGCTGGAAACAATTCCCTCCTGGTTGTTTCCTTCTTGGGACTGGGCGTCTCTTTCGCCACTAGAGACGTCAGTATCTCCATCATCTGGGACATCTGCAACTTCAGGGCATCTACCTCTGTGTCTCTTTCAGGGGTTAAGGCCGACCTGACCGTGGCCACTGTAGACTTTGTAGACCCCATCACCTGCTTCTCCCTTTTCTCTTCCAACATGGCCTCTTCTTCTCTGACCATTCGGATGAGGTCAGGGTAGTCCAGGCTCTTCCCATCCTGCCGGGTGCGTAGAATTAGTGCGACAGGGTCCAAGGGTTGGGCTCCCCTCATCACCTGCTGGGCACAGGCTTCATCTACCTTCCCTGGATCTATCCCCTTCTTCAGGATAATCCTATGCAGGATCTTGTCTATGCGTCCCATGTACTCTGACAGCTTCTCCCCTGTCTTCTGGTAACAGTGTTCCAGTTGATAGGTAAGTTCTGTGACTTTTTCTGTCCCACCGAACACACCTTCCAGGATGTCTATGTAGTCCTGGGCAGTGCAATCCTTTTTACTGGTCTTCAGATTGCGTATGGCCTCTAAGGCAGGTCCTTTTAGGCTTTCCACAATCCTTTGCTTCTTTCGGCCCTCTGAGACCTCCCATTCTTCTAGGGCCTGCGTGGCACCATCTAACCACTCTTCAAATCCCTCTTCTCCCGAGGGTACAGGTGTCCTCCCTGAAAACATCCGGAGTTTCCTGTATCCCGACATTGGGTAATCCCCGGGGTCTCTTCTGCACTGAGTCACAATTTCCCCTAGGACAGCACACAGTTCTGCACTCAGAGTAGTCTGTGTGGGTGCGGGACTTTCCGCGCCCTTCCGCTCTTCCTTCTTTGGGGATAGAATGGCTTTCATAGGAGAACCTTCTCCCTTGCGCGGCAGCGCATGCAGCAATTGGTAGTGCTGACCATTCGGTGCCTGTATGCTCTGGCTCCTGAACTGCTCTGGAGTCTCTTCCTTCCATTCTATTAAGGCGTATGTGTACCCAGCATCATTTCTCATGTCCATTATCCATGACTTCTGGCATGGGGATAATGACATTATGAGCTGCTTCACTGCCTCTCTCTGCCATATCCCTGGCAGTTCAATAACTGCTGCTGCGGCTGGGTCAGCGGCCCATGTTGCGGACCACCGTCCCACTTCTATTGGGTCCATGCCGGTACCTTCTGGCGGCTTTTCCCGCTGACTCAGGATCCCGGATTACGAGCCCCCACGTGTAGCGCTACCCCCAGTTAAGAGAGCCGCTGGTTTGTTTTGGGTCCCTGAGTACAGCTCCACCAACCCCCGGCAAATTTGGCTCTACCCGCTCTGGCACAGTTAGTAAAGGGGTACGTCCCTATGCACATAAAACTTAGCTTATACTCTAAGTGTAATTGGTATGAACTCACAAGCAGACTGCTGAAATAAGAATAACTGGCTTTACTTTGGTCAGTAAGGGAAAAGAATAGCAACATGCATTTGAACATATATCTTACAATACTTTAGCAGGTCCCTGCAAAATGCACTTTAACATGTACACAGGTATATCAATCTAACAGTGGGGAAACGGAGCGCCAAGTGTGGCGACCGTCTGCTATGCACCCCTGAGGTGCAATAAATCTATCTGCGCCTACCTAATGGACCAGGCCTGATCCCTAGTAATAGAGCTCAGTCCTTGTACTAGTACAGTGTTCTTCACCGGCAATAAATCTGTAGAGGTGGTGCACATGTAGCTTTAAATGGTGTCATTTGTAATCCACAAAAGTAACATTGCTGCTCTGAGGTAAATTGCGCCTAGGCAGTTCAGTAGGCATAAAACTTGTGTGTCAATGCAGGATTGAGCCTACAGGCTCTCTCACCAATCCTTGGGGTACCGTCCTCCGATCCGGTCCCTCTAATGGCGGCTCTGGTCTCTTCAATGGCGGCGTCCGGTCTCCTCAGTCACAGCCCTGCACTCCGGTCATCAGCTCCGTCCGACCGACAGTAAGGGGAAGTCTCCGCTCCGCTGCTGTGGACTCTGAGGGGTGAGAGTCTCACTCCATCGGCTGCAAGGCCCAGGCTTCAGGCCTTCAGCTCCGGTCCGCACAGGTGTCTCTGCTGGCTGCAGTCTCCGCGTCACACGCTCTGTCAGCAGAGGCAGGCCAGTCCTGTCAGGCCTCAGAAGAGGAAGTGTCCCAAGAGGAAGAGGCGGTCTCCGCTCTTCCTTTTTATAGCCTCCCCCAGCAGCCTCCCGGGCGGAAGTCAGCAGCCCTGGGGCCTGGGGAATTATGGGAGATGTAGTCTCTACCAGAAAAAGGGGTAGAACCCCGCTACATGTATAATAGCAAACACAACAGTTCCATCTTTAAGATAAATGTATGCACTGTTGTAGGTAAATCTTGATGGAGTTTAATAGGACTTGATCTAGGTTGTAGTTAGATGCTTTTTCTCTTAGAAGTAATTGAGATATTAACTGAGTCCCGCCAAATTGCTGCAAATCCATGAGAATGAATAGTTTCAGGATCTAGTAGGAAGACACCACTCAATCATAGATGGACACCTGTGGCCCACTGGCCAGGAGTGTGCACTCCCTATTGGGTTCTGAAACAATTTCTTCTTATTGATGTGCAATGATTCAGCCTGATTCAGTCTACAGGAGAACTCTGCATCAGCAGGCCAGAGATAGGCAGCACCTACCTACTACCTAAATCAGGTAAATCCAGTTGAGCGCCACTGTGATTTACTTAATAAAGTGCATATATTTATCACAAGGCTGTAACTATTGCATTTGTTAATATACATTGTGTGACAATTATATATATAAATATTGTGCCACGCTGTGTAAATATCTCTACATAATATATTCAAACCTGACATCAATCCATAAAGTGCAAATGCGTAAATAAATAAATGCTGTGTTCCACTACGTAAATTAATCTGCTACAATATAACACAATGACTATAAAACAATTCCAATTCATATGGTGCAAATACAAAAGAATATGTAAACATATAGAATATTTAAATATGTGCTATACATATTCCAGTGCAATAAATCAATGTGAACAAATAAAACATAAAAAAATGCAATCCTTAAACGATCGATCGATCGATCTATATATAGTGCTTCCAAAGAAAATTCAAGGATGGATGGTGCTATATATATTCCAATCCAATAAATTAATGTGAACAAATTTTACACATAAAAAAATGCTAACCTTAAATGATCAATCGATCTATATATAGTGCTTCCAAAGAAAATTCAAGAATGGATGGTGCTATATATGTACTATACATATTCCAGTGCAATAAATCAATGTGAACAAATTTTACACATAAAAGATTAAATCCTTAAACGATTGATCTATATATAGTGCTTCCAAAGAAGATTCCTCAGCAACTTACGACAGTGCTTCCGAATTAAACTCTTGGTGACTTTTCACACGTGCCCCCCCCTGTGTGTCTGCACTCCCCTCAGGGCATGCGACCGCACAGTTAAGTTTGGTCAAACAAGCAGTAGAACCATCATTGGGCTCAAGGTTAATGGACTCTGTGTATCCTCAGATGCTTCCATATGGTTGTCCCTGGATCATATATATATAAATTAGTAGGCTAGATAGTGTGATAACGTTTTAACTCCAAATTTATTGTATAAAATATGTCAATGTATTCATATGCTGTAGGTGCTACCAGCGCAGCACTCTTTATATATTATGACCAAAAACAAATCTCCCAATCCAGGAGGGAAAGGTTCTGTGTCTCTAGCAGCCATGCTCAGAGATCAGCATCTCAGCTGACCCCTCCACCATCCTAGCCCCTCCCCTATACATATTCAACACAGGGCTTATCACGTGTCATCATCAGGGGGATTCTCAATGGATCCAGAGTCCTCACTCAATTCTTGTGTTCATAGCACCCAAAAATGGAAAGGCTCACCATAGATAAACCAGACTGGTATTTAATGTATAAAAACAGTATCACTTACAACTAGGTAGTGTACATCAAGCATGATACTGTTTTTATACATGAAATACTAGTCTGGTTTACCTATGGCGAGCCTTTCCTTTTTTTGGGGTTGCAATGAACACGAGAATCGAGTGAGGACTCTGGATCTATTGAGCTCCTGTGAAATAGAAAGACCATCTGCTTGAAAGTGGTGTTTGGAGGCAGTTCTGGTTGGATTTGCTATCCACTTTCCATCCCTGGAGATAAAGGCCCTGGCTGGTTATTAGCCACAGCTTGTGTAAACTGGTAAGCTGGTACTTCATGTGGTGGTGTATTTATACTTTGCATGTCAGTGTGAATATGTTATATACACGAGGAGGACATTAAACACTTGGTGTTTGCTAGCGTGATGTACTGTTCATCAGTACCATCTGTGAAGGATTCATCTGTCCAAGTTCCTCATTAATCTCTTGGGACTGATTAACCTACATGGTTGATTTACACCCTGTCACACTTTCTTGTTATCAATGCAATAGCTCATATTGTCACTTTATTAGGTTTGGTTTTTAAGAGCGCAGCTCCTATAGTTTACTGCTTTATCCTTTGTGTGTATCTAACAATAGAGCTGGTGTCCTTTTAGGGATTTATAGGATACAATGCAGTTTATTTTTGGTACACATAATATACATTGTGTCTAATTGTATTTCAAAAGATATCACTTGGCTAGCTATATCATTTACCTTTTTTTAATGTTCCCTGTATACACACTATTGGACATTAGAAGCTCCACCCTGCATCTTGCATTTCATAAATACAATGTAAAATGCAGGCACAGTGTGGCATTTTTGTAGCATAAGAGGAGTTAACACTTTCTTTTGATAAATAGGGCACTCAATATTGATGCAAGGAGGTCAAAACATGCATTTTGAGCAGTTGTTATAAAATAATATGTAAAATGTATTAAAACTAGACGGCTTTACTGTATAAGTTGTAAGAGACAACTACTACTACTCTCTGTACCTCATTTCTATACAACTGGCTTTGTATTTTTGATACGGTCATTGGACTCTTTCCATCTAAGGTACATCTCTAAATTTGTACTTAATTTTGAAAACCCATCAAAAGTGCTATGCTTAAAACAAATTATAATATGTAAAATGTTTCATTATACATTGTGTACTAATAACAATTTTTATGTTTCTATAGGGGCGGATGTAATCAATTTTGATGGCAATACTGTGTTATCCTATCAGTTCAAAGACAGAAAAATGGCAACAGAAAAAGATGTCATCTCCCTCAAATTCAAAAGTATTTTAAGTAATGGTGTTCTCTTTCATGGAGAAGGACAACAAGGGGACTATATTACTCTGGAGCTGGTGAAATCAAAGCTGGTGTTGAAATTAAACTTAGGTAATTATACATTATACGTTTTTAAGGGGAAAAAAAGATAAATCTGCCTCATGTTAAACAAGATCAAAATGTTGTAAAAAAGATCACAAATTAAAAAAAAAAAAAAAAAAAAAATATAATATATATATATATATATATATATATATATATATATTACTTATGTTTAAATTCAGATACTGAGTAAGAGAAAAAGAAAGTCCTTTTATACAGTCTGTGAACTGCTGCATGTTCAGGGACTCTTTACTTGGTCATAAACATAAAATACATGGCTCTAGATAAAGGTGAATCAGATTAATGTGCCCAAGCATTTGTATATTAATGATGCACGAACAGTCATAAGTGACTTCAGCTTGTGTACGTTGTTTAAAAAAAATTGAAACCATAGAAATGCAGAAAGGAGCACCAGACCAAACCAGGATCCAAAGAGTTCAAGATAATTTTAATTGCTGGTAAAAAAAAATGCCATCTAAAACCATCTAACGTGTTTCAGGGGAAACACCTTTTCCCCTTCATCAGGGCCAAGACATGATAAAACTTGGATAGACAAAGAAAACAGTATCTTCACAGAGCTTTTTAAGAACCAGTATTAAATTCTCCACATGGAATATTAACTCGACAGCAGTTGCTAAGCAGCAAACATAAAACAGCAGCAGATGTAAAATATATGTCTCCAGATACAGGTGAATTAGATTAAATTGCTCAAGCATTTGCATATTTATGCTGCATGAACAGTCATAACTGAGCCTGTGTACATTGTTTAAAAAAATTGATTGGTCAAGCTTGAAAATTTCAGACAGACATGGTCTTTTGAAAGGTAAACTCTGAAATTTATGCAGGCATGCAATGACAGATGAATGGCAAGAGTAGGATGCAAACTGCAAGGATGTGCACTTTTAACACTTAATGTGTGAATTAATATATGTATATATCTGTGTGTGTGTATACACATATATATATATATATATATATATATATATATATATATATATATATAATTTAATATACAAGAAATAGTGTAGCACTCCTAAAATATTTAACCACTCATATTAAGTTCTCATATACCTTTACATACTGTACAATTCAAATACAGTTACTTCCACTTTTTATCTTTTGATGTATTTGAATTGTATGTAAAGGTATATGAGAATTTAATAAAGGTGGTTAGATACTTTAGGAGCGCTACAGTTTTTTCTATATTAACTATGTTAAAACACTACATAAATTGAAAGGTGGTTTATACAAAACAGTCCTTGATAGCATTCATACATAAACATGTGTAAAATGTTCTGAAGCTTATTAGACCTGAAAATATTAAAAGCTAAAAAGTGCTATAATGAGGGAACTTACACCCAGTTAAATTCCAGGCCAGTTATTTCACATACGAATGCTGAAAGCATCCCACTGATGCACACACAATGCCTACCCATTAAACAGCACAGTAATATAACAAAATTAAGAAACATGTCATACTTGTACATACATATATGGAATCATCTACTTAATATTTGTTAATGGTATTAGTACCTCTTTCACACAATGTAATATTTTGTATTAGTGTTAAGGAGTGTGTAAGATATAGAACCTTTCAATGCCTTCCCCTTGGCATCTGCAACAATAAATGTATTACCCAAGCCTATACATTAGAGTTTGTGAAGTGCTTTGCTTCAGCTCTTTATTGCATTGTCTAACTAGAAAGCATTGCAGGCTACATTTTAAAGCTAGTACACAAAGGATTTGCCCTGGGACTTTAAATGAGGTGATTATGGTTAGCCAAAAAACATATCATGAGTATCATGAGTATATATCATGCGTAAATAGATAGTAGATAGTGGATTTATAGTAGATTTATTGCAAATTGATGTGCATGTACAACACAATAGCAGTAGATGCAGGCCAATGAGGTATACAAAACAGTATTAAAAGAGAACAATCCACATATATTAATAAATAAATTGTATATGAAATTGGTATACAGGTATCAGAATTATATGGAGGCATCAGTAGTACCCGAGGTGTTTTACGAGACCACGCTCCCTCTTCAGGGGTAGATGCTTTGCAGAGAGGTGAGTGATCATAGGGGTCTGAGTGTGGGACCCCATACTCACCAATGGGCTGGGCCAGGTCAACAATCACTGACTCCACAGGCGGCAGCAACAGACATCTAGCACGGGAGCTGAGGGGGCAGAGCAACCAGCAAGCTAGAGTCTGACACATTTAGGACTGGCCAAAAAGAATAATGACAGTTCTTTACTTGGGAGAAAAATGCACGGCCTCAGGTCAAGCCACCACTAGAAGTACCCTGCAACTACAGTATGTGGGGTTCAGGTCTGGTTTGTCCCATAATCGTTGAAAGAAAGAAGAGTGGATGACTGCACACCTGGTAATTACAGCTCAGACTTCTTTATTTCACAGGTAGAATCCAGTCAAAACACAGTACACAGGGAACATGGTTAACATGTTTTACATCACAGACGCTTAGTCATGCTCCTGTAATTTAAAACGTGTTAACCATGTTCCCAGTTTACTGTGCTTTTGTCTCATTTCTACCTGTGAAATAAAGAAGTCAGAGCTGTAATTACCAGGTGTGTGGTCAACCACTCTTCTTCCTCTCAATGACAGTTCTTTAGTACATGCAAAGTGGAACAAAAACCTCCATTGGTCTCAATGACAATCCTTATCTTTACCATGGAGAATGTTCTGGGCTGTAGCTTCAAAATGTATAGTTTCAGAGTCAAGGATTGTGAAGTTCAAACTTAAAGCAGAGGTTCACACAAAAATTGAACCTCCGCTTTTCGAAAATGTGTGTGACCCCCCTCCGGTGTCACATTTGGCACCTTTTAGGGGGGTGCAGATACCTGTCTAAGACAGGTATTTGCACCCACTTCCGGGCATAGACTGCCACCGGAGTCTACGCCTCTTCCTGTCCTCCCGTGCTGTCTGCTGGGACACTCACAGGACCCAGATACAGCAGTGACCATTCGGATTGCGCATCGTGACTCGCGCATGCGCTGTAGGGAACCGGGAAGTGAAGCTTCATTTCCTGATTCCCTTACCGAAGATGGCGGCGGAAGCATCACTGGACCCTGGGACAGGTAAGTGTCCTTATTTTAAAAGTCAGCAGCTGCAGTATTTGTAGCTGCTGACTTTTTTAAAAAAAAAAAAATTGCGGGACGTTACGATTTAAGTAGCCCATACATAAATCCTTTTTATTTTCTTCAACCAGTGGTTTGAAGAAAAAAACTGACCTGATTCCCACATCCACACTCGAGGTGAATCATCCCCACTGGGCTATTGTATTTTGACCATGAGGAGACTTCCCCACTATCAGACTACACTGATCAGCGCTGCCGACCATAGCAACAAGTCGGTTGTACAAGTCACTTGGTCGATCAACTTCTGTACAACTATCCTGCCCATACATGGATTGAAACTTAGCCAGTTCCTGCTGATCTGGCTGAATTTCTATCCGTGTATGGCCAGCTCTAGTGCACTTATCCTTTGAAGCATATTTTGTAGCTTAGATGAAGCAAGAAATAGTTAAAATAGTTAGATTTTTCTGTCTGAAGACACAACAGGAAATTAATGGAAATCAATCCAATGTGAATGTAAATTCCTTCATTGATAGCTGTCACTGAAACATAATTTAGATTTTCTACTATTTCTTGTTCTGGCAACAACCAAGCATTTTGTAAATGATGAAAATAGTCACCTTGAAAAACTGGGATTGTGAATCTTCCAGCATAGAAACAGCAACAAAGACCTGTGATGGACTCTAACCATCTCTTAGTCATTAAAAAAAATGAGTTGAGAAGCATTTAAAGTAATAAAGCTTAAATAGCAATGCTAATGCTGTTATGCCGCGTACACACGAAGGGACAATCCCACGGGATTATCCTCTGGACTGAAGTCCAGCGGATAATCCCCTCGTGTGTGGGCGCCGGCAGACTTTTTGGCGCCAAAGTCCGGCGGACCAAAGTTTTAAGTTTTGTTTTAAAATTATCCGCTGGACTTGGCAGTCCAGCGGACAATCCCGCCGTTAGTGGGCAAGTCCGCGGGACTTTTGAAATGAACGGACTTGCAGCTCATCGGCAAGTCCGTTCATTTAGCACGTGACTTCAGGTTACGTAGCTAGCGTAGGCAGTAAATGCCGCCGCGCTGGCTCCGTGACCTGGCATGGATTTAAAGGGAATCCCCACGCCGAAAAAACGGCATGGGGGTTCCCCCCAAATCCAAGTCAGACCCTCATCCGAGCACGCAGCCTGGCAGGCCAGGAAAGGGGTGGGGACGAACGAGCGCCCCCCCCTCCTGAGCCGTACCAGGCCGCGTGCCCTCAACATGGGGGGTGCCCTAGGGAAAGGGGGGCCGTGCGGCCCCCCCCCACCCCAAAGCACCTTGTCCCCATGTTGATGAGGACAAGGGCCTCTTCCCGACAACCCTGGCCGTTGGTTGTCGGGGTCTGCGGGCGGGGGCTTATCGGAATCTGGGAGCCCCCTTTAATAAGGGGGCCCCCAGATACCGGCCCCCCACCCTATGTGAATGAGTATGGGGTACGATGTACCCCTACCCATTCACCTAAGGTGTAAAATGTAAAGTACAAAAACACACACACTTTTGAAAAAATATTTTATTGCACTGCTCCGGGGGTCTTCTTCCGTCTTGGGGGTCTTCTCGCCGGACTCCTCCGCTCTCTTCTGCTCTTTTACCTAGCTCTTTTACGAGTGGGGGAGTCCGGCTACCTTCTTCGTCGTCGCCGCCGTCGTCTGGGGGTCTCGACCCGCCTTCGGGGGTCTTCCGGGGGTCTCTTCTGTTCTTGCGGCGGTCGTCGTCTTCCGCGCCGCCGGCGCCTTCTTCTTCTTCTTGTCCTTCTTCTTGTTCTTCTTCTTCCGATGTTGACCCGTCGCTGTCTCTGCCCGGAATGCCTGTGCCGCTCTGCGCTCGGACTTATATAGGGACATGGGGGACAGGGTCACATGTTCATGTCACATGGTGACCCCGCCCCCTTGCGATGTCACAGTCCCAGCATCCTCCGGGACTGTGACAACACAAGGGGGCGGGGTCACCATGTGACATGTGCATGTGACCCTGTCCCCCATGTCCCTATATAAGTCCGAGCGCAGAGCGGCACAGGCATTCCGGGCAGAGACAGCGACGGGTCAACATCGGAAGAAGAAGAACAAGAAGAAGGACAAGAAGAAGAAGAAGGCGCCGGCAGCGCGGAAGACGACGACCGCCGCAAGAACAGAAGAGACCCCCGGAAGACCCCCGAAGGCGGATCGAGACCCCCAGACGACGGCGGCGACGACGAAGAAGGTAGCCGGACTCCCCCACTCGTAAAAGAGCTAGGTAAAAGAGCAGAAGAGAGCGGAGGAGTCCGGCGAGAAGACCCCCAAGACGGAAGAAGACCCCCGGAGCAGTGCAATAAAATATTTTTTCAAAAGTGTGTGTGTTTTTGTACTTTACATTTTACACCTTAGGTGAATGGGTAGGGGTACATCGTACCCCATACTCATTCACATAGGGTGGGGGGCCGGTATCTGGGGGCCCCCTTATTAAAGGGGGCTCCCAGATTCCGATAAGCCCCCGCCCGCAGACCCCGACAACCAACGGCCAGGGTTGTCGGGAAGAGGCCCTTGTCCTCATCAACATGGGGACAAGGTGCTTTGGGGTGGGGGGGGGCCGCACGGCCCCCCTTTCCCCAGGGCACCCCCCATGTTGAGGGCACGCGGCCTGGTACGGCTCAGGAGGGGGGGCGCTCGTTCGTCCCCACCCCTTTCCTGGCCTGCCAGGCTGCGTGCTCGGATGAGGGTCTGACTTGGATTTGGGGGGAACCCCCACGCCGTTTTTTAGGCGTGGGGATTCCCTTTAAATCCATGCCAGCTTGCGGAGCTAGCGCGGCGGCATTTACTGCCTACGCTAGCTACGTAACCTGAAGTTACGTTCGAAATGAACGGACTGCTCCGTGTGTGGGCAAGTCCGTTCATTTTCAAAAGTCCCGCGGACTTTTGGCCGGCGGATTATCCGCTGGAGAAGTCCGTGCGTGTGTGTGGGCAAGTCCACACGCTCGGAAAGTCCAGCGGACCTAGCTGGAAAGTCCCGCGGGATTGTCCGCTGGACTAGGTCCGCCGGCAAAAGTCTGCACGTGTGTACGCGGCATTATATGCAGTGGAATATTTCCAAAGAGATATTTGCATTTAGCAAACACTGTAAATACACACACTAAATGTATCAAAATGTTTTTATAAAGAAAATTTTGCTTTCTTAAGAGGTGTTCTACAAGAGATTCACAACACTAATCACCCTGAGAAAATGTCACCTTTAACCTGACTGTGATCATTATTAATTTGATTATGGTTATTTTTGCCATAAACATGCAATATTTTTTTAGGAATAGTAAAAAATAAAAGAAAATAAATAGTACATATTCATTAAACAATAAATTATTACAAAGATTTTTTTCTGAATCCCTGAAAGTCTGTGCCTTTGTATTCACTAATAACTATTGACTAACAAAGTGCAAAGGTTCAGTAACTCATAGTAACCAATTTATAATTAGCTTTCACAAATTCTTTGCAAATTAGACAGGAAAAGCAAATGTCAATTGCTATGTGTTATTGTATTGCAGAGCAATGTAGAATACAAACTTCTTGTTAATTAACACAAGAATACTATGTCAAGGCAAAATAAAGTGTATTTGAAATAAGACTTAAGACTATAAAAGTTGAGAGATTTGAGTTTAAGAAGTACAGTGGAACTTCGGTTTATAAGTAACGTGGTTAACAAGCATTTTGAAAGACGAGCAACTTTTTTTTAAAATTCTGACTCCGTTTGCGAGTGTTGTCTCACAAGACAAGCAGAATTCAAGCTAATAGGGCCTGCAGTACCGCCTTTGGCCTGAGGGCAGGGGGTGCCAGAGCCGAGAAGAGCCAAACGACGCAGATTACAGCCGATCAGCGCTGTTCGGCAATGCTCGGAAAGACACAGAAATACTCAGTTTCCGAGCCTTTCCGAGGTTTGCCAAGGTCAGCCGAAGTGTCCTTGGGCCTTTCCGGGCGTTTCTGAGGCTCTCCGGCACCCCCCACCTTTTGCTGCATGCGGTATTGCATGCCATTAAAGTCAATGCGGAACAAATTATTTTAGTTTCCATTAACTTCAATGGGGAAACTCGCTTTGATATGCAAGTACTTTGGATTACGAGCATTCTTCTGGAATGGATTATGCTCGTAATCCGAGGTTCCACTGTATATAATAATTTAATGCTATTCTAGGCAGCAACTAGTACAGTTTTCCTTTTCAGTAATGCTATTATAATATAGCAATTTAACTACAGGCATACCCCACTTTTAAGTACACAATGGGGTTTATTTACTAAAGCTGGAAAGTGCAAAATCAGGCTCACTTCTGCATAGAAACCAATGGGCTTCTAATCTCAGCTTGTTCAATTAAGCTTTGGTAATAGAACCTGGAAGCTCATTGGTTTCTATGCAGAAGTGAGCCTGATTTTTCACTTTCCAGCTTTAGTAAATAAACCCCATTGTGTACTTAAAAGTGGGGTGTGCCTGTATTATGTTTGTGCTATATACAGTAAAGGTTTATTTAAATGACCAAATTACCTCTTGGCTGTACAAAATGTTTTAAAGCAAGAAATACCTGTAACAGAAGACATAACACTCCCACCTTTCCTTCTGTCCATACCTCCAAATGCTTCTTTGATCCTGAGAAATCTACTGAAGTCTTCTGGGCAATCAACACTTCCAGAAGTGTTGATATTCTGGGTCCCTGCAGCTCTCACTGGTTCTTTCTGCTGAGCTTCAGCTATTAAAGGATGCAGTACTGACATGAAAGTCAGTAGGAGCACCTTGTAAGAGTTGGTGGCTTCAACCAGGCAATAGGTTCAAATTTTAGTAATGCATATATCAGTATCCTAATTAGTCTATACAAAGTACAAATTTACTAAGTCATTACCCCATGAGGCCCATGATTATAGATATTTGCAGCCTCACTGTTTTTAACATCTCTTTTAATATAATCATCAAATCTTGAAATAATATTTCCCCTAAAGTCTTGCATAAAAAAGAAACATGGTATCTAATCAGTCCAAAAACAGACTTCTGTGGCCTGTATGGGATTTTTATGGATCTTGGATCTGGAGGGCTGGGAATTAAAGGCATGTAAATTTTAATTGCAGTTTTAGCTGACACGAGCTTGGGAGTGCTGCAATCCAACAGCTTTGAATACTAATTTGATTAAATTAGGCAATAGACTCATAGCAGCTTTTCTACACCTTTGTCATTTATTCACACCATGTGTGTTAGGCTGCAATGAGCAGTGTTACTCAACGCAAGCTCAATGTAAAAACAAATAAAAATACATTGTTTTCAAGGGGTCCAGTTCCACCTGCAATGGTGTGCTCTTGGCAAAAATAGAACATTCTGAATTTAAATACATCACAATGCATATTAAGTTATTACAAAAAAAAAAATTGTGAAAAAAAAAAAATGCACAATATATTAAAAAAACATATAATTATGCAAGTACATTTAACTTGGCTCAACATGTGCTCAACACAATGCATGTGGCGTGAATCCATCCTAGGTCACACTGCTAGAAATGATTTCAGTACTTAAAAGGACATATAGGTCAGTGGTGCTCACTGTGATTGTTTAAGCATTCTCTATCTCTTAGAGAAGGGGGAACAGGGTCTGGTAGGTGGCATTTTATGTAATGTGCAATGCACTGAATGCTGTGGAATAAAACTTACTGAAAAGAAAAAAAAGGACTTCTGTGGTGCTGTGGCTTCCTCTATGGCTGACGTGTATGTATTCCCAGCTGTTTGACTGGAGTTCAATTTGAACTAATTGCTTTTTTGTTTTAAATTCAATTTATATTTTCTTTCCATTTTTAGGCAGTAACCAATATGGAAATATTAATGGTAACACCATAGTAACTACAGGAAGCCTTCTAGATGATCATCACTGGCATTCTGTTATAATTGATCGCTATAAGAAGCACATTAACCTGACACTTGATAACCATGTGCAGCATTTTAAAACAAATGGAGAATTTGTTAAATTAGACCTGGATTTTGAGGTAAGAAAGCATATGTAGAATTGTAAACATGAAGAAGTTTTCTGTAGCAATGGGGAATCCCATTTGATGATATGCATTGCCTGGTGATATGGCGATATCTAAATGAGTCCCAACACCCTTATAGGTGCTATCTCTTCAAAATATCGCAGCAGCGCTATAAACTTCAAATGACAAGTTCATAAATAATTCCTGCAATCATGAAAACAGTCTGTACGAGGTGCAGTTAAAGAGTTCTTTCTGTGATATAGTGATGAGCCTTCCACCCGGTAGTAATTTCTATCACCACGTGTTGGTAAAAACTCCCCTTTGGGGATGCACTCACCAGAGCAAAGAAAGATTTAAGCATATCAATCAGAAAACCAATGAACCCTGCAACATCTTTGGTCCGTCTGCTTTTCCTGCTCCTGCATACATCAGAGTAGTTCTCCTCCCATAGTATCCAGCATAGAAGAAAAATATATAGCAGATAGCGTAGTACAGTTTGGAAAAGGGTTTTTATTTTTAGCTTCCCATATCCCCCCCAAGTAAAATATGCGTACCAGAATACAATTATTAAAAGACTTTGAATAAAAGTAAAACAGCACTCTGCCTGTCAGGTTTCCGTCCGCCGGAAACCACGCCGAAAGACCGCTGTGTAGAGAATCCTCATACACTTCCTGGTGTCTGAGCCCGCTGGAGCGCACTTTGGAACGCAAACACGTCACTTCCTGCGAGGCCACGACCCTGACGCGTTTCGTCACTTCCGGACGTCGTCTGAGGGTGTCACCCTCAGACGACGTCCGGAAGTGACGAAACGCGTCAGGGTCGTGGCCTCGCAGGAAGTGACGTGTTTGCGTTCCAAAGTGCGCTCCAGCCAGCTGAGACACCAGGAAGTGTATGAGGATTCTCTACACAGCGGTCTTTCGGCGTGGTTTCCGGCGGACGGAAACCTGACAGGCAGAGTGCTGTTTTACTTTTATTCAAAGTCTTTTAATAATTGTATTCTGGTACGCATATTTTACTTGGGGGGGATATGGGAAGCTAAAAATAAAAACCCTTTTCCAAACTGTACTACGCTATCTGCTATATATTTTTCTTCTATGCTGGATACTATGGGAGGAGAACTACTCTGATGTATGCAGGAGCAGGAAAAGCAGACGGACCAAAGATGTTGCAGGGTTCATTGGTTTTCTGATTGATATGCTTAAATCTTTCTTTGCTCTGGTGAGTGCATCCCCAAAGGGGAGTTTTTACCAACACGTGGTGATAGAAATTACTACCGGGTGGAAGGCTCATCACTATATCACAGAAAGAACTCTTTAACTGCACCTCGTACAGACTGTTTTCATGATTGCAGGAATTATTTATGAACTTGTCATTTGAAGTTTATAGCGCTGCTGCGATATTTTGAAGAGATAGCACCTATAAGGGTGTTGGGACTCATTTAGATATCGCCATATCACCATTCTTGTTTTGATCTTACAGCAGCTGCTTTATTATATGTAAATATATATATATATTTTTCATCCATCCATATCTTACCATATTTATATCATATTTATATATTTATTTTTTATGTATATATATTTATTGATTTTTATACTTTAAAAGATTTAAATCCATGAGCGCAGAGTGATACACCCAAGAGGGCGGCTTTTTCTTTGGTTTATCCACATAAGATATGCATTGCCTGTTGAAAGTTTAGTTATATATTTAACCTTTCATGACTAAGCCCATTTCTGACATTTGGTGTTTACAAGTTAAAATTCCTATTTTTTGCTAGAAAATTACTTAGAACTCTCAAACATTATATATTTTTTTTAATCAGAGAATCTAGAGAATAAAATGGCGATTGTTGCAGTATTTTATGTCACACAGTATTTGTGCAGCGGTGTTTTAAATGCAACTTTTTGGGAAAATGGACACTTTTATTGAATTTAAAAAGAACAAAACAGTATAGTTATCCCAATTTTTTTGTATAATGGGAAAGATGATGTTACGCCGAGTAAATAGATACCAAAAATGTCACGCTTTATAATTGAACGCAGTCGTGGAATGGTGACAAAATGTGGTACTTAAAAATCTCTATAGGCGACGCGTAAATTTTTTTTTAAGGTTACCGTGTTATAGAGTTACAGAGGAGGTCTAATGCTAGAATTATTGCTCTCGCTTGGATGATCGCAGCGATACCTCACATGTGTGATTTGAACACCGTTTACATGTGGGCACGACTGCCGTATGCGTTTTCTTTGCTATCACAATGAATGTAAACATCCCTTGTGACAGTAATAGGTGGTGACAGGTACTCTTTATGGAGGGATTGGGGGTCTAAACCCCAAACCCCTCCTTTGCACTTCAAAGTATTCAGATCACCGAAAACAGTGTATCTGAATACCGTATATTTTTTTTAAAACGGCGCCATTGGCAGCCACGTAAACAGGAAGTGACGTTGTGACTTTGCTTCCGTGTTTACATCCAGGAGACTGGAACAAAGCCGTTTACGGTCTGTCACTAGCCGCCGGAAGCGGCGGATGTTCGATCGGGCCTTCCGATGGAACGGGAGGCCCGGTAAGAGCAGTGTGAGGTGGCGGGAGGGGGGACGTCCCCTCCTGCTCCTCCGGAATAACAGCCCAGTGCCTTTTAGCTGCATTGGTTGTTATATCTGGATAGCCAATCGCCTGCTCTAAACAACGGCTGCGGGCATCATCCCGGTATAACCCCCGAAAGCCGAGTAACCATATCTGCGTACGCTCGGCGGGAAAGGGTTAAAAGTAAAATGAGAAGAAAGGAAACGTGATCTACTATGGAAACACATCCTCCTCATGGTGGGAACCATGGGAAAACTATACCTTTATATGGGCAAATTAAATTTCCTTTATATTAAAGTGGAAGTCCATGCAAAAGCTAAAATCCCTGCATCTATAGCTACCAACATTCTAACACTAACTTATCTAGCACTGAAAAGAAGAAAACGAGTATACATACCTTTTCTACAGGTGATCAGACCTGATCTCCAGTGGAGGAAGCTCTGATCCAACGCTGTGTGGGTGGGTGCAGAGGACACGATCGTCAACGGAAGCCCCATAGTCACTCTATAGGTGACATCACTTCCTATTCATTTCACAGCTGTTGTAGGAATGTGTACTCAGCATAGCTTCCGCCGTTTGGAGATCGGGTTGGATCACCTGCAGAAAAGGTATGTATACTAGTTTTTTCTTTACAGGGCTAGAGAGGTTAGTGTTAGAATGTTAGTGGCTATAGATGCAGGGATTTTAGTTTTTGCATAGACTTCCACTTTAAGGTTAGAAAACGTTTTTTTTTTAAAGTTTTCTTTGCTATGTATATACAATCTACAAATAAACATTTAATATAGCACCCCGACACAAGATTTAAAGAGGTGCATGAATTCCTTAAGTGAAAAGCATATCAGAAACTGTTTGCCTTCAGACTCTCTTAGATTGATTTACCAAAGGCAAAAAAAGCTATTTACTTTGCAGAGGAATTTTCCATTAGCTTAGTGAGTGAGATGAAGCTCTGTTGACTTTCATCATCCAATCATGTACAAAAAGAAAACCTTTTTAATGATTAAGTGTTCTTTGTAAAGTGAATTTTCACCACATTCGCTAAGCTAAGGGAAAATTCCCTTGAAAAGTGAACAACCTTTTTGCCTTTAGTAAAATTACCTCTCTGTCTCTGATTAAAACTTTCTACACAACTGTCTAAGCACAGCATCAAAGAATAAAACAGTGTTTCTCAATGTACACTGTCAGATATTTCCACTCTCAGAAGCTTAAAACTGCTCACCTGCTAAGGTGGCTAGGTCACAAATTCACGGAAAATAGATACATTTCTTAATACTCCTCTGATTACCACCTCAAAATGCATTGTAAAGTATAATTTCTTAATATTATACAAAATGTTTCCTCTTGAGATCTAGATGGCAGAGGTGGAATTTTCTTTGATGATAGCAATCCAAAATGGTGGCACTTTGATCTCATATTCCTGCTAGATACAACTGCTGACTTCTTTGTAGGACAATTCTCACTTTTTACTGTAACATGAAAGGAAAGAATAAGCAGCTGAAAAAAGGATTTGTAAAGAACATTGAGGTGTTCAACCCTGATGTGTGGTGTTGGCTGTAGTTTTCAACTGTGAGACAGCTGCATAGACATTAATAAACTGTATGTTTATCCACCCATTAGGTAAAAAAACAAGCAGCCACTGAAGTCCTTGCAGCTCTATTGTGTTGTGTTTGCTACAAGCTCAGACTTCTAAACAAAGCCAGAACTTACTGCAGATCTGCATCTGCGGTAATAAAAGCTTCTGATGTGAAGTTTGCCAAATTATGAAGCAATGGTATAGTCTAAGGCCACGTACACACGGCCGGAATTTTCGATGGAAACAGTCCAATGGGAGCTTTTCATTGGATTTTCCAACCGTGTGTACGCCCATCGGTCTTTTTCTGATGGCATTTCCGACGGACTTTTGATTGAGAGCCTGTTCTTAATTTTTCCGATCATGTGTATGCATTTCGGACACGCAAAATTCCGACACATGCTTGGAAACAATTTGACGCATGCTTGGAAGCATTAAACTTCCCTTTTATAATGCTGTCGAATGTGTTGTATGTCACGGTGTTATTGACCGCCAGAATTTGGTGTGACCGTGTGTAGGCAAGACAGTTTGAGTGGAATTCCACGGGAATTTTGACGGGAAAACCATCAGAGCTTTTTCCGACGAGAATTCCGATCGTGTGTACGCGGCATTAGAGTTAGCTTAAAAAAAAAAAAACAGCAGCACATTATTAATGCAAAGCATTGTTCTTTTCAAATGTGTTGTTTACTTCTCTTGCTTTTGAATTCCAAAACAAGTGAAATCCCATTAATGAAAAAAGTGGCAATATGACCAGCCAACTCAACTAACCAGGCTCTCCTGCTATTACGGTGTGTTCTCTGCAGCATTATGCAAAGAACACTCTGTAGGGCACTGCAAGCTCTACACCATGGCCTGCACTTTATAAATGACAAATGCAATGCAGGTGCAGTCGACAGTAAACTCTTAAATGCCCTGAGGATAGCTGTATACGATTTTAAATAAGACCCTAAGTGTCAGGCTAGGTCCACACTAATGTTTTCACTAGCGTTTGCTTGAGCACGGGAGCTCATGCATTTGAATGAGCTGTTGAGCCCTGTGAACTGCAGAAAAAAGGGTGCATGCACATCTTTAAAAACGTGGCTGCAGGGAAACCGCATGGTCATTTTGACCATGTTGCTTTCCTGCGGTTCCAGCACCCGTGGTCACGCTGTGGGCTGACATGCATGGGGGTGTCATTCAGAATGAATGGCAGCCCGTGCATATCATAGGAGCAGTGCAATTTGGCTGTGGGTGGATGCAGGTGCAGCTGCAGAGCAGCTGACTTCATTGGTTAACACAGGCAGTGATGAGCAACAAATTGCCTCCAAGCGACCTGTCAAATACCTCCGTGGATCGCCTTTTAGAAGGGTGGCAATGACAACAAATGTAAACAAGCCTTTAGATTTAGAAAACATTAAAATCAGACTGTTAGGATTTTGCCCATTTTCAAAGACAATGCACAGAGATTGTATAATCAAACTGTAACAAGCTTTATGGACTATGGTTATTATTTTAACTGAAAATGTAAAACATAGAAATGCTGTAACTGACGTTATGATGCCTGCAATTTTTTAATGGATATTTTTGTGTCTTTAGCTAATAATGTTTTATAGCTAATGCTTGAAATCCCAGCAAAAAAACAAAAAAAAAACATTCATAGTCCATAGTATTTAATTAGGTTTCCTATTGCTTTCTCTAACTCCACTGTAGGGAGCTCAAACGCTTTCTGATTGGTTACTATGTGCAAAGCCTTTTCTGTGTTTAGGAAATCCATAAATTAGTTTAAAGGATTTATGTACAATTTATTCACATTAAAATGTATAACAATCAAATACAACCAAATACGTTAATTTATTGAGGAAAAAAGTCTGAACATACTACTTATCATATTTGGTCTTTTGTAACAGTTAACCTTCGGGGGTATGCCTTCAAGTGGAAAGCCAAGTTCCAATGGTGTAAAAAATTTCAAGGGTTGTATGGAAAGCATTAAATACAATGCACTTAACATCACTGACCTTGCCAGGAGAAGGAAGATGAACTACAACAATGTGGTAAGTAGGGATGTTAACATCCTTGCCCAGAGTGCATACAGCATAATGGATAATGCACTGTTTATTAAGCAAGATATATTAGCACAACAAAGTGATCTTAAAGTATGACCTGGATACTGCAGGGCTTTTCTACAGTGCTGTTTAATAAAAATAAAAGCAAAAGGGAAAATGGGATATAGTGTATTATGTTTATAGAAAATATGCAATTCCAGCTAGGATCACAAAACATGTTTTAATCGGTGTCCAATAATTATTTAAAACAAAATTGTATATATGTATTATATATTATCATAGGGAAATTCATTCAAAAGAAAGTGCAACCTTTGCTTACAGAGCTGCATCAGTGGTATATGCTTAGAACTATATAGCCAGTGCAATGTAAGATATAGCTATATTTAAAGTGTATGTATATTCAAAACTTTTTTCTGGTTATTTTTTTGTTGTCTGTATTCTACTGGTGGCATTTTCCTTAATTTCTTTTTATAAAGATGCAACAGGAATTGAGAGGAAATCTGCCAAAAGTAGAGAGAATTCCAGCCTTAGACAGTTGTCACAGGAACATTTGTCCCCATTGGTAGATTTAAGGTGGCACTAACAGCAAAACTTAAAGTATAACTAAAGGCAAAACTTTTTTTGAGTGGAGAAGGATTAGAGCCCCTGTCAGTTTATTTGATTGCTGTCTGTGCCCCTGTTATGGAGATTCACTCTCTCTATTGTCCTGTTAACCATTATCATTGAAAGTGAAAGTAAAAAGAAAACCCCAATTTTTGGGTTGTCCCCAGAAAAGTAATAGATGGAAAATCTTCCAATGGGGACACTAGTTCTGGTGAGCTGGGGGTCCCCAAAAAATTCCTTTCATTCCTTTAATTTGCAGAGCTATCCTCTCCCTTCCTGTTTGTGTGAAGGGAAATCTCCGCAATGGGACAGAGATGCCGAAAAAAAATCTGACAGCGGTTATTATCCTCCCTGGATAAATCTATCCAAAATGAACAAAAAATGTTTGCCCATAGTTCTACTTTAAAAATGACATATATGATGTAGTCTGTCTCTAGCATTAACAAGACTGTCTTATGCTGCGTACACACGATCGGAATTCCCGTTGGATAAAGCTATGATGATTTTTCCGACGGAATTCTGCTCAAACTTGGCTTGCATACACACGGTCACACAAAAGTTTGCTGAACTTTCGACCGTCAAGAATGCAGTGATGTACAACACTGCGAAAAGCTGAGAAAATGAAGTTTAATGCTTCCAGGCATGCGTCAAATTGTTTCCGAGCATGCGTAGGAATTTTGCGCGTCGGAATTGCTACAGACGATCGGGATATCCGATCAAAATTTTTTCCGTCTGAAAAAATTGAGAACATGCTCTAAATCTTTTGCTGCCGAAAATTCAGCCAGCAAAATTACGATGGAGCATATACATTTTCCGATGAAAAGCTCTCATTGGTTTTTTGCTGGCCGAATTTCCGATCGTGTGTACGCGGCATAAGTTTTTCTGCGTTTTTCTTGTAACTTAGTTTTTATACCCACTGATCCTGACATTATTTTTCAACTTCCATTAACAGACCAACATGTGTAGCAAAATGTGAAGACAGAGGGTTGAGATAAACCATTTAACAATGACAGATTTGTATACAATAGTCAGCTTTTATACATTAGTTTAAACATTTATCATTTTTTTTTTTTTTTTTATTTTATTTTTTTATTTTTTTTTTTTCTTTTTCTCTTCTTTTTCTTTTTGCTGCTGCTCCTCCTCCTCCTCCTCCTCCTGGCCTTCTCTCTCCCCCGTCTTCTATCCTTCAGGGATTACGGTTATACCCCAAAAAACTCTTACTCTTTATTCTTTATTCTTGTCTTTACTTTTTATTTTAACGCAAAATGACAAGTAAAATTAAAATGATGTCTTGGAATGTCAGAGGATTGGGGGATAACAGAAAGAGAAGCGCGGTAAAAGAACTAATTGAATTCTATGATCCCGCAATAATCTGCCTGCAGGAGACACATAAGGGGAAGGAGGATGACAAAATGTTTGATAAATTTAAATATAAACATGGATTTCATGCTATATACTCAACATACTCCCGTGGAGTTAGTATTTTGATCTCAAACTCTATTAGGTTTACCTGTAGGCAGTGTATTAAAGACCCGATTGGCCGATATTTAATGTTGTTATGCTCCATAAATGATAGAATAATCCTCTTGGTAAATGTGTATATTCCCCCACCATATAAGGACGATGTGTTAAAAAAGGTTTTTGAAAAGATGGCGCAATGGCCTGATGTTCCTACAGTGATAATTGGGGACTTCAATAATGTATTGAATGAAGAGCTGGACAGACATAGCAACAAAAAGAGTAATGGAGGGGGAAAGACCACAAGATGGGCCAACCAGATACAAGAGATGGGTCTATCAGATGTATGGAGAGTAAGATACCCGGATAGTAAAGAATACTCATGCTACTCAAGTACATATAGATCATTATCCAGAATCGACATGGCTTTGGGAAATGGTCATTTTCTCCAATTAGTCAAAACAATTCAGTACGAATCAAGGGGAATCTCGGACCACTCCCCATTAACTTTGACTTTAGAGTGGACGGAACAGTTGATCCGGCCAATGTGGAAAGTTAATCCACAGTGGCTGTCCCTGATTCCAGAGAGTAGTAAAATAAAACATCTGCTAATGGGCTTTTTTGGAGATAATAAGGGCTCAGCTTCAGCGTTAATGGTGTGGGATACAATGAAAGCATACCTCAGAGGCTTAATAATTAAAGAAATATCTAAAATTAAACTAGCCACAAGACAGCGGGAGGAAGAGATAACCCAAAGAGTTAAGCAGACCGAACAAGACTACATATTAGATTCTAATGAGGAGAAATTTAGAGCATGGCAGGACGTACAGATGCTATATAAAAATTTGATTATAACTAAGGCCGAAAATACTAGATTCATGCAGAACCAAAAGCACTACGAAATGGGGGAACAGGTGGGTCATATGTTAGCAATGATAGCACGGAACCAGGAAGGCCCATCCAGTATAGTTGCCATTGAAGACGAAAAGGGGATAGTAAAGTATGATACAGAGGGTATCCAAAAGATATTTGTAGATTTCTATTCACGGTTGTATGAATCTGAAATCCTAAATGTAAAGGAAAAGACTGAACAATTCTTAGACAAGTTAACTATGCCCAAATTGAATTCAATGGAAAGAGAATCCTTGGATACCCCTATAACTATGGTAGAGTTGGAGGAAGCAGTGGGACAAATTCAAAACAATAAATCTCCAGGGATGGATGGACTCCCCGTGGAGATATATAAAATATACGGTCAGATCTTGATCCCAGAACTTCTTGAAGTACTGAATGCAGCATATATCACACGGGAACTCCCTAAATCAATGATGGAAACAATAATAATTATAATTTTAAAACCGGATAAAGACCCACTAAAGCCTGGCTCTTATCGGCCAATATCTCTCCTTACATCTGATGTTAAAATACTAGCCAAGGTCCTAGCAAATAGATTGTCTAGATACATTGATACTCTGATCCATAGGGATCAAACAGGCTTCATCCCTCCAGATCAGCAGCCACAAACATTCGTAGGCTCTTTCTGAATCTACAATTACCAATGGATAACGGGGGAGCTGGTGCCATCCTGTCATTGGATGCTCAGAAGGCTTTTGACATGGTAGAATGGGAATATCTATGGATGGTACTGATTGCCTTTGGCATAGGCCCAGGCTTTATAACCTGGCTAAAAATACTATATAAAGACCCCAGGGCAAAGTTGAGGATCAATGGCACTATGTCACCAGCTTTCCCGTTGTCCCGGGGGACTAGACAGGGTTGCCCTCTGTCCCCCTTGCTGTTTGCATTGGCAGTGGAACCACTGGCCGCTGCAGTCAGACAGTCTGCGGGGATAGAGGGATTCCAACGTGCAGGAAGAGAGGATAAAATAGCTTTGTACGCAGATGATGCCTTAATTTTCCTTAGTGACCCCACAAAATCCTTAGAGGAACTCATGAATCTTGTATCTGCATTTGGACAGCTCTCTGGGTTTCGCATCAACTGGGAGAAATCGGTGTTAATGCCGCTACATAATGTAAACACTTCTTTACCAGACTGTGCTAAACAAATTCAAATAAAACACAGAATTAGGTACTTAGGGATTGAGGTAACACGGAAAGTGGGGGATTATATTGACCTTAACCTTAGACCATTATTGACTAGGCTCAAAGATAAATGTCAGACCTGGTGCAAACTTCCATTAACCGTGATTGGAAGGGCAAATCTTATAAAGATGATCTGGGCCCCACAATTATTATATATTTTTCACAACTGCCCGATGTGGATAGCTGCATTTTGGTTTAAAAAAAAGGGGGGAGGGGGGATGGGGGGGACTCGGGGGGGGGGTAGGGGGGCTGGGGGAGGGGTGATGATCTGGGCCCCACAATTATTATATATTTTTCACAACTGCCCGATGTGGATAGCTGCATTTTGGTTTAAAAGGATAGAATCGCTTTTTCGCGAACTTAACTGGAAGAAAAAATATGCACGTATTAAACTAACAACTTTTATGCTGGCCAAAGATGAGGGGGGACTCGCTATTCCACATCCAAAAAATTATTTTTTGGCCTCACAAACCCAGCATTTCTATGGCTGGACAGAAGTAGATGAAAATGATCCTATACAAGCATTATTACTCCCACTGGTAAAGGATACTCATTGATGTCCCTACTAGAGACAAAAAATTTTCAAAAAGATAAGAAATTCATAACAGGCGGACTACTATTTAATAAGGTATGGCTAGCAATAAAAAAGATACTAGTATTGCTGGCTATACCTCCTATACACCAATATGGAATAACGCAAATTATGAGGAAGTACAGAGATTGGAGGGATTTGGGTTTTGGCAAACTGAGGGGCTGAGATTTGAGGAACAACTGTTTTGGAATTATAATATAAAATCATTTGCGCAAATATCTGAGGAATTTAGGATTCCAAGACAGAGGTTCTTTCAATATCTCCAGCTTAGACATGCCTTTCATGACCAGGCCCGTAAATCTGTATTTATGCTTAACGAATCCAAAATAACAACACTGTTGAAGAAAAGGGACCAAAAGAAGGGACTTATATCTAAAATTTATGAGATAATGCAGAAAAAATTTGAGGAAGAGGTAGAGATGCCGGCTAGGAAGCAATGGGAGGGAGACCTGGGAGCACTGACTGATGCTCAGTGGGCGGAGGTCTTTTCTGCGATCCCAAAGGTATCATTGTCGGATACTAAAAAACTAACACAAATCTTTATTACGCAGAGATCATACTATACACCTGAGAAAATGTATGCTTAAATGTATAACTTGCATTGTTAAGAAAAGAATTAAAATAAAAAAAGTAAATTAAAAAAAAAAACATTTATCACACAAGGAACCAAACTGTTGCTGCAACTACTTAAAATGCATTGGTTGGAGTCAGACTTTCATTTTTTAGTAACTTACATAATATCTAGCTAACTCTACTAGTCCATCTAACACAACCCTCCCCAGACACTGCTGCTATCCAAGGGTGTCTCTGTTGGTCTTCTATAGCTAGACAAGCCACCCTAAGACAGGAAGTGTGTTAATGGCCAAATCACTAGGTGAAAATAAAAAAAAATAAAAACAGAAAACTCTTGTAGCCCTGACATCTAAGGATTGGTAAACTGTATTATGTGAAATGTTGGTTTTGGGTATAGCTACACTTTAACCGCTTCAGCCCCGGAAGATTTTACCCCCTTCCTGACCAGAGCACTTTTTGCAATTCAGCACTGCCTCGCTTTAGCTGACAATTGCGCGGTCTTGCGATGTTGCACCCAAACAAAATTGACCTTCTTTTTTTCCCCACAAATAGAGCTTTCTTTTGGTGGTATTTGATCACCTCTACGGTTTTTATTTTTTGCGCTATAAACAAAAAAAGAGTGACAATTTTTTAAAAAACACAATATTTTTTACTTTTTGCTATAACAAATTACCCCCCAAAAAATTACTTGTTACTAAAATTACTAGGCCGATATGTATTCTTCTATATATTTTTGGCAAAAAAATAAAAAATAGCAATAAGCGAATTGATTGGTTTGCCCAAAAGTTATAGGGGATAATTTATGGCATTTTTATTATTTTTAATTTTTTTTTACTAGTAATGGTAGCGACCTGCGATTTGCAATTTTTATCGGGACTGCGACATTATGGTGGACACGTCGGACACTTTTGACACTATTTTAGGACCAGTGACATTTATGCAGCGATCAGTGCTAAAAAAATGCACTGATTACTGTATAAACGTCACTGTCAGGGAAGGGGGCGATCAAGGGGTTAACTCTGTTCACTCAGTGTGTTCTAACGTTGTGAAGGGGGGAGGGGACTGTGCAGGGGAGATGACAGATCGCTGTTCATACTCTGTATGAACATGCGATCTGTCTCTTCTCCCCTCAGAGGACCGTAAACTGTGTGTTTACACACACAGATCCCGGTTCTTGGTGTGTCAGTGGCGATCGTGGGAGCCCAGCAGTGATTGTGACCACCAGGCACTTGCAACGGGCGTGCGCCCCTAGTGGCCACAGGGCGAAGCGATGTAACATAACGTTGTTTCGCCCAGCCAGGCCAAGAGGTGGAATTAACTCCACCTCTTGCCCTCATGACAACTCTACATTTTAGACACAAAAGCCGTTCGGCCGACTTCTGTCAAAGGGGCATGCCTGAAAAAGGTCTGTCGGTTGACTCCCAATCAGCGAGAGCTCTTGGCTGAGAGCACTGACTGGAGTATTCTGGCGTTGGATAGTCAGTACAGTGACTCCTCCTGAGCTGTCAGTTTTTTTTTCATTCAGCCCTGCTGGGTTGAATGAAAAAAAAATGACTATTGTGTACAAGGCATTATACTTGAAATGGGGTTACATGGGATAAATACAGATACTAGAAATTCTTTAAAGGTGGCTTTGTATTAAATGGATGTCTGTATGCATTTCTCAGGGTCTAAAGCAGTATAAAGCAGTGATGCCGAACCTTGGCACCCCAGATGTTTTGGAACTACATTTCCCATGATGCTCATTTATCCAGTAGTGTAGATGAGCATCATGGGAAATGTAGTTCCAAAACATCTAGGGTCCTAAGGTTCGCCATCACTGGTCTAAAGCCTGCTTCCTCAGGAGACAAGTGGGACAGATACATTGTGCAGAGTATACCGAGATTCAGGCTGGACACCAAAATTGGATGGGGACTGTGGCAGTGGCAGTGGGTTCCCATGTGCATGTGGAGGGACTACTCTAGAGGAACAGCATGATTTCTCTAACCTGGGAACACACAAGGGATCAGACAATCAGTATTTACATCACTGTCTGTCTGTGGATATTTAGAAAAGTCTGTGGATTATAACATAGGAAACAAAAGAGAGAAAACATTCATGAAGTATAAATAATTTTATAAAACCTTATTCATAACGAAACTGGTAGACTTTATTCACTGGATTCTACTTTATCATCTGCAGACCCTTTTTGTTATGTTAACAAAAACTTTAAAATTTTAGCATGGTGTAATCTTTTCTCCTTTTATTGTAGGATAATTTAAGCTTTACCTGCGTGGAATCCCATGCGGTCCCTGTCTTCTTTAATGCGACTAGTTACCTGGAGGTGCTTGGACGGGCAGCTGAGGATGTTTTTTCTGTGAATTTTCACTTTCGCACCTGGAATTTAAATGGACTTCTTCTCTTCACCACATTTGCTGATGAGGTTGGAAGTGTGGAAATAGACTTAACAGATGGCAAAGTCAGCGTCCATATCAATATGACAAAGTCCAAAAAAAATCGTATTGATATTTCTTCAGGTAGGATACTAGCTGCAAACTTCAGATAATGCTCTGAGTTCATTAATCTTTTATTCATATGATAAATGTAACTTCTATTCCTGGATTGCATTGTCATAAAATGAATGATGTTTTTTCAAAGTGACAGGGAGAGGAAATATGAACTATTATGGTTATGTCAAGAAGTTTATGTTTTATATACTGTACAAGAAATATATGTTTATACAGAATGTTGTACTGAAACATTTCCGCCTGCCATATTGGACCTACTGAAAAAGCTAGATACCTGGCTAGCTTTTGCTTTACTACTTGTCACTGGCTTATAAAAGGCATGCAGACGAGAAAGTCGGAGGGAAATCAGAACTTGCCTTTTGAGGGGGAGATGTAAGCAATAGAGGTCTACATAACTGTGTCATTGCAAGCCTTTGAAAATTAAATCCAAGAGAACAGATAAATATCTAATAGCTTTCTTACCTGCAATAGAACCTAGATGTTATCAATATTCTGGCAGGTCTCAGCCTCTCCTAAGAAAGGTAACTTGCACCCCACCAAACAGTAAATATAAGCCGCACTCCAAAACTCCTGCAACTTCTGTGAAGCGTTTCACCACTGCCGACCTGTTTAAATTCATTTTAGCACATTACATCGTCATAAAATACACCATAAAATACAAAAGGCATTTAAATCTCAAACACAGCATGACATACATACAATAAAAAACATATATAAAAGGTGTATCTCCTAGAACCTCATAGTAACAACCATAAATATCAAAAATTCTTCCCTGGCGAGAAGGCGAAAGGCACCATGAGAATTGGAGACACCCCACATCTAAATGCAAAAAAAAAAAAACTCTAACAGGTCTTCCCTCCCAGGAGAAGTCTTAATGGTACCAGGCTCCCCTACCTAACCAATACCTTTGCAGCATTCAACAAAAAAGGAATAATAGACATTTTGTATTTTTTCATTGTTTCACTTGTAGCATGAAATAAGCATTGCCAGGGATCATGCCCAATTTCGGAAATTGCTTATCATCTTAATTATGTTTAAAACTTACTCCCAGTTTTGCTGAATCCTTGGGCAATGCCATCAGATGTGGGCATGTGTTCCCTCACCCTTACACTCTCTCCAACACTCAGATGACAGTGCTGAATTGATCGTGTGTAGTTTGGATGGAACATAATACCACCTAGTCAGCAGTTTATAGTTAATTTCTTTTATCCTCGTGTCTATTGAGGTTGAATTTACATAATCTATAACTTTACACTTTAGTGCTTCAGGAATATGTAGGTTCAATTCATGCTCCCATCCATTCAAGAGACACGAGTGCCCGGGGTCCAGGAAAGAAATCAGCATTTAAAAAAAATTTGAGATGCCATGTCTAGTTATCCCCCCTGGTCTATAAGTCTCTCCAGTAGAATGAGATCATGAGTTGAACAGAGAGGTTTTGGCAGAGTTGCCAAAATTTCCAGGCATCCGTGGTGAAGAGTCATACCTACTTTTTAGTTCTGACAATAAACAGAGGACATTCCCATTCAAAATATCCCTTAAAGGGGTTGTAAACCCTTGTGTTTTTTCACATTAATGCATTCTATTTTTTTCTTATTTTCTGTGTGGTGAGAGGGCTCCTTAAATGTTTTTGATATGGAGCCCTATGAGTTCTAGTTACACCATTAATTGTTTCTGTTATTTAATGCTTGGTGACCTTAGGTGCATATATTTCTAGGTTTCTATAAAGTGTCATGAGCTGCATTTTATGTCCTATTCATAAAAAGCAGGCAGCCATATCCCTTCTTGCATTGCCCCAAAACATGTCCGGACAGGACAGAGTAAATGGAGTCAGGCTGCACCTGCTCAGTTTGGTGTGTATTGCTAGAGAGTTTTTTTTGGGAGAGTGCATGTGATCAGCACAGGGCCAATCAGCACTGTCCAGACAGAGGGTCAGGGGTCCTGCATCCTGATAGGAGAGCCAGTGCAGTATGAGAACTCTTCCTATCAGCTTTAACCAGGCACTGATAGAAGTCACAAGACTGCTTTGCAGTGAAAAGGAATATTGCATTTCCATGTTCTGTGTACTGTGGGAGACCAGATATAGTGAATGCAGGGTCCTGGGTTTAGTAAATGAATTTGTGGTCCTGAATCTCACGGAGCACAGTAGACATTTTGTAATGCATATTGCTGTGCTTTATAAATAATTTTTAAAGCAGCAGTATGACAGACTGTAGTAAAGCCATGTTGCTGCTTTATAACTATGGTCTTCAGCAGAACATACCAGAAACTGTATATAATGCATAAATAAACATAATATCCTAAACCTTAGGGAATGTTTAGGGATTTCTTTAAATAAGCAAATAAGTAAAAAAATCACAAGAGTGTTTATGGAAAAATGTATGTGAAAAACAGTGATTTTCCTATATTATCTCATGTATTTAAAGTACATATTTGCTCAGTTCTATTTTTTAAATTAATCTATTCACTTCTGAACAAAGCTATCCCATGGGCTCTACAAAGGTTTTGTTGTGCAAATCAGAAAGGTAGATTTTCAGCTCTGCTTTACTTAGATGACACAATTTTATGGGCCTTTAGCTCTTTCTCATGAAATTTTCTCAAATCTGGAATTGAATTTCCTTTGCCTTGAGCTTCTTTTTCTCCTCTTAGTTAACATCTCATTGTTAATCCTGTGGCTCAAGGCCCTGTCTTTCTATATGTCCTGTCAACTGCAAGCATATTAGAAATGTGAGATATGGATATCTTTTTGTCACATAAATCTGCATCAGATAAATCTACCTGCTGCCACAAGGCAGCAAAGAGCCCTTGGGAAACTTTCTTGAGTGTCATATTGTCATAGGCAAATCAGTTTTCGTACATATCATAGCTTGGGTGAAGGTAAAGTCTCAAAGGAATAAACTAAATACATAATGAAAATACTAAAATATATTTATTTCAGCTTTACAGGAAAACAATTTTCAATAAATAATTTTTTTTTTTTTCAATTCAGTTATTCTGAGTTCACCTTTATTGCAATTTTGCTTAAAGCTGTGTTTTCAGGACAAAGGAACAGGTTAGCTTATAACCCCCTTCTCTGGCAGCACATACTCACCTCTACTGTGCTCCCCCCACCAGTAGGAATGGGAAATGTCTCTCCATCCCATATTACACTGCTTAACCAATCACCAAGCACGGGAATAAAGGGAGTAAGTTATTTGCACCTTCATACCCAAATTACTACGTTTTTTCTTGGCTCCTAGAGGCTGAATGGAGCAATGGGGAAATGTGAGTATGTGCTACTGGGGAGGAAAACACTAAAGTAACACACTGCTTTAATTTGCAACAGGTTACTTGGAAAGCTACCATATAATTCACAGTTATATAAAAAAAAATATCATGGTTGTGCCTTGCTCATCCTCTTGTCAGCAATACAATAGATTTTCTGTGATTTCAAACACCTGATTTTTTTCAAATTAATTATTAATTATATCATCTTGACATAAAACAGGTCTACATATTTCACTATGTGTGTCTGTGTGGGGGGGGGGGGGGTTTTAGAGTACATTTTACGTAACTGCATCGTAATACGGCATCATAATACATGGGTTGGCCTAATAGCAGGTTTACTTTAACCACTTCCTGAGCACGCTGTAGCCGAAAGACTGCAACAGCTCTGTTCTCTTGTTCCCGTGCCCCCTGGGGCATGCATATGACATGCCCTGTGATCATGGTAAAGGGCCAATCACAGCATGGGCATTCCTTTGCTCATGCTCTGTCACAGCGTGAGGAGAGCTGGTAACCAGCAAGTGTTACAGGGGACATTTACACAGATAATCAGGGCACTAATTATTGGTGTAGCCTCATCAGTGCCAATCAGTGCTGCCTACCAGTGCCACCTATCAGTACCTCCTCATCAGTGCTACCTATCAGTGCCCATCAGTGCCACCCATCAGTGCCCATAAATGCCACCTATCAGTGCCCATCAGTGCTGCCTATCAGTGCCTCCTCATCAGTGCCGCTTATCAGTACCCATCAGTTCTGCCTACCAGTGCCCATCAGTGCTGCCTATCAGTGCCACCTATCAGTGCCCATCAGTGCCCCATATCAGTGCAGCCTCATCAGTGCCTCCACATCAGTTCCACTTATTTGCAAAATTGTATAACAGAAACTAAGAAAAACTTTTTTTTTTTTTAAATCTCCCTCTCATTGACACATAATAAAAGTAGTCCAGCTACTAAATCGTTATCTCTTTGTTAAAACAGACAGTGTTCAAAACTAATTACAACTGGTAATGAAGATCTGCCTACACAGTACAGACAGGCTTAATTATGGCAAACATAGCTACCCAGCTTGTTGTAAAAATTACACTATTAAGAACTACCTGAATCTGATGCACTCGTCAGTAAAGTTACCAAAACAGGAATAATAAATATGATGCAAAACATTTTAAAGGATCATAGCACCAGAAACATTTCAGAAGACACTTATTGAATTCCCCACTAATCTTATGGAAGATTTTTACTGAAATAAACAGTCTGGCGACATTGGGTGCTATTTACTAAAACAGGATTGTGTAAATTCTGGTGCAACTGGATTGAAACCAATCAGCGTCCATGTTTTATTGTCAAAGCTTAATTGAACAAGCTGAAGTTAGAAGCTGATTGGCTACCATGCACAGCTGCACCAGATTCTGAGCACACCAGCTTTAGTAAATTTCCCCATGGTCTTCTTAACATTGAAGTGAACATAAAAAAAAGACTACTAGTAGTCTGACATATTTCATATATCCAACCTTCAAAGATTTCAGAACTAATGACTTTAAGCAGAATAGCTTTTAGCAATGTAGTAATTTTACATGTTTAGACAATGCGGTTGCTGAATATTTCCTTTTTACTCAAAAATGCATTTTATTTTTAATCTGCCTTATTTTTAATCCTATTCTTAAATAGCACTTCACACAATTGGCAGAAAAAAACTGTTACAGTTTTCAGGCTTTTGGAAAATGCTTTTCCTCTCTGCACATTTGTTCCTTCGACAATCCAAAACGTTTCCAAATTCTCTCTGCAAGAAAATGGTTTGAATTTGACAATTTGTTGTAGTACTCTGCTAGTCTTATATTAGGTTTCTGTTGCAGTATACAATTACAGTATGTTCTACTGCTTGAAGTAGTCTTATTTACTGTCTGCTTTGTATACTTAATGTTCTGCTTGGTGGTTTCAGCTACTTCACTAAGAGCACGTGTCATTGAAAGTATATGTTTGACTGTGGCTGTGAAGCTTTCTAAAGATTTCATTATTGCTAACAGACATGTACAAGGACGTTTAAGTAAATGTGCTGTATATTTTATGGTTGGATAAAATGACAGAAGACACATGTAATAGATGGTGCAGAAGTTTGTGCCTCTTTGTTAGGGAACAAGAACAGCATACTACATATTTTCTATTGTCCTTACTACACTTTCACTGTAGTTATTGTACTGCCTGAATATATTCGATCTATACATGTGGCAAAGGTAGGACATACATACATCTCTGGAATGTCATTATTATATCATAAAAATGTATACAATAAATTATCAGAAGTTAGAAATAGTCTCCTTTTAAAGTAACATTGTCACAACTTATTCACTTATCATGATAATCTCTCGCCATGGATATAAATATACAGTCAGAAAAATGATTTTAAGAAAGCCATGGTGTATAGTTAATATTGAAACGTACGACGGGACTAGAAAAAGGAAGCTCGAGATCCCAAACGACACCCTTTGGGCCCCGTCAGCTGATCTCGTGTGTATCGCGTGTTAGTTGACGTTTGGTTAGAGACGATTCGCGCTTCTCAGACTTCTGCTTAATTCGTTCGCTTCTGCCGTTCAGTTTGTGCTTGTGAGGTTTGTATGTGACAAAAGACATAAAGCCATGGAGTGTGGACGTACTCGGGAACGAGTTCGTGCTGTGAGGGGCTCGGTGTTGCGGTTATTGCGCCAGCGTGACCAATTCTCGCATATGCCTTTGCTCCGTGAGATCCGTGAGAATAATCCTGATGATTTCAGGAATTATCTCGGATGACGGACCCCATTTTTCACCGTCTGTTGGCTTCGCTGTCCCCTTATATTACCAGGCAGAATACCTGCATGCGGCAAGCCATCAGTGCGGAGCAGAGGCTAGTCGCCACGTTGCGTTACTTGGCGACGGGGAGAAGCTTGCAGGACCTCAAGTTCACGACAGGCATCTCCCCCCAGGCTCTGGGGCTCATTATTCCAGAGACCTGTTCTGCCATTATCCACGTCCTGCAGGAGGAATACATTAAGGTAAGTCTTCTCTTTTAAAATTACCTATGTCTTGTATGTTTGTTAATGTAGTGCATCAATGTCATCATTAGCTAATTACCATGATAGGACTATTCTATGAATGTCCCCTATTCCTTTTATTTTTTGATTTTGTTTTTTTGTCTAGTATTTTATGGTTGACTTATCGAAATAGTTTTAATAATGTATTATTTAGTGGGTCACATGCATATTTGCTTGCACCAACCTCCCCAGCATGGAAGCTTGGCCCCTAAACACCCCTAGCCTAGTCACTTTCTTTGGTTAAAAATGTATATTACCAGCTCCATTGTACAGCTTTACTCACCCCCCCTTCACCCCCCTTGACCCTCAATTTTAAATTGATTGCATGTGGTTTTGGTCAGCTTGTAATTATCCCCACCCCCACACCCCTGATAATTAATAGCATGTGGTTTTGGTCAGCTTGTAATTATCCCCACCCCCACACCCCCTGATAATTAATAGCATGTGGTTTGGGTCAGCTTGTAATTATCCCCACCCCCACACCCCCCTGATAATTAATAGCATGTGGTTTTGGTCAGCTTGTAATTATCCCCCCCCACACCCCCTGATAATTAATAGCATGTGGTTTGGGTCAGCTTGTAATTATCCCCACCCCACACCCCCTGATAATTAATAGCATGTGGTTTGGGTCAGCTTGTAATTATCCCCACCCCCACACCCCCTGATAATTAATAGCATGTGGTTTGGGTCAGCTTGTAATTATCCCCACCCCCACACCCCCTGATAATTAATAGCATGTGGTTTTGGTCAGCTTGTAATTATCCCCCCCCCACACCCCCTGATAATTAATAGCATGTGGTTTGGGTCAGCTTGTAATTATCCCCACCCCCACACCCCCTGATAATTAATAGCATGTGGTTTTGGTCAGCTTGTAATTATCCCCCCCCACACCCCCCTGATAATTAATAGCATGTGGTTTGGGTCAGCTTGTAATTATCCCCCCCCCCCACACACCTTTAATTAATTGCATGTGTATTGTGTGACCTTACAATTATTTACTCCCCACCCACATCCCCATTATTATCTTCTCTGGTCCATCAGAGGGGTCATCAATCAGAGATTTGTCCCTTTTATCCTTAATCTTTTGGCTTTATTTCAAGGATGTACTAAATAAATACATATGTTCTTCCAAATTGTTTGTTAATTTGTTGCATTTAGTTTGGTGTTTTGCCTGGTTTCTAATTTAAATTGTATCTTTCTGTTTGACTTCACAGTGTCCCTCCACGCCACAGGAATGGCAGACTGTGGCTTCCCAGTTTGCTGCCCGTTGGGACTTTCCCAACTGCGGAGGGGCGATTGACGGCAAACACGTGCGAATTGTGCCCCCACCCCATTCGGGGTCATACTATTGGAATTATAAGGGGTTCCATAGTATCGTGTTGATGGCGGTGGTGTCGGCACAATATGACTTTCTGTATGTGGATGTGGGGAAAAACGGCCGGATGTCGGACGGAGGAGTCTTCAACCACACGGAGTTCGGTCATCGTCTCCAAACTGGTGGGCTGGAGCTGCCACCAGATGAAGATAATGTGGAGGGACTCCCCTTCGTCTTCATTGCCGACGAGGCGTTCGGTCTGGGTGACCATCTGATGAGGCCATTTCCCCAACGATCCCTCACCCCTGAGAGGAGGATTTTTAATTATCGGTTGGCCAGAGCAAGAAGGGTGGTGGAAAATGCATTTGGTATTATGGCCAACCGTTTCAGATTGCTCCTTACATCCCTACATCTGGCAGAGTACAAACTCAATACTATCATTCTTGCATGCTGTGTCATGCACAATTATTTACGGAAACATTCAGGAACATACTCCTTACCAATTGGCCCTGAGGCCGGAGTGGAAGGCAACATGACAGGGCTGGATAATCGCCCTCTTGGTTCCGCACCACAATCAGCCCAGCAAGTGCGGGACCTTTATTTACAGTATTTTAATGGTAGGGGGGCCATTGAAATGGCAGCAGACCCTTAAACCATCTTTTTGATTTACAAAGAATAAATACAGTTATTTATGTTTGAAATATTGGTAGTTTCGTATTGTTTTGCTTTTAATTTGGCCTGTTTTATATGTTGTCCTAGTGCACATCTTAATAGTGTCAAACTTGTTTTGCGTTTAGTAAATAAGCCCCTTTGTCAATGAACCACAACATGTTTTAGTCAAACTGGTAGTATTTAAAAAGAAGAAGCCACACATTTTTGAATTTGTGCAAACATTATTTTTTTTATTATAGTGCACATCCAAAACTTTTGTTTTATAATTTTTTGTTTTTTTTTTTTATTTTTGTTGTTTTGGTTTTTTTTTTTTTTTTTTTTTTTTTTTTGAACCAGTTTTTTTTTTTTTTTTTTATGTTATTTTTTTTTTACATTTTTTTGGTGTTTTTCTCACAACATATTTTTTTTTGTGATTGATTTTTTAAAAAAAACATAAAAACATGTTTAAAATTGTTAAAAAATTTAGGCTTAGCATTTGAAATTATTTACCCAATGTAAAAGTCCAGAACTTACAAAGTTCAACAGGTAACCCATGAACAGTAGAAGCCAAATTTTTAATATGCACACTAATTTAACTGGAAAATGGGTAATGTCAACATGTGCTATGTTCCATCATGGGGAATCAATGGACGTGTTTTGTGTGTGTGAAACCCCTTCCCTCTCACCTACTAGCATTAGGGGTTGCAAACACCAAATGCGTCCATTGAGATCGCCTGATGGCACATAGCACATGTTGACATACCGTGTGCATATTAAAAATTTGGCCTCTAAAATTAGTTAAACAGCGCATCAAAAGGGGAATGAAGGACATGATTGATGTTAAGAAATGTAAAAGGGGTCTTTAGATTCTCCCCAAAACATCAATCATGTCCTTCATTCCCTGCTGCATGGTGGCCATCTCCTTCTGCATATTTTCCAGCTGCAGATTCCAGGCCATGATCTGGCCAATAAGCCTGTGGGCACTGTCAGTGGAAAATGGCTCCGCAGCTTGTCCTTCCACAAACAGATCAGCATCACCTAAAAGTTGGGTAGATAAAACACAAGAAAAAAAGTGTCAAAAACATGCAGACCTTAATTTATTACCTCAATCTGTGTTCTGAGACACTCACTTGGTGGGGTGCAGATTTGATCTACTTCAACCACCTCTTCCTCCACATCCACGCGTGGGCTTGGGCTAACTGCCCAATTAGTCTGGTGATGCCGGGAGGTCCTCGTAGGTTCGGACTGACGTCTGAGTCTTTTGCCCCCTATGGTAATGGAACACAAAAAGGTACACTTTTGAATCACACTGATATTTGAGTGCCAAAATAGGATTAGTAAACATTGTTTAAAAGTCTTGCCAATTATTAGCAGTTTGTTAGAAGATCCTACTTGAAGACAGAATTGAAATGTCTATCTAATGAAACTCCAATACTTAAACCGCCCTTCAACCCTAAATTTGAACTTCCGCTCATTGGATCCCTGCACCCCTGTGGTGTCTTATTTTGAATCTTTTAGGGGGGATGGGTTGCAGATACCTGTGTAAGGCAGGTATTTGCACACACATCCGGCCCTAGACTCCCACAGAAGTATACGCCACATCCCGTCCCACCGTGCTGTCTGCTGGGACACACAGGGGTCCCCGAGCTCGCGCGGACCAGTCCTATTGCATTGCGCAACTGGCGCATGCCCAATAGTGACCCGGGAAGTGAAGCCGCAAACATTAATTTCATGATTGCAAGATCCGAGATTGTAGCTGCACCATCCAAGGGACAGGTGAGTGTACTTCTTTGAAAAGTCACCACCTACAGTATTTAGAGATGATGAGCATTTTTTCGGAATTGTGAGCATGACACCCTGCTTAACATATTTATCCCCCCCCCCCCCAAAACAGCCTCTGGAGTCCCTGTGTAAGTTACCCCTAAAACCCTTACTACAGCAGTAATTGTATAGATAGTGACAATAATAAACAACCTTACAACTCCAACAACCCAAAGCCAGGGAAACTCAATAAACGTTATGAAGACAAACGGAACTTTCAACAAATCTGCGCAAGTTTCACGGACGAATGGTAATTAAATCTGCGCAAGTTTCAGGTACGAATGGTAATAACATCTGCGCAAGTTTCACGGACGAATGGTAATTAAATCTGCGCAAGTTTCACGTACGAATGGTAATAACATCTGCGCAAGTTTCACGGACGAATGGTAATTAAATCTGCGCAAGTTTCAGGTACGAATGGTAATAACATCTGCGCAAGTTTCACGGACGAATGGTAATTAAATCTGCGCAAGTTTAGACATATCAAGTATAACCATAGTAGCGCACGTGCTTGACTTACTTTTTTTGATGGCTTTTCGAATTCTCCTATACTGATCGTGCTCCCTGGATTTGATGTCGGACCATCGCTTGCGCAGTTGATCCTTGCCCCTTCGTACGCCGAATTTCTGCTCCAGGGTGCTGACGATTGTAGTGAGAATCTTGTCCTTGCGCAAGTTGGGACGAGGGTACGGGCCATTTTCCCCGTCGTAATCTTCCCTTTGGAGGATGTCCACCATCTCCACCATCTCTTCAAAGGCCATATTGGTGGCCTTATATCTGCTGCTGGATGCAGATGTGTTGGCTTCTTGGCTTTCCTCCGCGCTACTGGCTGAGAATGTGTCCGCCATATTCATGAATTAATTCACCAACAATGCAGCGAGGGGAAGCGGGGCGGGGAATACTCGTCATGAGGAACGTCATGGGCGGGCGACGCGGAGGACGCAGGCGGACTTCGACGCGTGCGCAGTGTATATAAGGCTGTTTGAGGGGCCCACGTGTTCCCGAACGGAAGTAGCGAGCGCTCTGTACGAAGGTAAGTGTTTTCTAGGATGCATTACTGTGTTTTTTTTTTGGTTTTTGGGCCAGCATTTTTTAAGGATATGTGTGTGTTGCTGCCTGTGTGTAGGGGTTGCTGCCTGTGTGTAGGGGTTGCTGCCTGTGTGTAGGGGTTGCTGCCTGTGTGGATGTGTTGCTGCCTGTGTGTAGGGGTTGCTGCCTGTGTGGATGTGTTGCTGCCTGTGTGTAGGGGTTGCTGCCTGTGTGGATGTGTTGCTGCCTGTGTGTAGGGGTTGCTGCCTGTGTGTGGGTGTGTTGTGTAATGTTTGTTAAGAAAAACTGGTTGTGCGTTTTAAGTAACATTTGTGTTTTTGGTCTTTTGTATTGCCATTACTAACAAAACAGAAACAAACATGTCATCACCCCAGTTGAATCCATTCAAGGACCAGCAGTTCATGTCCGAATTCATTGCCCTGTACAGAAAAAATACCAACCTGTGGCAGCTCAAGAACCCTTTATATGGCAATAGGGATGTCCGGAAGGCAACACTGGGGCCACTTGTGGCTTTTGTGAAGACTAAAGTCCCCAACGCAAACACCAAGTTTGTGGAAGCCAGAATTGCAAGTTTAAGGCACATGTACAAGCGGGAGCGCAAGAAGATTGAGGAATCAGTCAGATCAGGAGCAGCAGCAGAGAATGTTTATGTACCCAAGCTGTGGTACTACAACCAACTGACTTTTATAGGTGACCAGATGGAACCCAGGCAATCACTGTCGACTCTTCCCTCCACCCTTCCCTCCACTCTTCCCTCCACTCTTCCCTCCACCCCAGCTGAGGCTTCCACGGAAGGAGAAGACCCCTCCACCTTGGAGCAGGCTGATGCGCCCAGCTGGAGCCAGGTATATATTTAGTAGCCTAAATTGTGATTGTGTGAATATTAATGCTGTAAACGTTAAAATGTGAAACAATTAACACCCTGAACTCAGAATTGTGAAAAAAACTGACAAAAATTATGCACACTTCTAAAAAGTGTTGGTGCAACATATCGAAACATATATAGTGTATACATACATCCAGTAGTGGCAAAAAAAGCGTTAAGACAACATTGGTGATCTGCTTGGAAAATGCAGGGGTCCAAATGATAGCCTTTTGGATCTTTTGGAAAATTTAGATGCTCGTTCCTAAGTTTACAATTGGATGATTGAGGAGGCCAGAAACCACAAAACAGGTGTTTGATTTTTGTTTTTATTTGCACACAGGATGAGCTGACCCAGGATGATGCCGGGACAAGTGGTATGGAGGAGGAGGAGGACATGACCAGCGAGAGCCAGGAGGTGGCTGGGCCCAGCACGAGCCAGAGTGACAGCCAGACCCAATTAAGAAGTCTACCTCCACCCCTGCCCTTACCCCCAAGAAGGCCCAGGAGGATGACCATTGTTGAGGAGGAATCACTGCAACTGATTCGGAAGGCGAGTGCGATTCTCGACAAACCCCCCCTTCCAGAAGAGGCCTATGCCAGCTACGTGTCCAGCAGGTTGCTGGAAATGGAGAGGGGCCAACGGCACCTGTGTGAGGGCCTCATTTCTGAGGCAATTAGGGGGGGTTTGAGGGGTGAATTACGAGAATCCACCCGCCTGACCCATGAAGGCCCAACACCAACTTCTCCTCCTCCTCCTCCTCGTCTTCCTTCTTCTCCTCCTCCTCCTCCTCCTCCTCCTACTCCTCCTCCTACCACAAGTCAGCCTCCAAGGAAGCGTGCAGGGAAGACTGCAGGGAAGAGTGCAGGGCAGCGTGGTGGGAAGAGTCGGAAGTGATTGCCTGGCTTCAGTCTGGTCTCACAGAAGACACAGGCTGTTGTAGTGCCACAGCTTGGGGACATAGATGTCATCTGCTGCTGTTCCTGGTCTGTCTGATTCCTGGTCAATCTTCTTGTGCTCCCTATATTGTATGAAATGTGCCCAAGCTTAATTTTTGGCTTCACAAACTTGGTGTCTGCCGTTGGGGCAAAAAGTCTTCGCAAAATCTACAAGTGGCTCCAGTGTTGCCTTCCTATTTTGTTTTGCCTTGTTTGTTTTAACCAGAATAAATGGTCATTTAATTTTCATCAAATAATGATATACGTGCTTGTTATTCAAAAACATAGTTTCTTTAGGAGTAGGCAGGTACATGTCTAAACATTCATTTGACAATACAAGTGTAAAGTGCAACTTCAATGGAACTGCAAGTGCAGTCGCTGGAAAGGTGAGGGTTAAGATCTGAATTAAGGGCAAGCTCTGCTGACTCCACAATTGTATCATGTGTAATAACTAATCCTTTTGATAACCAACAAATAATAAAAAATATCTATATAGAGATATATGTACATATATAATATATATATATATATATATATATATATATATATATATATATATATATTTTTATACACGTATAGATCTATATATCTATATATATTAATATATATATATATATATATATGTAGATATCGCTATATATTTTTTTGGGCTTATTGAGAAATATAGATATATTTTTCATTTGGTGATTTGGATATCTATATCTATATCTATATCTATATCTATATCTATATCTATATCTATATCTATATATATATCTATATCTATATATATATATATATATATATATATATATATATATATATATATATATATATATATATATATACACAAATATATAACTTCACTAAAGAATGCTGAAGTAAAAACGTTCGGGAGTACTCTGCGTGAATATACAAGCAGCAAGGCAAAATCATTCTTCAAGTACGATAACATACAAATCGCGCTGTCAGAAAAAAAAAAAAAAAATAATTCAGCAGCGTGACGATTGTGCGAGCTTCAAAACGAAGGCTAGTTTTACCAGACCGAGCGAGTCCGTGACATAATAGCTACTGAGCATGCGTCCTTTTTGGTACGCCGGACCATACTACACACGACCGGATTATCCGCTGGACTGCCAAGTCCAGCGGATAATTTGAGAACAAAACCTGAAACTTTAGTCCGCCGTACTTTGGCCAAAAAAAGTCCGCCGGCGCCCACACACGAGGGGATTATCCGCTGGACTTCGGTCCAGCGGATAATCCCGCGGGATAGTCCCTTCGTGTGTACGCGGCATAATAGACACTGCCCTTCTGTTTTTCAGTAATGGAGGTTTTATTGTTTTTAAAATTCTTCCTCTTCTGTACTTATGGCATTCCATATCATTAAAAGTCACACTTCATATGCATATACTCCCACATGGGTGTTAGGACATATATTAGGAGAGTCAGGTGTCATCAAGTGATGGATTGGGGGAGGGGGTCTTGTTTTAGATACTGGCCATTTTTAGAACTAATTGTCAAAATTCCTGTAAGAAAATGGCATGTGAGGTTGGGCACTGCCACGGAGAACATCTATCAATGCCAAACATTTTATTTTTAAATTCTGTACAACAGGAAGAGAGTGGTTTTATGAGGCTTTATAGGCAACATTGAAAATGCAGAAATCCTTTTAATAACATGTTTGGGAATGCCATAAAGTTGTATGTGGTATAACAGAACACTGCACTTTTCATGGACAGCAACCACATAAACTGCCAGTGCAAATTTGTTGTGAAATAGATTTTTTTTATTTTACAATTAATTTAGCTTACATACAGTAACAGCATCCCAATCTGATTTTTTTAAAGGCTAGCTTTTGCAGCAACACATGTTTTTTCATCCAACAGTAATAGACCAACTTTGATCAGCAAATATAAATTGGCCAGTAGTTTGGTGAGGCTCATGCAAAACTGTCCTGCTGCTGGTTAACCTCCCTGGCGGTATGATTATGTCAGATTGTGGATGCTGAAAGTGGTACAATTATTTTGCATGGAAAATTGGAGTTTTATATTGTAGGCCTGTAATTCTCACTTAAATCTGTCCAAACAAGAGTCTAGTAGACATCCCGGGTATGATAAAGTTTGAAACACGAAATCATGAATTATGATATAATAAATAACTATAAATAATTATAAAAAATAATAATATAATAATAATAATAATAAAAATTATTCAATAATGTAATCAAATCAAAAACATTGAAATTTGCTCAGTTGCAGAATTGTCACGGTCATTACTTTCAGTGTTTGATGACGGATTTCCACACGAATCACTATCGCTCAATTCTGCAAGTGATTCTAATTTGTTATCGCTGTTTTCTAGCTGGTCTAAAACCACTTTTGTAAAGGGACACTTTTTGGTTGCTATGGACAATCTCCAGTTTCTAGGCAGAAAGAACAGTAGTATTTATAATATAAAACTGCATGCAGGGCACTGGACAGACCACTAGGGACAAAAGGGATGTGAAATAATTTGATACAGTAATGTAATCTGTAAGATTACAGTGTACTGTATGTGTATTGTGTGTTATACTTTTTGAATTTGGTGTCGTTCGTCGCCCCCATGCGTCGCAATGTTTGCAGGGAATAGAGCTCTGCACTGTGATAGATCCGGCGGAGGACACAGCTCGCACACAGAGCGGGGGGACATCGCAGGATCCTGGGGACAAGGAAAGTAACTTTGCCTGGATCCTGCAATGCAATCCCGAGGGTGGCTCGGGGTTACCGCTTTTGGTACTGAAAATCCACCCCGAGCCACACGCGGGATTACCGCTAAGGAGGTTAATGTCTATCAAATTCTCATTCAAATTTAAGAGGCCACAGTTCATATAGCAGTGTATAATTAACCGGCAGCAGGACATTTCTAATGAGGAAAAATAGGCTGAAAGATTCTAGAAAAAAAAAGTACGGGCAAGTATTTTACTACCTACAGACAGTCCCCGGGTTACAAACAAGATAGGTTCTGTAAGTTTGTTCTTAAGTTGAATTTGTATGTAAGTTGGATCAGGTAAATTTTTTAAGTGGAACTCTAGCCCAAAAAATAAGTTGTAAGCTTTTTGGATAGCATAGGGAAAGATTAACACCCCTGTAACATTTTTTTTTTTTTATGCTGTCTGCCCCTGTTCAGAAGATTTCACCTCACTTTCTGTCCCTGTGATAATTCGATTTTGAAAATATTGGGTTGTCATGGAAACAAGGATTGGGGAAAAAGCTTCATTGGAGACACCCTTTTCCCATGATAACACTTACAGGAGCGAATTTCCCTTCCTAGGGGTAGATTTCCTCTCACTTTCTTTTGTCTACCTCCATTTGTAAGTATGAGTTTTATGTAAGTTGAATGTATGTAACTCGGGGACTGCCTGTAAATGAAAGCAGTACTAAATGCTCCAAATTTTTTCAACTGATATATTGTAATTATTACCCTTCTCTTTAACCACTTTCCACCCGGCCACTGCACATATACGGCCGGGTGGGAGTTTCCTCCTTCTGAGTGGACATTCAGGAACGTCCCTCAGAAGGAGGGGGATCACGCGCCCGTGCCCTCGCAGCGGCGCGATTCTGATGCGCTCGTGTCACTCGGACACAAAGCATCTCTGATCGGCAGGAGGGCTCTGTGATTGGCCCTCCTGATCACATGACAACTGTTTCCAATCACAGCCGTCATGTGATGTAAACAGAGAGCTGGTTGCTAGGCGATCGGCTCGCCTCTCCTCACACGGAAGTTGTCAGTGAGGAGAGGTGATCGCTGCAGCCAGCCAGGGATCATTGAGTATGAGCTGTTTTTTACAGCTTTTTACACACTGATCACCGGCCCAGTGTCCCCACACAGTGTAAACACACAATGTCCCCTACATAGTGTTCCCAAAACACTGTCCCCACACATGTCCCCACACATGTCCCCACACACATAAACACACAGTAAAAACAGTAAAATCATATGTCCCAATTATCATCTGCACATATATGTCCATGATCATCTGCGCACATTTGTACATGATCATCTGCATACATATGTCCGTGATCACACAAACCAATTATTATACACTTAACAGGATTTTTTTGTTTACCAAAGACATGTAGCAGAATAAATTTTGGCTTAAAATTATGACAAAATTCGATTTTATTGGATTTCTTTTAAAACCGAAAGTAGAAAATATATATATATATATATATATATATTTATATATTTTTTTTTTTTATTTACGCTCTTTTTTTGCTTATATCGCAAAAAAGAAAAACTGATTTGTGAATAAATACCACCAAAATAAATCTCTATTTGTGTGAACAAAATGATATAAATTTCATTTGGGTACAGTGTTGCATGGCCGTGCAATTCTTATTGAAAGTGCGAGAGCGCTGAAAGCTGAAAATTGGCCTGGGGAGGAAGGGAGTGAAAGCGCCCAGTATTGAAGTGGTTAAAGACGCGTATTTTGCTTCTAACTAATACACTGTTTTACTTTCTCCATCAGCTCATCCCCCACTAGACATGTGCACACTGAAATATTTCGTTTCGGAATTTAGTTTTTGTCCGAAAAATAAATTTATTTAGTTACTCCCGAAATTCGTTTTTATTTATTTCGTTTTTCGTTAAAAATTGCTAAACTGTATGACTCTGTATAGTTTAGCTGCAAGTCCACCCAATTCCAGCAGCAATCTTTCCTCTCTACGTCAAATCTTTTCTCTCTACGTCAAATCTTTTCTCTCTACGTCAAATCTTTCCTCTCTACGTCAAATCTTTTCTCTCTATGTCAAATCTTTCCTCTCTACGTCAAATCTTTCCTCTCTACGTCAAATCTTTCCTCTCTACGTCAAATTCTTTCTCTCTATGTAGAATAATCTTGGACTAATAGAGTTAAGGCTAGGCACATTTGACCACAGGTTCAATGGACACAGATTGTTTTTGTCAGCGTCGAATCTCCTATCTATATCGAACTGTTGTCACAACAATCTATCTGTTTTTCGGATTCTGCACTTTCGTTATCGTTTCTTAAAACGAAAACGAATGCACATGTCTATCCCCCACAGCTATTACCTTTTGTATCAATTGACCCTCCTAGAGTATAACCTCTAACGAGCAGGGCCCTCTGATTCCTCTTGTACCAAATTGTAATGTAACTGTAATGTCTGCCTTCATTTTGTTAAGCGCTGCACAAACTGTTGGCGCTATATAAATCCTGTATAATAATAATAATAATTTGGGGTAACAATCTCCAGTACATTTATTTGTTCATATATGTGCCAAAGCACTTACACTTTATGCTTACTCTTACATGTCAGTTTTTCTGTAGTAAATTGTATACATTGCACAGATGTGCCACTTCACAGGCAAGTTAAGGGCATCACTAGATGGCTAAATAGAGCAGTGGGAGAGTTAAGTAATGGAAAGTATATGCTAGGGGTAAAAGGGCTTTAACCACTTCAGCCCCGGACCATTTGGCAGCCAAAGGACCAGAGGTCTTTTTTCAATTTCGCACTGCACTACTTTAACTGGTAATTGCGCGGTCATGCAATTTTGTAACCAAACGAAATTTGCGTCCTTTTCTTCCCACAAATAGAGCTTTCTTTTGATGGTATTTGATTGCCTCTGTGATTTTTATTTTTTGCGATATAAACGGAAAAAGAGCGAAAATTTTGAAAAAAAAAAAAAAAATGAGATTTTCTACTTTTTGTTATAAAAAAAATCTAATAAACTCAATTTTAGTCAAACATTTGGGCCAAAATGTATTCAGCCACATGTCTTTAGTAAAAAAAATGCCAATAAGCGTATATTTATTGGTTTGCGCAAAAGTTATAGCGTCTACAAACTAGAGTACATTTTCTGGAATTTACACCGCTTTTAATTTATGACTGCCTATTTCATTTCTTGAGGTGCTAAAATGGCAGAGAAGTACAAAACCCCCCCAAATGACCCCATTTTGGAAAGTAGACACCCCAAGCTATTTGCTGAGAGGCATGTTGAGCCCATTGAATATTTTTTTTTTTTAGTCCCAAGTGATTGAATAAAGACAAAAATAAAAAAGATTTTTTTTTTTTTTTTCAAAAAGTTGTCACTAAATGATATATTGCTCACACATGCCATAGTTATATGTGGAATTGCACCCCAAAATACATTTTGCTGCTTCTCCTGAGTATGGGGATACCACATGTGTGGGACTTTTTGGGAGCCTAGCCGCGTACGGGGCCCCGAAACCCAAGCACCGCCTTCAGGATTTCTAAGGGTGCAAATTTTTGATTTCACTCCTCACTACCTATCACAGTTTCGAAGGCCATAAAATGCCAAAATAGCACAAAACCCCCCCAAATGACCCCATTTTGGAAAGTAGACACCCCAAGCTATTTGTTGAGAGGCATGGTGAGTATTTTACAGCTCTCATTTGTTTTTGAAAATGAAGAAAGTAAAGAAAAAAAAAAAAAAAAATTTTTTTTCTTTTTTTTTCAATTTTCAAAACTTTGTGACAAAAAGCGACATCTGCAAAATACTCACAATACCTCTCAGCAAATAGCTTGGGGTGTCTACTTTCCAAAATGGGGTCATTTTGGGGGGTTTTATGCCATCTGGGCATTCCATGGCCTCCGAAACTGTGATTGGCAGTGAGAAGTGAAATAAAAAAATTACACCCTTAGAAAGCCTGAAGGCGGTGATTGGTTTTTGGGGTTCCGTACGCAGCTAGGCTCCCAAAAAGTCCCACACATGTGGTATCCCCGTACTCAGGAGAAGCAACAGAATGTATTTTGGGGTGTATTTCTACATATGCCCATGACATGTTTGAGCAATATATCATTTAGTGACAACTTTTTGTAAAAAAAATATATATTTTTTTTTTTTTTTTCATTATTCAATCTCTTGGGACAAAAAAAAAAAATATTTAATGGGCTCAACATTGCTCTCATCAAATAGCTTGGGGTGTCTACTTTCCAAAATGGGGTCATTTGGGGGGGGTTTGAACTGTCCTGGCATTTTATGCACAACATTTAGAAGCCTATGTCACACGTCACCCACTCTTCTAACCACTTGTAGACAAAGCCCTTTCTGACACTTTTTGTTTACATGAAAACATATTTTTTTTTTGCAAGAAAATTACGTTGAACCCCCAAACACTATATATAATGTTAAAGCAAAGGCCCTACAGATTAAAATGGTGGGTGTTGCATTTTTTTTTTCCACACAGTATTTGCGCAGCGATTTTTCAAACGCATTTTTTGTGGAAAAAATACACTTTTTTTTATTTTAATGCACTAAAACACACTATATTGCTCAAATTTTTGATGAAATAAAAAATATGATCTTAGGCCGAGTACATGGATACCAAACACGACATGCTTTAAAATTGCGCACAAACACGCAGTGGCGACAAACTACATACATTTTTAAAAGCCTTTAAAAGCCTTTACATGATACCACATTAGATTCACGGAGGAGGTCTACTGCTAAAATTACTGCCCTCGATCTGACCTTCGCGGTGATACCTCACATGCATGGTGCAATTGCTGTTTACATATGACGCCAGACCAACGCTTGTGTACGCCTTTGCGCAAGAGAAGGGGGGGCAGGGGTGCTTTTTTTTTTTGTTTGTTTTTTTTTTTTTTTATTTAGCTTTTTTATTTTATTTTTAAACTGTTCCTTCCATTTTTTTTCTTTGTTATGATTTTTATTGTTATCTCAGGGAATGTAAATATCCCCTATGATAGCAATAGGCAGTGACAGGTACTCTTTTTTTGAAAAAATTGGGGTCTATTAGACCCTAGATCTTTCCTCTGCCCTCAAAGCATCTGACCACACCAAGATTGGTGTGATAAAATGCTTTCCCAATTTCCCAATGGCGCGGTTTATATCCGGGAGGGGGGACATTCCCTCCCACTTCTTGTAAAAGCAGTCTAGAGGCTAATTACCCGCTAGAATTGCTTTTACATGAAAGCCGATCACTGGCTGAAAAGAATGATACCAAGATGATACCTAAACCTGCAGGCATCATTCTGGTATAACCATTCAAAGTCCAGCAACATACTGGACATATATTGTAATCTTTTTTTTTTCATGCAGCCTCTTGGCTGAACGAAAAAAAGAGATTGATTGGTGGGTATGCCCACCATTAGAATACCTCCCTTCATCCACCCACTTCTAATGATGGGCATACATGCACCATTTATATATGCCGATGCATGGGGGCATCCTCCCGCAAAAGTTATGCCGTGTACACATGGTCGGAATTTCGACCGTATGTACGTGGCATTAGGAGCCAATCGCTCCTCCCCCCCCCTGCTGCCCCCATGCTTCGGCATATATGCTCTTTTTTTTAACTGTGGTGGTGAAATCACCTCCTACAGTGTTGGAGTCGCGTCTTTATGTATCGTGGGAGCAAACGCTGTTGCTGTCAAGATAAATAAATCCGCGTTGCAACTGAATGGCGCACCTGAAAACAAAAAAATGCTTAACACTAAAACACAGTAAACAAAATTACATACCTGAAAAGCAAGCATGATAAAACATGATAAAACATAATAAAACATTGCAGAATAGAATGGAGTAAAAAAAGAGCAACAATAGAGAGAGAATAGAGTGAGAGAGAGAACAATAAAACGACAACTATTTTATTTTTTTTTATTTTTTTGAGATTCACAGGTAAAAAAGCTCCTGACTGAAGCGACTGAATCAAAACGCTACCACAAAAAAACTGTTAGCGATCGCAGGGATCAGGCCTGACTCTGCGAACGCTGCAGTTATGTGTGCTTAGTGTTTTGTAAGTGACAGTGATCGATCGATACTGCACTTGGGTGGGCTGGGCGGGGCGGAGGGGGAAAACGCAGGTGCTAGCAGGTATCTGGGCTGATCCCGCTAACAATGCGGTTTTTTTTTGGAACCCTAAACTGCTGGGACGCTAGTATAGATCTGATCAGATCAGATATTGATCTGTTCAGATACTGTGCCACTAAGGGAGGTGTATGCTTTGTGCGTGGGTGTTTGCGGTACTGGCACTAACCTGGGGCGACGCAGACCTTATTTGACCCTAAAACCTAATTGATATCACCCGCCGGGCGATCAGGGGGTTAAACCGTTATTGGGTAATAAATGGCGGGTGCCCTGACAGTATAAAAAACAAGCTAACTAACCAGCGTCACCCGTAACAGTAATACAAAAAAAAACTGGTTACCTAGCGACACTAATGCAGCGATCAGAAAAACGATCGCTTAGTGACACTGGCAAAAGGGGGTGAAAGGGTTAACTAGGGGCAATCAGGGGGTTAAACCTTTATTAGGTAATATATGGGGGTACCTGACGCTATATAAAAACCTGACGGGGAACCTAAATAACGAAATAACTAACTGGCTAACCAGCGTCACCAGTGACAGTTATACAGTGATCACTGGTGAAAGGGTTAACTAGGGGCAATCAGGGGGTTAAAACCTTTATTTAGGTTGTAATATGGGGGTACCTGACCTATAAACCTATTTATGAACCTATATAAACATGGCGGTTACCTAAAAAAAAAAAATGGTTACCTAGCGACACTAATGCAGCGATCAGAAAAACGATCGCTTAGTGACACTGGCAAAAGGGGTGAAAGGGTTAACTAGGGGCAATCAGGGGGTTAAAACCTTTATTAGGTAATATATGGGGGTACCTGACGCTATATAAAAAACCTGACGGGGAACCTAAATAACGAAATAACTAACTGGCTAACCAGCGTCACCAGTGACAGTTATACAGTGATCACTGGTGAAAGGGTTAACTCTAGGGGCAATCAAGGGGTTAAAACCTTTATTTAGGTTGTAATATGGGGGTACCTGACCTATAAAACTATTTATGAACCTATATAAACATGGCGGTTACCTAAAAAAAAAAAATGGTTACCTAGCGACAGCAGTGACACTAATACAGCGATCAGAAAAACGATCGCTTAGTGACACTGGCAAAAAGGGGGTGAAAGGGTTACCTGGGGGGCAATCAAGGGGTTAAACCTTTATTAGGGGGGGGTAGGGGGCTACCTTGGACCTACAACTAACTGCCCTGACAGTTATTACAGTCACACTGACACTAAATGCAGTGATCAGTAAAAAAATGATCACTGCAATTAGTGACACTGTGACTGGGGGGGGAGGGGGTGATCTGGGGGGTGATCAGGGGGTGACAGGGGGTGGAATATGTGCCTAACTGTACTGGTGTCAGTGTACTGTTGTGCACTAACCTTTACATGTTCGCCGCTCGGCGTCTCCGGTCACATAGACCGGCGCACCGAGCGTGACATCACTTCCGCCTTCCTGTCTATACAATAGACAGGAAGGGGAAGCTTTTCATTGGCCAGGAGCGATCGCGAGGGGGTGGCCAGAAACCACTGGCCGTCCCCTCGTCCCGGATCGCTCCTGACACGATCCCGACCGTCCCCGCCGGCGGAGGGGGGTCCGATCGGACCCCCCAACCACCTGAAGAATGGCACGTACAGGTACGTGGTTCTGCCTGTACGTGCCATTCTGCCGACGTATATCTACATGGGGCGGTCGGGAAGTGGTTATAGTGGATGTAAACCCAAAAAATATATATATATATTTTGATGTCATAATGTAGAGAAAAAGATTTCCTTTCATTTGAGCCCAGTCTTGCCACACAGATTTATTCCAGCCCTGAGAAATCCTCTTTTATTGTTCAGTTAGAAAGAGCTTGACAAAGTGCTGAAAACTTTGTCAAAAACGCCCCTTGCTGTAAGTGACAGGTGATTTACATATCTCATGCACATGCCTAAAAGAGGCACATCCTGTGTAATTATAAAAAGAAAAAAAAAGAGAAATCCACCCCTCCCCCACATAACAAATCCTGTGATCAATGTATCCTCAGACACACACACTGCACTATAACAATCATCACATCACTGCATGTTCTACTCTGCCCAGCTCTGACTACATACATCCCCCCTATATTCTTCTTGCTGTTCACTCGAGAATCAATTTATTTTCACTCTGGTCTGTGGATCTGTGGTCTGTGCCTGTCTCAGGAACGGGTCCTGCTGTGAAATAGTAGATCAAAAATTGTAATCACACTCCCCTGTTAAACAGGGGCAGAAAAATTGGGTCTTAGGCAGTGGTGGTTATGCCACAACACTGCATCCTCTCACAGATACTCTTGTTGAGTGCAGGAATGAGCCCTGCTGTTTAATATTTGATCAAAAATTGTAATTACACGCCCCTGTTAAACAGGGACAAGAAAAATTGGGCCTTAGGCACTGGTGTTGGTGCCACAATACTGCAACCCCTCACAGATACTCTTGTTTAGTTCAGGAACGAGCCCTGCTGCAAAATATTACAGCAACAATTTTATTTACACGCCCCTTGTTAAACAGGGGCAGAAAAATGGGGCCTTAGCCACTGGTGGTGGTGCTCAGAACCAAAAATGTTCTTAGAAGCTATCGACATGAACATTGAGGAGGAATAGGATAGTTCCTCAGCATAACAGCATAGTCACTCAGCATCAGCATAGGCAGTCTTCCAGGGATCTTACATTCATAAAAAAATCATTTGGTTACATCCAAGACTGATTCATTTTTATGGAGGTAAGCCGATCTACCGAGTTGGTGGACAGGCGCACTCTGTGATTGGTTACAAAGCCTCCAACGCTGGATGCAGGACAGGCCAGTAGCTCAATTGCATACTGTGCAAGCTCTGGCCAGTGATCAAGACCCAGTAACCCAGTGGATTTTCGGTTGGAAAGGTCTCCAAGTCTGATCTTGCCCCTAGGTATTCCTGCTCCATGTACAACAGACGCTGGCGATGGTTGCTGGAACCGATCAGACCTTGGGGCTGCGGACTAAAAAAATTGGTCCAGGAGGACCAGGAAATTGTAACCTCCCAGGCTCTGGAAACACATTGCACAAACCTTTCTGCAAGGCCTCCCAAAGATGTTTCATCCTCTGCTCCCTCTGCAATGGCTGGATAAGTTCCGCCACCTTACCCTTGAAACGTGGATCAAGAAGGATTGCCAGCCAGTACTGATGCTTCTCCATGATACCACGAATCCGAGGGTCCTTTCGCAGGCTTTGCAGGATCAGGGAGGCCATGCAGCGTAGGTTTGCTGAGGCATTCGGTCCGGAGTCCTCTGGGTCACTAAGGATGACCTGATCCGCAGCCACCTCCTGCCAGCCATGTACAAGTCCATGGGTTTTTGGGGCCTGAAAATTATCCCTTGAAGACTGCTGCTGATGCTGAGTGCCAGGCTCCACCTCCATGCTGACACAATCCTCCTCCTTCTCTTCCTGTGTGATTGGCGGGTCTACAGGAAAACTGTCTGGATAAAAGGGGGTCTTGATAGGTAAGGAAAGTGCCCTGTCCATTATTCCACGCAACGTATGCTCAAACGGGTAGACAAGAGGGACAGTATCGCTGATGCATGCACTGTCACTGCTCACCATCCTTGTGATGGTGACTCCTCAAATGGTGACAGGACAGTGCATGCATCCTTGATCATGAGCCTCTCGAGTGTCGAAAAAAAGCCAAGCTCCCCTCACCCTGTCCTGGTGCCATACTCACACAGGTACTCATTGATGACCCTCTGCTGCGGTTGCAGCCCCTGCAGCATTGCCAACTTTGAGTTCCACCTGGTGGGCATATCACAGATGAGGAGGTTCTTGGGCAGGTTGCATTCCTTTTGGAGGTCAGCCAGCCGAGTACTGGCATTATATGACCATCGGAAATGCCCACAGACTTTCCTGGCCTGTCTCAGGAGATCCTGTAAGCCTGGGTACCTGCACAAGAACCACTGCACCACCAACTTAAGAACGTGAGCCAAACAGGGAACATGGGTCAAGTGTCCCTGTCGGAGGGCGGAGAGGAGGTTGGTGCCATTGTCGCAAACCACCATTTCTGGCTGAAGCTGGTGTGGCATCAACCACCTCTGAGCCTGCCCCTGCAGAGCTGTCAGAATCTCTGCCCCAGTGTGGCTCCTGTCCCCTAAGCAGACCAACTCAAGCACCGAATGGCATCTTTTTGCCTGAGTACTTGCGTAGCCCCTAGAACGCCTATGGAGCACCGCTGGTACCGAGGACAAATCTGCGCAGGAAGAGGCCATAGAGGAAGAAAAAGAGGAGGGGATGGAGATGAGAGGTGTGGCAGAATCACCACTACCAGCATTTTGGAGGTGTGGTGGAGGAAAAAGCTTCAACAATACTGCACCCTGCCCTGCATCCTTCCCAGCTGCCAGCAGGGTTACCCAGTGTGCCGTGAAAGAAAGGTAACGTCCCTGTCCATGCCTGCTGGACCATGAGTCAGCGGTAATAGGCACCTTACCGCTGACCGCCCTGTCCAACAAGGCCAAGACATTGCCTTCCACATGTCGGTAGAGAGCCGAAATAGCCTTTCAAGAAAAAAAATGGTGTTTGGGAACCTGCCACTGAGGTACTGCACATTCCACAAATTCTCGAATGGGGGCAGAGTCTATCAGCTGAAAAGGCAGCAGTTGGAATGCTAGCAATTTAGCCAAACTAGAATTCAGCCGCTGAGCATGTGGATGGCTGGGACGAAATTTCTTTCGCCGGTTTAGCAACTGGGGTAGGGAAATTTACCTGCTACAATCGGATGTTGGTGTACCGCTAGCAGATTGCCCGGAAGTGCTTGGGACACCTAATTCTACACCTTCTTTCCTCTCAGGGCAGGTCTCTGAGAGGACTGAAGTTATAGTGGGGTTGGAGATCCCAGCTGATGAGGAGCAAGGAGAGGTCCGCCTTGTTCTTTGGTGTGGGTCTTTTAAGTACTGTTGCCAACGGACTGCATGGGAGCTCCTCCAGGGAGGAGCGGCATACTGACGTCATTGCGCGCTATGTCCGCTGTTTGTAAGCACGGGAGCGTGTACTGCAGCCAGCCGGCCGCAATTTTTACTTTGTGTTTCCTGTTTTTATACACCTACGGCGTTTGTTTTTCACAATAAATACCCTACGGGTTTTACCTATGGACGTTTCTTTTCTCTTTCTTTGAGCCAATTTGCATCATCAACTTTTTTGCAACACTTTTGGCTGCCAGTGGAGGATTGGTGTGTGGACACAACTCAGACTGCTGGCTGATGATTGGCCAAGCATGCACTATGACCCGCATGCTTTGGCCAATCATAGCGCCGTAAGAAAACAGAGCCATAATTGGCCAAAGGCAGGGTGCCTTTGGCCAATTATGGCTCAGGGGGTTAAGTAAATGCCCCACGCTATATAAGGCTGCCTGCACGTCGGCCCCCTTGACACGCAGCTCGAATTTGGCACAAACGGCCCATAATGTTCGATCTTCATTGAACGATCGAACAGCCTAACTCATGTTTGACTCGAACAGTCAGCCCATCCCTACTGGGTAGGGACTGGGTATTATAGTGGCAGGCTAGGGCTGTATTGGGTATTATGGTGGCAGGTCTGAGTAGTATAAGGTATTATAGTGGCAGGCTAGGGCTGTATGTAGTGACAGTGTGCTCAGTCACTTACAGTATGCCTGGAGATGCAGACACCCGTGACTCCTGTGTGCGCTCCTCTTTCTCCTCCAGGATCAGCCAGTGAGCCTTTGGGAGGAGTGAAGGAGGCAGCCACACCCCTGGCTCCGCCAACCAACTCCAGCTTCCTCGGGACTTGGGGGATATTGAAGATCCCAGAGGGACAGCCTGCTTGATTGAATGACTGGGGATACAGGCAGCCGCCCTCCCCTGCACCGCTGGGCCCCCTGCCGACCCGATGGACTTCTCATGTTTACCAGCTGGGAAAGTGCAGGGGTGCCTGCTCATTAAGATGGCCTTGCTGCAATCTCCAGTCCAGATCATTCCACACTGCACACCCCTGGGCTAACACCCCCCCCCCCCCCCCAATGTGTGGCACACTAGCTAGGCAGCCAGCACATAAAACACAAATTACACTGTCTAACAGTTGGCATTAAAAAACTTTTCATTGCACATTCACAATCCTATGTGAAAACCACACTGCTTCAGCAAGGTTCCTCTGCATAGTGAGGTCCTAACTTTAGTCTATGAGAGTCTCCATGATGGGGACATAAAGAGCAACAAATAAAATAAGGACATGGACACACCAGAAGCCCAGCAGAGAACAAGAGCAGCTGAAAGCATTTAATGTGTTCCAGTGCCATATCAAGCAAGATAAATAAAAACGTCTTTTTACCCAATGTATAAGGCTAGTTTCACACTGGGGCGCTGGGTGCGCTGGCGGTAAAGCTGCGCTATATTTAGCGCCAATTTACCGTCTTTTTAGCGGCGCTATTCGGCTGCTAGAGGGGCGGTTTTACCCCCCGCAGGCGGTCGAAAAATGGTTAATACCGCCCGCAAACCGCCGCTGCAGCGGCGTTTTGCGGGCGGGTTTGGAGCGCTGCCCCATTGTTTTCAATGGAAGGGGCGCTATAGGAGCGGTAAATACACCGCTCCTACAGCGCACCAAAGATGCGGCTTGCAGGACATTTTTCAGCGTCCTGCAAGTGCACCGCTCCAGTGTGAAAGCCCTCGGGCTTTTACACTGGAGAGACAGCAACGGCTGTTTCAGGCCGGTTTGCAGGCACTATTTTTAAGCGCAATAGCGCCTGCAAACCGCCCCAGTGTGAAAGGGGCCTAAATATCTTTTAAATAGGTGGTTTACTTTTTAACAAGTGTGATATACAGTGGGGACGGAAAGTATTTAGACCCCCTTACATTTTTCACTCTTTGTTATATTGCAGCCATTTGCCAAAATCTATTAAGTTAATTTTTTCCTCATTAATGTACACACAGCAACCCATATTGACAGACAAACACAGAATTGTTGACATTTTTGCAGATTTATTAAATAAAGAAAAACTAAAGTTCTATATTGGTCTCATCAGACCAGAGAATCTTATTTCTCACCATCTTAAGCCCCATACACACGGTCGGACTTTTTCATGGATTCTGTCCGATCGGACAATGTTGTTGAAAAATCAGACCGTGTGTATGCACCATCGGACAGTGTACGTCGGTCCGATCACACCAAATCCGATCGTGTGTACGGTTGTCAAAGTGCTACGCATGCTCAGATCACATTACAAGACCAGCTATTGGCTACTAGCCTCTACGTAGTCCCGTCACCACGTTCAGAATGATCGGATTTTCCGACAACTTTGTTTTAGAGTCCTTCAGGTGTTTTTTTAGCAAACTCCATGCAGGCTTTCATGTGTCTTTCACTGAGGAGAGGCTTCCGTCGGGCCACTCTGCCATAAAGCCCCGACTGGTGGAGGGCTGCAGTGATGGTTGACTTTCTACAACTTTCTCCCATCTCCCGACTGCATCTCTGGAGCTAAGCCACAGTGATCTTTGGGTTCTTCTTTACCTCTCTCCCCAAGGCTCTTCTCCCCCGATGAACTTAAATAATTTTAGCAAATGACTGCAATATAACAAAGAGGAAAAATTTAAGGGGATCTGAATACTTTCCGTCCTTACTGTATGAGACAGATGCAAATAGCATATGTTATATTAAAGCATGCTTTATTACCATTTATTACCATTTATTACTCATTACCCTAAAGCAGATTTTACGTAAATTAAATCACATTGCATGTGTAGCGCTACCCCCGCAGGAGTTGCTGGTCACTGGCCCCCCCTATTCCTGTACAGCCAGGCAACACGCATTTCCAACTTGCATTCAGACACAAGAAATCAGTCCATTGGCTTGTTGTTGCTGTTTTATTGGGGAAAACAACTTGGATAGGTTATTAGGATTATGGAATTCCCAACTTGACTTTAAGAACAACAGATGAGGACAAACTTCCTTCTCCATGTACAAAAAGAGATAAGGATCCTGGAATCCCTCTTGAATAAATGTCATCTCTATGGATCAGTGGCAAAACCTTTACTAACTGGGGGCTCTCAGTTCCCTTTAGTGAAATAGTCCCAAACTGTATGCAGAAGTATAGTGTCTTATCAGTAGAACATCACACAGTTCAGATGCTTGTAAATACTACTAGCTCTCCTGACTGCTTGACTGCTAGCCCACCTGACTGCTTCTGAAGAACTCCCCAGGACAATTGATTGGGATTTAGCACAACACTGTCCCTGGAAAGTATGCTACGTATGGCTATCTCTCTCCTTGTATGCCCCTGGGTTTGCTGAGGGCTTGTATGCCCTGGGTGTGCTGTTCTTTCCTCCCTGCTGCATGGGCAAGAATCCTGTTCAGGCCTCCAACTGATCAGATCTCCCCATGCCAGCCCTGATGTCTTCTGCACAAGACCAAAACGTATTGGAGATCCCTATCTAAGTCTTCCTCTCCTTCCCTTTCTCAGCTTCAGCCTGGAGACAGAGCCCGCAGCCCGGGGTCCCCTCCAGGCCACATGACAGCAACCTGAGCACTCCATCTTCCACTTGACTCCCCTGCTGGCCAGGCTCCACCATATTTATGGGGTGACCCAGCCACCCTGCCAGGCCCTCTGCCTGGGGATTGGCCAGATTCCCTCAAACATGCAGATCAGGACCTCCTGACCTCTGCCCACTAACTTCCAGAAGTTTCTCCTAGCTTCTAGATCCAGGGGAGGTACCATAGACCTGTCCTGTAGAGCCATCCAGCCTGATCTGCAGTAACCTGACCTAATTACAGACTCACACAACTACCATGAGTCAATAAAATAAATGTACCTACACTAGTTGCCCACTAGAGGGTGCTACACTTGCAACACAAAGGGACATACATCTCAAATCCCAATGCACCATCAGTCCAAACTAGAAACAAAGGGTGGCTTGGGGTTCAATCTTGCCATTGAGCTAAGTTGTGTTATTTGTAAGCTGGGACATTAGAATGTATCATAGTTTCCATTTGATAACTGAACATCCCAATTGCCAATATTGCATTGCCAGAACCCAAGATGAAACAACAAAAACATAGGCCCTCTAACCACCTCAGCTCCACAAGGTTTCACCCCCTTCATGACCAGGCCATTTTTGCTATTAAGTACTGCGTTACTTTAACTGCTAATTGTGCGTTCATGCAATGCTGTACTCAAACTAAATTTATATCACTTTTTTCAAATAAATAGAGCTTTCTTTTGGCGGTATTTGACCACCACTGGGTTTTTAATTTTTTATTATAAAAATGAAAAAAGATGGAAAATTTTGGAAAAAAAAGTTATATTTTCTACTTTCTGATATAAAGCATATACAATAAAAAATAAATTAAAAATCGAATTCTTCATAAATGTATGTCAAAATGTATTCTGCTACATGTCTTTGGTAAAAGAGAATCTCAATAACACAATGATTGACACAAGACAGTTTGCTCTACAATACACTGTTCTGCTTTTATTATATTCTGCATGGTGTTAAATAGTAAATGTAAATAGTAAATAGTAAATGCATTGTGGTAAAAGGTAGGCATTACGACCATCGTCCACAGATAAAGGGTACATATTCAAATGACACATTTCCTTTTTAACATACAATCAACCAATCATAGTCATTAACTTTTTATCTAAACAAACCCATCATGTCACATTATTTTATGTCACCTATTTTTACTTAATCATCAAAATGATAACTTTTAAAGGAACACAGTATTAGATTACAAAACACAAGGGGACTTTTTCAGGACCCTTTTAATCCCCTGTGATTGTCACGAGCGTGACAATCACAAACCCTGTTGCCCCCAATATGCCCCCGACATTCACCTGAACTAATTTCCCATAAATGTACCACTATCTTAAGCATGTAAAAATAGAGAACAATAAACAAATCAGAATTAGTAGATATCAAAATCTTGGCTGCATAGCAATTGTCAGGAATGGATCCGTCCGCTGGTAAGAACCATCATTTGGCGTGCAGTACTGTGGTCCACCAGCAGGTGTCTCCTGGCAGTTTATAACTGTCAGGAGAGGCCTTCCCTGCTGGGATATCATCTTTGGGCCGCAGTACTGGCGTCCACCAGCGGATGGATCCTGGCAGTGTGGAGCAGACAGCCCTTTCTCCGATCAGCTGTCACATGAGGCCAATCACTGGCAGATTATAAATACCCGGCCAGCCCTCACACACTTGCCTTGGTATCTTTCTTCCTTGTGCCCTGAACCTGAGACCCGTGACCTGTATCCTGAGACCTGTAACCTGTACCTTGTACCCTTCCCTTCCTATTCCGGTGTTCCTGCGTTCCTGCTCCTTTGTTGCCTTTCCCATCCTTAGTTTCCCTCTCCCATCCTGCCCTTTGTTCATTCTGCTGATCTCCCGTGCATGACCCTGGCTTGGCTAAACGTTTATGATTCCGGTACTGCCCATTTATTGTACATATTGTTTGTTTGTAGTTTTGTGGTTTGTAGTACACTATTTGTCTTCACTCTTTATCATTTATTTAAATAAACACTTATTATTTCACTTATATGTGTTTGGGTTTCCTCTGTGCAGTCCACACAGTCTGGTCTACTAATTTCCCTGATAGTATACCAAGGCCATCCCTGACCAGACGTGGCTGCATTGAGGAACCATCCTGGTTTGTTAGTCTGCCAATATGGATTACAATGAAATCCTTTATTATTCTCTGCTGGCAGAAGAGGATGGTGAATCTTGTTGTCAGATCTTAAAAGGATGGACTAGTGACCAGCTGATGGAAACCATCCGATCAGCTCATTCCCTGGTGGATGAAGGCTATATGTTATTTGAGGATGTTCAGCACCTAATTAAATTATGTGCAAAGCCAGCCCTGTCATGTTTTCCAGAAGGAAGTGATGATTTCTCTCCCCCCTTCAATTATGGCCAAGTTGAATCTCTGGTATGGTTGTTAGAGGATGATCCAGCCTATTTCATTGAACGGTATTCCTCTTGTTCACAGCAGGTGTTGACTGATTGCATCCATTCAGTGCAATCTCTGGTTAGTCAGGCTGTGTGTGAACCAGCGTTTGTCCAACCTGTGCTGCAAGCATGGTCAGATCTCTTGTATTTAGCTAAGCCACAACATCCCAGCCCTGTCATTAATCACCTGCCTTCTCAAGTATCAATCTCCCCATTGCCTATGGCAACCTCAGCTACAGCCCAGTTTTCTCTGCTTTCTACCAAAAACTATTATCCAGTCGCCAAGTGTAGCACCTATCCTGCCTTCAGCCCACCTGCCTCTTCTCCTCCACCTGTAACAGTCCCACCAATTCCTCCTCCAGCCACTGTTCCTTGGTCTTCATTTTGCCCGGAAACTTTCTTTTCTTACAGCCCTGCACCCACGTACAAAGCTGCAGTGGCTAAGCCAAAAAAGAAACGGAAGTTCTTTCCGACCCACACTATCCTGCCAGTAACCCAGCCTGACGTCCCAGTTCCTGCTACCCAGTCTGACGTCCCAGTTCCTGCTACCCAGCCTGACGTCCCAGTTCCTGCTACCCAGCCTGACGTCCCAGTTCCTGCTACCCAGCCTGACGTCCCAGTTCCTGCTACCCAGCCTGACGTCCCAGTTCCTGCTACCCAGCCTGACGTCCCAGTTCCTGCTACCCAGCCTGACGTCCCAGTTCCTGCTACCCAGCCTGACGTCCCAGTTCCTGCTACCCAGCCTGACGTCCCAGTTCCTGCTACCCAGCCTGACGTCCCAGTTCCTGCTACCCAGCCTGACGTCCCAGTTCCTGCTACCCAGCTGGACGTCCCTGCCTTCCAGCCTGATGACCCGCTACCAGCTTTCCGGCCTGATGACCCGCTACCAGCTTTCCGGCCTGATGACCCGCTGCCAGCTTTCCAGCCTGATGACCCGCTACCAGCTTTCCGGCCTGATGACCCGCTGCCAGCTTTCCAGCCTGATGACCCGCTGCCAGCTTTCCAGCCTGATGACCCGCTGCCAGCTTTCCCGCCTGATGACCCGCTGCCAGCTTTCCCGCCTGATGACCCGCTGCCAGCTTTCCCGCCTGGTGACCCGCTGCCAGCTTTCCCGCCTGATGACCCGCTGCCAGCTTTCCAGCCTGATGACCCGCTGCCAGCTTTCCAGCCTGATGACCCGCTGCCAGCTTTCCAGCCTGATGACCCGCTGCCAGCTTTCCAGCCTGATGACCCACTGCCAGCTTTCCAGCCTGATGACCCGCTGCCAGCTTTCCAGCCTGATGACCCGCTGCCAGCTTTCCAGCCTGATGACCCGCTGCCAGACTTCCAGCTTGTTTACCCGCTGCTGGCCTTCCAGTCTGCTGCCCCGCTGCCAGCTTCCCAGTCTGATGTGCCAGCTTCCCAGTCTGATGTGCCAGCTTCCCAGTCTGATGTGCCAGCTTCCCAGTCTGATGTGCCAGCTTCCCAGTCTGATGTGCCAGTTTCCCAGTCTGATGTGCCAGTTTCCCAGTCTGATGTGCCAGTCCTCAAATCTGATGTGCCAGCTTCCCAGTCTGATGTGCCAGTTTCCCAGTCTGATGTGCCAGTCCTCGAATCTGCTGTGCCAGCTTCCCAGTCTGATGTGCCAGCTTCCCAGTCTGATGTGCCAGCTTCCCAGTCTGATGTGCCAGCTTCCCAGTCTGATGTGCCAGTCCTCGAATCTGATGTGCCAGCTTTCCAGTCTGATGTGCCAGCTTTCCAGTCTGATGTGCCAGCTTTCCAGTCTGATGTGCCAGCTTTCCAGTCTGATGTGCCAGCTTTCCAGTCTGATGTGCCAGCTTCCCTGTCTGATGTGCCAGCTTCCCTGTCTGATGTGCCAGCTTCCCTGTCTGATGTGCCAGTTTCCCAGTCTGATGTGCCAGTCCTCGAATCTGATGTGCCAGCTTTCCAGTCGGATGTGCCAGCTTCCCAGTCGGATGTGCCAGCTTCCCGGTCTGATGTGCCAGCTTCCCGGTCTGATGTGCCAGCTTCCCTGTCTGATGTGCCAGCTTCCCTGTCTGATGTGCCAGCTTCCCTGTCTGATGTGCCAGCCTCCCGGTCTGATGTGCCAGCCTCCCGGTCTGATGTGCCAGCCTCCCGGTCTGATGTGCCAGCCTCCCGGTCTGATGTGCCAGCCTCCCGGTCTGATGTGCCAGCCTCTCGGTCTGATGTGCCAGCTTACCAGTCTGATGTGCCTGTTATCCAGCCTGCCCTTACGGTACTTGCTGTTCGGCCTAAGGTCCCAGTGTCTGCTGCCCAGCCCGATGAGTTCCTGTCTGCTGCCCAGTCTGATGTGTTCCTGTCCGCTGCCCAGTCTGATGAGTCCCTGTCTGCTGCCCAGTCTGATGAGTCCCTGTCTGCTGCCCAGCCCGAAGTGTTCCTGTCTGCTGCCCAGCCCGAAGTGTTCCTGTCTGCTGCCCAGCCCGAAGTGTTCCTGTCTGCTGCCCAGCCCGAAGTGTTCCTGTCTGCTGCCCAGCCCGAAGTGTTCCTGTCTGCTGCCCAGCCCGAAGTGTTCCTGTCTGCTGCCCAGCCCGAAGTGTTCCTGTCTGCTGCCCAGCCCGAAGTGTTCCTGTCTGCTGCCCAGCCCGAAGTGTTCCTGTCTGCTGCCCAGCCCGAAGTGTTCCTGTCTGCTGCCCAGCCCGAAGTGTTCCTGTCTGCTGCCCAGCCCGATGTGCCTGTTCCTGCTGCCCAGCTTGATGTGCCTGTTCCTGCTGCCCAGCTTGATGTGCCTGTTCCTGCTGCCCAGCTTGATGTGCCTGTTCCTGCTGCCCAGCTTGATGTGCCTGTTCCTGCTGCCCAGCTTGATGTGCCTGTTCCTGCTGCCCAGCTTGATGTGCCTGTTCCTGCTGCCCAGCCTGATGTGCCTGTTCCTGCTGCCCAGCCTGATGTGCCTGTTCCTGCTGCCCAGCCTGATGTGCCTGTTCCTGCTGCCCAGCCTGATGTGCCTGTTCCTGCTGCCCAGCCTGATGTGCCTGTTCCTGCTGCCCAGCCTGATGTGCCTGTTCCTGCTGCCCAGCCTGATGTGCCTGTTCCTGCTGCCCAGCCTGATGTGCCTGTTCCTGCTGCCCAGCCTGATGTGCCTGTTCCCGCTGCCCAGCTTGATGTGCCCGTGCCTACTGCCCAGCTTGATGTGCCTGTTCCTGCTGCCCAGCTTGATGTGCCTGTTCCTGCTGCCCAGCTTGATGTGCCTGTTCCTGCTGCCCAGCTTGATGTGCCTGTTCCTGCTGCCCAGCTTGATGTGCCCGTGCCTGCTGCCCAGCTTGATGTGCCCGTGCCTGCTGCCCAGCCTAAAGTGCCCGCTGCCTACCTCAATGCCATGGACTTGTTCCAGCAGCAGCTAGTTGGAGCGTCCGGAGGCCGCTCCTTTGAGGGGGGGTACTGTCAGGAATGGATCCGTCCGCTGGTAAGAACCATCATTTGGCGTGCAGTACTGTGGTCCACCAGCAGGTGTCTCCTGGCAGTTTATAACTGTCAGGAGAGGCCTTCCCTGCTGGGATATCATCTTTGGGCCGCAGTACTGGCGTCCACCAGCGGATGGATCCTGGCAGTGTGGAGCAGACAGCCCTTTCTCCGATCAGCTGTCACATGAGGCCAATCACTGGCAGATTATAAATACCCGGCCAGCCCTCACACACTTGCCTTGGTATCTTTCTTCCTTGTGCCCTGAACCTGAGACCCGTGACCTGTATCCTGAGACCTGTAACCTGTACCTTGTACCCTTCCCTTCCTATTCCGGTGTTCCTGCGTTCCTGCTCCTTTGTTGCCTTTCCCATCCTTAGTTTCCCTCTCCCATCCTGCCCTTTGTTCATTCTGCTGATCTCCCGTGCATGACCCTGGCTTGGCTAAACGTTTATGATTCCGGTACTGCCCATTTATTGTACATATTGTTTGTTTGTAGTTTTGTGGTTTGTAGTACACTATTTGTCTTCACTCTTTATCATTTATTTAAATAAACACTTATTATTTCACTTATATGTGTTTGGGTTTCCTCTGTGCAGTCCACACAGTCTGGTCTACTAATTTCCCTGATAGCAATTGTCCATGAAATAAGAAAGGGGAAGGGGCGTGACAGCCCATAAAAGCAAGTGGGAGGGGCATGACAGCCTTTAGGCCAAATAAAAAATAGTCCCAAGGAAAAGCACAAAAAAAAGTCTGGAAAAAAGTTTGGAAAACTGGATGGATCTACCCCCTATCGCTTCTGGGGAGATTTCATCTCTTCAAGATGGTCCGTTTTGCACAACTTCTTTACCCCCTTCAAACAATACCAATCTTATTAAAGCACAAACATACTCAGACTTTTGTTAAGGCCATTTTTAAATTTATTTGGCGCAAAAAATGACCATACATAGCTATTACCAAATTGTATCTCCCAAGGAGCAAAGGATGTGCAAATCTCCCCAACATCAGGTTATATAATCTAGCTTGTCTGCTCCGCAAAGACCTAGACTAGGTTCTGAGTGCCTCCAAATACTCAAACTGGTCCCTTGAATCGAAGATGGCTCATCCTTATTTCCTTGCTGCCCTTCTACACAGCAAATGAAACTCTCCAACCAGCTATCCAACATAACCTCCTATTACGAGACACTGCAATTGCCTGGAGGGAAACCTGGAAAAAATTGGATCTCTCACCCTTCATTTCCGGGCATCTACCCATTCAAGGTAACCCAATGTTCCCTTTGGGGCTATACCATGAAGCCTTTAGAACATGGGAAGGCCACGGCCTACCTCTGTTCTCTTCATTATTCAACCTGGAAACCAGATCACCCCATGAGTTCATAGAGATAGCCAAGAACTTCTCTTTACCCACTTCACACTGCTTTCACTACTGGTAGTGCATCAGCTACGCCACTTCACAATGCTGAGACCGCCACAAGAGATTTCGTCTATCCACTTTAGACCATCTACTAAACCAAGGCTCTTACTCTATATCGGCCATATATAAACCTTTGCTCTGAAATTGGACACCTCCTTTTAAATCTCTTCAGTTGTGGACTGGGATAAAGACTTCCCCACCAAGGGCTACAAGAGCATTATTCAACTGATTCCAAATGAATCCTGGGGGAAAACCCAATTGAAATGAATTCACCATGCCTTCATACCCTTTTTGCATGAGAAATACAATCCACGGTCTGCTCTTTGCCTTCTCTGCTCGCAACCGAGACCCTCCCTGGCTCATCACCTGTGGTCTTGTGTACACATTGCAGCTTTCTGGGACCAAGTGATATCCTTTATTCCTGGAGTCACCCTCATCAATCTTCCAAAGGACCCAATTCTGTTGATCTTTGGTTATGGAAACATTCCTCCTCGCCCACATTGGCCAACTATCATGAGTCCTCGGCATATTCATTGGAGCCAAATCTGTCTTTTAGTAGCTCATAGATCTATACCAAAACATTGGACGTCCACATCTCCTCCAAAAATATCATTAGTTAAAAGGGAACTAACTCTACTGTATATATATATATATATATATATATATATATATATACTGAGAGGAAGTAATACATAATACATATATATAATGATAATACAAATCCCCCCTTTTCCAACATATACAGATGTGCAGTACTCCTTTACCTCCCCATTTCTCCTCCACCTTTCCCCAGTCCCCCCCCCCCCTCTTATTCATTCACTAGCACTGATCCATCAAGTTATTGCTGGACCTGTTGTTTCTTTCTCTCACCGGTGTGTTATTGGTGTTTGTGAAACTTTATTGCTAATATCATAGTTCAATTATTCCTAGGATATATTCTGTTAGACATTCACTCTGCTATATATCTATAGTTAATACTATGTTCATTATCCTTCCTCATATCTCTTTGCTAATAATTTGTAAAATTAGAGACCTTGGTGACTTCCTTAGGGGGCCACACCCTTTATCTTCTGTATTTTTTAATTCTTTCCATAAATTCTATTAAAAAATGTAAAAATATACATCTAGGGTTATCAAAGGGTTAACTGTATGTCTAACAAGTGTTAATGTGTGTAATGCGTGCTGATTTTTACGAAATATCTCTTTGTTTATTATCCCTGCTTTGCAGGGATAAGAAACAGAGAGATTGTTCCCTCTGTACAAAGCCCTGTGTTATTTGTAAACACAGGGCTCTGGGCTGTAATTGAACACAGTCGATCAATAGGTCCTGGCCATGAATCATTGACCAGGACTGCTGACATAATCCCGCTGTGTCTAATCACAGTGGGTGTCAGCATGGGAATGCACATGAGCCTCCCATAAACCTGAAAGACGCCAGCGATGTACAGGTACGTCGCTGTGCCTGTACAGACTGCCTGTCTACAGTACATTGTTGGTGGGCGGTCCGGAAGAGCTTAAACATCTCAAAAAGTGCAAAAGACTAATCAATAAACAGCATCACTATTTGCCAGGGACAATTCAATTTAAAACATGTATTGTTTTTATTATGTTAAATCTACAAATTGAAAAAAATATGTTGTTTCATTAAAAGTATGGGACTGTGTTGCAGTAAAATGTAGGTTAATGAGTTTACCCTGAAGTACAGAAGGAAAAGTTTCAAGTACAAGTGGAATATAAATGATTTTTCTCATACAGCATCATCAGTTGTTCTTGCAGATGCTTTTTTAATGATACATAGTCGTGATTAAATTGCAAACTCTAGAGTTTGTGATTGGAATAAGTTTGGATATGCTCTTTAATGACTTTTTCAAATTGCACTATTTCTCATAAGAGAAGACAGCATTATTCTGTACTACGTGTTTATTCAAGTTACTGAGAAAATAATCAGGGTGTTTAGTGTCTAGCCTCAGAGTCTTTTCTCTTATGGTAAGTGTTTTTATGACAGAGATTTTCTATAATCTAAAACCATTTTGTCTACTGTCCTTGAAGCCGTTCCTTTCACTTTCCTTATTTGAATATTTAAATAGACTAAACATTTTGTAATTATAATTGTGAAATAACAGCTATTATTGTATAAATGGCATAATTGTTCTTTGGAGTAAAACACTATTGAGCAGAACATTGATTTTCATCATATTTTATTAAAATCATCCATCAGGCTTAACAGGACTAGGACCCCAGACTTGCTGATCTTAGATGCTCAAAAAGCCTCTAGGATGGCCCTGTATGCTTTACACTTTATCACGTTTTGGTTTTAAAGGTCCCTTCCTTACAGCAACACAGACTCTATACTTCTCTCCATCCTCTCAAGTCAAATTATCTTCTGCCTTACCACATACATTCCCAAAGAGTAATGACTAGGAACTAGTAATGACCCTCTCACCAGAACATGCAAACAGGCAAAAAATTTGTGCTAACATGCAAACCCTATTATAGTCTATGGGACACGAACATGAAAAATCAAAAGTGCTCGTTTTAAAGGCTTATATGCAAATCATTGCCATAAAAAGTGTATGGGGACATGTATCAATATAAAAAAAAGTTTTAAAACAACCGTTTTTTCAGGAGCAGTGATTTCAGTGTGCTGTAGAGTAGGTCAGTATAGGGAGAGGGGTGCAGGGCAGATGGAAGGCACAGGGTCAGGAGAGGAGCAGAGAACAGTGTCAGAGGGGACCCCAGATAGCCTGGCAGGGTTAGAGGGTTAGCTGGTACTCACAATTTTGTCAGCCAGCATTGTAGCCAATCTCTTCCTGCAGCAACCCCCCCCCCCCCCATCCTGAACCCTACCATGCCACATGCCCTCAACATGGGGAGGGTGCTTTGGGGTCCCCGAAAACACCTTGACCCCATGTTTATTGCGACAAGGGCCTCATCACCAGAACCCTTGCCCAGTGTTTGTGGGGGTCTGTGGGCGAGGGGGTTATCAGACTCTGATAGCCCCCTTTAACAAGGGGGCTCCCAGATCTCGGCCCCCCATGTGAATGGGTATGGGGTGCATTGTACTCCTACCCATTCACCAAAAAAGTGTCAAAAAGTAAAAACCACAAAAGACAGTTTTTGACAATTCCTTCAATCACGCTGACTGACGGACCCGAAAAAATAAATAAAATATTCGGCCTCCATGGTGTCCCTTCTGACTGCTGTCTTTTTGCTGAAGTAACCAGATGATCCTGCCCCAATCTTACAGCACATGATGTCAGAAGTGGCGGGATCACTCGATTGCATTACCAGGTGGACCCGCCCTTGCCTATATAACCAATGTCACAGCAAAAAGACAGCAATCGGCAGGACGACTCCCATGGAGGCGGAATATTTTCGTTTTTTTTTTTTTCATTTTTCGGGTCCGTTGAGGTGGTATGATTGAAGATGGATGGACATCATGGAACACTTTTTTTTAAATAAAGTAATTGTCAAAAACGTTTTTTTATGGTTTTTACTTTTTGACACTTTTTTTTGGTGAATGGGTAGAGGTACAATGTACCCCTACCCATTCACATAAGGGGTGGCGGGATCTGAGGGATTCTGATAAGCCCCCCGCCCAAAGACCTCTACAACCACCGGGCAAGGGTTGTGAGGACGAGGCCCTTCTCCCATCAACATGGGGACAAGGTGCTTTGGGGGGGCTTCTAGCTAACATTCTCTCAATCATAATTCTATATATGGCCGCCATGTAAGCAGCCTTATATAGTAAGGGGCGTGGACTTATTCCCCTGAGCCATGATTGGCTAAAGGCACCCTGCCTTTGGCAAATCATGGCTCTCACAGCAAAGCACATTGTGATTGGCCAAAGCATGCAGGTCAGGTGCATGCTTTGGCCAATCACCAGATGTCAATGCACTGTGATCTCACAGTGCATTATGGGGCATTCTGCGGCGTTCTAATTTTCCACGAACGCCCCATAATGTTAGGCATGTTTAGAATCCCTGGCTGAGGCTATACGGTTTGGCCCAGACATTCATAGGGTATAAATCTAATATAGGAAATATCAACAACTCTTTTTGCAGATGATATTTTATTGACTTCGATGAACCATCATATTTCTGGTTCAAAAATAGTTTATTGAAATTTTACAAGAGTACAACATCACGTAAATACAAACAGGAAATACGTGGTACTACCAAGGCTGGGTAGCTCTAAAACAAAAACCATGTAGCAGGTAGTGCCTGCGAGGCTTGCCTAGCCACCATTCCCATTTCCAGTCATAAACAGCAACCATTGAGGAAGGTGCCACACCTGGAAGAAAGCATGGTTCACAGTTTAGCATAAGGGAGCCCATGGAAAAGCCACAGGAAGGAAAAAAAGGCTTCCAAAGTCAACCCAATGACAGCGTGGATGCGTGCCATCACATATCTACCCAATCAGAATGAAGGGGTAGAAAATGGAATGAAAAAGAAGAGGAAAAAAAGGAGGTGGGGTACCAGGGAAGAAGAGAGCAGGAAGGAAGGGGAAGGAAAAGGAGTGCAGTAAGAAGAGAAGACTAGGAATGCCACAACGAGCCTAGTTCCCCTATCTCAAGCGCAGTATGGGGTAAAAATCAAAGATGCAACACCATCTGGTTAGGCTGGGAGTAATCTATCCACGGGGCTCAGATTTTTAGGAATCTGTCATGCTTATCTTACAATATGACAATTGATTTCTCATTAACCATTATGCCGTTTGGGCAGGATTTAACTTCCTGGAAATTAAGCTTAGGACATTTCCAGGAGCTGGCAATAGTTTGTTTAGTAGCAGTGAAGATAAAGCAGTAAGTTTGGCCTGTTTGCGACATACTGCAGGAATGGGTTTATTCAACCAGGCCTTATCTGGGTCTTTCTGTAAATTGCAATTAAGAAGCATGTTGAACAATGAATACACCTTAATCCACAGCCTATGGATCCTCGGGCAGGTCCACCATATATGGAAAACAACAAATGCACAGTGCCGCGCTTAGGTAAGGTGTTACAGGTGGCAGCCTCCCCAATAAAGGAAAACTCCCCTAGAGGAGCTCCAAATATATAATGAGTAGGTTGGAAATAGGGGTCAGTGGCGCTACCTATAGCATGAGCGTATGAACTAATAGGTTCTATAGCATATCAATTTTCCCAGGACTGCAAAAGTAAATAGTTTACTTGAATACTTAGATGTGACCTCTCTCTTGGGGACTCAATGCCCCAGGGGTATATGGGGTGGCAGAAAGTGTGTAGTATAATCCTATTAACCCGCACAATAAGACGTGATCAATTAATCTAACTGAAATTAAAACCTAGACTAATCTGGGTGCACCTATATATAAAAGTGCAAGAATTCACATAATCAGTGTCCATACATTTTTGCAGAGAAAAAAACGAATGTAATGTTACATATGTGATATTATATTTCAATCCAAGATAGGGAAGACCAAAGCCTTCACTAAAAAGCAAAAAAGCAAAAAAGCAAAAAGAGCAAAAAATATAAACAAGCCTAAAACCAAAAAAAGCACCTATAAGTGAAGTGCAATTGTCTATAGAAAATGCTTTAAAAATATATAGCAAGTATTTAGGAAGGTATATATTAAAGAAAGCAAATTCCTCTAGTAGCGCACATACAGAGCACTATAGGTGTTTCTTAAACATGTGCGTTTACATCAACGGAGGAAAAAAGATAAAAATTAAAAAATATAACCATAAGAATAAAAATGAATAGTGTCCAAAAATAATAATTAAATGTAGCTGTGTCCAGACATAAAAAACGAGTGACTTTTGTGCTTGTGGAATCTCCAGGTGACTTGGGTGCTCCCCTCAAGGCTCCCCACTCACCAGCTCCTTACACCCCTGCAAGGGTAACAGGCATGTAAAGCAATTCCCTCTGGCTGGTCCCCTCCAGTTTTCCCAGCTCCAGGTCCTGTAGATCAGTTCCAAGGTATATAGGACTTCCTGTTGTTTTTAAATATGGGGATGCATAGATCTAGTCCTCATAAAAAAAAAAAACGAAGGCTCCCATGGTGTAGTATATTCAAAAAAAGTGTGTGCTTCCGTTTATTTAAAATAGTTAAAACAAGTTACATAAAAACATAACAAAAATATCCAGCTAAGTGTGTCTTACAAGACACCATACTAGCAGATAAGCTGGATAGAAAAAAGTCACTGCTTGGAAAGCTTGAGCTGTGAACGAGTGGCGTGCATTCCAGCTGCGTTCCACTCGGTTGACTTCCCGGAAATTACGTAGTGTGCGTGGCCCCGTCGTACAAAATAAACAAAATAAATAGCCATTATATGCAACATGTGCATATCAAACCTTAAATGTCATATGGCCATGCACATATTGCATATAATGGCTATTTATTTTGTACTATAAGGTCTGGGGCTTGGCCTCCGACTATTCCAAATTTACATTGGTTGCCTCGGAATCTAAGGGGCAGGACATATCTGGGCGCTCTCCCATATATGGCACAGTGTGCAATAGCGTGGCACCGCCGCTGAAGATGTCTATGACGAAATGCGTACGACGGAGCCTAGCACACTACGTCACTTCCGGGAAGTCGAGCGAGTGGCACGCAGCTGGAACGCATGCTGCTCGTTCACAGCTCGAGCTTTCCAAGCAGTGACTTTTTTCTATCCAGCCTATCTGCTAGTATAGTGTGTTGTAAGACACACTTAGTTGGATATTTTTGTTATGTTTTTATGTAACTTGTTTTAACTATTATAAATAAATGGAAGCACATACTTTTTTTGAATATACTACACCATGGGAGCCTTCGTTTTTTCTTCATGAGGGCTAGATCTATGCATCCCCATATTTAAAAACAACAGGACGTCCTATATACCTTGGAACTGATCTACAGGACCTGGAGCTGGGAAAACCGGAGGAACCAGACAGAGGGAGTTGATTTACATGCCCGTTACACCCGCAGGGGTGTAAGGAGCTGGTGAGTGGGGAGCCTTGAGGGGGAGCACCCAAGTCACCTGTAGATTGCACGAGCACAAAAGTCACTCGTTTTTTTTTGTCTGAACACAGCTACATTTAATTATTATTTTTGTACACTATTTATTTTTATTCTTATGGTTATATTTTTTATTTTTATCTTTTTTCCTCCTTTGATGTAAACGCACATGTTTAAGGAACACCTATAGTGTTCTGTACATGCGCTACTAGGGGAAGGTCCTTTCTTTAATATATATACCTTCCAAAATACTTGCTATATATTTTTAAAGCATTTTCTATATACTATTGCACTTCACTTATAGATCCTTTTTTTTGGTTTTTGGCTTGTTTATATTTTTTGCTCTTTTTGTTTTTTGCTTTTTTTGTGAATGCTTTGGCCTTCCCTATCTTGGATTGAAAAATAATATCACATATGTAACATTACATTAGGTTTTTTTCTCTGCATAAATGTATTCACACTGGACACTGATTATGTGAATTCTTGCACTTTTATATACAGGTGCACCCAGATTAGTCTGGGTTTTAATTTCAGTTAGATTAATTGATCACGTCATATGGTTTGGTACTCATATACTGTTTTTCATAATAATTTTTTTCACTAAGACGTTATTGGGAGGCATTGTGCGGGTTAATTGGATTATACTACACACTTTCTGCCACCCCCATATACCCCTGGGGCATTGAGTCCCCAAGTGAGAGGTCACATCTAAGTATTTACAGTGGTGTGAAAAAGTGTTTGCCCCCTTCCTCATTTCCTGTTCCTTTGCATGTTTGTCACACTTAAGTGTTTCGGAACATCAAACCAATTTAAACAATAGCCAAGGACAACACAAGTAAACACAAAATGCAATTTGTAAATGAAGGTGTTTATTATTTAAGGTGAAATAAAATCCAAACCATCGTGGCCCTGTGTGAAAAAGTGATTGCCCCCTAAACCTAATAACTGGTTGGGCCACCCTTAGCAGCAACAACTGCAACCAAGCGTTTGCGATAACGTGCAATGAGGCTTTTACAGCGTCCTGGAGGAATTTTGGCCCACTCATCTTTGCAGAATTGTCCTAATTCAGTTACATTAGAGGGTTTTCGAGCATGAACGGCCTTTTTAAGGTCATACCACAACATCTCAATAGGATTCAGGTCTGGACTTTGGCTAGGCCACTCCAAAGTCTTCATTTTGTTTTTCTTCAACCATTCGGTGGTGGACTTGCTGGTGTGTTTAGGATCATTGTCCTGCTGCAGAACCCAAGTTCGTTTCAGCTTGAGTACACGAACAGATGGTCGGACATTCTCCTTCAGGATCTCTTGGTAGACAGCAGAATTCATAGTTCCTTTTATCACGGCAAGTCTTCCAGGTCCTGAAGCAGCAAAACAGCCCCAGACCATCACACTACCACCACCATATTTTACTGTTGGTATAATGTTCTTTTTCTGAAATGCAGTGTTCCTTCTACGCCAGATATACTTGGACACACACCTTCCAAAGAGTTCCACTTTTGTCTCATCGGTCCACAGAATGTTGTCCCAAAAGTCTTGGGGATCATCAAGATGTGTTGTGGAGAAATTGAGACGAGCTTTGATGTTCTTTTTGCTCAGCAGTGGTTTTCTCCTTGGAACTCTGCCATGCAGGCCATTTTTGCCCAGTCTTTTCCTGATGGTGGAGGCATGAACACTGACCTTAACTGAGGCAAGTGAGGCCTGCAGTTCCTTGGACGTTGTTGTGGGGTCTTTTGTGACCTCTTGGATGAGTCGTCGCTGCGCTCTTGGGGTAATTTTGGGCGGCCGGCCACTCCTGGGAAGGTTCACCACTGTTCCATGTCTTCGCCATTTGTGGATAATGGCTCTCACTGTGGTTCGCTGGATTCCCAAAGCTTTGGAAATGGCTTTATAACCCTTTCCAGACTGATAGATCTCAATTACTTTCTTTCTCAATTGTTCCTAAATTTCTTTGGGTCTCGGCATGATGTGTAGCTTTTAAGGATCTTCTGGTGGACCTAAGGCCCCTTTCACACTGGGGCGGTTTTCAGGCGGTACAGCGCTAAAAATAGCGCCTGTACACCGCCTGAAAAAAACCGGCCCCATTCACTCCAGTGTGAAAGCCGGCGGGCTTTCACACTGGAGCGGTGCGCTAGCAGGACGGTAAAAAAAAGTCCTGCTAGCTGCATCTTTGGAGCGGTGTAGGAGCGGTGTATTTACCGCTCCTATACCGCTCGTTCCCATTGAAATCAATGGGGAAACCGCGGGGATACCGCCCGCAAACCGCCGCTGCATCGGCGGTTTGCAGAGGTTTTTAACCCTTTTGCGGCCGCTAGCGGGGGTTAAAACCACCCCGCTAGCGGCCGCATACCGCGGGTAAAACGAAGGTAAAGCAGCGCTAAATATAGCGCTGCTTTACCGTCGCCGCCCCGCACCGCCCCAGTGTGAAAGGGGCCTTACTGTGTCAAGCAGCTCCTATTTAAGTGATGCCTTGATCGTGAACAGGTGTGGCAATAATCAGGCCTGGGTGTGGCTAGAGAAATTGAACTCAGGTGTGGACAACCACAGTTATAGTATGTTTTAACAAGGGGGGGCAATCACTTTTTCACACAGGGCCATGATGGTTTGGATTTTTTTTCACCTTTAATAATAAACACCTTCATTTACAAATTGCATTTTGTGTTTACTTGTGTTGTCCTTGACTATTGTTTAAATTGGTTTGATGTTCCGAAACACTTAAGTGTGACAAACATGCAAAGGAACAGGAAATGAGGAAGGGGCAAACACTTTTTCACACCACTGTAAGTAAACTATTTACTTTTGCATTCCTGGGCAAATGTATATGCTATAGCTCCACCATATATGAGCCATCATGCCTCCCTGCCCACAGCTCTGAAAACAGTGAGGAGAATGTCCAGGAACAAATTTAGGGATACGAGCTTGAGCCAGATACCAGACAAACAAAGATTTGGGGTGCACACCCTAAAAAATGCATTAAAGATGGTGCAGCCATAAGACTATACAGACAGAAAAAAAGATTACAGCGCAAACATACAAAAATTACATTGAACTCCTGCAATGCTATTTAAAAACACCTGAGCATATTCAGCAAATATGGGGATTTAGTTACACCATGTGGGTGTACCAGCGCATGAGGACCTTGTAGGAATTATCCAAGGGAACTCGTGTCTGTAGATGACCAAATTTCCTTCCCCCCCGGGCCCACCAGGACATTGTATTCTGACAGCGGCACCTACCACTGTCAGAATATAGTCATCATTGGCTGAAGCTTACTGACTACAGCACTGCTGCCGCTGATTTAGGAAAATATTCACCATGACAGAAGAAGATCAAATGAGTCTGTGCAGTGGGCAAAGCCACACACTGATTGAAATTTGCCCTGTCCCTTCTGAATTGGCCAAATTTTGATCAGTGTATGGTCAACTTTATTACTGGATGAATTAGGGCCAAACACTTGGGGAGTGATTAGCAATAAGTAATTTATTGTAAGGTAAGAAGGACAAAAGAAAAGTGGTTAGTAATGAGAGACAAGACAAGTAAGTAAGGACAAGATGATAAGAAAATTATAAATTCCCAGAGAGATAACTAAAAACTGACTGGTTTATTTCTGGTTTTCATATATACTGTATATACTATATATATATATATATATATATATATATATATATATATACATCAAATATATTAAAATACATTTTTAGAAATAAGACAACTTCCGAATTGAAGCTGTTCACTATTCTCTACCCAGCTGTCATATAGAGATGAACATATTAGTACACATTTGTGGCAGCTATAGGAAGCTAATATGCACTTTAACTTATACTTTGAAGGAGAAATATTATGCCCAATGTGATAATCTATCCAGCAAAATTACTATAACAGAATACAGAAACTAATTTCATGATTTCCTTTGCCAGTCATTATCACTATCCTCCTCTTTTTTTTTTCTCTGATTCCTTGCATTGCTCATTAACAGTTAAAGACATATTAAACCATGACACAAAAATATAATATATTGCAGCTTAGCAATCCCTAAATGTAGTGGCTGCATGCGTTTTCTTTTTTAAACATATTGTGCTAATAGCATGCGCTACTGCCAAAAATAAGCTGCTCTAACAAGTCCAAAAGTCCATGAATGAACAGTTAATAGCAGTAAGGAAACTGAACCCAGTGAAGCGTTGCTGCTCTTTTAACCAGCAGGACACCGGATATTGAACATACACAAAGTAAAAAGAGCGCACCTGCTTTTAGGTGTCCTTTTATTAAAGTGCGGTAAAATACCGCTATTCAGTTCTCAGGCATTCTCAGGGGAGATCGCTCTCCCCTGAGTGCCTGTTTATGATTGTCTGTAGATCGCTTCTCATGTTGAGTTGAGAAGCGATCTACAAACGCCGGGAACTCCTCAGAATTTCTCCTCACACTGTAATCTCGCGAGATGTAGCGGGATTACAGTCTGAGGCGATTTAAAATACAAAAGTTAAACACTAATTAACACATTATTCCCCTACATATTAATAAAATAATAAAGTTAAATTCCCCCTACACAATATACATTAACCTAATTATTATAAAACATTGTTTTTTTTATCAATATTTAAATGTCACACATGTGCCTATTTAAATGTGAATGGTGTATAGTAAATTAATGTAATCCACATATGTAATGCAGCTATACACCATTCATAGAAATGTAAAATACATTTATAATCATTAAAAAATAATTTTAATAAAGTATACAAGTATAAATATGTATTAATAAATTAAAATAAAATATATTTCATAATTGATAAATCCCTGTATAAGACCCCTTTCACACTGGGGCGGGAGTGGCGTCGGCGGTAAAGCAGCGCTTTATTTAGCGCTGCTTTACTGTCGTTTTAGCGGCGGTTTTCGGCTGCTAGCAGTGCAGTTTTAACCCCCGCTAACGGCAGAAAAAGGGGTAAAACCGCCCGCAAAGCGCTGCTGCAGCGGCGCTTTGCCGGTGGTATTGCCGCGCTGTCCCATTGATTTCAATTTGAATTATGAATACACTGCTCCTTCACCGCTCCAAAGATGCTGCTAGCAGGACTTTTTTGACCGTCCTGCTAGCGCACCGCTCCAGTGTGAAAGCAGAGTGAAAGGGGCCGGATTTTTTCAGGCGCTATTTTTAGCGCTGTAGCGCCTGGAAAAGGCCCAGTGTGAAAGGGGCCTTACTGTAAGGCCCCTTTCACACTGAGGCGCTTTGCAGGCACTAAGGCCCCTTTCACACTGGGGCGGGAGCCGCCGTGACGGTAAAGCAGCGCTATATTTACCGTCGTTTTGCCCGCGAGATTCAGCCGCTCGTGGTGCGGTTTTACCCCCCACAAACGGCCAAAACAGGGTTAAAATCCCCCGCAGAGCGACGCCGTAGCGGCGCTTTGCAGCGGTATTGCCGCGGTATTACCGCGGTGTCCCATTCAAATCAATGGGAAGGAGCGGTATAGGAGCGGTGAATACACTGCTCCTATCCCGCTCCAAAGATGCTGCTAGCAGGACTTTTTTTGCCGTCCTGCTAGCGCACCGCTCCAGTGTGAAAGCCCGCCAGCTTTCACACTGGAGTGAATGGGGTCGGTTTTTTCAGGCGGTGTACAGGCGCTATTTTTAGCGCTGTACCGCCTGAAAACTGCCCCAGTGTGAAAGGGGCCTAAAGTTCTAAAAATAGCGCCTGCAAAGCGCCTTCAAACAGCCGCGGGCTTTCACACTGGAGCGCTTGCAGGATGCTGAAAAATGTCCAAAAATGTGCAAGCCGCATCTTTGGAGCGCTGTAGGAGCTGTGTATTTACCGCTCCTAAAGCGCCTCTTCCCATTGAAAACAATGGGGCAGCGCTCCAAACCCCCCCTGCAAAGCGCCGCTGCAGTGGCGCTTTGTGGGCGGTTTTAACCCTATTTCAGTCATTAGCGGGGGTAAAACTGCCCGCTAGCGTTCGAAAAGCGCCGCTATAACGACGGTAAAGTGCCGCTAAATATAGCGCCGCTTTACCGCCAGCACGCCCAGCGCCTCAGTGTGAAAGTAGCCTAATGGAACATGCCATGGGTAAAACCATATTTCAGGGTTTACAAAATTTTATTTACTAATAAATTAAAAATGATATAAAAATGACATTAATAATAGCATTTAAATGCAGGTAGAATAATATATATATATATATATATATATATATATATATATATATATATATATATATATATAATATATTTATATCTGTCTATATATATATATATATCATAGCATATAGCATATATATATATGTGTGTGTGTGTGTGTGTGTGTTTATTTCAATGTGTATGTGTATATCTATCTATCTATTTATATATATATATATATATTATATATATATATATATATATATAGATAGATAGATAGATAGATAGATAGATAGATAGATAGATAGATAGATAGATATAGAAATATCTATATCTATATATCTATATATATATATCTATATATATATATATATATATATATATATATATATATATATATATATATATATATACATATATATACACTTTAGATTGCTAACCTGTGACAGTCAGTTACAGATTCTCACTGTGCTGAGGTAATCAGTGGAGAACATGTTCTCATCTTATAGTCAGTGCAATAGTTGCCTCTTAAAAGGACACCTTAGTGCAATATCTTATAGTGAGTGCAATAGTTGCCTCTTAACATTTCCATGTCGAATTTCTGGATGCCATATAACCACTCAAATCCAATCCATTTCTCCACAATAAATTTTGGTATTTACTGATATATACAGCTGAATGTCACCTTTGCTTCAATCAATAATAAAAAATGAGTAGGTTTTTAAAAAATGTTAAGGCGAATGGGGTACCATCAAGAAAAACTGCAATGCAGTTATAATGCAAATGGCTTCTCAATGTCATTGCCACTGTATATACAACATTTCCTTATATTCAGCAGTAGTGTATACAAAGACAAAACAAAGCAAAATTTCAGTTAGAATATTGCACACCCATTTTTCTGTGAAGGTGGAAAGCAATTCCTACCAATGTGCCTGATTGCTGTGCAAGCTTAGCACAAATCCCATTTAGTTGAAGCATGGTTCTTAAGATGCTGAGTTATAGCACTAAACGAACAACTCAATAGACTAGCCAAAGGTCAATTTCATGGAGCATATGTTATAGAAAGGTTGCAAAGAACCAAGGAAGATCCTTGTAATATATTACCAAATCTAGATTTGCAATATCAGCCTACTGCTCATATGCTATTACAGCTGCATGGGTAAAAATCAATACTTCAATTTGCTAACATGCTGCAATATTTATTGTAATGCATTATGTAAAATGGAAAGATCAAATTCTTTTGCATCCTAGCAGGATAAAAAAATGTGTTTTTGGACTAGTAATCTCATTCAAAAACCATATTATGAATACCTGCATTATTTTACCAAAAGACAAAATGAAATTACTAGGTATGCAGTACTCAAAGGGCACAGCATCATCACATTTAAAGGAGAAGTGTGGCAATATGAAAAAATAAACATACTGTACATACTTACCTACCTGCTGCAGCATCAGACTGATGCTGAAAGGTGTCCCCCACTATAAGACTGAGAACTGAGTGATCACATGATCACTGATCGCTTAGGTCCTGGGTCTGTTCTGAGCAGAGAGCGGTGACTGTCAATCACCAATGTCTAATCTGCCCCTCCAGCGCTCACTGGATCACTGGACAGGAGAGGGATAAGAGCGGCTGGCCTATGCTCTCAGTGGCATGCTGAGAGGCGGAGACAGCTGTCTGTAAGGCATTTAGGTGGATCCTGACATTATTGACCTTAACTGACAGTGGGCTTTATTTTGCTGCCGGCTGATTCTGGATCACAGGAGAGTACATGTAAGTGCACTCATGTAACCCACAAAAGAAGTATGGCCAAAAGAGCTTTGGTAATACTTTTCGTTTAAACAACATATTTTCAGTTCCATATTTAGACCACAATTCTACCCCTTTCTTTAAATGTTTCCACATGTTCTGATTTATTTATCATGTAGATAAATGTATTGTGTGTTTGGCTATCTGTCCATCCACATTAATGACGCTATGTTTCCCTCCAGGAAAATATAAGTTGAAGGTTTGTGTAAATCAATTAAAATATGACAAACTTGTTTTTTTTTTTAATTTTAAGAGATATGAAAAGGAAAAAGATAATGCACTAGATATACAAACTATTAGCAGGGTATTGAAATCATAGCTGGAAGCTTCTTGTATACAGCAGAATACTTTACTGTCATGGAGAAATATCAGAACACGTCTTTACAGGAAACAGGAGGATACAATTTCATACACTTAGATAGACAACACTAACTCTAAATACATTAGCTTAGATACACACTACAGTGCCACCTGCTGAATAGATAGGTATAAGGCACACAGTGCATAGTTCCCAGTATATATATAAGCAGATTGCTGTTGTTGTTCCAACACAAACAAGAAACAATGCCTCTAAAATTCCATCTCAGTCTATTACTTAGAATAAATAGGGCCAAACTTTAATTTTGACTACCTCAGTAACTGTAAAGCCTTGTACACACGATCGGATAGTTGGCCAACAAAACCGTGGACTTTTGTCCGAAGTGTGTTGGCCCAAACTACATACACATTGCACACAATTGTTGGCCAACAAATACGAACGTAGTGACGTACTACGTTGTTTTTTAGCTCTTTAGCGCCACCCTTTGGACTCCTTCTGCAAAGTGGATTTTCCTTTAGTAAATAACCCCCTGTGTGTTTTACTTCAAATGACAGTTTGGGAGTAGGCAGTTACATTTAAAAAAAGGGACACCAACATATTTGTATCTTTGATCTTAAAAACTACGGGATAATGGTGTTGTGGTAACTTGCCCAAATAAAAAAATAAAAAGCATATTAATATTATTCTTGATATAAAAAAAAGCCTTTGAAAATGTGTTTGCAATAACTCCATCAGTATCACTAGCAAAGCAGCTTCATTATTATCCCATTAAAGATGAAGAGAATGTGCGCTGCATTTCGAGATTGTATAATTTGCCCCGTCAGGAAGGTTAATTCTCCATTACGAACGCTAGTTTACAAGACCAGCCGCTTCTGGCTCGTCCTTGCTTCCGAGAATGCGTGTTTGTACTTTTTTCCGATGGACTTGTGTACGCGCGCTTAGAAAAACCGACAACAGACATTTGTCCGCGGAAAATTTTAAAACCTGATAGCCAACATTTGTCCACAGAAAATCCCACAACAATTGTCCGATGGAGCATACACATGGTCGGATTTAACGCCAACAGCCTGTAATCGAACATTTCCCATCAGAAAGTTCCATCGTGTGTACACGGCTTTAGAGTTACATAGCAAAACCATCAACTATGAAACTTGCCTTTCTCAGATGTTTTCATTCAACATTAATAACTGTTGTAATTGTTTTTTTGATGGAACTTTGGTAGATGATCAATTGCTTTTTTAGACCTGTTTGTTACATCAAAAAAGACACAAATCCAGTTAGTTCAACCATTAGAGAAAAGCAAGTAGAAAACCTTCATATACACAATCTAAAATCCACAATTGACCCAGAGGTAGGTAAAAACAAAACATGATTCAATTTGCTCCAGTTGGGGAAAAAAACCTTCTTGATCCCCCAGGAGACAATTGGAAATTCCCTGGATCAACAATCTTTCATGTTATTTCCTATAAATGTTAATTTACAGTTATATTTTATGAATGCATCTAGATGTTTTGTGTTGCATAGTAATGACTTACCCTGAAAAAAACATCATAAAAAACTAAAGAATAGATGCTTAAAAAATACTTGAAGTAATTATAAAAATGTTAAAATAAACATGATAAACATGTTAAAGTAAACAATTAAAATGATACTATCCTAAGATCCACTAATGTTAGAACAGGACGTCTGGCCACTGTTCTGCATGACTGCCAAACATTGCCAGGGCTGCAAGTAGCTACTGAGCTGATGAAGCTGACAAATGACTATGCTCAAAACATCATGCTAACATAGATGATTAAATAATTGGGTGGGGGTGTTTACCATTAGGTACAGGGGGCCTGTGCCTACAAATGGCAGAAGTTACTGGATATATATATATATATATATATATATATATATATATATATACATATAAAGTATATATATTTTTTTTTTAACCACAGTTATCTCAGCGATTTTATGCACACAGCCAGGTAAGCATCAGTGAAACAAAAAACTCTTTATTGGTAACAGCTGTGATCCTAAGAGAGTAATGTTACTTTGAGTGCCAAAAGTTGAGTGCCTCTAGGCTATATGATAGAAATTTGACCTTGAATGAAATAGGCCAATTATCTACACCACAGCATCCATTGTCTTTGTGCCTGTGAATGTTGAGAGTTGTGGAATGTATGCACAATTAGTGTACCTCCTGAAAATTCCTAATTAACTGATCAGGATAAATGCTGAACATTGTGAATCTAGATAGCACTTTCTATGAGGAGCCTTAGATTGTTGCTGCCATTTATGGACCCCCCCAACCCTTTCACCAACATTTTACTTAGGGAGATTTGAAGTGCCAGTGTTACATACATGGTAGATGAGCTCGATATGCAGAGGAAGGACTCTTTTAAATCTCTGACTCAAGGCCCCTGATAGAGCAGACAGGAGGCATGGGAGTTCAGAGTGGCACGAGTGCCTGGCAAGATCGCTAGCAGTGGAGCTGGACCAGACCTCCAAATGGAACTGTGGAAGAACACCTGCACGGCGGAAGGCCATGGACAGCAAGCAGGCTGAAGACTGGAACAGGCCAACACTTGACGCTACAGACCAGGAGATGGACACTGCAAATAGCTGAGTAAAGGTTCAGAGGATTGGAACACAGACAGGTGCAGGCAGGCCGGGTCATACACAAGCGGACAAATCAGGAACAGATTCAGAAGCTGGAGCAAGGTCAAGGTAGAAGCCGGGTCGGTAACAGGCAGACATTGTGGTAACAAAAGGAGCAGGCAGGTGCAGAGTCAGAGACAAGCCTAGGTCGATGCAGGACGATGGCAGGAGTAGTCTGGAACAAGCAGAGTCAAATAACTGGAACAGGTACAGAGAAACAGGTAGCAGGAATCACGGGGAATGCTGTAGACCAGACAGCACTGATTCTGGGCACTGACCCAGTTTAAATAGTCCATTTGGTGCCAAGAACTGTCAGAGGGTGCACGAGCATGCACATTCGTTACCATCCCGTTCTTCAGGGGCGTGCATGTGTGTGCGCATTGACGCATGCAAGTGCGCCTGTGCAGCTCTTCTCAAAGGCATATGAGGCACAGGAGATCGTCTGCGGCCACTATCTTAGTTGTTGGCGTGCCCTTCCTGACAGCCAATTTATAAAGATGACTTTGAAATTACCTGATCAACTTTGTTCAACTGCCTCAGAACTAATATGCAAACAGGGAGTTCTGCTGCAGCTAGAGGGATATGGAAGAGTCATTACTGATTGCAATGACTCTTCCATATGCTTTTGTGTGCCAATTTATTGTATAACAATTTCATAAAAATAGTTTGTCAGATCCTGGGAATGGTATGTAAATGGTATCTATACTCATATATATAGGGGGAGGGGCTTCCAAAAACCATAACTAGAACAAAACACCACAAAGGATATAGCACATATTAATGCTACCAAAAACATATATAATTTATTGGACATATATAGTAATAAAAAAGCACAGTACAGAGGCCTAACCCCCATAGGAATGCTCTCCCTCCATCCCCATCCAAGCCCACCACCCCCACACCCATGCTCACACCATGCTCCCTATTGCCAAAAACCCTCCTCTCCCTCCTCTCGATAAAACCTTGCTCCCCCCTCAGATCTACATAGTCAGGTTCTGTAGGAATCCCTTTAATCAATTATATATGTTTTTGGTAGGCTTAGTAAGTGCTATATCCTTTGTGGTGTTTTGTCTTAGTTATTGTATAACAATACGTACATATTAATTATTAAATACTAAGGGGGCATTTATCATCCATGTCAATACTGCTTTCCACTTTCCAATGGAATCAGGATTTACTCAAAACTGCACTCTGCATTTTACATGCCCATGCTCAACATTTTTGCCACCATGTGCAGTGTGCCAAGTTCATTGGTTAGGAGGAGTTGGTTATCACATGACTTCAACAGATCACATGACAGGGAGCACCTTTCAAGACTTTGTTTTATTGACTAAAATTAATGGAATGTCACTTGTTTTGGATTCCTGAAGCAGGGAAAAGTAATGCACATGTACAACGCACACTGCCGCAATGTGACCATATTACTGCTGGCCACAGAGTCATTTTTGCAGGTGTGCAGTGGGTTTTGGGTGAAAGAGTGACATCCATTTTTGAACCTAAAGAATGTAGATTGGTAATAGTGCAGGGAAGGAGGATAATTTGATGTAGGAAATATCAGATGAAGTAGCCATGATTTCTTAGACTGAAACTGGCCTTCAGTCAATTGCAGGGATCAGGTGGTAGTTGTCAGTTACGAAGAGGTGGAAATCTGTCTGGGCAGGGACTACAGGTGACATCTGACAATAGTTGTTGAAGCAGAGATGGATGAGATGTGGTCCTCTTTCTGCCAGAGTTTGCTTAGGTGGAAATTTATTTGAGGGGCGTAAGTAGTTATCATATTATTGGAAATAATGTGTGCTGATATAGACAAGTATTATTATTGTATCATAGTTATTTTTTAAAGTTATAAATTATAAATGTTTCCACCACCTCATACATGTATGCTGCATTATTATATATAACATACACATGTACTGTATATTTTTTTATTCTCAAAGTCTCATACATACTGCCACTGGAATGGGTATAATAAAGGCTTCCCATGAGTTATTTTTGATATGTAATTTTTTATTATAAAAGAAAAATGTCTTGAATCCAATATGCTCATTATTTGAGGTTGATGAAAATTGTTTTAGGTTGTAACTTTTATTTAACACGTTGTAACTTTGAAGGTAAGAGAGCATTCTGGGACAGGTATCTGCACCCTTGCTATTTTTATTATTATTCTGTGCATGTGTCATTATTTAGTATGCAGCCTTTGTCTGCACTGTTAAAATGCTGTGGATGCTCTGCTGTATTTCGAAGTAGACAGCTATATTTCTTTCTTGCTTCTGAAGATTTTTACAGAAGGTTGTTAGTGTGGTACAGGATTTAATATGGGATTTTGTAGCCTAATACACAATGATATAATGTTATATATTACATGTCATATCTGTGATATATTGATGTGATGTCCTGATATTTTGTTACAAGTGCCTATGCTCACATCTGTATTCTGAATTGTTTAGATTTGTATTTTTTTTTTTCTTCTGGGGATTAATATTCTTGAAGAAGATAGACCAGAGAAAAAAGGCCACAGTAGATTATTTTTAATGGAAAAAGCTGAAGCCAAAGGTAGAAACATTTAATCTTGTCCACATCAGCAATCATTAAAGTGTACATGCAACAATTCACTCACTACTACCTGAAAGTGAATAGCTTAGAATCCAGCCTGCACTGTTCTCTTGACATAATTTTCTACATTTTATGGGTAACCGGGTAACTTTTAATTACAACATAAGTTATATTTTAACATTTTGAAATGCGACCTTTACAGATGTAGTCTTTAAAAATGCATCATAAAAGCACAGGTTCTGACATGTGTAATTGCAGTCCTCTCCATGCCAACTTACAGAGTCTCATAAAACCCAAGTTTTTATTTTATTGTAATGGAAAAAGCTAAATAACTGAACTAAATTATAACATAGTGCACTAAACAAAGCCTCGCAGTTCCATTTCAGTTTACAATATGTTTTGTATCATGCAGAGATTTATAATGCACAATCAGAACAGAATGAACCTGATACAAAAGTAGAAAATGTAAAGCAAAGCAAAATTCTGATAGTATGTCTGTCAGCTCTACTTGAGCCAGACTATTGTTCCACCTTTTCATTCACTTGTAAAAATTATATTGGATACAAAACAGGGTCATTTGGTTGTTTTGCCTTCCTATATTTTTAACATAAAAACATAAAAGATGTGTTGAGATGTGTGTTTTAAAGTAATTGTAAGGGCTCATTTCTTTATTTTTTTAAAATAACAATTATGTTACCTGCTTTGTGCAATGGTTTTGCACAGGGCAGCCTTGAGTCTCTTGTTGGATCTCCATCTGGCACCCCTGGCTCCTTCCCCCAGTTGAGTGCCCCCATAACAAGTTTCTTGCTCTGGGGACACTCGTTCGTGCTCGCTCCTGAGCCCCGCTCTGTGTGTCCATGTGGCACCCCCCCCCACTCCTTCATCTCTGGCTGTGTTTCACAGCAGCGAGAGCCAATGCCACTTGTTGCTGTATCTGAACCAATGACGAGGGAGAGAGTCGAGAGAGCCTCTGCTCTTGTGTACATTGCTGGATCAAGATCAGACTCATGTCTGTAAGGGGGGGGGAGCTGAATGCCGAAAGTTTTTTCCATTACTGCACAGAATGCAGTATGGTAAAAAAAAACTTTTCAAGGCACATACTGTAGACACAGCAGGAAGTGAGAAGGAAATCCCTCACTATAACGAGGACTTTCCCTCTAAAATTAATGCTTGTTCTGGTGACAACCTACACGGTAATTTTGGATTATTCATAGTGAAAATAGTCATCAGGACAAAAAGGACAAATAGAGGAAATGCTTCTCACAAGTAGGAACACAGATATGAATAAAAAACCTGACGGTGCATGTGCGGCTCTTCGTGATGGCGGAGGCATGATCAGTGAGCTATGGACCCGCGCCACCCTCCATCGCCCCTGTGCAGCATCATCTGCTCCCGATCGCCACAGGGGTAAACGCCACACTAGCCCCTCAGACCTCTGGGCACCTCATGGTCAAAATCGGACACCAGAGAACATACTACCGGACACCTGCAGTGCCGTGGCCTACCGTCACCATGGACCGCTATTTAACTAGGCCTCAAGACCCTTGCACAGCAGACCATCAGGGGCATAGCTCAAGAAGTGGGGAAGATCTCCAGGGAACTTAGGGGCGAAATAGATGAGCTAGGTGAACGTACGGCCACGCTTGAGACAATATTTGATGAGACCATTCACTATCTGCAATGCGTCCCTTAAACACTCGCTTTGTCAACTACAACTCCAGCAGGAAGATCTGGGAGAGATGCCAAAACCTTAGGATCTGGGGAGTATCAGAAAAGGTGTCTGACAACAACAGATTATACCTCCCAGGCCAGTTTAACAATCTCGCACCAGACATAGTGGACATGGATCGTGCCCACAGATCCCTGGCTCCTAAACCCCCAGCAGGAGCTAGACCTCAGGATATCGTAGTGAGATTCCACTACTATGAGAGCAAGGAAGCGCTCTCTCTGGCTGCCCACAACAGGTCTCACAATGACTACAAGGGGGACAAAATTCAAATATTCCTTATTACTGGGGATTCCCGTTCCATCTCTCCATCACAAAAGAGGGAGTCTAACATATTCTCCGGGACCTGCAAGAAGGGGACTCCTACTCTAATCTAGGAATCTAGGCCTTCCACCACTGCCAGCGGAAGATGGCCAGACAATTCCCACCACTCCCTGGGCTCCCATGAGGAGCAAAAGCCTACTCCACGCCACAATGCTCTCATCGCCCCCGGAAACCAACCTGACCATCTGTGAGATGTCTTCCATGATCCTCCCTTTGGGGTCCTGACCCCTGTTACCCCTCACACGGGTGTGCTTTATTTTTCTTTTGTTTTTTCCCACTGAGGTGCCTTGAACTGTTTGTTTTTTTGGCTAACCCATAGAAGGTATAAGAGGAGACTTTTGCTTGTTCAAGCCATAGAGGAGCAGCTTGGCGAGGCCTGTTGCCTCACCCTAACTGGAGGCCGCCTCACTCCCTCACATATCCTTTGACTTTGGTCAAGGATCCCTGAGAGCTATTGCCTCTCAGGCCTGCAACTGTAGTTCATGTTCTACCTTTTTAAGCCATAACGACCTGCTTGTTACAATGCTACTGATCTCTTTTCATTTATTTTTGCATGGACCCTCCTGGTTTCTCAATTGTATCTCTTTTATTTTACATTTTTGATGTTAATATTTATCTTTTCCCTCTCAGGTTACAATATACTGTATTAATAGATATAAGGTTATTGCTCTGTTCCCGTACCATAGGGGTAACTCCCAATGCACTGAAGGTAATATGGCTTACTAGCTTAACCCAACTATGGCTCTGAAGATATTTTCCTATAACGCAAAGGGTTTGAACTCCATCAAGAAATGATGGTTAGCTCTGAAGGGGTTCAGGACCTCTGGCGTGGACATAATCCTGATTCAGGAGGCTCACTTCCGAGCCGGGGGTTCCTTGAAATTTGCTTCCAAGCACTTCCTGGTTTCATATATGGCTTAGGACTCATCTGGTAAGGCTAGAGTTGCAGTGCTACTCAGACACTCCTGTCCCCTTCAGATCCAGTCCTCACATTTGGACCTGCATGGTAGATACATAATTTTGCAATGTATTTGCATGTCTAGCCCTCTCACCCTTATGAATGTTTATGCACCCAATTCGGGTCAGCTTAAATTTTTTACTGAAATATTCAATATGTTACAAAATTTCTCCAGGCCCTTTATGATTGTAGGTGGCGACTTCAATGCTATCCTTTCTCCCACAAGAGACAGGAGATCTCTATTCCAAATGAAACTACCTCTCCCTATGCAATCCCTAGCCTCCTCCTTCCGTCAATTGACATGGGCTCACCATCTATTTGACGCATAGTAAGAGGTAGTGACAGGTACTCTTTTTTGAAAAAAATTGGGGTCCATTAGACCCTAGATCTCTCCTCTGCCCTCAAAGCATCTGACCACACCAAGATCGTGTGATAAAATGCTTTCCCAATTTCCCAATGGCGCTGTTTATATCAGGCAAAACCTAAACCTAAGTGAAATGCTTGTAGCTTCCGGTTTCTTAGGCCATAGAGATTATTGGAGCCATTCTGGTCTTCGATCAACTCTATGGTCAGCTGGCGGAACCACCAGCTGCATTCTCAGAGCCCGAGAAAACCATGGAAGATGGTGGGGGGGCATTCCATCCCACTGCTTGTAAAAGAAGTCTAGAGGCTAATTAGTGGCTAGGATTGCTTTTACATGAAAGCCAATTGCTGGCTGAAAAGAATGATACCAAGATGATACCTAAACCTGCAGGCATCATTCTGGTATAACCACTCAAAGTCCAGCAACATACCAGTACGTTGCTGGTCCTTTGTGGCCATATATTGTAATGTGGGCTGAATGAAAAAAAGAGATTGGTTAGTGGGTATTTCCACCATTAGAATACCGCCCTTCATCCACCCACTTCTAATGATGGGCATACATGCACCATTTTTTTAAACTCTTTAAAATCCTCTTTATTAGCTAAATTGCAAGATGCCTAGCGCTCTCTGGTACTTCCCCCACGATGACTTAACTGAAGGTGGCAACCTCACTGAGAAAAAAAGGACACCAGAGATCATGCACCGTTATGATCCCTCCTTGTCCCCTCTTTGCTGGAGGTGTGGTAAAACCAGAGGGACTTATTACCATATATTTTGGCAGTGTGAGTTAATTACACCCTTTTGGTCCATGGTGATGTCTCTGCTCCAATGATTATTTGAGTCCCCACTCCCGTTGGATCTGTTATATTACCTCCTTGGCCTTCCCTTTCCAGACTTGGGAAAAAACTTGGGAAAAAACTCAAACAAACTGGCCTCATACATTCTATTAGCAGATAAGAGAGTTATTCCAATGTGTTGGCTGGCCTCTACCCCTCCCTCTTAAGAGAAACTTCTCAACGTCATCTGCAAAATTTGTAAAATGGATCATAAGTAGAGGATGCAATTGTCAGGTTGAACGGGGTCTGGGAATTGTGGGAAAAATCTGAATATGGTATCCCTTCCTGATTCTATCAGAATCATATGAATCTTTTAATTTCCACCCCATCCTGATTTAACCCTCCCCCTCCTCATATCTCATTCCTTTGCTGATCTCTGCTTGCTGTCCAGCATACTACCTCCTTACCCTATGGTATAAATCTGTGTTGGTTAATTTTTCTTTACATTTCTAGTTGACTCAAGAGCACAATGGCTATAACCTTTAGTCAATTTGCTCTACACCTCCCATTATCTAGATACATATCTGTATTTGAACTAGATGCTTTATCTTTTTTTTTTATCTGTTTCTTGTTTGATGCCTTATAGCTCTCTCTGAGCTCCATGTGCTTTACTTGTAATGTAAAAATCTCCAATAAACATACAATAAAAAAATAAAAAAACCTGGCAGAGGTTAAAACCTCTCACCACTCTATCCCAAACTAATAATAAAGTTTGGCTTTTACTTTTGCTAGGGGGTAAATTTCATTGCACAGAACAGGTAAATATACCCTCTTTTTTATTTAAATAGCCTTTAATATCACCTTAGGCAAAACAACTTCATTGTATTACAAACAGATCAGTTTTGGTGTTGGTAGTAAATTTTGTAGGAGCATAAATATGATTTCCTCCTTTTGTGGAAGTCAATGCTGTTCCTCTTATATTCATCAGCCATACTGTATATGGATAAAGGAAATGATTGAATGATGAAATCAAATAAAATCGAATGATGACATCAAATGATAAAAAAACTTCATGGCCTATTAGTAACTCAGTCCATTCCAAGCTAGGCTTAAATTGGTTGTAATTGTTTATGACCACCGTTTGTATATGGTACAGCATCTGTATGTATCCCTCTTGTATTGACTAAAACAGAACTCAATCACCCTTCTCAGCACAATCCTATCCTATATGAGGGCTCCTTAAGTCCATTATGAAAATAAATAATGATAATAGATGCATTTGAAAACTTGAAAACTTTAGCAATACACACACTTAGGTTAAAAACTGTTTCAAAGCCTGAACAGAGACACACGCCAAAATCTAGGTATGGGTGGATGGAGGCATTTGGGCACAACTTACTGTTTTTATCCTTCAAGCACAATTAATTTAAATGTTAAAATTGATCAAATGGTTTTACATGAGTGGTCTTTGAAATCTTTCCTACTGCTAATTTATAGTGGTCATGCAGAGCTTGCTTTTTATGATGGACATTATTAAGGGTGAACAAATCTGCTTGGGTTTGGTTCATAAACAGTATTGTGTATTTTTCTTGAAGTTTGCAAAGTTTGTGGTGACCAGGGATAATAAGTAAGCTATTGGTAAGAAAAACAAAAACAAAAAAAAATGTGGTAAACCAGGGGGACATGTATCACTACCAAAAAAAAAAGAAGAAAAATAGTATTTCTCCCTACACAGAATTGTTAGGTCTCCAACACACACTGGCAGTATGGCTGCAGTGAACCCTCCCTTTATAGGAAGGGGGCTGGATGTTTTAGATACCTGTTTTCCACCATTTGGGGTTACAGAAATTTAGAGAGCTATTTGAAGTTGGTTTTAGTAATGGTCATGGCAATAGCAGGGTGCAATTCATGAAAGAAAATACTGTAGTACGCAACTTTCCTGTAGCAGTAGAATGTGAGTTTTTGGTAAACTTATGCCCTGTACACATGGTTGTAAATTCCGACAGAAAAAGTCTGATCGGATTATGTTGTCGGAAAATGCGATCGTATGTGGGCTCTAGCAGACTTTTTCCGTCGGAATTTCAGATGGAAAAAGTTTGAGAGCTGAAACTAAAATTTTCCGACAACAAAATCCGATCAGACTTTTTCCTATCGTGTGTACAGAATTTCGACGCACAAAGTGCCACGCATGCTCAAAATAAATTTGTAAACGAAAGCTATTGGCTACTGGCCTCTTCGTAGTCCCATCATACATTTTATACTTCACCTCGTTCTGAGCGATCGGATTTTCCGACAACTTTGTGCAACCGTGTGTATGCAAGACAAGTTTCGGCCAATATCCGTCGATAAAAATCCAATGGATTTTTTCGTTGGAATGTCCAACCGTGTGTACAGGGCATTAGCCTTTGAATGTTATTCATTATAATATGATTAGAACACTACCAATTAATCAACACAGGAAAATTAAAGACAGTGTTAAGTGATGTTTAAAATGATCTCTTTGTACAATCAATCAATCAATGTACATGATATATTTAACCACTTCCCGACCGCCCCATGTACATATACGTCGGCAGAATGGCACGTACAGGCAGAATCACGTACCTGTACGTGCCATTCTTCAGGCGCGTGGGGGGTCCGATCGGACCCCCCCGGCCGGCGGGGACGGTCGGGATCGCTTCAGGAGCGATCCGGGATGAGGGGACGGCCAGTGGTTTCTGGCCACCCCCTCGCGATCGCTCCTGGCGAATCAGATGCTTCCTCTGTCTGTGTCAATCAAAACACAGGCAGAGGAAGTGATGTCACGCTCGGTGCGCCGGTCTATGTGACCGGAACGCCGAGCTGTCGACATGTACAGGTTAGTGCACCAACAGTACACTGACACCAGTACACATAGGCACACAAAACACCCCCCTGTCACCCCCAGATCACCCCCCAGATCACCCCCTCCCCCCCCAGGCACAGTGTCACTAATTGCAGTGATCATTTTTTTACTGATCACTGCATTTAGTGTCAGTGTGACTGTAATAACTGTCAGTGCAGTTAGTTTTAGGTCCAAGGTAGCCCCCTACCCCCCCCCCTAATAAAGGTTTAACCCCTTGATTGCCCCCCAGGTAACCCTTTCACCCCCTTTTGCCAGTGTCACTAAGCGATCGTTTTTCTGATCGCTGTATTAGTGTCACTGCTGTCGCTAGGTAACCATTTTTTTTTTTTAGGTAACCGCCATGTTTATATAGGTTCATAAATAGGTTTATAGGTCAGGTACCCCCATATTACAACCTAAATAAAGGTTTTAACCCCTTGATTGCCCCTAGAGTAAACCCTTTCACCAGTGATCACTGTATAACTGTCACTGGTGACGCTGGTTAGCCAGTTAGTTATTTTTCGTTATTTAGGTTCCCCGTCAGGTTTTTATATAGCGTCAGGTACCCCCATATATTACCTAATAAAGGTTTTAACCCCTGATTGCCCCTAGTTAACCCTTTCACCCCCTTTTGCCAGTGTCACTAAGCGATCGTTTTTCTGATCGCTGCATTAGTGTCGCTAGGTAACCATTTTTTTTTTTTAGGTAACCGCCATGTTTATATAGGTTCATAAATAGGTTTATAGGTCAGGTACCCCCATATTACAACCTAAATAAAGGTTTTAACCCCCTGATTGCCCCTAGAGTTAACCCTTTCACCAGTGATCACTGTATAACTGTCACTGGTGACGCTGGTTAGCCAGTTAGTTATTTCGTTATTTAGGTTCCCCGTCAGGTTTTTATATAGCGTCAGGTACCCCCATATATTACCTAATAAAGGTTTTAACCCCCTGATTGCCCCTAGTTAACCCTTTCACCCCCTTTTGCCAGTGTCACTAAGCGATCGTTTTTCTGATCGCTGCATTAGTGTCGCTAGGTAACCAGTTTTTTTTTGTATTACTGTTACGGGTGACGCTGGTTAGTTAGCTTGTTTTTTATACTGTCAGGGCACCCGCCATTTATTACCCAATAACGGTTTAACCCCCTGATCGCCCGGCGGGTGATATCAATTAGGTTTTAGGGTCAAATAAGGTCTGCGTCGCCCCAGGTTAGTGCCAGTACTGCAAACACCCACGCGCAAAGCATACACCTCCCTTAGTGGTATAGTATCTGAACAGATCAATATCTGATCTGATCAGATCTATACTAGCGTCCCAGCAGTTTAGGGTTCCAAAAAAAACGCATTGTTAGCGGGATCAGCCCAGATACCTGCTAGCACCTGCGTTTTCCCCCTCCGCCCAGCCCAGCCCACCCAAGTGCAGTATCGATCGATCACTGTCACTTACAAAACACTAAGCACACATAACTGCAGCGTTCGCAGAGTCAGGCCTGATCCCTGCGATCGCTAACATTTTTTTTGTGGTAGCGTTTTGATTCAGTCGCTTCAGTCAGGAGCTTTTTTACCTGTGAATCTCAAAAAAATAAAAAAAAATAAAATAGTTGTCGTTTTATTGTTCTCTCTCTCACTCTATTCTCTCTCTATTGTTGCTCTTTTTTTACTCCATTCTATTCTGCAATGTTTTATTATGTTTTATCATGTTTTATCATGCTTGCTTTTCAGGTATGTAATTTTGTTTACTGTGTTTTAGTGTTAAGCATTTTTTTGTTTTCAGGTGCGCCATTCAGTTGCAACGCGGATTTATTTATCTTGACAGCAACAGCGTTTGCTCCCACGATACATAAAGCCGCGACTCCAACGCTGTAGGAGGTGATTTCACCACCACAGTTAAAAAAAAGAGCATATATGCCGAAGCATGGGGGCAGCAGGGGGGGGGGAGGAGAGATTGGCTCCTAATGCCACGTACATACGGTCGAAATTCCGACCGTGTGTACACGGCATAACTTTTGCGGGAGGATGCCCCCATGCATCGGCATATATAAATGGTGCATGTATGCCCATCATTAGAAGTGGGTGGATGAAGGGAGGTATTCTAATGGTGGGCATACCCACCAATCAATCTCTTTTTTTCGTTCAGCCAAGATATGTCCAGTATGTTGCTGGACTTTGAATGGTTATACCAGAATGATGCCTGCAGGTTTAGGTATCATCTTGGTATCATTCTTTTCAGCCAGTGATCGGCTTTCATGTAAAAGCAATTCTAGCGGGTAATTAGCCTCTAGACTGCTTTTACAAGCAGTGGAAGGGAATGTCCCCCCTCCCGGATATAATCCGCGCCATTGGGAAATTGGGAAAGCATTTTATCACACCAATCTTGGTGTGGTCAGATGCTTTGAGGGCAGAGGAAAGATCTAGGGTCTAATAGACCCCAATTTTTTCAAAAAAAAGAGTACCTGTCACTGCCTATTGCTATCATAGGGGATATTTACATTCCCTGAGATAACAATAAAAATCATAACAAAGAAAAAAAATGGAAGGAACAGTTTAAAAATAAAATAAAAAAAAAGCTAAATAAATAAAAAAAAAAAAAAAAAAAAAAAAAAAAAAAAGCACCCCGGCCCCCCCTTCTCTTGCGCAAAGGCGTACACAAGCGTTGGTCTGGCGTCATATGTAAACAGCAATTGCACCATGCATGTGAGGTATCACCGCGAAGGTCAGATCGAGGGCAGTAATTTTAGCAGTAGACCTCCTCCGTGAATCTAATGTGGTATCATGTAAAGACTTTTAAAGGCTTTTAAAAATGTATGTAGTTTGTCGCCACTGCGTGTTTGTGCGCAATTTTAAAGCATGTCGTGTTTGGTATCCATGTACTCGGCCTAAGATCATATTTTTTATTTCATCAAAAATTTGAGCAATATAGTGTTTTAGTGCATTAAAAATAAAAAAAAGTGTATTTTTTCCACAAAAAATGCGTTTGAAAAATCGCTGCGCAAATACTGTGTGGAAAAAAAAATGCAACACCCACCATTTTAATCTGTAGGGCCTTTGCTTTAACATTATATATAGTGTTTGGGGGTTCAACGTAATTTTCTTGCAAAAAAAAAATATGTTTTCATGTAAACAAAAAGTGTCAGAAAGGGCTTTGTCTACAAGTGGTTAGAAGAGTGGGTGACGTGTGACATAGGCTTCTAAATGTTGTGCATAAAATGCCAGGACAGTTCAAACCCCCCCCAAATGACCCCATTTTGGAAAGTAGACACCCCAAGCTATTTGATGAGAGCAATGTTGAGCCCATTAAATATTTTTTTTTTTTGTCCCAAGAGATTGAATAATGAAAAAAAAAATATATATATATATTTTTTTTACAAAAAGTTGTCACTAAATGATATATTGCTCAAACATGTCATGGGCATATGTGGAAATACACCCCAAAATACATTCTGTTGCTTCTCCTGAGTACGGGGATACCACATGTGTGGGACTTTTTGGGAGCCTAGCTGCGTACGGAACCCCAAAAACCAATCACCGCCTTCAGGCTTTCTAAGGGTGTAATTTTTTTATTTCACTTCTCACTGCCAATCACAGTTTCGGAGGCCATGGAATGCCCAGATGGCATAAAACCCCCCAAAATGACCCCATTTTGGAAAGTAGACACCCCAAGCTATTTGCTGAGAGGTATTGTGAGTATTTTGCAGATGTCGCTTTTTGTCACAAAGTTTTGAAAATTGAAAAAAGAAAAAAAAAATTTTTTTTTTTTTACTTTCTTCATTTTCAAAAACAAATGAGAGCTGTAAAATACTCACCAGGCCTCTCAACAACTAGCTTGGGGTGTCTACTTTCCAAAAATGGGGTCATTTGGGGGGGTTTTGTGCTATTTTGGCATTTTATGGCCTTCGAAACGGTGATAGGTAGTGAGGAGTGAAATCAAAAATTTGCACCCTTAGAAATCCTGAAGGCGGTGCTTGGGTTTCGGGGCCCCGTACGCGGCTAGGCTCCCAAAAAGTCCCACACATGTGGTATCCCCATACTCAGGAGAAGCAGCAAAATGTATTTTGGGGTGCAATTCCACATATAACTATGGCATGTGTGAGCAATATATCATTTAGTGACAACTTTTTGAAAAAAAAAAAAAATCTTTTTTATTTTTGTCTTTATTCAATCACTTGGGACTAAAAAAAAAAATATTCAATGGGCTCAACATGCCTCTCAGCAAATAGCTTGGGGTGTCTACTTTCCAAAATGGGGTCATTTGGGGGGGTTTTGTACTTCTCTGCCATTTTAGCACCTCAAGAAATGAAATAGGCAGTCATAAATTAAAAGCGGTGTAAATTCCAGAAAATGTACTCTAGTTTGTAGACGCTATAAACTTTTGCGCAAACCAATAAATATACGCTTATTGGCATTTTTTTTACTAAAGACATGTGGCTGAATACATTTTGGCCCAAATGTTTGACTAAAATTGAGTTTATTAGATTTTTTTTATAACAAAAAGTAGAAAATCTCTTTTTTTTTCAAAATTTTCGCTCTTTTTCCGTTTATATCGCAAAAAAATAAAAAATCACAGAGGCAATCAAATACCATCAAAAGAAAGCTCTATTTGTGGGAAGAAAAGGACGCAAATTTCGTTTGGTTACAAAATTGCATGACCGCGCAATTACCAGTTAAAGTAGTGCAGTGCGAAATTGAAAAAAGACCTCTGGTCCTTTGGCTGCCAAATGGTCCGGGGCTGAAGTGGTTAAACAAAGCACAACTAAGACATAAAAAAAAAAACAGCTGATTTAAGCACCCTTCCACTCCAATATGATCGTACTATTCATGCAGCACATGAAATACGATCTGAAATACGATCTATTGTTGGCAAGCCTCGTCTGGCATAGGAAATGCAATTTTAAACCTGGCTATTAATGCCCTGTAGTCGAACAGAGCAGCATCTCTTTTCAATTTATGTAACATAGGTAACTTGCCACTGATTGGGGCCTTTAGAACAAGCCATATCCTTTGTAATAAATGGTTCCTAATAAATTGGAATGCATTGTGCTGTGCTGTGGCTTTATCAGAAAAGCACAGTGTAATAAGGGAGATTTAAAAACCTAATCCATTAGAACAGCAGAAAGTGGCAATACTTGCTAGTTTCTAGAGAAAACCAGGAATTCTTCACATAACTAATCATTGCTTGTTTTTCCCTTATTAAAACATTTGTCTTAAGTCAGAGCCAAGTTAGAACCAAGCAGATTTAAATTGTCTGCTTTTTCTCTGCAGGGTGGCATGATTCTCTGTAAAAAAAAAAATAGCAACATTCTTGATTAACTTAAAGTGAACCTGACAGTAACTTTACAAGTCTGAATAAATACATTTCTGACATGACACAGCAGACAACAACAGTATTATTTTTTTTTCCTTTTAAAGTGATATTAATGTCTAATTTTTTTTTTGTTTAAAAATAACAAACATGTTAAACTTACCTGCTGTGTGCAGTGGTTTTGCACCGATGAGTCCAGATACCCCTGTTCTCGGGTTTCTTGCCGGTGCTCCTGGCCCCTCCCTCCTGCCAAGTGCTTCCCCAGCAAGCCCTGCCCCCCTCTCTCCCCTCTTGTGCAACATTGCTAGATCAAGATGAGTATCAGGTAAGTATTAGGGCGCTGGATGGGCTGCTGCACAGAGAAGGTTGTTTTATCTTAATGCAGAGAAGGCATTTAGATAAAAAAAAATTCTGCCTTTAGAACCACTTTAAGTTACATTTTACCATTTGACGCAAAAGTAAACCCTCCTATCCCTTACATCCAAAATCCAAAAGTCTCATCCTGCTCTGCACAGCCTCATTGTTCTCTATTATTGGCACTGTGCCGAAAATCAGAGCTGCTGACAGCCTAAAAATGTACTGCTGCTCACGGGCTCTGAGCTTCACCAAAATGGCGGCCTCTGGCAAGAAGAAACAGGAGCATTGCTAGAGGCAATTTACAGCACACACTAATTTTGGTAGCATATTTATCAATGTGGAATGTATGTTCCTTGCTAAAGAACATTTGTTTTTTAATCAAGTTATTATGAGTAAAGTTCCGCTTTAACTGTAACTGTTTCGGGGAACTAAAATGAATGGGTTTAGCTTTAAAAACAGGTGCTAGATACATTCTTTCAAATCTCCCAAGATCCGCCTGCGAAAAGTCTGCTGGAAGACTGATTAAATCTGAGGCTACTGCAGATCAGGGGGAAGCATTGCAAAGCTTTTCCATTACCCTTTTTCTGACAGCACCTTGTCACATTCTGGCAAGTAACAGACTGAGAGTCAGTAGATGGATACAAAGCCTCCAACTCTCAAAATTTTGGGGGGTGGTATTGGGTTTTCTGCTAATATCCCAAATTCCTGTGTCCCCTAGAGGTTTTGTACCAAGGGATTTATCAAACTTGTCTAAAGTATCAGCATCTCTAGCCTCCACACTGGAATTGTCTCCCAGAATAAATTGGATCCTTCAATAGAATAGTTCTAACTGGTCACATAATTTCTTACACTATTTATCCTCCAATAAACATTCCAGTGAAGGATCAGAGTAGCAAATAGAGTAACCTTATTCTCTGAGATACACTGCCTGATACTCGTACTCCTCCCTAGGCCACAGCTAAAGCTTGCTACTATCAACAAGGCCAGCAAGTATGCATATTCATCCAAAATCCCTTTCATATGCACATGACCCTTGCTGATGCTTCTTCTGAAAATTGAAAGCTGTGATCCATTGCTGCAGACTGTTCAACAAACAGTTCAAAGAGCAAAGCACTAACCACAAAATGAAGTGTCCCATTTTAACCAAAATCAGGATCCACTTTAATTCACCTAGACCTGTATTACATGCCAAATAGACAAGAAGGGCACCCCAGCTTTGTGTATTACCTTAGGTACCATTTATTAGTAAAAAAAAATGAAAACATATTTACAAAAGTGTTGTATTTACAAACATATAACATCACCAAATCTACAAGCCTAGGAACAGCTTTGGAACTAAAATAATAAAAAAGCAGTGTAGCGCAACCAAAATCTATCATATACTTAAAAACTATACTACAAAAAATTAGAAAATCCCAATAAACTCAAATAATACAATGTATAATAAAAATTACGTTCACATTCCAAAATTATGTAAAATCTAACTTAAAAGTCCAATCAACAAATAGTGTGATCACCACTGTGCCACTGTAATCCAAATACAAGTGCTTCATATCTCCACCAGCATTGGCCGTCCACCTCATGGCCATGACCCCCTGCATTACCAGAAAGGTCAAAGCCAGCTGTGTTTCCCTCAGGGATAATGGATTTGACAGACGCTTGCAAGCAAGTCATCACTCCTTTCTACTCACAATGGGATATACAATGTCCTCAGACACTCAGGAACATCAGGTATAAATGGGAAGGAAATAGAAGATCAAGACACAAGATCTAATGCTCTCTGTATTTCAGTGATGATATATGAATGTAAATGACACACTTTTGTGAGTATGTTTTCATCTTTTTACTAATAAATAGTGCCTAAGGTAATACATGAGGCCGGTGCACCCTTCTTGTCTTTTTTTTTGTTTAGCACTAAGGATTTCCCTTATCTGAGGAGAGCAGCAAGGCCTGAAGTTTAACCGGGCAATTAAAGTGTGGAGCAAAAAGTCCTCCTGTTCTATGACTTGTATATGCATGTTCCATTGGTTCACAAAACTTTACACTGATGTGGTGTTTATTCACTCTGTTGGCCACACGTAGACCTATATATGATGGATTCTGATTGGCCACTCTGTGTACGGCATTTTACATTTAGCATGCTGCTCATTGCACTGCTTGCTATTGAGCTTTAACTAGGGGTGGTGCCAGGTAGGTGCTTGGGGGTGCTATGGCAGGCTGGCCCTGACACCTTGCTAGGAGTTATAATTACTGTCCCTAACACTTGCTGGGGGCTCTTATTGCTCGCTACAATGGGGCTTATTTTACTTCCACAATCTCTTCAGTGTACCTCCTGGCCCTTTTTAGTCTATACAAAGGAGGAAAGGTGGCACACTACGAGCTATAGACTGTAAGGAACTAATCACTTTGGCCACACCCCTTTGGTCACAAACACATTTTGGCCACACCCACATGTGCAAAGTGGGTTTGACTTACTAACACTGGAGAGTGCAAAATCTGGTGCAGCTCTGCATTTAAGATACTTTTAGAAGGATGCTACCAGTTAAGGTTACTTCCAAGGTACTGGTGGCTGCAAGTTACATAAGGAGGTTGCTTTACTAAAACTGGAGAGTGCAAAATCTGGTGTAGCTCTGCACAGAAACCAATCATCTTCCATGTTTTTTTGTTGAAGCTCATTTGAACAAGCTGAAGTTAGAAGCTGATTGGCTACCATGCACAGCTGCACCAGACTTTGCACTCTCCAGTTTTAGTAAATCAACCCCAATAAGTTTCTTGAAAAAGCTTTTATCTTTCTTTCCTCAAAGAAGGTGGAAGCCATCTTTGTTCAGGCATCATCCAGGCTCAGTATCTACTACCAGGAATATGTTTCTTACTTATTTACACTCTCCAGTTTTATTAAATAAACCCCTTTGTGTTCTCTGTGAGATTTAATACATTTCTGCAAGTGTGACTCTTACATTTTTTGCAAAGTTCTTTTTTTTATTGTTCAGTAGGTTTTATTGAGCTTTTACATATACAAAGTTAACAAAAGGGTCAATAAACATTATGCATGTAGACAAACAGCAGCTACAATGTATTGTATTGTTATCATGACATAATGTCAAATATCATCTTACATAGTAATTTTCCCTATAAGCATAGGAAAAAAATAAGAGAGAAAGGGAGCAGAAGCAAACTATAGGGGAGTGCCGTGATGCATTGCCCCCCAGTGAACACGTAGACTTTCTAGTAATGTTACAATAGGATAATTGATGGAAACAAATTCTATAACAGATACATTTCAAAAACATATATATTTCTAGGGTATGTATTTATCCAAGTAGGGAGGGAACGTACACTGAGCAAAATTATAAACGCAACACTTTTGTGTTTGGCCCTTCTTATCATGAGCTGAAGATCTACGACTTTTTCTTCTTTGCCAAGATAATCCATCCACCACAGGTGTGGCATATAAAGATGCTGATTAGACAGCATGATTATTGCACAGGTGTGCCTTAGGCTGGCCACAATAAAAGGCCACTCTAAAATGTGCAGTTTATCACACAGCACAATGCCACAGATGTCACAAGTTTTAAGGGAGTGTGCAATTGGCATGCTGACTGTAGGAATGTCCATTAGAGCTGTTGCCCTTGAATTAAATGTTCATTTCTCTACTATAAGCCATCTCCAAAGGCGTTTCAGAGAATTTTGCAGTACATCCAACCGATCGTACAACCGTAGACCACGTGTAACCACACCTGCCCAGGACCTCCACATCCAGCATCTTCACCTCCAAGATCGTCTGAGACCAGCCACCCGGACAGCTGCTGCAACAATCAGTTTGCATAACCAAAGAATTTCTACACAAACTTTTAGAAATCATCTCAGGGAAACTCATCTGCATGCTTGTAGTCCTCATAGGGGTCTCGACCTGACTGCAGTTCGTTATCGTAACTGACTTGAGTGGGCAAATGCTCACATTCAATGACGTCTGGCACTTTTGAGAGGTGTTCGCTTCATGGGTGAATCCTGGTTTTCTCTGTACAGGGTAGGGAAATGAACATTTAAGGGCAACAGCTTGCATGGCCAGCATACTCACCGGACATGTCACCCATTGAGCATGTTTGGGATGCTCTTGATCAGCGTATAGGACAACGTGTTCCAGTTCCTGCCAATATCCAGCAACTTTGCACAGCCATTGAACAGGAATGGACCAACATTCCACAGGCCATAATCAACAACCTGATCAACTATATGCGAAGGAAATGTGCTGCACTGCGTGATGCAAATGGTGGTCATCCAGATACTGACTTGTTTTCGGACCCCCCCCCCATAGAGTAGAACTGCACATTTTAGAGTGGCCTTTTATTGTGGCCAGCCTAAGGCACACCAGTGCAATAATCATGCTGTCTAGGTGGATAGATTGTGAGGTGGATGGATTATCTTGGCAAAGGAGAAGTGCTCACTAACACAGATTTAGATAGATTTGTGAACAATATTTGAGAGAAATAGGCCTTTTGTGTACATAGAAAAAGTCGTAGATCTTCAGCTCATGATAAATAGGGGCAAACACAAAAGTGTTGCGTTTATAATTTTGCTCAGTGTATATAGAATATAAAATGTATCACTTTCACAGCAAGCACAGATCACCTTAATGTTGTGGAAACTATATGCTACTAACGATTTTATAAATCATTTAAGGGGGTTGTAAACCCTTGAGGCTTGTCACCTTAATGCAAATCCAGTGACACGGGAGACGGGGGGCGGCACTGAGTCCTGCTGTCTGTGTCAATAGATGCAGCAGAAGGACTCGGGAGTGCGCCTGCATAAGTGTCCCCATGGAATGCGGCTCTCCGTGGGGGCACTCAATGCAGGGAGGAGCCAGGAGCGCTGCTGGGGGAACCCAGAAAAGGAGGATCGGGGCTGCTCTGTGCAAAACCCTTGCAGAGAACAGGTAAGTATACCATGTTTGTTAAAAAAAAAAACCTTTACAACCCCTTTAATAGTCCCAATGCTTGTGGATTTTTTCATATTTGCACTCATTGCACTCATTGTAGGCCATAGATTTTCAATATATTCGTAGATCAAGTCTAAATGGAATTTAATGTCTGCCACATTTGTTGCTATGTTGGTTTTCAATTTCCTTGCTAGGATTAGCAAAATGGATAACACTGCTGAAAGTGCATTGGGAATTTCTCCAAGCCCAAATGTAAAATTACTAAATCTGGTGAGGCATTCATTAAAACCTCAGTTACTACTGAAAGTAGTTGAAATACTGCTTTCCAATAGCTATGGAGGTGTAAGCAGGCCCATATCATATGGCTAATAAGGATAAGCTGAACACCACCCAGCTTGGTTTGCACCAGAACATCAGAACAGGCAAAAAAAGAGACCCCTACGCAATTTTTTGTTTTATTTTTTTTCATCAGTTTTTTCTATATTGCCGAGACCGAGACAATTCATTACAGCCGCGATCAGTTTTAAATTACTTTTTTCCTTTATGAATGTCATTTTGCTGTAGTACTGTTCTAAACACGGGAAAACAGTGCCACTTTACAGGCATACTATAGACACCCCCAGGCCTGATATTTAAAGGAATATTTAATTTTTATTGCTTCACTTCAAGCATTATTAAAATCACTGCTTCCGAAAAAAACAGACATTTTTAAAACTTTTTTTGCATTGATATATGTCCCCTGGGGCAGTACCCGGGTCCCCAAACACTTTTTATGACAATAACTTTTCGTGTTAGTGTCCCATAGACTTTAACTGTGTTACGCTGCTTTTGAATTTGCCCGAACACAGCATATTGTTCGTGTTCGCCGAACGTCCAAACTTATGCTCGGGCCAAACCGTTCGCCCATCCCTAATGGCTAAGGATCCCCACATGTCCACAGCCTCTCCACCATAAATTATTTTTTTGAGAAGAAAACTTAGCTATTGCCTATGGAGTCATATACCTCTTTAAGTGGAGTTTTCACCAACAATTTATGCATTTCTTATGTTTTTATATGTGTACATGCTTGACTGGTGACAATCATGCAATCTGGGCAAGTCAGAGTGAAGTCAGAATTCCCTATGTGCATGGTTGTTCACTGACTTTGAAAGTACGAAAGTCATTGGTTTATCTTGACAGCCTTGGAACTAGTGATTTTAGGACAGATCAACAATGGCACAGGTTTTTTTTTTACTCAGCACAGGTTTTTTTTTTTTTTTTTGACAGCAGCAGTCAATGTACTTTTCTTCTGAATAATTAAAATCTATTTCTGGTCACCAATCCCTTTGGAACAGTTGGCCCAGAACAAGAGGTGTCATGGTTGGAAATCTGCCTCACTTTGCTACTTCAGTAAAAATCATACACATACAGGCGATTATACTATACCTAGGGCAAATAATTTCTGTGTATTTGAAAACTCTAGCAGCAACCCAGCAGGGTGCATGCTGGACCTCTGGAGTGAGACTGCTGCTTCCACATAGACATCAGTTGTCCTTCCCCGCAGCATGCTGCCAGGGGACAGGCACCTTTAGACTGTGGCTGCTTTCTGAAGTAAATACACTGTAAAACCTTAAACACATTTTGATTTGATGCATCTGGAAAGTATTTTACTGACTTACTAACTAAATGTTTAACTGGTCTTTTTTTGTTAACAGAAATGCATATTTTGTACAGTATAGATGCCTAAATGTGTATGTATCACAACCAACATAAAAATATTTCAGTCAAATTGTTTTCTGTCCAGCATCCCACTCTGTGGCAATAATAAATTCATAGATGGCTATAAAACATGTATTGCTTTGTGTGCTAAAATCTAAAAGTGATTTGTGACACGGTCAGCACCTGGAGGGCACTTGGCAGTAAATCTCAACCAAGTACTGAAGGTTAAACAGCCAATGAGTCAAACGATTGTACATCTATTCAATGTGTTAATAGAAATTAGGACAAACCTTGGACCAAATGAATCATCATGGTATATCCTATGACAAAGGTGGCAGACAGATGCTCTAATGTGAATTAATAATTTAATGAGTAGTTTCATAGTGACCCTCAGTTTACATCCATTTTGCTGAGGTCAGGAAGGTCCGGCTGCCAGTAAATGACATTGTCAGTTGAGTACTCTAAAAAAAGTAAATCATAGGTCCAGATTAAAAAAAAAATGCACATAACAGCTTTGACCAAAATCTAGTATTTTCGTGAGAAATGCTTTAGACTGGGATCTCTGCAATATATAGCACAATAAAAGTGAAGGCATTAAAAGAAAAATGCCAGTTATGCTAAATATCACCTGTAAATGTACATACTGTATATTCCTTTTCCTGAAAGGAAGCTGAAGCACCAACTTCAAAGTATGGGTATAACCCCTCACAGCACCTCACAGAATTTGAAAGGGGCAGACTTAAAGTATATGTACACCTTAACTTCAAAAGTGGTTTCATTCTTCTGAAATATACAGGTTTTATTTAACCACTTCAGCCCCAAAAGATTTTCCCTCTCAATGACCAGGCCAATTTTTTGCAATACTGCACTGTGTTGTTTTAACTGACAATTTCGCAGTCGTACCCAAACAAAATTGATGTCCTTTTTTTCCCCCACAAATAGAGCTTTCTTTTGGTGGTATTTGATCACCTCTGTGATTTTTATTTTTTGCGCTATAAAAAAGAGTGACAATTTTGAAAAAAAAAAATCAATATTTTATACTTTTTCTATAATAAATATCCCCAAAAAATGGAAAAAAATGTATTTCTTCATCAGTTTAGGCTGATATATATTCTTCTACATATTTTTGGTAAAAAAAATGCAATAAGCGTATATTGATTGGTATGCGCAAAAGTTATAGCGTCTACAAAATAGGGAATAGATTTATGGCATTTTATGGGATTTTTATTATTTATTTATTTTTACTAGTAATGGCGGCAGACAGATCAGACACTTTTGACACATTTTTGGGACCATTGGCTTTTATACAGCGATCAGTGCTATAAAAATGCACTGATTACTGTCACTGGTAGGGAAGGAGTTATTACCAGGGGGCGATCAAGGGGTTAAATGTGTTCCCTCATCTGTGTTTCTAACTGTGGGGGATGGGACTGACTAGGGGAGGAGACATATCCCTGTTCCTGATTACTAGGAACAGACAATCTGTCTCTCCTCCTCTGTCAGAATGGGGATGTGTGTGTTTACACACACACATCCCCATTCTGGCTCTCATGCCCACGATCGCACGTGGCCAGCGGACATTACAGCGGGCGCGCCTGCTACAGCTGTTTAAAGGGCCAACATACAGCTACAGCGATTTACGGGAACGAACCGACCTGCCACAGTATAATGACGGCGGCTGGTCGGCTAGTGGTTAAAAAAAATACTTGGTAATCCTGCCATAAAGGCCATTGTTCAGGCACTTCCTGATATAGGGTGACAACTGTCTTCTCACTGTGTGCCTGCATTGTCACCCTGTTATGTGCACATATGGTCAGGAAGTCTGTCCAGAGCAATAATGCTCAGCTAATCTTGGATCGAGTGAATTTAAACAGGACTTGGCTGAAAGAGCTGCAGTTCAGCAGCACTCACATTCCAGAAAAGTGTGAAAAAAATATTTTATAAAACAAAAACATGATAGTTGTTTATTATGCATAGTTCTTTAGAACAGTAAAACTCATTGAGTAAGGAGTAATATATATTTAAGGCTGACCTTAAAGCAGTACTAAACCATCCTCTCCTTTACTGCTAAGGAAGCTGCCATTTAAGCCTCTTTTTGATCTCCAGTTGCCATGGCGCAGCACATGTGGTCAAGTATAACACCAGGGGTTTGATGGCTTGACGGTTTTATTGAGAGCACAAGCGACTGTAACAGTTATTATTCACAGCATGCCTTGAATGCAACTGTTTTGGGAAACCATTAAATACATGGGTCTAGTTCTGCTATAAGCTCTACAAACTGATTGTACAATTTCTGCCCTTTGGATATACTAAGCTTTATAGTGGGAGGGGACTACATAACTACTCCATTAAATTTTTATCCAGCTAAGCAGGTTTTTGTACCACATAGTAATTGGATGATTTAAAAGGGATTGTACAGCTTAATCTTCTGTGTGTAATGGGTGTGGTCAGCTCTAGTGCTGCAGCTAGGCGGCTTGTGTATAATGACTGGATGAGGTCTAGACCCACAGAATCAATATAGTGATTTGCAAATGAGCACGCCGGAAAAAGCCAGCGAGCAACAAAGGAAGGGCGCTACATGTATAATGGTCAGGACAAAAAAAATAAAAACAAAAGAAAAGTATTAAAAACTGTTTCTTTCCAAAAAAAGTGGTGTTAAAAACAAAAGCTTACAGCTTTTTTTCAAAACTCGTTATTCCAAATTTTTCATTACATAATAATTTACATTATACATTTTTATATACTTTTCCATTTCTTTATATAATACAAATTATAATTACATTTACTCTTCCTTTCATTCCTTCCTCTCTCACCCTCTGTGGTCACTTAATACTATGTTTTCAGATATTCCTCTGTCCACTGTTAACCATGTTCTATTCCATTTTGCCCACATTTTTTCATACCTTCGCCCATTTCCCCTTTGTTCATACATTATTTTTTCATAGGGTAGGACCTGGTTTACTGCTCTCACCCATTGGGTTACTGTTGGGGGATATGGCTGAATCCATTTTTCTATTATTTGTTTTCTTGCCAAGAACAGTACCTCCCTTAAGAAGGTATTATTATCTCTATTATCTCTCTCTTCCCTCAATATCCCCAACAAACATATTTCCATCGTAGCTATAAAAGGTTTATTCAGGACTTTTCCTATTTTCCTAGCTACTTGTTGCCAATATTTTCCTATTTTACCACAATACCACATTACATGAAGGAAGTCTGCTCCCCCCTGCCCACATCTAGTACATCTTGGTTCAGTCATCCTCCCCATTTTGTACAATCTATTTGGAGCCAAGTATGTCTGATGTATTATATTCATCTGTATTATCCTGTTATTCATTGCAGGGGATACCTTCCAATGGGAGTTGCAGGCTTCATCTCATTCATGATCGCTCATGTCTGGGATAGCCTCCTGCCACTTATCCCTTATTTTCAGTGGTTCGCCTTCTATTTTCTTCTGTAACAGGTGTGTGTAAATCTTTGCTATCAATCCCTTAGGTCCCTGTGATTTCAGGATACCTATAAGGGGGTATTTAGATATCTTTAATTCCTCTCTTCTAAACTGTGTTTGTAGCACCTGCCTCAGTTGAAGGTATCTGTAGAACTGTTTACTCAATAAATTATATTGTTTACATAGGTTTTCATAGGTTAGTATCACATTCTTGTCATATAGCTGACCAAAAGTTGTTATCTTATTCTGCTTCCAAAATTTACTGTCCTCAAAAGCTTCCAGTTGTTCAAATTTTGGGTTGTTCCATATCGCAGTTTCTGTTGGGTTTGCAACAAATCCCGTCAGTTTCTTAGCCTCTCTCCATACTGTCCTTGCCACTTTCAAAAGGGGAATTTTTACTCCCACTCTCCTCAAGTCTTTTAATTCTAGTCCCGTCATTAAGTCCTCTATTTGCATTTTACTAAGGAGATATTCCTCTATCCTTGTTATTTTTTCCTGTCCTACCCATGATCTTAGGTGTTTCAATTGCCCTGCCAAATAATATAAGTATAAGTCCGGGAGGGCCAGTCCAGCTTCTGTCTTTGGTCTTTGTAATTTATTAAATTTTAATTTACATCTTCCATATGCCCAAATGAACCGAGTCATCTGCGAGTTTAATTTTTTAAAAACAAAAGCTTACAGCTTACCAATTCATAGCTATAATGGCTGCACTAGTTTTCTTTTTTTTAGGCTTTCATCTTTTTGTAATAATATTTATGTAAAAGCTCTATCCCAAAAGGAACAAAACTGTTGCTGTTACTGCCAAAAAATTGTTAGCTGGAGTTTGGCTTGAACTTGTTTAGTGTATCCAAATCTGAGTGCACTCTCCCCCCAGATGTACAATGCTACTGCCCAAGGGTGCCCCTTTGCTCCTTCATCCAGAGTGTAGGTACTTTAATACAGGATGTGTGTTACTGGCCAGATCATCAGGTGAAATAGAGGAAAAAAGAGGAAAAAATATAAAGAAATTGGACAGAGTTCAAAGTGATTCTTCAAGGAGAAACAACCAGTGATAGAAAAAACAACAATTTATTGAAAAATTCCACATAAATAATTAGCAAAAATGTGTGTACCTCCACCACATTCATTTAAAATTTGACAACGTTGTCAAGGCAGAGGTAGCTACCACAGTCATTCAACCTACACACTCATACCCTAAGCAACTGAATCTATGTGGACAGGTGTTAATAGAGTTAGGATCCACTGCACTGAAAGAGCTGGACACTCAATAGGGAAACAGTACAGTGTGTTCACTAATAAAGACGAGCAGCTCCACACGTCTTCACTGTAAGGTATAAAAGTGTGACCCAGTAGTAGACATTTACTGACCTAAAAATTGAAGAACCTCAAAGAGGGACCCAGTGCGGGGGTGGCAGGGGGTCCTAATGATATGGATATAGCGCTGAAATATGCGTGTGTAATGCAGCCTTCACTCCCACAGAAGGACAGTTAATGTCCACAGCATGTACCGTTGCAGCGGACTTATTTGGCAAGTGATGTCTGTTCAGCAGGTAAAGATGATGACAAAATAGTCGTCAATTCCCAACTGGACGTAGGAACGTAAATGTAGCTCACCACTCTGCAGACTCCCGAGCCGTCATGCCATAGTAGAGGCGATATCCTCACTGGGTGAAGTTGGAGGAGAGGAAGGAACCTGCTCGCTTGCAGGCTTACACAGCTGACGCCTTATGCCGTGACCACCGATCTCATCAAAGGATCACTTCCGCACACCAATTTGCATCCAGGGATGTCGGATAGGGAATGTCTATGGTAGACAATCTGTGTCCTCAGTTCACAAGGTGGGATGGTGTTAAATTCTGACGCATTTCACTCAGAACATGAGTTTCTTCAGAGCATAGATAGATACGTAATGAGAGTCTTTATATATCCTGAGTCAATTAGGTAAATTAGTATCCTCAGGAGTTACTCACTACTCATCTACTTTCTATTTATCAGGGCTGGGCTCAGCCCTTCCTTCTCTAAGCTGGCCACTCAGCTGTCGGCTAATTGCTAACTCCTATCTCTCCACAGTTACTCAGCTGTTGATGATATCCTGCTCATCAGTCCATGCCTACTTAAGCCGTCCAGTCCAGAGGTTCTCTGCCTTCGCCTTGGTCAACATCACAGAAACTATCTCCTGCAATCCTGTTTAAGACTTGTTTTGCTGACATCCCTTCTGGCTCCAGATCCTGCTTGCTGTTCCACTACATTGATCCCTGACTTCTGGCACGGCTGACTATCCGTTCTGGTTACTGAACTTTGGCTATATTTTGACTAAGTTTGTTCTTTTTACTTATATTATTAAACAAGTGTGATTTAACTGTACTTCTGTCTCGGTCTGATTTCATGGTTTCTGACAGTAGGTGAAGGCCATGAATTCAGAAGATGCAGTCAATCAACTTGTCTGTAATATTTTTTCCAGATTGGATGAACTGGATCACCACATGGATCAGTTTGCCACAGCATTACAAACGCTCCTGAGTCGCACAGCTCACCTGGAATCTCCCACTGTGGCCGCCCCAGTACAACCTATGTTGCAGGCTGACCCTGCTGCTGCTCTCTGTGCAGGCACCTGCCTCGAGTATTACCTCTCTAAGAGGTATGTCTGGTTCCGCTTCGCTTCCCCAGCGATTTGGGGGTGGTCCAGTTCAATGCAGAGGGTTTCCCAACCAGGTTGAGATATACTTTGATATGCTGTCCCAGGCATTTCCCACAGACAGAAGCAAAGTAGATTTCATGATATCTTTGCTTTCTGAGAGAGCCTTGGCCTGGAAAAAACTCTCTATGGGAGACGCAAAAACCTGTTGTCTTGTGCTACCCTGAGTTTGTGGCTTCGTTTAAAAGGGTATTTGATGTTCCCACACGCTGTGCTTCTGATGCCAAGTGCCTCATGTCCATCGCACAGAGTAGGAGAACTGTTGCCAACTACGCCATTGAATTCCGTACTCTGGCAGCAGAGGTTACATGGAACAATGAGGACCTCTTGGCTGCTTTTTCTCATGGTCTCTCAGATACCATCAAGGATGAGATAGCAGCCCGAGATATACCCAGTGAGCTGGAGAAGTGTTTGCCATCCTCATTGACTCCAGACTCAGAGAAAGTCTCTCTTTTAAGGAGCGCTTGCAGAAGCCTCCTGTACGTTTGTCTCCAAGCTTTGCAGTCCCACCCATGCCTCCCTCACCTCCCATTCCTCCTGGTACTGAGTCGGTCAGTGAAAGTGAACCCATGCACTTGGGTTTCACGCGTCTCTCTGCGGTTGAGAGAACCTTTAGGAGGAGGAAGAGTTTGTGCCTTTATTGTGGCCAGGTATGTCACTTTTTGAAGTCTTGTCCTACCCGTCCAGGGAACGCCCGAACCTTGAGGTCCTGTCATGGACAGACCTTAGGTAGCATTGTTTCATCCCCAGTTATCCAAAAGGATAAGCCCCTGGTTTCGTGCACCCTTTCTTGGGCTGAGTCATCCATCAATTTACAGGCTCTAATCAGCTCTGGGGTTGCAAGCCTGTTCATTGATGCTGCATTTGTATCGAAGCACTCGATTCTGATGCAGCTGTGTGACACTCCACTTGCCATTGAGCCTGTGATGGGAGACCTCTACAGCCTGCTCATGTGATTTATGAGATGGTTCCATTGTCCATGGCCGTAGGGGCTCTTCACCATGAGATAATCCAATTCCAAGTCATTTTCTCACCTAAGTTTCCGCTGGCTATTGGTTATCCTTAGTTACAGAGACACAACCCCTCTTTTGATTGGCTCCGTGCTGAGGTTATCTCCTGGTCGCCACAATGCAGTGAGACATGCTTCCAAAAGGTATCCAAGGTCGTGTGCACCTCTTCACTCTTCTCCCTCCTAGAGGAGTACCGCGCTTTTAGCGATGTCTTTGACAAAGGTCAAGCTGGTAGTTTGCCTCCACACTGGTTGTATGATTGTGCAATTGACCTTCAACCTGGTGCCATACCCCATCGTGGCCGGGTTTACCCTTTTTTGGTCTTGGAGGATAAGGCCATGAAGGAGTATGTTGCAGATGCACTTTCTCAAGGTTTCATCGGCAAATCCTCGTCTTATGCTGGTGCTGGTTTCTTCTTTGTGAAGAAGAAGAGTGGTGAACTGAGACCTTTTCACGATTAAGAATGCCTATCCGATCCCGTTGATTTTGGAGTTATTTTACCTCCTCAAGGGAGTAATGGTTTTCACTTAGCTTGATTTGAGAGGGGCATACAATCTCATGAGGATTAAGGAGAGCGACAAGTGGAAAACTGCGTTTAATACCAGAACAGGCCATTATGAGTACCTCGTAATGCCTTTTGGCCTTTGCAACGCCCCAGAAGTTTTCCAGGAATTTATTAACGGTGTCCTTCTAGATTTGTTTCAGTTATGTGTGGTGGTTTATCTCAATGATATCCTAATTTTTTCCAAGTCCCTGGAGAGCCACCACACAGATGTCTGTTGTGTGCTTCAGAAACTAAGAGAGAACAATCTGTATTGTAAACTGGAGAAGTGCAAGTTCCATTGTGAACAGGTTAAATTCCTGGGTTATGTCATTTCCACTGCTGTTTTTTTGATGGACCCAGAAAAACTTCCGGCAGTTCTACAGTGGCATCGACCCGTGGGTTATGTCCTCTGCAGGGTTTCCTGGGCTTTGCAAACTATTATCGGAAGTTTATTCGTAACTTCTTGACTCTGGCAAGCCCCTGACTGATATAACCAGAAAGGACAGTAACCCACAGAGTTGGTCTCCGGAGTCCATTAAGGCCTTTGAGAGTCTCAAGGTTGCCTTTGTTTCTGCTCCTGTGTTGGCACATCTTGATCCGACATTGCCTTTTATCCTTGAGGTTGATGCTTCTGAGACTGGTGTTGGCACCCTTCTGTCTCAACGTCCTACCTCTGAGAGCGCTATGGATCCTTGTGGCTACTTTTCCAATAAATTGGCACCTGCGGAGAGAAATTACGAGATTGTTGACAGAGAGCTGTTGGCGATCATTTTAGCCCTGAAAGAATGGAGACATCTCCTCAAAGGTACCACTGTGCCTGTTCTCATTCTTACTGACCATAAGAATCTCACATTCTTGTCTGAGGCTAAACGCCTCTCTCCCAGAAGGGCGCGATGGGCTCTTTTCTTGTCAAGTTTCAATTACATTGTCTCATTCTTACCCGGTACTAAGAATGTAAGGGCTGACGCCTTGTCATGACAATTTTCCTCCACTTCCAATTTGGAGTCGGTTCCGGTTCCTGTGATTCCTCCTGATCGTATTCTGGCTACGGGTTGCACCAGTCTCACTTTTCCTTTGGGTGATAAAATTCTTGCTGCTCAAGTCCATGCTCCTCCTGAGAAACCTTGTGACTGCTGCTTTGTCCCAGAGAGTCTCCGTACTGCCGTGCTCCAGACTTACCATTCTCCCAAGGCTGCTGACCACCCTGGGAAAGATCAGCTCTTTTGGGCCATTTCCCAACAATTCTGGTGGCCGTGGGCAGAGTTTGCTCACAACAGTGCCTTGAATTCTGCTTCCCGATTGTCCCCGTTTATGGTGAATTATGGTTTCCAACCTTCCATGTTGCCTGACTCATTTGTTCCGCAGAGTATTCCTGCGTTAGAGGAGCATCTCCGTGATCTTCGTTCCACTTGGGCACAAGTCCAGGAGGCTTTGCGACATTCTAATGATAGGTACAGACTCCATGCTGACCGCAGACGCCTGCCTGCGCCTTCCTATCAGGTTGGGAACAGGGTCTGGCTGTCATCTCGCAACCTCCGACTTCGTGTTCCCTCACTGAAGTTCGCACCTCAGTTTATTGGGCCTTTATGTATTCTTCACAGGATTAACACAGTGGCTTACGCATTAGACCTTCCTTCTAATATGGGTATTTCAAATGTATTTCATGTGTCCTTATTAAAACCCTTGGTCTGCAATCGCTTTACCATGTCCTCACTCTGTACAGGTTGAGAACCATGAGGAGTATCAAGTACAGTCCATTGTTGACTCCCATAGGTTCTATGGGCGCATACAGTACCAGTACCTGATGCATTGGAAAGAGTAGGGTCCAGAGGAACGTTCTTGGGTCTCATCCTCAGACGTACATGCCCCTGTCCTCCTCCGTGTAGGCTAATTGCTAGCTCCTATCTCTCCGCAGTTACTCAGCTGTTGATGATATCCTGCTCATCAGTCCGGCCTACTTAAGCCGTCCAGTTCAGAGGTTCTCTGCCTTTGCCTTGGTCAACATCACAAAAACTATCTCCTGCGATCCTATTCAAGACTTGCTTTGCTGACATCCCTTCTGGCTCCAGATGCTGCTTGCTGTTCCACTACATTGATCCCTGACTTCTGGCTTGGCTGACTATCCATTCCGGTTACTGAACTTTGGTTATGTTTTGACTACGTTTGTTCTTTTTACTTTTATTATTAAACAAGTGTGATTTAACTGTACCTTTGTCTCAGCCTGATTTTATGGTTTCTGACACTATTAACAAGCCAATAACGCAATGGGGGTTATTTATGAAAGGCAAATCCACTTTGCACTGAAAGTGCACTTGGAAGTGCAGTCACTCTAAATCTAAGGGGTAGATCTGAAATGAGTGGAAGCTCTGATGATTTTTTCATCCAATCATGTGCAAGCTAAAATGCTGTTTTTTATTTTCCTTGCAAGTCCCCCTCAGATCTACAGCGACTTTTCTTCCAAGTGCACTTTTAGACACCCAGTCCAGAAGTGCAGCAACCCGTGCCCAACCAACAGATCCATAATGGCGTAAATTAGATTGCAAAAAAGCTAATTATTGGTAAACTGCCATATATTACATTTTTGGTTTTGGGTTTAAAACCACTTTAAATTTAGTAACTAAGAAATATGTTTTGTTAATATTTTTTAAGGTAGATAGATAAATTGTTTTAGTTAGAATGCAATGCAAGACAAGAGAGCTAAGGAGAGTCCCACTCTTGAGAGCTTGCAATCAAAAAATTTAGTTTCCCTTTAAAATATGCAGGTAATTCACTGAATTAAAACACATGGAGAAATTAGCATAAACAGGCTTACTTGTGTGATCTTTTGCTGTCTTCAGCACAGCTCGATTTTTCTCTTGGGTGACTGGGCTAGAGAACAGAATATTGCAAACATCTTTAGGAAGTGTGAAATAATAGAATCTGAATAATTGCTTTTCTCCTTCACATATGTAATTCTCAAAGTGCCTCCAAAATGTGAAGGTGATTATAGCCTTGAATATCACACTCAGTGTGCTTGGTTTCTGGTTCACTTTGAGAGCTTTTTGTCATTATTTCCCACCTAGTGATGTCACAGTCTGAGGACAGATAAAGATTTCCAAGTCATTTTAATAAGTACATGTTCAACACAGTTTTTGCCTATGCTTTCTGCACACACTGAACATCTTCTGATATATTTTCAGTGCACTGAAGAGTTGCAGAGGTAAGTTTAAAATTAGTACCATTAAGAAAACTCTGTTTGCATTGGTTCACTGCTCCAGTGCCCAAGCACTATGGTGCATCAAGCCTTGTATCAATTACTCTACTTGATTTCTCATCTACATTTGACAAACTTTCTTTTTCATAATAAACTCTTCATAATGCTATGCAACGCCAGATCCCCCATTTTTTTCAGCAAAAATTCTTATATCTGATATATGATTTCAAATGCCATTTAACAACCAATGAACTGTAGTCAAATTTATGCTCTAAAAATTACACAAGTAACAAAATGAAATTAAAGTGCTGCCAAGGTACAGTTTATGTTAAAAAGGTATTAATTATGTAGAAGTTAAATGCACATGGAGCGTTTAGAAATACAGGCTTTTTTTCACTAATATAAAATGTGGGATGTGAATTCTTTTACTGAGCAGGTAATGAGATTCAGGTTAAATGCAAGAGTTCAAAACCATCAGAAAGGAGACACTTTAGAAGGCGCACTGTATAATTTTAGGTCAATGCGCTAGCATTGTGAATCCTCTAAAAACAATATTTCTATTTCCATGTCTAAAATGTCTCAGTACTGTGTAAAAGTATAGAGACAATGATTAGTTTAGTCTAGAAATAGTCTACAGACTGTCTTTTTGAATTGTGTTGATTATGTATCTGAATTAGCAGCCAACATACTGTCGTTTTAAATGTATTATTATTTACATGGTGTTTTAGAGCAGTAGAAAAATATTTTAGGGAGAATTTGTGGTTTTGTAAATATAGTCTTTTTTAATTAATATGGTCATGGACTAAAGAAATGTTTAAAATATTTCTTCCTTTTTAATCAATTAAGTAAAAAATATTTTATATATATATATATATATATATATACTGTATATATATATATATATATATATATATATATATATATATATATATATATATATATATATATATATATATATATATATATATATATATAGATAGATAGATAGATAGATAGATAGATATAGATATACAGTAGATCTATATATATGTTAATTTGCATATATGTTTTTTTGCTCACGGCATACGAACACAGTTTACAGGCAAGGCCAGCGACAAGTCAATTGGCTTTTGTTGAGGAATTTCCTTAGATTACCCACAGGCCACTGAGGTTCTATTTGCACCAAGATAGCGCAAACAGATAGAATCACTGTCTTGGCATATATTAAAATAGACTCACTTGTCCAAGAACCATTGTTCATTAGCAGTTCCAGAGGCAGTTCCCCTACCTGGACATCATGGAGGAAATCAAAGATCCCCAGTGTCCTGTGACCTCCCTCCCACCCATAGTAGTGTCCTCTGCCCCTCTGCCCCCTCATACAGTAGTGTCTTCTTCCTCTGCATTCCAGTGTTCTTCCCCCTTTACATAACCCCCCAACTGTAGTGTCCATTGCCCCCCCCCGCTCATAGAAGTGTCTTCTGCCCCCTTCACATCACCCCCCTCATTGTAGTGTTCTGTGCCCCCCCCCCCATAGAAGTGTCATCTGCCTCCTTCACATCACCCCCACCCTGTAGTGTCCTCTCCCCCTATACCAGTGTCTGTGCCTCTCCAAAGCAATGTCCTGTGCCATCCTTCACATCACCCCCCATATTGTCCTCTGCCCCCTTTACAACTCCCCCCATGTAGTGTCATCTGTCCCCAATAGCAGTGTCATGTGCCCCCTAAAAAAGTGTCCTCTGTCCCCCTTCACATCAAATCCCCCCCACTGTAGTGTCCTGTGACCCCCTCCCCCTATAGCAGGTTTCTATGCCCTCTCCCCCCCTTCACATCACCCCTCCCTCTAGTGTCCTCTGCCCCCCCCCCCCATAGCAGTGTCATCCCCCCTGCCAAACCAGTGTCTTCTGTCCCCTTCACACACACCCCCACTGTAGTTTCCTCTGTCCCCCCATCACCCCCTCACACACACTGAGTTGACTGTTCACATGAACAAGCTGGTGATTGGTTGCTAGGTCCACCCATCTTCCTTGGCAACCAATCATCTGCTGGTTAATGTGAACAGTTAACTCTGGCAGCTCCTGTCCTCCATCCAGTACAGTGATATGTCCGGCTCTACGCTCGCTCTGCAGTGAGGGGGGAGGCAGAGTCTGAGGGAGTGAAGGACCAGCAATGCAGGGTCATGTTCCCGATCTACCTGTTGGCTGCCTGCAGTAAACTGGTAGATCGCGATCGATGGCTTGCCGACCCCACTATAGACCATTTGCTGTGGGATCCATTGCTCCTGGTCTACATGTGCCAGCAGTAAGAACCTGACAGAGGTCCTGGTCCTCTTCAACTCTTCCACTGTCTCCAAAGAAGGGTTTTAACTGAAGAAGGGATTTAACCACTTAAGGACCAGAAGGATTTACCCCTTAATGACCAGGCCATTTTTTGTGATATGGTACTGTGTCGATTTAACTGACAATTGCACGGTCATGCTACATTGTATCCAAACAAAATGTATGTACTTTTTTCCCCACAAATAGAGCTTTCTTTTGGTGGTCTTTGATCCCCTCTGCAGTTTTTATTTTTTGGCTATAAACAAAAAAAGCGTAAATTTAAAAAAAAAAAAGCAATTTTTTTTGCTATAATAAATATCTCAAAAAAATATAAAAAAAAACAAATTTCTTCCTCAGTTTAGGCGAATATGTATTCTTCTACACAGCTTTGGTAAATAAAATCGCAATACGCATATATTGATTGGTGTGCGCAAACGTTATTGTCTACAAAATAGGGGATAGATTTATGGTATTTTAATCATTATTTTTTTTATACTAGTAATGACGGTGGTCAGCGATTTTTAGCGGGACTGCGACATTGAGGTGGACAGAATGGACCCTTTTGACACTTTTTTGGGACCAGTGACATTTATACAGTGATTAGTTCTATAAAAATGCACTGATTACTGTATAAATGTCACTGGCAGGGCAGGGGTTCACACTAGTGCTGATCAAAGGGTTAAATGTGTTCCCTGGGAGGTGTTTCTAACTGTGGGGGGAGGGTACAGACTGGAGGAGGAGAGAGATCGCTGTTCCTGATCACTACAATCTCTCTCTACTCCCCTGACAGAACAGGGCTATGTTTGTTTACATTGACAGATCCCTGTTCTGGCTCTCTGTGGAGCGATCACGGGTGGCCAGTGGACATCACGGCCACCGGTCACGCACATCGGCTTCAGTGCCACACAGCTGGCGTACGCACGAGCCCACTGTATCTTTTACACAAACTGACATACAGCTACAGCGATTTGCGTAATAGAGACAATCTACCGCAGTATAATGATGGTGGCTGGTCGGCAAGTGGTTAACTCATCCTATAAATATGAAAGTCATATTTGATTACTATGATATAGCCATATACTGGGGCAGATCAAAAGACCAAAAGCAAGCTAAACAAATTTTTCCAAAGCAACTAATCAGCTTTTACCTGCATGTCTGCATTGCATATTTGTAAATATAGCATGCCTTTTTTTCTATATGTGTACTGTGTGGAAATTAACAACAAAAGTAGATCAGGCAACCTTGTAGCATAGGCAGAAAACGATCTTACACATCTGTTTTATTCCTCAGCAGCACAACAGAAATAAAATTGTTTCCAATCAGAGGTACATAAAACTATGCACAACATTGTTTTCCAGTTTCTGGGTGTACAGTTTATACTGTATATAATAATGTATATGATAATGCCTGTCTGAATTTAAATATTCAAGATATATCTATACCGATCCTGACCTTATGGATAGGGATCTGTATCAGTGGATTGAACTGTGAGTTAGAAATATAGATTTTGTTGCCAGCATCCAATTTTAGTAAATAACATCTTTTTTTTTTCTTTTTACGCACATTGGAAGTCACAAATACATGCCTTGTTTCATACCACTGTATGTCACTTTGTGATGGCTGCTTTTCTTAAATAAAAATATTTTTGAAGGTGCGCTGATGATATATTTTGGATTTATGTGTGAATTTCCTACTCACAGTGAAGAGGGATCTCTTTTTCACTATCTAGCAAACAGCATTTACATGAGATATGGTACCAGAGCAGTAAGACTTCATGTTAACCAGGGATGAGCTGAGGATGTTGTTCGGCATTGGCTGGTTCAATAGGAACTGGCCAACATTTGGCCTGTGTGTACTGCAGCTGGTCCAACACAAGCCAGCCGTTTGCCGGCTTCTGTCAAATGACCAAAAAAAGTCTGCTTATTGGCTCCTAATCAGCGCACTCAGCCAATGGCTGAGTGTTCTGGCGGAGGGGCAGTTCCCCCTGTCAGAACACAATAGCACAGCAGGGAAGATCACTGTTCTAACATTGCGTAGTTAGTACAGCGGCTCCTCCTGAACTGTCAGATTTTTTTTTTGTTTGGGTTGGATTGCTAGGTTGAACGTGAAAAGAAAACTAGTAGTGTGTACGAGACTTTACTTAACATAAACTGGAAGCGACAAGGATTTTGTCACTTTGGTTTGGTGTTACATAGTTACATAGTGAGTCAGGTTGAAAAAAGACCATTTAGTTCAACCAAAAAAAATCACATATACACAATCCTATACTCACAGTTGATCCAGAGGAAGGTGAAAACCCCAGCAAAGCTAGATCCAATTCACTCCAGCAGGGGAAAACATTCCTTCCTGATCCACCAAGAGGCAATCAGATATTCCATGGATCAACTTACCTATAAATGTTAGTAGCCAGTTATATTATGTATAAAAAGTTACTGGCTTGTACAAGCATCTGATCAAATGGCTCTTGGTTTGATCAAATGTTTCAGAAGCCAGAGGAGACATCTGGGGTCTAATAGATCCCAGATCTCTCCATAAAGAGGACCTTTCATGGCCCATGCTATACAAGGGATGTTGTTCATCCTTTGTGATAGCAATACAATTGACAACAAAAAAAGAGAAATTGTAAAAATACATTTTAAATAAAATAAATCATAACAAAATGTAAGCGCACGCAAATGTGAACGCGTGTTGGTCCCGCAAGCATATGTGAACAGCCAACGCACCACACATATGAGGTATCGCTACGAATGTCAGAGCAATATCAATAATTTGAGCTCCATACCTTCTGTGTAACTCTAAGCTGGTAACCTGTAAAGGCTTTTAAAGTGTTGCCTATAGAGATTTCTAGGTATCATAGTTTGGTGCCGTTCCAAAGCAGGCATACACAAATGTGACATGTTTGGTATCTATTTCCTCGGCGTTAACATCATCTTTAAAATTTTATGAAAAAATTGGGTATTATATTGTGTTCTTGTGCATTAAAATGGAAAATTTTTCCCCAAAATTTACATTTGAAAAACCACTGTGCAAATATCATTTGACATAAAAATATGCAGCACCCAGCATTTTATTCTCTATGGCCTCTGCTTAAAAAAAATATATCATGTTTGGGGGTTGTAAGTAGTTCAAAAATGTTTTTTTACATGTAAGAAAGGATTGCCAGAATTGGCTAAGACTGGAAAGTGTTAATAACATTTAAAGTCGACCATTAAAAATGCAAACCTCCTATATAATATGCCTGGGTGTATATTCTATACAATATACTACAGCAAAACTGACTTTTATAAAAAAAAATTATAAAAGTAGTAGCCAGTAAATCACAGCTCACTGCTGCATACTTCGGTTTGTAAACAAAGTGGTCAATGATTCCCTTCATCCATACCAGAGCTGTATCCTTGATAAGGGTCTGATATAGATGTTAAAGTGGAACCTCACTCTCTCAATCAACATTGACTATTTTAAATCCTTATGCTGCTAGCTTTAGTAAATAGATAGGAAAGTATATAATATTTACTCGTTTGAAACAATTTTTTCAGTCACTTCCTAGTTTCAATGTCTGGGCAAATTATGTCATACATCCCAGGAATCTTCAGTAGAAGAATAGGTGTTCTCTCAGTTAAGCACACCCTCCCTCTTGTATGCCTGAACTAAGGACAAATGGATTTCAAGAAGTAAATGCTACATGAATCATCTACCCTTAGGCCCCTTTCACACGGTTTTCAGGCGGTACAGCTAAAAATAGCGCCTGTATACCGCCTGAAAAAAGCCCCAGTGTGAAAGCCGGAGGGCTTCACACTGGAGCGGTGCGCTAGCAGGACCTCAACAAAAGTCCTTACTCAAGATGGCCACAGCCAGAAATGCTTGGGGGTGTTTTTCTAAGTGATCTCTCTGCCAAATAAAGCACAGAGACATGGATCGATGGGGGAGTTTGCCTATCTGTTTGAATATTTAAAATTAATTAAATAGCACATTTGGTTTGTGGTGCTCAGATACAGTGTAGTTCCACTTTAATGGGGAAGCCACAAGTCAAAAACTCCTTTTAAGGAAATTGGTTTAATTCAAATGATAAGTCACCTTTTATTGGGATTTTGACCTTACCACTCTTATAACACCAGTGGTGCTAGATTGAGCGTTACAAATTAAAAGCAACTGCATGTCTGAGTATTTTCAAGTGGCGTTGTTCTAAAGCTGTTTTACCTGAAAGGTATAATTATGTGAAATAGCTTCTTTTAGATTAAATTATTCTCTGAACATAATGGTACCCCTTTAGTTGTATTCATTTTAACCATTCACTTAATTGCTATTTATTATGCAGTTGTACTGTACATCAGTTACAATTTAAATTGTGTTCAGGTAAAGTCTCTTAAACACAAAATGTTAGCATGGTTGATTCCCCTCTGTATTTTATAGGCCTAATATAGAAAATAAAATTACAATTCTGCAAATTTGCATGGAACGAAGTTGAATAAAGTATTTGATGTTACATGGAGGCACCCAGAGCTGTTGGCACACAACTTTGCAGCATCCAAAGATACTCAAATTATGAGGCGCTAAATTTAAATCATTTGGTTTTAATGGAGGTATTCTTGTGAAAATTGAGTGCAGAAGGTATAAATATAAACCAGGAACACTAGATGGGGAAGGGTTAGGGCCTCTTTCCATTTTTTCTTGCATGGGTGTATATGTTAAGTTTCATGGGGTATATATCATTTTGCTTTTTTACACTTTTAGTACCCTTAGCATTAATGTATTTTATTCACTTAATGCAGCAGTTAGATTATGCCATAAAATACATTCTTTCACTCTGCAATAATCTCTAACACAGTGTTCCCAAGACTTTAACAGTCTGAAAGTTCTTGGCTAAACTCTTGCTCTTCTTCCACACGGACTTCATGTCATAGTTTAACTTGTCAGTTATAAGGGCAGCCAGCCACAGAGTGCATAAAAAGGTCAAGAATTAAAAGGGGCTTGTCATAAAGAATTAAAGTGGGCTTGTCATAAAAAGAGGAATTCTAAATTGAGAACCACGAGCAGCAGCGAAAAACAGCCAGTGTAACATTTTTCAATGACAAATCTTTTATAACCATTGCTAGATCTGCTTTATCTGAGCTGACAGAACTAAAAATGGTAATCTGAACTGCTTTTATTGCTTCTTTCAATCAGATGCGTGCCTCATAAACTATATATGGATCATGATTTATCCAAGATTACAGTAATTGCCTAGTTCAAATATACCTTTACAATGACTACTATAGGCTTTGCAAAATGGAAACTTTCATTCTTAAGAGATTTGAGAGACTTCTTTCCTTTTCACATGAAGTGTAATAAAACAAGACTTACAGAGAGTGTGTAATTCTGCAGTCATTTTTCCAACTCGTTTGTTGGGAACCATATAGACACTCTGGCAGTTAACATTGTTACAGACCAAACTTTTCATGAACGTGATGGAAAAAAGAACACATTTTTTTATCTCTGTTTTTACTGCTGTGTTCCCTTATGTTTTTAACATGAATTATTTATTATTATTGTTATGATACAGGATTTAAGGATTTATATAGCACCAACAGTTTATGCAATGCTTTACAATATAATTGGTACAGTTACAATACAATAAAATACAAGAGGGTTAAGACGGCCCTGCTCATAAGAGCTTACAATCTAACAGGATGGGGCAAGGGGTACAAAAAAAAAACGTTATAACTGGGGGGGGGGGTGGTAGTGATAAAAGATAAGTTGGAAGTTTGATAGGCTTCCCCGAAGTGATGAGTTTTCAAGTATTGCCTTAAGGCAGCCAGAGTAGGAGATAGCTGGACAGAGGTAGAGGTAGAGAGTTCCAGAGGATGGGAGAGTCTCTGGAGAAGTCCTGGGGATGAGCACGGGAGGAGGAGACAAGGGAGGTTTAGAGCAGGAGGTCTTGAGATGAGCAGAGAGGACAGTTTTGGTGATATTTGGAGACAAGATTGGTAATGTAGCTCAGGGAAGGTTAGTATTTTGAATTTAATTTGCTGGGCAATTGAAATCCAGTTTAGGGATTGGTGGCAGACACTGAACGTTTGGTAAGGTAGATGAGCCTAGCAGCAGCATTCATGATAGACTGAAGAGGGGATAGCCTAGAGAGAGGTAGGCCTATGAGAAGGGCGTTGCAATAGTCAAGGCGAGAGATAATGAGGGAGTGAATGAGTAGCTTGGTGGTTTCAGTAGTTAAAAAGGGGCACATTTTAGAGATGTTACGGAGGTGAAGTCTACAAGCTTTTGACAACTATTGGATTTGGGTCTGAAAGGACAGGTCAGAGACTATAATTATACCTAATACCCTGGTGTGAGGAGAGGGACTGATGGTTGCATTATTGACCTTGAAGAAAAAGTCATAGCGTGGGGGGGGGGCATGGAAGGGAGGAATATTATCAGCTTGGATTTAGAGAGATTTCGTTTAGGGAAGTGGTGCAACAATCATGCTGACATGTCGGTTAGTAAGTTAGTAATGTAAGAGGAGACTGAAGGAGTGAGGTGGTGAGGAGTAGAGAGATAGATTTGGGTTTCATCGGCGTAGAGATGTCATTGGAAGTCAAGGGATAGAGGAGAGAAGGGGTGATGTGATAGGTAGGAGGTGAACTAGGATAGAGCAGAATATTGGATGCTAAGGAAGTGGAGTTTATTGAGAAGGAGGGGGTGGTCCACAGTTTTAAAGGCCGAAGAGAGGTTTATTTTAGTTTTTGGAAGACAGATAAGCAAGCCATATAATTAGCTCTAATTTGAAGTTTTAATTTTACTGGAAAACTATGGGGCATTTATTTATCAAATGCTTACCCACCTCAAGTGAATGTCAAACAGAATTCCTATATGCACAAAATGTAACTGGATACTAACATTTATAGGTAGTGACACCAGGGGTAGTTGATCCTGTGGGATCAGGAAGGAATTTTTTTCCCCCTCTGTAGAAAATAATCATGCTATATTGGCTTTTTGCCTTTCTCTGGGTCAACTGTGGCAGCAATCATATTTAAGAATTACTAAGCTGCAAAATATTAAATATTTGCTTTTGGGTTTAATACTGCTTTAACTTTCTAGCACCCGGCCACTGCGTATAAATGGCCAGGTGGGCACTTCCTCCTTCTGGGATGAGCTGAACACCCCCCGGTTTGGTTCGCATCCAGAAAATGCGAACGGCCCAAATTTTAAAGGCTAATATGCTAATATGCTTAAAGTGAAATCCTCCTTTAAATATCATACCTGGGGGGTACCTATAGTATGCCTGTAAATTGGCGCGTGCTTCCCGTGTTTAGAACAGTTCCGTCACAAAATGACATTTCTAAAGGAATAAAAGTCATTTAAAACAGCTTGCGGCTCTAATGTAATGTCAGGTCCCGGCAATATGGATGAAAATAATTGATAAAAAGGGCATGGGTAACCCCCCAGCCCATTACCAGGCCCTTTGGGTCTTGTATGGATATTAAGGTTAACCCCGCACCCAAATTACAAAAAGAAAAGTCATGGGGCCCCCAGGCCCTATATACTCTTAACAGCAGTATATAGGCGGTCCCCGGGTTACAAACAAGATAGGGACAGTTACTCTTGGTCGGTTACACCAGCATCCCCATTTTTATGAAGGTGAGCCGATCAACCGAGTCTGTGGACAGGCGCTCTCTGTGATCCGTTACAAAGCCTCCAGCAGCACTGAATGTCCATTCAGATAGAACGCTGGATGCAGGACAGGCCAGTAGCTCAATTGCATATTGTGCAAGCTCTGGCCAGTGATCCATCCTCAAGAGCCAGTAACCCAGTGGATTTTTAGTTGGAAAGGTCTCCAAGTCTGATCTTGTCCCAAGATATTCCTGCACCATGTAAATAAGACGCTGGCGATGGTTGCTGGAACCGATCAGACCTTGGGGCTGCGGACCAAAAAATTGTCTAAACACATCGGTCAGACAGCCACCTTCTCCACCGCTCCTTCTGTGACTGACTGAAGCCTCAGCAACCTTCATGCTGACACAGTCCTCCTCCTCCACCTCCTATTCCTGTGTGATAGGCATGCCTGCAGGAATACTGTCTGGATAAAGGGAGCCTTGAGAGGTAAGGAAGTCCTCCTCTTCCTCCCTCTGTTCTGTCTCAAGTGTCCTGTCCATTATTCCACGCAGCGTGTGCTCCAACAGGAAGACAAGAGGGAAAGTATCACTGATGCATGCACTGTCACTGCTCACCATCCTAGTGGCCTCCTCAAATAGTGACACGACAGTGCATGCATCCTTGATCATTAGCCACTGTGGTACACTGGCATGGCGAAAAAAAGCCAAGCTCCCCTGATCCTGTCCTGGTGCCATACTCGCACAGGTACTCATTGATGGCCCATTGGTGCAGCCACTGCAGCATTGCCAACGTTGAGTTCCACCTGGTGGGCATGTCACAGATGAGACCGTTCCTGTCTGAAGCTGGCATGGCATCAACCACCTCTGAAACTGCCCCTGCAGACCTGCCAGAATCTCTGCCTCAGTGTGGCTCCTGTCCCCCAAGCAGACCAACTCAAATACTGCATGGCATCTTTTTGCCTGAGTGCTTGCGTAGCCCCTAGAAAATCTATTGAGCACCGCTGACACAGTCCTCCTCCTCCACCTCCTATTCCTGTGTGATGGACCATGACTCTGCGGTAATATGCACCTTACTGCTGACCGCACTGTCCAACGAGGCAAAAGACATTGCCTTACACATGCCAGTAGAGAGCCGGGATGGCCTTCCGAGAAAAAAATGGCGTTTGGGAACCTGCCACTGAGGTACCGCATGGGACACCTAATTCTACACCTACCTACACACACTGAAAGTATAGTGGGGTTTGAAGATCACAGCTGATGAGGAGCAAAGAGAGGTTCGCCTTGTTCTTTGGTGTGGGTCTTTTATGGCGAACAAAAGCCAAGCTCCCCTGACCCTGTCCTGGTGCCATAATCGCACAGGTACTCATTGATGGCCCATTGGTGCAGCCACTCAGCATTGCCAACGTTGAGTTCCACCTGGTGGGCATGTCACTAGATGAGACCGTTCCTGTCTGAAGCTGGCATGGCATCAACCACCTCTGAAACTGCCCCTGCAGACCTGCCAGAATCTCTGCCTCAGGGGACATGTATCAATGCAAAAAAATTTGTTTTAACACACGAACACCATTACATTTTTTTGGGAGCAGTGATTTGAATAATGCTTAAAGTGAAACAATAAAATTTTAATATTGCTAATTTTAAAGGCTAATATGCATGGTATTGTCATAAAAAGTGTTTGGGGTCCTGGGTCTTGCCCCAGGGGACATGTATCAATGCAAAAAAAAGTTTTAAGAAAGTCAGTTTTTTCGGGAGCAGTGATTTTAATAATGCTTAAATTTAAACAATAAAAGTGTAATATTCCTTTAAATTTCGTACCTGGGGGGTGTCTATAGTATGTAAAAGGGGCACATGTTTCCGTGTTTATAACAGTCTGACAGCAAAATTAAATTTCTAAAGGAAAAAAAACTAATTTAAAACTACAATAAATTGTACATACACATAACAGTTCATTGATAAAAATGGCATGGGGATTTCCCCACAGGGGAACCCCGAACCAAAATTAAAAAAAAAATGTGTGGGAGTCCCCCTAAATTCCATACCAGGCCCTTCAGGTCTGGTATGGATATTAAGGGGAACCCCACGCCAAAATTAAAAAAAAATGGCGTGGGGTCCCCCCAAAAATCCATACCAGGCCCTTATCTGAGCACGCAACCTGGCAGGCCGCAGGAAAAAAGGGGGGCGAGAGAGCGCCCCCCCTCCTGAACCATACAAGGCCACATGCCCTCAACATTGGGAGGGTGCTTTGAGGTAGCCCCAACAACAGGAAAATCTGTGGGACACAGGGGGCAAAAATCTGACAGGGGTTAAAACCCTCTCTTACTTTATCCAAAATGAAAAAAAAGTTCTACTTTAAATACTTTATGTGCTGAGTAGAAATACTCTATACTTTCCCTTTAACTAGAAAAACAGCCAGCATGTACAACAAACAGATGTGGCTGGCATGTACATAAAATATATATATATATAAAAAAGCTGTAATTAGAAAGTAGGGTATTTATATACTATAAATTGTTAACCACCTGATTACTTTGCACTTAAACCCCCCTCGTGACCAGACCAATTTTCAGCTTTTGGCGCTGACGCACTTTGAATGACAATTGCGCGGTCATACAACACTGTACCCAAATGACATTTTTATCATTTTTTTCCCACAAATAGAGCTTTCTTTTGGTGGTATTTAATCACAGCTGGGGTTTTTATTTTTTGCTAAACAAACAAAAAAAGATGGAAAATTAAAGAAAAAAAAAAATCATGTTTAATAGTTTGTTATAAAATTTTGCAAACAGGTAATTTTTCTGCTTCATTGATATGCGCTGATGAGGCTGCACAGGTGGGCACTGATAGGCTGCACTGGTGGGCACTGATAGGCTGCACTGGTGGGCACTGATAGGCTGCACTGGAGGGGACAGATAAGTCGGTACTGATGGGGACAGCAAAGATGGCACTGATGGGCACGGATGGGCACGGATGGGCACGGATGGGTGGCGCGGATGGGTGGCACGGATGGGTGGCACGGATGGGTAGCACGGATGGGTAGCACGGATGGGCACTGATGGATGACACTGATGGGTGGCACTGATGGGTGGTACTGATGGGCACTGATAGGTGCCACTGATGGGCACTGATGGGCACTGGTAGGTGACACAGATGAGCACTGGCAGGTGACACTGATGTGCAGCACTGGCACTGTGGGCACTGAGAGATGACACTGTGGGCACTGAGAGATGGCACTGTGGGCACTGAGAGATGGCACTGTGGGCACTGAGAGATGGCAGTGTGGGCACTTTAATGGGGCAAAGGTGGGGGCACTTTAATGGGGCAAAGGTGGGCATTGTATTGGGCACATCGCTGGCACATTGCAGTGAGACGGACCGATGTCCCTCTCACTGCCGCCGGTGATCGGCTTTTTTTTTTCTCTCCTCGCGCTGTCAGCGCGAGGAGGAAAAAAAGCCGATTACCGGCTCTGTTAGTATCACATGATCAGCTGTCATTGGCTGACAGCTGATCACGTGGTAAGGGGTCGGGATCGACCCCTTACTCGGATCTGTGATCCAGCGAGTCTCACAGACTCCCTGATCACAGAGCGCGCCGCGCGCGCCCTTCAGGGGGCGCGCAGGCAGCTCGTGCCCGGGACGACGTCAATAGACGTCGTCCCGGCACAATAGATCCGCGCTGTAGCCGTCATTTGGCTATAGCGCAGGTCTATAGTGGTTAATATTATGTTAAATTATTTACTTTAAGCTAATCTCTTACTAAGATACTGTGAATTGGCAAAAATAAAAATGATTGACCCCATTATTATGGAATAGGCATAGTAATACAGTTATACAAGAGTAAGAGTTATATAAGAGTAATAAGAGGAAAATACCAGAGAATAGGGATGAGCAGAACACCCCACCCCCCCCACCCCCCCCGGTTTGGTTCACACCAGAACTTGCGAAATTTGTGCGAACACCATTAAAGTCTATGGGACACGAACATGAAAAATCAAAAGTGATAATTTTAAAGGCTAATATGCATGTCATTGCCATAAAAAGTGTTTGCTCCTGAGAAAACATCAGTTTTTAAAAACTTTTTTTTGCATTGATAAATGTCCCCATATCAATGCAAAAAAAAGTTTTAAAAACTGAAGTTTTTTCAGGATCAGTGATTTAAGGAATACTTATAGTGAAACTATTAAAATGCAATATTCTTTTAAATATCGTGCCTAAGGGGTGTCCTTAATCTGTCTTTAAAGTAGTGCATCTTTCCTGTGTTTATAACAGTACCACAGGGGAACCCCGCCCCAAAATCCATACAAGACCCTTATCTGAGCCCGCGACCTTGCAGGCTGCAGGAAAAGGGGGGAATGAGAGCGCCCCCCCTCCTGAACCGTACCAGGCCACATGCTTTCAACATGGGGAGGGTGTTTTGGGGTCCCTAAAAAAACACCTTGTCCCCATCAACATGGCCTCTTCCCCACAACCCTTGTTCCGGTGGTTTTAAGGGTCTGCGGGTGGGGGGCTTATCTGAATCTGGAAGCCCCCTTTAACAAAGGGGACCCCCAGATCCTGACCCCTTGCCTGGTGGTTATGGGGGGCTGTTTGCAGGGGTACTAATGGAATCTGATCCAATCCCGCTCCCCCATGTGAATGGGTATCGGGTACATTGTACCCCTACACATTCACCCAAAAAAGTGTCAAAAAAGTTAAAATTACAGTAGACAGTTTGGGACAATTCCTTTATTAAAAAAAAAATAATAAATGCCCCGCAATGTCGATTCATCTTCGATCACAGTGCCGACGACCCAAAAAAAAAACCGGAAAAACTGCCTCGATGGGAGGCTCCCGCCGACTGCAGCTTTTTCGCTTTGACAGCTCTTAAATAGATGTCATGTGACATCGCATAACATCAGAGGTTACCTGTTTATGTTACTGGGTGGCCCTGCTCTCAGCTATATAACAGCTGTCATCGCAAAAAGGCTGCAGTCGGTGGGAGCCTCACACCGAGGCAGGTTTTTTTTTCTCCGTTCATCGGCGCTGTGATCAAAGATGGATTTACATTGCTGGACTTTTTTTATTTTATTTTTTTAATAAAGGAATTGTCCCTAACTGTCTCATGTCATTTTTACTTTTTTTGGTGAATGAGTAGGGGTACAATGTACCCCTATCCATTCACATATGGGGGGTTAAAGGGGGTTTCAAGATTCTGATAAACCCCCCGCCCACAGACCCCCAAAACCACTGGGCAAGTGTTGTGGGGAAGAGGCCCTTGTCCCCATCAACTGGGCATGTGGCCTGGTATGGTTCAAGAGGGGGGCGTCCTGCCAGGTTGCGTGCGCGGATAAGGGTCTGGTATGGATTTTGGGTGCACCCCATGTCTTTTTTTTTATTTTGGCATTTGGTTCCCCTTAAAATCCATACCAGACCTAAAGGGTCTGGTATAGATTTTGAGGGGCCAAGCCATTTAAATCTGGCAATACATTACAGCAGCGAGCAGTTTTAAATGACATTTATTCCTTTACAAATGTCATTTTGCTGCTCTTATTCATAAAACTATGTACGGCCGCTAAGTAAGCAGCCCTACATAGAGTAGGGTGTGGATTCAGCCCCCTGATTGGCCAAAGGCACCCTGGCTTTGGACAATCATGGCTCCCACAGCAGAGCGCACTGTGAGAGCCAAAGCATGCAGGTCAGGTGCATGCTTTGGCCAATCAGCAGCCGCCAATGCACCGCAATCTCACAGTGCATTGACGGCCTCACTGTTTATTATGGGGTATTCCGTAGGCACTCAAATTTTCCGCGAACACCCCATAATGTTCTAAATTTGGCAAACGGGCGAACAACCGATGTTTGAGTTGAACTTAAGTTCGACTCGAACATCGGGCTCATCCCTATCAGAGATTAAAGTAGAGTTAAAAAGAATGTTTTAATGAAGCAGTAATAAGCACAGCTGTTGACAACTCTTTCAACATGCAGAAGTTCTTGTATATAAGTATACAGTATATTTGATATGTTGATTAATTATTTTATGTAAATGCATTAAATAACATTCTGGAACTTTTCCTCTTCCTCTTTGGCAATCAATCCTTCTCACCGGGTGTTAGTACACACCTCATACACCTATTAGAAGTTTTTCCATATCCCAGGTTATAGAAGGCTTTATTATACTTACTGTGGCAACTATTTTTATGGTACTGCTTACTTTGAATTAATCATTGCTTAGTGTTCCATTTACTTTATAACTGTGAGCTCAAAAAAAAGGGCAGGAATGCAAAAAAAATAAAAAATCTGTTACTCAAATGTATTATTGCTATATTTTTCCTTAGGGTATGAAGCAAACAAGATTGTAGACTGAAATTGCGTTTTCTGCACTGCAACTCTTTCTGCAGCTTGCAAAATGAAGTGTCTTTCAATACATGGTGCTAACAAATAGCACTATTTTTATGTGTTAAGTATAGCTGAAAGGTGCCTTATTGTGCTGTCTTAAAGAGACAGCACATTTTTCCCATAAATTGAAATTGTTTGTTTCTCATCACTTTTTTTTAAAAGTATTTTTCTTTTTAGTACACATGGGTAGCAGTGGGCATCAAAGGGAGGACTGTATTTGGGCATAGTTTTCTTGTTTATTTCCTATAGTTAAGACCAAGAAAATTATATTTTGTTTTACATTTTGAGCTAGAAGATAGAGTTTGAGTCTCCTTTTCACATATACAGCTTCTACAGACTTCAGTTATGCTAAATGAAGTCCATTTTTACAGAATTCATTCAGTTATCACAGCAGAGACTAATTCCTTATCAAACAGCTCAGTCTTAAGTTTCAATCAGACAAATGAAGCAACAAAGAAATCTGCATCTGTTGTGCTTGTTTTAAGGATGCGGCCATTACAATTTATAATTTTTAAAACTATAAAACATTATATGATCAACGCAATATTGGAGAAATTCAGTGCAAAAAATACTGAGCAAACTAATTATAAGTAAACTTCAACAAGGCTTATTGTGATTGCTGCCAACACCTGAGTGTGTCCACATGTGACTCTCAAACTAAAATCAGTATAACATAACCAGTGTAGCACAACCAATATAAAACAAAATCAGTATATAATCCCTCCAACAAAAGTCCCAATTTTGTGTGCAAATTCCACCTTTGTGTGAATGATATTTCAAAAATTTGTATAATCCAGTGACTTCGGTGACCACTAGGGATGGGCGAATGAGCTCGGGCCGAACATTGGCTGTTCACATGTTCGACGAACACCCGAATTTCGGGGGCATTCGACCCTTTGTTCGGCACGTCGAACAGCCACAATGCACCGCGCCGCTGCACAGTGCATTGAAAGCCCTGATTGGCTGAAGCAATGAAAGCTTTGCCTAACTAGGGCACAGAGCACTTTTAGAGCCATGATTGGACGCTGATCTATCCAATCATGGCTCATTGATCTTAGTCTCGCCCACACTATAAAAATATTCATTCAATACCAGCCATTTTTAGTGTGATATCGCTATTGTGATTCTGTTGTCAGTGCAGAATATCAGTTTAGTATGAATCTAGGGATATTTCAGTCAGTGTGAGTGTAGTGTGACCACCATTTATCTTTACATTAGTGTGAATGTAGGAATAGTTCAGTCAGTGTGAGTGTAGTGACCGTTTAACGCTGTATATTACAGTGTGTTACGTGCCATTTAACGCAGTATATTTCTGTGCGTTAGTGCGCGTTTAACGCCGTATGTTTCAGTGCGTCACTGCAAGTGTTATCTTCCATTTAACGCAGAATAGTTTAGGGCGTAACTGCAAGTTTAACGCAGTATATTTCAGTGCGTTACTGCAAGTTTAATGCTGTATATTTCAATGTGTTACCTTCCGTTTAACGCAGTATAGTTCAGTGTGTTACTGCAAGTTTAACGCCGTATATTTCAGTGTGTTTCATGCTGTTTAACGCAGTATATTTCTGTGCGTTAGTGCACACTAAATGTCGTATATTTCAATGTGTTAATGCAAGTTTATCGCTGTATATTTCAGTGCATTAACTTCTGTTTAACGCTGTATATTTCAGTGTGTTACTGCAAGTTTAGCACCGTATATTTTAGTGCATTACTGCAAGTTTAATGCCGTTAATTTCAGTGCGGTAACTTCCTTTTAATGCAGTATAGTTCAGTGCGTTACTGAAAGTTTAACACTGTGTATTTCAGTGCATTACTGCAAGTTTAATGCCGTATATTTCAGTACATTACCTTCCATTTAATGCAGAATATTTCAATGCGTTACTGCAAGTTTAATGCTGTTTATTTCAGTCTATTACTGCAAGTTTATTGGCGTATATTTAGTGCGTTACCTTTCCGTTTAACCCAGTATTGAGGAACGCAGGAATATGAACCTACAGAGAGGGCAGAACGATGGCACACAAACTGGCAGTCATGTTCCCCCAACCTCAGCGTATTGCCAAGTTGTCTCCAGTGGTAATGAGGATGGAGGAGAAGATGATGAGGTCACTGATATGACTTGGGTGCCAGATACAGCAGAGGAGGAAAGTGAGGGTGAGGCACAACCCCAATGAGGCAGCCATTATGGAAGTGCCACCCTATTCCATCACATTGTGGAGCTTTTATCTCCCGACCCACTTCCCACAGCTCAGCTGTCTGGGCCTTTTTTAGCACATGTGCAGCCGATCACACTGTTTCAATTTGCAAACTTTGTCTCAAGCACATCAAGTGTGGCAAAAACACCAGCCATTTGGGTACCACAAGGCATTCACAAGGCATTTAAACTCCCACCAGTCAGACCGTTGGCAAGAGCACCTAAAAGCCACACAAAAGGGGAGCACATCTGTTCCTCCTTCTTACTCACCTCAGTCTGCCCTCACTATCCCTCATGACCTCTCAGCAGCCTCCCCTGACAGGGATAGGACAGGGTGTCCCAGGTGCTTGCAGCACCTCTGTAAACTATAGCCAGCAAATTTATCTGCCCCATCTGCTGCAGCGGAAAAAAAATACAGCCACTGCTACCAACATGCCCAGTGTCTAAATGCAAGCATGTCAAAGCTGCTAGCTCTACAACTTCTGCCTTTCCATCTGGTGGATTCTGCCCCCTTCCATGAATTTTCAGAATGTGCTGTATCACAATGGCTTTTTCCCAGTCACTTTTTTTCACGTAAGGCCATTCCAGCTCTGTAACATCACATGGGAGGCAATGTTGTGGCATCGTTGGGCAAGGCAGTCAGCCGCAAAGTCCAAATTACTGCTGACACGAGGTCCAGCAAGCATGGTCAGGGATGATATATTTCATTCACAGCACACTGGGTAACTCTACTTCCAATTTGAAAGGATGCAGGACAGGCCTCAGTGCTGCAGCTTGTTGTGTTTGGTTGTCTGAAATTCAGTGGGAATTCCTCCTGCCCATAAACCACTAAAGCAGGAACCACACCGGAGCAGAGATTCTTGCAGCTCTGCAGTGGCAGGCCCAGGGGTGCTTCACGCCACGCCAGTTGTCTGAAATTCAGTGGGAATTCCACCTGCCCATAAACCACCTGATTTAAACCATAAACCATAAACCAACTTTGGAAATGCTGCAGTGGCTTCACATGCAGCAGAGGGCCATCAACGAGTACCTGTGTGAGTATGGTACAACGACAGGCTCAGGCCCACACCAATGGCTGCTCAAAACGGATGCATACACTGTACTGTCACCATTTGAGGAGGCCACAAGGATAGTGAGCCGTGACAATGCATGCATCAGTGACACAATCCCTGTTGTGTTCCTGCTGAAGCAGACACTTTGTGGCATTATGGACAGGGCACTCGAGGCAGAGAAGCGAGGCCTTTCCTCTCAAGGCTCACTTTAGGCAGACACCATTCTTCCTACGCCACAGAACACACAAGAGGCGAGGGAGGAGGAAGAGCAGGAGGAGGATAATTATAGCAGTTTTGGAGACATTGAAGCAGAGGAAGACATACAGTAAGAGATTTTGTTTATCCCCAGAACCCTTGGGAGTAGTATGTGGCTGGGAGGAGGCAGTTCCAGATACTATAATCCTCAGTGAACCCAAGGAGGCTGCTTCTCATGCCTCTGCAAATTTGCGGTGCATGGGCTCCCTCATGCTTCAAAGCCTGCGAAAGGACCCAAGAATACGTGGCGTAAAGGAGAAGGCCCTGCCCTGCATCCAGCTTTCTTCCCGAATGGACATTCGGTGCTGCTGGAGGTTTTGTTACTGATAATAGAAGACATCTGTCCACAGACTCCGTGGACCGTCTGCCATTTATCAAAATGAATCAGTCTTGGATTACCAGCAGCTATGAAGCCCCTGATGCCGATGTCACTGAGTAAGTGTTTTTGAGATGTGAGATCTCTGCAGGACTTCTAGGCTGCCTATTGTTGTGGGTGTAGATTTCATCTGGAAGAATGTTTTTGATGTAGGTTTCATGGGCACAATTAACACCCAAAGACAAATTTTTCCACACCTATTTGACAGGTGCATATCATTGCAATTTTTGACAGCAAGGCCAATTCTTTCTTTCATTAAGAGTACCTCTTATAGGGTTACAGTGTGAAGGCGACACCGCAATGGGAACTTTTGATTTTTACAGTTCTGGTCCCATAGACTCCAAAGGGGTTTCGTTATTCGGTTCTAAACTTTTGCGATGTTGGAATGTTCTTGTGCGAACTGAACAGGAATCGTTCGGCCCATCCCTAGTGACCACCACCTCTAACTGGAATGCCTGCTCAACTCCTTAGATCCTCAGAGAGTTCTTTGCCATGGGGTGCCATGTTGAACTTCCAGTGACCAGTATAACAGAATGAGAGCGATAACACCAAATTTAACACACCTGCTCCCCATTCACACCTGAGACCTTGTGATTGGGTCCAATTCTGAAATTTTTACTTAGGGTGTACTCATTTATGTTGCCAGTGGTTTAGACATTAATGGCTGTGTGTTGAGTTATTTTGAGGGGACAGCAAATGTACACTGTTATATAAGCTGTACAGTCACTACTTTACATTGCGTCAAAGTGTTATTTCTTCAGTGTTGCCACATGAAAAGATATAATAAAATATTTACAAAAATGTGAGGGTTGTACTCACTTTTGTGAGATACTGTACATATTGTGACAAAGCTAGGCCCTGCCACTGTGTAAGAAGTAACAATTACACAGGTTTCTCAAGGATACAGTTCAATGGTCTTCAGAATGTCAGTTCTGAGTAGAGAAACTAGATTTTTCAGCTTTCTCTGGTTTCTGTAATTCTCGGGTCAGGTTCAAAGCACAAAGACTTCAAAGAGTCTTCGTTGGGATGAAGCCCTTAACCTAAGTGGCCAGGTTTTAACAGAAACCAACAGGTTGTGTGTGTGTGTGTGTTCAGAGCTCTGATAAATAGGGGACTCCCCTTGAAACGTGTGTCAGCATCTGTACACCATGTGACATCTTTCCAATATAGATGACATATGCGTGATGCATGTGGTTTGTGAGTATAATGACCTACTTTCCATTTTAATAAATTATGTTTAAAGATAACGCATTAGGTTGGTGTGCCCTCTCTCTCTCTCTCTTTTCTTTTATACTTATATTTAAAGCCCTGGCCAGAGGTGTGCATGTCTGCAGAGTCCAGGTGAAGACCGTGAGAGAACAGACAGAGGCCCTGTGAGGGCTAGAGAAACATTGAGCTGTGAGTGTGCAGAGAGAGCTTTGAGAGTCAGAGGTGGTGCACTTTATTTTAGTAAGGCAGTAAACAAACTCAAGCTGCAATGTAGGAAGGCTTTGTACAACAAGCCCCAGGCATAAAAATAAACAAAGCATCTGCTTATACAAGCCACTAACTAAATGCTGGTCAGCTCCCCACTAATAGGATGCTCCCTAATGGTTATAAAAAAAACTGGTAAGCAGCACTTGTACTTGTACTTGTTTAATCTTCTGTCAGCACCCAGCAACAAACCCACAGCAGAGAGAGCAACAGAAAGAAAGAGATTGAAAGCGTCATGAGAATCAGTTATCGCTGCATATATAAAGGCCTGCGGATAGCTGAGGCTTATTTTGAGATCTGACTACCAGGTGGGATGTGGACCTAGGCATGGAGGCATTATCCTACCTTTTTGAGATTGTAAGAAAAAAAATGTCAAGTAGGCAAACATGTAGAACAGCTCTTTCACTATAATCATGGAGGCCATATTTCCGAAAGGGATTGCTTCTGGGTACTGGGTGGCATAATCAAGAACTACCAATCTGTGCTGGTGCCCCTTGGTGGGCTTTATCAGTGTCCTAACTAAATGCATAGCAGCTGCAGCCATGGTCCTGGTAAAACTACTCCACTCAGGATCCAGTATATGATGTGGCATGAATGTCATGGGTGACATCCAAAAAAAATGCATAGAGTCCCCCAATTCCAAAGCAGAAACATTAGATCTAGTATGGATTTTATGAGGGAACAACACCCATGAAAAAAAAAAAAGTTTTTGGTCCTGCCTTTATCCGAGCATGCAGTCTGGCAGGTTAGGAAAGCGTTGTCTTGTCGGAAGGGACCCCCCTGGAAAATCACATTGTCTTCATGTTGATGAGGACAAGGACCTCTACCCCAAAACCCTTGCCTGGTAGTTGTGGGGGTCTGCATGTTGGGGGATTATCAGAATTTGAATGCCCACATTTAAAATGAGGGGACACCAAGACACAGCCTCCCCATGTGAATGAGTAAGGAATGTACAGCATCCCTACCAATTCACAAGAAAGTCAACTGTGAATAAAGACACCACACAAAAAAAAAATATTGTCAATCACACTATCACACTATGCAGCAATGCAGATTCTTTTTAATCAGAATGAACAATGCCCACTGACCAGTCAAAAAATAAATTTGATGACACATCTGATCTTGTCACTCACTTGCTGTGAAAGACAACTCCCTAGCTGACACATGAACAAAGAGGAAAGATATACCTGGTGACATCTTTGACCAAAAATGGGCTTGATCATATTTGCTCAATGATATCGCTCAGAGCCCCTGTGTATGGTCATGACCATATTTTCTCAATGACGAAAATTGAGTGTCTCTGCCCATTTGTTTACATTCAGTTGTAATTCATGATGAGCAGTCACTGGGATTGGGCATGTTAGCAGATTGCAGATTTTTATTTATTCTTTGTCCGGTTGGCAGGTGCCTGATTAATGAGGATGTGCATCTCTGGACAATATAATTGACAATGGATTTATATTTTTGAGGTTTCTTATTTATTGTGCCAAGGTTGTGAGGAAGAGGCTCTTTTCTTCATTTACATAGGGACAAAGGTATGGTTCAGAAGGGGAGTCACATGCTTGTACCCCCACCTTTCCTAGCCAGCCAGGTTGCATGCTCAGATAAGGGTCTGGTATGGATTTGGGGATTTTTGTAGGTCTCCATGATGTTTTCGGGTTTTTCTTGCATAATGTTTACCCTAAAATCACAGATTTAGTGCTACTGCTGATAAATGTTTTTAATGTACAATCATGACAAATTCTACTAACATATTTTAAAGTATTACAGCACATTTATCAACAAACTTGTCTCTTTTCAAATGCTTGATTTACTGTCAGTATCATCATGTCTACAATAATACATATATACATGCATGTGAAATAAGCAAAATGCAAAAATGTGCCAAAGGGCTTGTCATTATTCTGCTCATCTTTTTGTTACGATAAATATTGAGCCTTGGTTTAGGATCAGTGAATGTATCTCCTGCAATTTAATTGGAATAAAACTACTGTAAGAATGTACTGATAAGCTCAAAAGCTGGATAAAAAATAGAACGATTCCAAACAAGACCCTACAGGGAATAGATACATTTATGTAATGCTAATAAGTTGGGCAGAGAATATGCATCTTTAATCTTCATAAGAAAATCAGAGACTAAGCCTTCAGCAAGCTTTATGTTGGCATTATCACATTTAAAATTGCAAACAAGGTAGTGAAAATATTCTCAGAAACTGCATGCTTTACATCTGTTCTGAAGACACTGATAATTTTGCTTGGCAACTCTATATACAGTAGAATATGTGGTAAAGTAAAATGGACATTCTTGTGTAGCAGATGAATAAGGCAGACGTGGTGATGAAGAAGTGATAATACGAAAGTAATTTATTTGTTTGCCAACCATATACATTATGGGTAATAAAGCAGAACTGCAGGTGAGATATGTAAAAATAGCAAATATGGAATTGAAATGAAGGAAAACTAAAACTGGGAGGTTATCTAATAAGTTTTATAATACTTTGTTGGGAGTGTCATAGTCTGGGGCTGTATGAGTGCTGCCGGCACTGGGGAGCTACAGTTAATTGAGGGAACCATGAATGCCAACATGTTCTGTGACATACTGAAGCAGAGCATGATCTCCTCCTTTGGGAGACTGGGCCGCAGAGCAGTATTCCAACATGATAATGACCCCAAACACACCTCCAAGATGACCACTGCCTTGCTAAAGAAGCTCAGGGTAAAGGTGATGGACTGGCCAAGCATGTCTTCAGAAATAAAAAATATTGAGCATCTGTGGGGCATCCTCAAACGGAAGGTGGAGAAGTGCAAGGTCTCTAACATCCACCAGCTCCATAATGTCGTCATGGATAGGTAGAAGAGGACTCCAGTGGCAACCTGTGAAGTTCTGGTGAACTCCACGCCCAAGAGGGTTAAGGTAGTGCTGGAATATAATGGCCACACAAAATATTGACACTTTGGACCCAATTTACGCACTTTCAATGTGAGCTATTGTATATAAACATCTATAATCACACAGCATATGATATCATTCTTATAGCAGTTATTCTTTTTGAATGGACCCTTTAAAAATGAATGACTTTGTATGCCAGCAGTTTCCATCCATCTCTGACACTTCAGTTCCAGACCATTCGAGCTGCAGGGTGTAACACTTATTCTGTGCATTAGTCTCCACAGACAGTATATACATTTTTTATGAATTTCAACCAATATGATTTATTTCTTATTTGAAGGTTCTGCCCTTAATGATGGACAGTGGCATGAAGTAAGATTTACAGCCGAGGAGAACTCTGCCATGTTAACTATCGATGGGGATGAAGCATCGTCTGTAAAAACAAATAGTCCTCTTCAGTTCCGCACTGGAAGTCAATATTTTTTTGGAGGTGAGACAGTGATTATCATTTTACTTTATGTGTTTGCCTGGCTATTTGCAGAGTGCAAGTACAATGTGTCTCAGGTATGTGGTTATCTTAAAGGAAAAACATTATCATTTCAACATGTTTTTTAGGTAAACATGTAAAAGAGAGCATTTCAATGCAAACATTCTTATTGATATTCATACTTTTAAAACTAATGTTCCTGTTTATAGTTTGATATCACTTGTGTACATGGGGACAGTCAGGTGAACTTTTTGGTAGACCTAGAAAGAGTACTTCCTAGTGTAGATAAGAACATAACTCTCTGGATGCCCCATCATGTTGGAGTTTACTCCCTCTGTGAAAAAGGAGATTATCTCCAAGTTACGTAGTGATAATGCTTATCCAGGCTTTCTCACTACCAGTATAAATGTCCTATCTAAAATCTTGGCCAATCAGCTTCTGAAAATTATAACCATTTTTTTTGTTGTCTGGATTTATACCAAATAGATCAACACCTATCAATATTAGACACTTGTATCTGAACCTGTATATTCCTTGTGATGGTAAGGGTGATAGAGTTGTGCTCTCCCTTGATGCCACCAAGATTTTTGACAGCATCACATGGAACTACCTATGTGCTGCACTGGAGAGATTTGGTTAGGAACCCAAATATTTAGGATGGATAAAACTTTTCTACTGCTCCCAGAAATCCAGACACATTATGAATTGGCTTCCTGTTGGAACCGATTGAACAGGATTGCTCAACAGGAATGACAAACCTGCTCTTTGCTATGGAGATAGAATCATTAGCTGTGACAATTAGGGAGACTGTTGAAATAAAATGACTCAAAAGAGGTAATAGAGTTTGTAAAGTTACCCTCTATATAAAGGAAACGTTTTCATGGAGATATGGGGATACCTTTGAAATTCATGATACAGCTTATAGAAAGAATTGGTACATTTTAAAAATGGAGTATTAAATTGGATAAATCAGTCCTGCTTCCATTAGACACTACACCAACGTGGGTTCCGAACTTTGTTCAACCCATCAAATTCACTCACACTATAAAATATCTAGATTTAGAGATAGCTACTAAGCCACAATACTTCTTATCTCTAAATCTGAAGCTCATTATCTAATATGTGAGACAAGAGCAAGACTTCACTAAAATGATTTGGGTGACTCAAATGCTTTACATCTTGCATGGTTCACTGATTTGGATACCAAAAAAAATGTGAAAAGGAAAGAAAAGTCTGGCGCTAACTCACATTTTAAATAAATAAATACACTAAATCATTGACATAAGTAATACAATCACATTGGAGAGGTCCTGTATTTATAAAGTTCATAAAAATGCAATATACAAAAATTATGCGATAATCAAAAATTCCAAAAGAGTCTTCAAACAAATCCAATCACTGTGATACCAAAGGAAAGTGCAGGTACAATAAATCCTTTCAATTGTGCTCCACCACAGATATAGTGTGAGAATGGCAAACTCACCAGAACTTCAAAATAAATACGCCTTATAACAATTGTATTATATATATATATATTATAATATCTGACCATTACAAAGAGACACTGTTGTGGTTAAGGAGCCAGCACCTCCATATACGTTGATGGTGGAAAGATTATACAATTGTTATAAGGTGTAATTATTTAGAAGTTCTGGTGAGTTTGCATTTCTCACACTATATCGGTGGTGGAGCACAATTGAAAGGATTTATCATACCGGCACTTTCCTTTGGTATCATGCGATTGGATTTGTTTGAAGACTCTTTTGGAATTTTTAATTACTGCATCATTTGTGTATATTGCATTCTTATGAACTTTATATTTACAGGATCTCTCCAATGTGATTTTATTACTTATTTCAATGATTTTTTTGTGTATTAATGGATTTAGAATGGGAGTTAGAGCCATACTTTTCTTTCCTTTTCACATTTTTAAAGTGGTTCACTTCACTTTAAAATGGGCAGCTGCACTCATAGTATATATTAAATAAAGAATGGCATCACCACTTGTCACTTCGTTTATCTACCAAAAAAATGGTTTAGACTAAAAGACTCCATGTTCTGGGAACTTATTTGGAAAATAATTCTATCCAACAAATAAACTTACATTTTGCATGCACATAGTATAGTTAAGCCTAATTCAAAAACAGTATCACCATAGCATCCTATGTGCTGGACAGGAATGCAGGGGGTCACAAAGAAGAACCCCATTCAACTTTGATGGAGACTATCTAAATTATATCAACATGATGATACCTGTTATCAAGATGTTAAGATGTCATAGTACTTAATTCAATATAACCACTATAGTGTCACATACAGTATATAATGTATACCAAACTCAAAAATGTATTCAGAATTTATTGGAACAGAAAGGAACAAGCATTACAATATATACGCATCAGCAGAAAGATCAGCAGAGACATCAGAGAGACACTGTTTAGAGTAGAACATACATGAAGAACAACAAATCTGAAATGTATTAAAGGAACTGTATAATGGTTTGTAAATATTTTTATTATGCTCAGGTCCAAAAATGAAAATTAATTTTGGCAACAAGAATGCAATTTTCGTTTTTTTATAGAAAAAAAACTGATTTTGGAATCATAGGGCTTGAGTTACTAAAACTGGAGAATGCAAAATATGGTGCAGCTGTGCATGGTAGCCAATAGGGATGGGCCCGGTGCTCGATGCGAACCCATGTGTGTTAAGTATTAACTATTTTGGCCGCTCGCATCACATTCGTGTGATGCGAGCGGCCCCGCAATGCATTGCGGTCGGCGCGGCCGGCGCAGTGCATTGCTGGCTGATGATTGGCAAAGCATGCACTGTGACCCCGCATGCTTGGCCAATCACAGCGCCGGAAACTCGGAGAGCCATAATTGGCTACAGGCAGGACGCCTGTAGCCAATTACAGCTCAGGGGCTTTAGTACACGCCCCCCTCATTTAAAAGGCCGCCACGCCGTCGGCGCCGGTCACATGAGTTCCGGCTTTAGGAGAGATCAGGCTGATTCTGTGTCACTCTTTGCTAGATTCATTTAGAAAGATTTGCTCTACTTTGCTAAACCATTGGCTATTTATTTGCTAAACCATTGCTACCTGTCATTGATCGTCCATTGCTGCTGCTGGTTAGTGTGTTTTTAGCTGCTGCTGGGGATTAGTCTGGTACGTGTCTTACTGTTAGTACAGTATTTCAGTAGTACCAACCGCAGTGGTGTTAGTACAGCACTGCACCCCAAAAGCACCCATAGGACTTCTAGTGTGTTAGTGGCAGCAAACAGAGCTCCTATATTTTCTTCCCAGAAGCACCCATAGGACTTGTACTGTGTTAGTGGCATCACACAGAGTTCCTATATTTTCTTCCCAGAAGCACCCATAGGACTTGTACTGTGTTAGTGGCATCACACAGAGTTCCTATATTTTCTTCCCAGAAGCACCCATAGGACTTGTACTGTGTTAGTGGCATCACACAGAGTTCCTATATTTTCTTCCCAGAAGCACCCATAGGACTTGTACTGTGTTAGTGGCATCACACAGAGTTCCTATATTTTCTTCCCAGAAGCACCCATAGGACTTGTACTGTGTTAGTGGCATCACACAGAGTTCCTATATTTTCTTCCCAGAAGCACCTATAGGACTTGTACTGTGTTAGTGGCATCACACAGAGTTCCTATATTTTCTTCCCAGAAGCACCCATAGGACTTGTACTGTGTTAGTGGCATCACACAGAGTTCCTATATTTTCTTCCCAGAAGCACCCATAGGACTTGTACTGTGTTAGTGGCATCACACAGAGTTCCTATATTTTCTAGAAGCACCCATAGGACTTGTACTGTGTTAGTGGCATCACACAGAGTTCCTATATTTTCTTCCCAGAAGCACCCATAGGACTTGTACTGTGTTAGTGGCATCAGACAGAGTTCCTATATTTTCTTCCCAGAAGCACCCATAGGACTTGTACTGTGTTAGTGGCATCACACAGAGTTCCTATATTTTCTTCCCAGAAGCACCCATAGGACTTGTACTGTGTTAGTGGCATCACACAGAGTTCCTATATTTTCTTCCCAGAAGCACCCATAGGACTTGTAGTGTGTTAGTCCCATCACACAGAGCTCCTATATTTTCTTATCAGAAGCACCCATAGGACTTGTAGTGTGTTAGTCCCATCACACAGAGCTCCTATATTTTCTTCCAGAAGCACCCATAGGACTTGTAGTGTGTTAGTCCCATCACACAGAGCTCCTATATTTTCTTTGCAGAAGCACCCATAGGACTTCTAGTGTGTTAGTGGCATCACACAGAGCTCCTATATTTTCTTCTCAGCAGCACCCACAGGACTTCAATTGTGTGTTAGTGGCATCACACAGAGCTCCTATATTTTCTTTGCAGAAGCACCCACCGGACTTCTAGTGTGTTAGTGGCATCACACAGAGCTCCTATATTTTCTTCCCAGAAGCACCCATAGGACTTCTAGTGTGTTAGTGGCATCACACAGAGCTCCTATATTTTCTTTGCAGAAGCACTCATAGGACTTCTAGTGTGTTAGTGGCATCACACAGAGCTCCTATATTTTCTTATCAGCAGCACCCACAGGACTTCTAGTGTGTTAGTGGCATTACACAGAGCTCCTTTATTTTCTTTGCAGAAGCACCCATAGGACTTCTAGTGTGTTAGTGGCATCACACAGAGCTCCTATCTTTTCTTCTCAGCAGCACCCACAGGACTTCTAGTGTGTTAGTGGCATCACACAGAGCTCCTATATTTTCTTTGCAGAAGCACCCATAGGACTTCTAGTGTGTTAGTGGCATCACACAGAGCTCCTATATATTCTTCTCAGCAGCACCCACAGGACTTCTAGTGTGTTAGTGGCATCACACAGAGCTCCTATATTTTTCTTTGCAGAAGCACCCATAGGACTTCTAGTGTGTTAGTGGCATCACACAGAGCTCCTATCTTTTCTTCTCAGCAGCACCCACAGGACTTCTAGTGTGTTAGTGGCATCACACAGAGCTCCTATATTTTCTTTGCAGAAGCACCCATAGGACTTCTAGTGTGTTAGTGGCATCACACAGAGCTCCTATATTTTCTTCTCAGCAGCACCCACAGGACTTCTAGTGTGTTAGTGGCATCACACAGAGCTCCTCTATTTTCTTCCCAGAAGCACCCATAGGACTTCTAGTGTGTTAGTGGCATCACACAGAGCTCCTATATTTTCTTCTCAGCAGCACCCACAGGACTTCTAGTGTGTTAGTGGCATCACACAGAGCTCCTATATTTTCTTTGCAGAAGCACCCATAGGACTTCTAGTGTGTTAGTGGCATCACACAGAGCTCCTATATTTTCTTCTCAGCAGCACCCATAGGACTTCTAGTGTGTTAGTGGCATCACACAGAGCTCCTATATTTTCTTCTCAGCAGCACCCACAGGACTTCTAGTGTGTTAGTGGCATCACACAGAGCTCCTATATTTTCTTTGCAGAAGCACCCATAGGACTTCTAGTGTGTTAGTGGCATCACACAAAGCTCCTATATTTTCTTCTCAGCAGCACCCACAGGACTTCTAGTGTGTTAGTGGCATCACACAGAGCTCCTATATTTTCTTCCCAGAAGCACCCATAGGACTTCTAGTGTGTTAGTGGCATCACACAGAGCTCCTATATTTTCTTCTCAGCAGCACCCACAGGACTTCTAGTGTGTTAGTGGCATCACACAGAGCTCCTATATTTTCTTTGCAGAAGCACCCATAGGACTTCTAGTGTGTTAGTGGCATCACACAGAGCTCCTATATTTTCTTCTCAGCAGCACCCACAGGACTTCTAGTGTGTTAGTGGCATCACACAGAGCTCCTATATTTTCTTCCCAGAAGCACCCATAGGACTTCTAGTGTGTTAGTGGCATCACAGAGAGCTCCTATATTTTCTTCTCAGCAGCACCCACAGGACTACCGACTACAATGGCTGGAAGACCGCCAAGGGGAGGCAGAGCGTGCAGAGCCAAGAACACAGGGCAGGCAGGCTCTGTTTCTAGTGGACGTGGCCGTGGCCGTGGACGTGGTCGTGCATCGTCATCAGCACGTGACCATGGGACACGCGCGTCTTTGTTTTCGGCAGCTGGACATGTGGAGCCGCATCATGCTGAAGGCTTGGTAGAATGGATGACCAAGCCCTCCTCATCCTCCTCATCCTCTCTCACCCAGGCTCAGGGTACTGGCAGAGCAGCTGCCAACGCGTACTCAATGGCATCATCAGCCACCCCTTCCCTAGACCCACCATGTCCTCCTGAGGAGTCCCCGAACTCTTTGAGCACAGTGTTGGGTACATGCTCCAGGAGGATGCCCAACGATTCGAAGGCTCGGATGATGATACCCAGTTTGAGGAAGTCAGTAGTGTGCGCGCAGAGAGAGGGGATGCTGAAGGACAGCAATCTGGCAGTACTGTTCCACCAGCTGCAGCTTACTGCCAGGTTTGCTCTAGTGGTGAAGAGGGAGGGGATGATGAGGTCACTGACGCCACGTGGGTGCCTGGAGGGAGAGAGGATGAGGAGGAGGATGAGGAGGAGGAGGATGCGGCGTCACATGTCTAACGAGGCAGGATGCCCCCTGGAGGCCAGCTAGAGGCCAGCACAGCAACTGTACAACACCGCAGAGCTCCGCCTGTGCAGGGCGCTGCCTCTGCACGTTATCAGAAAAGTTCTTTGGTGTGGGCCTTTTTTGAGACGAGTGCATCAGATCGCACCACTGCTATTTGCAATATTTGTCTCAAGCGTATCTCGCGTGGCCAAAACATCAGCCGTTTGGGCACCACAAGCATGACCAGACATATGTCGACCTGCCATGCAGCTCGTTGGCAGGACACATAAAAGACCCACACCAAAGAACTAAGCGGACCTCTCCTTGCTCCTCATCAGCTGGGATCTCCATCCCCACTACATCTTCAGTCCTCTCTGAAAGCTGCTCTGAGAGGACTGAAGGTGTAGAATTAGGTGTGTCACAACCAAGTACTTTTGCACGAAAGAAGTACACTCTCCACATGCCCAGCGGTTGAATGGAACTCCAGGGACCCACTAAAATCATAGTTTTGCAGTATAATTGTTGATTTTTAAAATGAACACTGATCAACTTTTAAACATTATATTACCAAATAGCTTTGGTCGTTTCTGATGGCATACAGGGGCTTCCATGATGCTTTGTGGGATCACAGGCTGCTCTATGTGTCTTGGAAATTGTATAGATCGGAAAGCAGAGGGCCATCAATGAGTACTCCTATCCAAATACTGATAAGGATTTCCAAATTAACAATAGCTATTGCAGTAGGGAATAAACACAAAAAGATCTACCCAGCATCTTTTCAAATAATTGTTCAGCCTGAATCGTTGATACAAGGCAGGATGGATCCATGCTTTCATGTTGTTTATGCCAAATTCTGACCAGCCATCTGAATGTCACAGCTGAAATCAAGACTCATCAGACCAGGCAACGTTTTTCCAATTTTTTACTGTCCAATTTTGGTGAGCCTGTGCGAATTGTAGCCTCAGCTTCCTGTTTTTAACTGACAGGAGTGGCACCGGATGGCACCGGATGTGGTCTTCTGCTACTGTAGCCCATCTGCTTCAAGGTTTGATGTGTTGTGCATTCGGAGATGGTATTTTCCATACCTTGGTTGTAACAAGTGTTTTTTTTTTTTAAGTTACGGTTGCCTTTCTATCATCTTGAACCAGTCTGCCCATTCTCTTTGGCCTCTGACATCAACAAGACATTTTTGTCCACACAACTGCCACTCACTGGATATTTTATCTTTTTTTGGACCATTCTCTGAAAAACCATAGAGATGGTTGTATGTGAAAATCCCAGTATCTCAGCAATTTTTTTAAATACTCAAACCAGCCTGCCTGGCACCAACAACTATGCCACATTCAGAGTCACTTAAATTCCCTTTCTTCCCCATTCTGATGCTTGGTTTGAACTTTCAGCTTCACCATGTCTAGATGCCTAAATGCATTGAGTTGCTGCCTTGTGATTGACAGATTAGCAATTTGTGCTACTGAGCATGTATCTAATAAAGTGAGACAATACACAATAAAATCTTATTGTCTCAAAACCCTCTGATAGGCTCAAGAAGGTTATATCCACTTTTTTAATATTAGATATTCACATATCTCTCACATTTTACTGCCAATACTTGTGGAGGGATGAGACCCCTTTCTTAGCATGTTTCCCAGATAAAAACTCTTCAGGGGTGGGGGAAGAGTCTTGGATGACCAGATTACATAAGCATCCATACTTCCCTCTTTCTGGGATCCTTTTCTTACTGGGGACTAAAACATGGTATAAATTATCAGTGAATGGTGAGATTTTGCTCTAGAGTTAGATGCATCAATAGATGTAGTGTGACCAGATCCTGGAACCGAGTTTGGAGGATTTAAAATGAATGAATTGGTGTGTGCTTGGGTAGCATATGCATGTGTGTGTGCCCGCCATCTGTTGAAAATGTTTCACCTGCGCTGCTCTGTGTAGAATTGGAATTAAACTGTTCAAGTGAATCAGGCCATTGTTTAAAATTAGAGTATTCCATAGAGTATCCACCATCTTTATAGCTCCTCTTATGTGCCAAGTGTAGGTGTGTATTATCCAATGGTGTATGTCTCCAAGAGTGCTATTGGGGATGACATAGAAGAATCAGATTCTGTGCCTTCATCCTGCGAAGCAGGTTGTGCATAGGCATTTAATTTACTATAACTTGCCCCTCTGTGCTGAACAGGAGGTTTCGAGAGTGGAGGTTTATTTAGTGATATCTGTGTATAGAGAATGAAAAAATAACCCTGTAATGGCATGCAGTCTTCTGAAATGTGATTGTATTAATGTTTTAAAGTGAACAGGAAAAAAAATGTTTAAATATATATTTTTTTTATTTTGTTAATGCTATTTCAATTACTGGTACCTTTTAGAGTCTCATCTTTTAGATATTATGTTGAGTCCATTGGGAAGGATTGGTCAGTAAGCATGGATATTGGGAGCAAATAGTCCGTTAGGCATGGAAAGCTGACATTGCATCCAAGTAATGCTGCAGCTGTTTCACAAAACACATACCAATCCTGTTATGTTACACAGCTATCAATGTTTTAGTGTGCCCAGAGTTCAGCTTCAGAAGGTTTTATTATGAAATATTTTTAAATAAACCGTTAAAAAATGTTGAGACACAAAATAGGAGTTTTGAATAAAAATAAGATCAAAAACATTATACTTTATAGAAATATTATTTGAGGCCATAGCCAAGAAAGGAAGAGCACATTTGCAATACTTAATGCTAAATAATTTTGGAAAGACTACAAATGACATTCGATTTCCGTATTCTGCCTGTAATACTTATTAGATGCAGTGACAAGTAAATGGACTGAAAGGCGCATCCTGCGCCAATTATATTATAGTTGGATAAACAAGTCAACTCATGCACAGAAGCAAATTTTTTATTCCTATAAAGCTTTATTTATTCTTTATTAACATCAGTAGCCTTGCAGACTATCAATCCAAGTTTCCATAATCATATCCAAGTATAACAACTCAGATCTGAACAGTGTTGTGACAGGAGATGAAAGAAATTAGTAGCTTAAAAGAAAGTCTTTGCTTTTGTTCTTCATCACCTTGTGAAATATTCACAAAAGAAAATAGAATTTTTAATGGCTGTTGTGTGATATTGCATGTAGCTATAGTGCATTAAATAACTTTTCAACAAATATATATATATATATCAATAATATATATATATATATATATATATATATATATATATATATATATATATATACAGTATACTTCAGCTAGCATAAAAACATTGTAATTACTATATGCAGAAACCTCATCAACAAATGCACAAACTTATCTTTTTTATTCTGGTGCGAGAACCTGATTCACTTGGACTGTTGTCATATCCTTTATATGCTGTAAGATGTAGTTGTAGTATTATAAACAGATCTATAGTTTGTGAGGATGTCAAGTACTGGACAACATAATAGGTTATTTTCCATCTCAAGCTAGGTCGGTCAGCAGTAACTGGTAACTGTTAAAGTGGTGGGACACTCTGAAAATAAAAACTTTGGAGAAAGTTAGTAACAATTTAAAAAAAATAAAAAAAAATTTTTTTTTTACTTACCAGAAATGGCTGTTGCTAGGCAGATCGTCCTAATCTGCCTCCTCCAGCGCCGCGGTGATCTTCTCTTCTTCCGTCTTCAGGTGAATGGGGCGCGGTGTGTTGTGGGAACTGCGTCCCACAACACACCGCGTTCCCCATTCACAAATACGACTCGCGCATGCGCAGTTGGCCGCGCGCCGACTCGCGCATGCGCAGTTGGCCGCGCGCCGGCTTGCACATGCGCAGTAGGAAACGAGAAGCCGTTTCCCTTACTCAGGATGGCGGCGCTGGATCCGGATAGCCGAGGGACATCTCGGCCTCCACCAATGACATTGCGGGCGCCCTGGGAGTGTAAGTGTACTTTTTAAAAGTCAGCAGCGACTTTTTTTTTAGCTGCTGACTTTTAAAAAAAAAATTTTTTTTAGGTGAAACCCCGCTTTAACTTATATATTTTGTGTGTTCAACAGCTTGTAATTAGAGATGAGAGAACTTCATAACCACTTCAGTCCTGGAAGATTTTACCCCCTTCCTGACCAGAGCACTTTTTACAATTTGGCACTACGGCGATTTAACTAACATTTGCGCAGCATTGCAATGCTGTACCCAAACGAAATTTGCATCTTTTTTTCCCACAAATAGAGCTTTCTTTTTGATCACCTCTGTGATTTTAATTTATTGCACTATAAACAAAAAAGAGCAAATTCCATTTAGTGCCTAATGTAATTTTTTTTAGTGCCTAATGTGAATAAAGAATAGTGTAAAAAAAACAAAACATTTACTTCATTATTAACAATATCCTAACAATTGAGTGAATGGGGCCGGTTTTTTCAGGCGGTATACAGGCGCTATTTTTAGCGCCGTACCGCCTGAAAACCGCCCCAGTGTGAAAGGGGCCTATAGTGTTAAAACTCCCGAAACAATAATTTCATACAAATTGTAAGGCAGATAAAAATGATCTACAATAATCATTTAAAACAAATAAAGTGCAAAATGCATAATCAATAGCAGGGCAAATTGTAATTACCAATAACAGTCAGTAGTGTCCAAAGTGATCCACTCTGTGTCCAAATAAGTGCACTAAACTATGAAAGTGCACACGTGCAGCTCATTAATGGTAAATATCCTTCCAGGATAACCACTGGCAACCGGACTAATGTGTCACTGTAAATCAACCTATAGTTATATTATCCTCCACATGTTACACCACTTTTTCACAAAACCCTTTATATTACTTGTATAAATGAAAAAGTACCCCCACACTACCTCACTAGCTGCTATACCAAAATCAATAAAATAAGTGTTTCTCTAGGGAGCAGGGCCGTTTTTCAGGCAGGGCAAAAGGGGCAGCTGCCCTGGGCCCTGTCATTGCTGGGCAGCTGTCTCATACTTGCCAACTATCCCAGTTTAAATTCCCTTGTCCCTCGAAGTTTTAGTCCTGTGCTGTGTCCCGATATCTCATTGTGAAGTGCTGGTACTAATGCTGCCCAGCTCTGCCCTATTGTTGTGTACAGATGTCTAACCTGCAGACCCTGTGTTTACATGTAAATATATGGCATTCATATGTAAATAGCGGCAGGATTATTAAGTAAATAGCTGCGGCCGGCGGCATTTATATGTAAATACAAGTGGCATTCATATGTATATCATGCTCCCCTGCAGTGAGGAGATGATGTGCTGTAACCTCTAGCAACTAATCAGTGAGCCATAATGTGTGCTGTAACCTCTAGCAACCAGTCAGTAAGCAGTAATGATATGCTGTAACTGCTGGCAACCAATCGCAATTGCTGCCTGAACTGATACAGTAAACTGATTTTAAGTCTAGCTGCTATTTATTGTATGTCTCAGAGCAGGTGGAGAGTGAGGGGGGGGGGGGGGGGGGGGCAAGAATTTTTTTGCCCAGGGTCCAATCAATATTAAAGATGGCCCTGCTAGGGAGCAGCTCAAAGCACTTCTGTGCAAATCATGACAACACACAAATAGGTAAATTAATACAAAAATAGAGCAGCGCTCCTAAAATATCAAACTACCCTTACTAACCTCTGAACGACCTTTGCATATACTCCAAAAGTGCAATGCTCTATAAACCACTTTATTATGTTATGGTTTATAGCAGTGGTCATCAACCCTGTCCTCAGGGCCCATTAACAGGCCAGGTTTGCAAGATAACTGAAATACATCCCAGGTGATATAATTTGCTGCTCATGATTGCAGTATTCTAGTCTGCATCTCCCCAAAGTAATACATAAAACCTGGCCTGTTAGTGGGCCCTGAGGACAGGGTTGATGCCCACTGGTTTATAGCACATTGTACTTGTGGAGCTGATTGTACTTTTCTTTTTTTTTTGTCTTTTTTTTTTATTCTTTATTTTTATAAAGGGTTATAGACATTACATAATCAGACCACATTTCAACAATCACCAATACTTTCTTTTTGTACTTCATTACATTTTCTATTTTGCTTAAAAAGCCTCAATCTTTACACCAACATACATCATCTTTACCCCTTTAATTTACCTCACTTGAAATCCAAGTACCATTGTTCTCGTTAATTATCTTAATCTCTAATCTTCCCTCATTTCCCCCCCCCCCCCCATATACCCCATAACCCTTAAAGCAAAACCTCCAAAACACAAAAAAATGTTATTACTTTTTAAATAACTTATATTTATCCTTCCCCCAACCCCCAAAAACTCCCCCTTACAGCGAGATGTGGGTGTTCTACATCTTTATAAACTCTTCCTTACAGGGCATCCTCACTCCTCCCTTCTCTCTTCCATCTTTCTCTTCCCTTCTTCTGACTGTACGAATCGTTCCCATATTGACCATGTTTGAACATACTGTTCTTTCCTATTTTGTGCCGAGTGGAACAAGTCTTCCATAGCTCCAATCTCTCTAACCTTATTTAACCATCTTGCTATGGATGGCGGTCTGGTATCCCTCCAGCACAAAGTAACACAGGCCTTAGCAGCATTTACCAAATGGCAAAGCACAGACCTTTTATATACCTTCACCGGGATCTGTGAGCAGTGAAGCAAAAAAAAGGCAGGGTCATGCGGTATCGGAATATCTGTACGTTTTTGGGAGAGTTCCTGAACTTCCAGCCAATATGCCCTGATCTTAGGGCAAGCCCAAAAAATATGTAACAAGGTTCCTTCCTCTCTTCTACAATGCCAGCACCGATCTGAGACTTCCCTCGCAAATTTATTCAACTTCGTTGGGGTGTAATACCATCAAGTTAATAATTTGTAATTTAATTCCTGTATTCGCGTACTTATTGACAAATTCAATGCCAAATAAATAATATTTTGGCGTTGGGTTGGGGTGAAAATCTTATTCAGGTCTCTTTCCCATTTACTAATAGTTGCATCACAAACTCCTCCATCGGGGTGTTCAAAAGCATATACATCTTAGAAATAACCGGTGGAGGGGTTCTTTCTCCTCACAATATACTTCAAATTTGGTCAATTGACGTTGGTAGTTTATTGGTTGTCCCAACGTTCCCAAAAAATGACGTATTTGTATCGCTTGACAAAAATTCAATTCATAGTGCCCCCCTATCTGCATCAATTCCACCATTGTTGGCCAGACCCCCCAGTATACAAAGTGCGATACCTGAGAGTATCCCTTCTCCTCCAATTTTTTAAATGCTCCCTTTTCCATACCTGGTTGAAAGCTAGGGTTTCCCAATATGGGATACAGAGGTGATTGACTTGAGGAATACCTGGGGTTACGACATATCTTAGTACAGATTCGCAATGAGGGGCCTGATTGTACTTTTCATGTATTTGAATTGTAAGTAAAAGTAGGTGAGTCCTTTGTATTATTTGAAATATTTTCCACTATTTTTCTTTCACTCTTATTTCAATATCACAATAACCCACAATGTTCCAGGCTCACTAAAATAAGGGGACAAAAAAAACAATCTCCAAAGTGTAAACATGTACCTGGACATTCTCGAGCACCATTCCTGCCTCTTTGGAGACCATTTATACCCAGTGTAAGTAGGCAATAATACGTTTGTATAAATGGTCTCTATTGTGGTACTACTAACACAACTCTTGAGAAAACATGCAGGTACAAAATAAGTTTGTGAAAATCAGTGATGTAATCATGTACATGCATCACGATTCTTGCTCTCAGAAGACCAGGAGAGGATGAGGAGGGTGCATTAGAAATGCTGGTTCTATTAGATGCACAAGTACCTAATAGGAAACAAAAATCATACTAATAAATGAATCTCTCTATTATTTTGGTCTGTCCTTCTATCAGCATGATCCATGCACTGCAGCACACCTGACTGGCTCATTCTGCAGCTCTTTCCTCCCCCTCTTTGAGCACTGTCATACAAAAGATTGCAAGATACTGTACTTATATCACATAGAAAGCAGGTACTTACACTACTAGTAAAAAAAATATTTAATGATGTAATAATGATGATGATCACAGATGATGTATGATTACAGAGTAGCATTGGTATGTGCCTTTTGTATCTGCTTGGAGTTCAGCTTTAAAGGATCAAAATTATTGTATTCTCGTAAATGTTACTTGGTTTTACATTCAGTATATGAATTCCTGTATTATTTCAAATGTCTTTATTTATATATTATATATAATATTTGCATATTATTATACAGTATATATGTTATCATCGAGTTTTTGACCCGACAGGTTCTATTTAAAGTTGCCATGAGTCTAAGTTTTAAAAATCTAAGAGGTGTGCAGTAAAAGGTAAAGCTATTTTTATAAAGAATTGGCATTCAAGCATTGCAGGGACTCCAGCCAAGTATTATTAAGGGACACAAAAAAAGCAACAATGTGCAGAGTTTTAAGGCATGTTAAATCATTAATTCACTTTTCAAGCCTTAAACAAGTGCTTGTCGGGTTTCTCCTCAGGACACTGAGCAAGAACAGACTTGGTGACAGTCACAGAATATTTCATCTCTTTACACACTCTGCAGGTACATTTATCTAAATGCAAAAGCTATAATTTTTGTGTCCCAATTCTAACATTCATTTTAGCATTCATCTAGGGAAGTTGGAAGGTACCTAACAAAGAAAAAAGTCTGCCAAGAATGACTTTATCATATATAGAAATAGAAAATACTACTTTACAGTATACACTTACAGAGTGCCTCTCCTTTCAATGGCATATGAATATGAATGCCTCCATCCACCCTTTGCAATTAAGATCCCTACTGTGTCAAAACTTCTGTTCACCCTCTCCCCCCATATCTCTTGTATTCCCCAAGTGTGTTCCCTACCACATTACTTCACGTTCAATTATCTCAATTTCCATCATCAGCTTTAAACCCCCCCCCCCCCGCCAATAATGCTCACTCCTCCACTGACAGGTCCTGTACTTCCCACCCCTTTATAGTTTATATGCATAGCCCTGTCCTATTTGGTAATGGTAAACATCAAGTGACGTAGCTTCATCCCCTCTGCAGCAGCATTGACACCAAACAGGTAGAAAGCTGCCATTATCAAAATCGTGTATTGTTTAAACTTGGTAAGTATAACAAAATCTCAGATATAATGTCTTACAAAATGTCAGAAATTGGCAGCATACAGGTAAATGTTCATCACAAACAGGATCGGAAAACTATGAGGGGATTACAGATATCCCTGGTCAGCAATAGCAGGTCTTTTACTCATCCATCATAAAGGAATCAAGGTACAAGTTGTAAACCATATTGTCACATCATAATAATCTAGGTCCAACAGCATCATGATGGATGATAAGAGACTTGCTATTGCTGCCTAGGGATATCCGTAATCTCTTTATAGTTTTCCCTCTCTGTTTGTGATGAACATTTACCTGCACATTGCCAATTTCTAAATTTTTTTAGGATAATGTATTTAAGATGTACAATTGTTATACTTTTTTCAACAATGGCCAATTTTGAAAATGGCAGCCTTCTACCTGTTTGGTGTCCATGTGGCCCAAGAGGGCATAAAGACCTCTCTTGATGTTTATTCCAGCTGATATTGTACTCTGTAACTCCAAATAGTAACTAGGTTCCACAGTATTGACTCCTGGATTTTTCTTTGGAATCATTACATCTATGTGAACCTAAAGGCAGACATATTTTTAATGATTTAATGTTGTTAAACAATAAAAATTTTATATCAGTGTTTTTGCTTTTTCTATATGTCCCTCAAAAAGTCCATGTAGCAGTTCTCCATGTGTTTACTGCTTTATATGGAAGAGGGCATATAGCACACAGTGTCTTATGCATTCTGTGTGTTTAACATGGTTTTAAAGTTTAGGTGTTTTTTATCCTATTGCATTCCCTCAACCCCATTACTTGTTCTACCATCAACATTCCTAAACACTTACATGAGACCTCTCTTGAACCAGTGCTGTCCCTTGCCCGCTCTCCTCTTTTCCTGGATTCACAAGCTTCCATTAGAGAGGTAATAATAGGTCCTGCTGTTCACAGTCAAATCCCGTGATAAGGTAGTGGGAATTATGGCCAAGCCATGCTGTGTGTGTCTATGGGCGCACACAGTACAGCTAGGGAGTGCCCCCACATGAGTGCTCCCATAGCACATGGCTTGAATTATGCTTGTGATACCCCTTGTGGATGTTAGCTACATGCTCATTACTCTAACATTTAAAGCACGGTTGGTCCCTCCCACATACTGTAGCCCACAAGGGCATTGGAGCATATACACTACGTAAGTAGTGCTACAAGTAATACATTGTCTCACTGTGTAGTTCTTAGTAACATTTGACATAAAATCAGAAATTTGTATGGTCTTACATTTGTTCAAATTACAAACTTTACACTTCCCATATTTAAAATATCCTGTTAAGTTTTGAAAAAAAGATGGTTCTTTTCAAGAGGGAACACCTCTATTATGACCTGCGGTTGAGAGAGGAGGGGACCTAGAACTCTATCGTCCTGTAAAATATGTAAATGTTTCCGTACGATATGCTTAATGGCGTAATGCTGTGATGGAGTATGTAGTAATAAAGGAAGAACCAAAATTACTCGAGTTCCCATTAGTTTCAAGTTCATCAGCCAGGAACACCTCTCTATTCATATTTCTAACTTCCTTTAATACCAAACTCAAGGATCACAACCCCTCTATTCGAATCTGTGAAAAAGAACTTGAGATTGAGTATCAAAAACACTTAACTCAGAGCAATTACATCGCATTTGAAGGAATTGACCCTTTGGGACCCTGTTCAGCCAGGAATGATGGTGGCAACTGTCCTTAGAAATATAGGCATTACGGTCTGTGCTCTTTAACCACTTTCAGACCGGACCAATTTGCAGCCAAAGGACCAGGCCCCTTTTTGCGATTCGGCACTGCGTCGCTTTAACTGACAATTGCGCGGTCGTGCGACGTGGCTTCCAAACAAAATCGCCGTCCTTTTTTACCCACAAATAGAGCTTTCTTTTGGTGGTATTTGATCGCCCCTGCGGTTTTTATTTTTTGCGCTATAAACAAAATAGCGACAATTTTGAAAAAAAAATGCATTATTTTTTATTTTTTTTGCTATAATAAATATCCCCAAAAAATATATAAAAAAACATTTTTTTTCCTCAGTTTAGGCCGATACGTATTCTTCTACATATTTTTGGTAAAAAAAATCGCAATAAGCGATTATTGATCGGTTTGCGCAGAAGTTATAGCGTTTACAAGATAGGGGATAGTTTTATGGCATTTTTATTAATAATTTTATTTTTTATTATTAATGGCGGAGATCTGCGATTTTTTTTGTGACTGCGACATTATGGCGGACACATCGGACATTTTTGACACATTTTTGGGACCATTGTCATTTCTACAGCAATTAATGCATTTAAATGCATTGATTTCTGTATAAATGACACTGGCAGTGAAGGGGTTAACCACAAGAGGGCAGTGTAATGGTTAAGTATGCCTAGGGGTGTGTTTTTTACTGTGGGGGGGCGTGGCTGTCAGCTAGTGAATGCTGATCTCTGCTCCAATCACAGGGAGCAGAGATCGGCGTCACTAGTTGCTAGGCAGAACGGGGAGATGCTGTTTATCTCGGCATCTCCCCGTGCAGCCGCCCCGTGAGACGATCGCCGGGGTCCCCGCGGCGATCGAGTCTGCGGGGACCGCGATCTGACTCACGGGGGCCCCGACCGGCGCGGGAGCGCGCCGCTCCCGGCGCGCTCCCGATGGCACGGACAGGCTAAAGGAGGGACGTATATATACGCCCTCCTGCCTGTACGTGCCATTCTGTCGACGTATATCGTTGTGCGCTGGTCGGCAAGTGGTTAATAGAGTAGAGGTAATGAGACTCCCTCCTTCCACCTTAATATTGAGATCTAAAAAATGTATTTCACTTTTACTCATCTCATAATTCAACCAGATCCTTCTATCATTTGAGTTGAGCACAGACAAAAATTCCATCAAGGAGGAGGAGTCACCCTTCCATAGGAAGAGAATGTCATTGATGTACTGGGCCCAGAGGACCAGCTCTGGCCTCTGCTGAGCACTGATGACAACCTCCTCCCATTTCAACATAAAAAGATTTGCCACTCTGGGGGCATATTTAGCCCCCATTGCAAGCCCTTGCTCTGCAAATAATAATTCCTCCAAAACCAAATATAATTATGGGTAGCGCCAAACTTAAGAAGGTCCATAATAAATTCAATCTGTATATTCGTTAAACCTGAATCCTTGTCCAAATAATAGGATACTGTGGATAAACAAGGGAATGAGGAATAATAGTGTATAGCAACATGACGTCGGCCGTCACCAACCACCAACCTTCCTGAAACGGGCAGTCCTTCAAAAAGTTAATTACTGCTTAATATCACTGCATCCTTGAAAACCTGAGGATTTCAAACCTTGTGAAAATGTACTCTTGCACTGTGCAGGGTGCATGCTCCTGAGATTTAAGATCCTTGGCTACTCTTGGAAAGACGTTTTGTTTAAATCAACTTTAAGTTTGCAACAAAACAAACAAATTAAAGCTTAACTGCAGCTAACATGTCTTAAGCAGGTACTGTAAAAAATAATTATTGGAGAAAAGGAAAAAGGGTTGAAGCCATTTGAAAAACTGCTGATGGTTGTGAGCTTGTTATATGAGTTGTTATGTGGTTTGTTACAAACACTTGTAACTATCAATTTTGCTTGACAGTTTGTATGGTTTGTATGTTTGTAAATGTGGCAAAAAATGTAAATAAAAGCATGTTAAGTAAAAAAAGAATTAATGTACTGAATACCATCATTACAAAATGTAAACACAGTCCATACAGTTACCAGAATACAATATTTTTCACTAAAGTGATAATTTACCTGAATATAATTCCTCCGTAGTTAGTTAAATTCATTGAACTCTACGACAGTGGTCATCAACCCTGTCCTCAGAGCCCTCTAACAGGCCAGGTTTTATGTATTACCTTGGGGAGATGCAGATTAGAACACTGCAATCACTGAGCAGCAAATGATATCTCCTGTGATGTATTTCGGTTATCTTGCAAACCTGGCCTGTTAGTGGGCCCTGAGGACAGGGTTGATGACCACTGCTCTACAACACTCTTTTTTTTAATTTAAAACTACTATTCTTTAAGGCATACCAGTGCTGCGATATGAAAACATATTGGTTAAACCTAGGCATAGGAAAATCATACTTACAAAAACGATAGAACAATGAACTGAGAGGGAATAATGGATTTTGGCTGGAGTATTAAAGAGAGCTCAGTGCTTCCATTTGATGGGCTTTCTACTTCCAGATCCTGCTATTTTTTTGTGGAATTAGTTTTGCCAAAAGAGTTCTTTTAAGAAATTCAATTTTTCACTAACTAATTTTATTAAAAACATAGCAGCAATCAAAAGAAGAGCAGACTGGAAGCATTTATCTAATGGTATCACTGCACTCACATAGTTTTAGAAGAGCTGGATCTCACAAAGGACAGCAGAGAGGTAATTGTGTTTGTTCTGGTGTCATAGGGAAAAGGAAGTAAGGGAATAAACCAAATGGTGTCTTAGAGAGCAATTAAAACCTGAAAAAGTCACTAACTTCATCTTACCAATCATATCCAAAACTAAGAAAATATGTTTTGACTGGAGGTTTAATACTAGAATGCAATACTGGAGGCTGATTGCCATTTGAATTATGTGAAAGGTCCCCTTTGTATTCTACAAATCACCACGTGCTATCTAAGCTGCAAAAAATCTCATGACTCCTGTAAATAACCTTTACATTTTCCCACCCAGTCTTTCCCACAAGTGTCTCTGGAGGAACATACACAACACACTTTTTTATACTGCTTTGTAAGGACTAAAGTAGAAAAGATGTAGCTGGATAGCCGCACTCCAAATTATTTAACTTTATTAAAAAAAATATAATAAAATCATAGCATCTAGGCTTGTGTACAGACTAACTGCACAGCTGCTGACATGTTTCACACCGAACACGGTGCTTAGTCATAGCTAATGAGCAGAATATACATACAGAGCTATATACACACACACAAGCAATTAAACAAATGAATAAAATATGTGTATAATGAGATAGCAATTAGGGGAGCACCTGTGAGCATCCAAAATCTGAAGGTAACATTTAAATGGATGGAAGGAAAATGCCTTTTTCACCTAAAACACTTAAATCAAGCTGACATGTTGAAAGCATACATAATGGTAATAAATAAATAACATGATGAATCTTATCTTTAGGTGAAGAGGTACATATGTACCAACATTTATGTGCCGATGCATGGGGCTCATTGAATATCAGAACTGCGCAGTTCTGATATTCAATAAGCCCCATGCATCAGCATGCACACACATTGAAAGTTTGTTTCTTTCTTTTTTCTGTGTGTCTGCCGATGCGTGCGATTTTTTACATACAAATTGAAAAATGTTTGTACATATGTCATTTTTTATTTATTTTTTAGGTTGCACCTGTACCTCTTCACCTAAAGATAAGATTCATCATGTTATTTATTTATTACCATTATGTATGCTTTCAACATGTCAGCTTGATTTAAGTGTTTTAGGTGAAAAAGGCATTTTCCTTCCATCCATTTAAATGTTACCTTCAGATTTTGGATGCTCACAGGTGCTTCCCTAATTGCTATCTCGTTATACACATATTTTATTCATTTGTTTAATTGCTTGTGTGTGTGTATATAGCTCTGTATGTATATTCTGCTCATTAGCTATGACTAAGCACCGTGTTCGGTGTGAAACATGTCAGCAGCTGTGCAGTTAGTCTGTACACAAGCCTAGATGCTATGATTTTATTATATTTTTGGAAATAAAGTTGAATAATTTGGAGTGCGGCTATCCAGCTACATCTTTTCTACTTCAGTTCCTGTTGCAAACAGAGCCAGCACCCTGTGGGATTGTGGAGACAGCTGTTTTGGGAGAAGTCATTACCTCGGAGCGGTGATTCTTTGGCTTTGTAAGGACTAACTAGTGGGCTACAGTAAATATCCAACAGGTTAAATAATATGCTACAGATTGCAGTAAATATGGCCCTGCATAGGAACATTGATGAGTTTGAGCTTATGTCTGATTTTTAATTGAGTTACTAGATGCACAATCAGCTTTTACAAACATAGACAGAAGTGTTCTTCTTTAAACCCTAGTGGGCATTATTAAAATCTGAATTTTAAAGTAGCCAAGGTATAACAAGATTAGTGCTCAAAATCATTCAGCAGAACCATCTTGAGTTTTTGTCTTCTTAACTTTAGTGCCAAAATCCAAACTAGAAAAGCACCTTAGGTCAGTGACAATTAGAGCCATAAATACTTTTCACACTGTAATGTGTTGAAAGGATTTGCTAACTTGTTTTGGATTCTGCAAATGTCTTTATCTGCACATAATTCTTTAAAAAAGTGTTAGATTTAATGAAGAGATGACAGTATTAATTTTCTGGCACAGGGTGTTCGTGCTGGATGTTTGCTTACCAAACAACTTAATTTTGAGATAGAAGAATTAGAAATTGAAGTAATAAATATCACAGATAATAAAGCCACTGTGGCTTGTGTTTGTGTGCTATAGTTGTGATATACTGTATATATATATATATATATATATATATATATATACACACATCCTGTATACTGAACTAAGGAATACGCTGTTTCATATACTGCATATCAGCTTCTTCATGGGTATCTTGCTGTTCACAATAAAAGTTTAAAATCCAGTCACTGAAAATGATTTAAAATGACAATGTGTAGTTACTGTAGCAACGGGAAAAGTCAGGCACATCAACCTCAATAAAAGTCAGTGGATAATTATTTGGCTGAGCTTTGGCAAGAAGAAAACAAACATAAGCCAACTGGCTGGAAGTGTGTAGTTTTGAAGACAAGTTGGATCTATTTCTTAAAAATTCCAAAGCAGCCAGGCTTTTTGGATCTTCATTTGAATGCCATGCCCAATACATATGTATTATAACAGCATGCCACTAACATAGCAAACTGAGAGCCAAGAATTATGACATTTGATGTCCTATACTGTCTTTGTCAATCTTACATGTTCATGCACAGGATATGTATATGCATATGAACATTCACTACAACTAGTTTGCATACTATAATGGAAATTATATATTTATAGCTCAACTCCATTTTCCTGAAAACAATAGCAGTGAAATAGTCAACTTTATGTATTGTATTAAAAGAGATTCACCACAAAGGTGTTAAAAAATGCACTTTAAGGCCAATCAGCCATATTGAAGTGGACTGGCTGCAAGGAGATGTGCTGTAATAGATACTCTTGAAAAATGTGTATTACTATTATTATCAATAGTTTCTTCAAGCACAAAGTGACAGATTCTCCTGAAAGAACAACCGCCTCATGCACTGTTACTCATCTTTCCATGGTCTCCTAACGTGTTTGTCTGCTGGAGCCATTTGGAAATACCTGGGGCTTTTGAGGTATAAGAGAACGTGTGATGTCCTAGCAGGATACAGTAGGCAGTCAATCACCAGGCACAAATGCTTTTACCTAAGGGAAGGTAAGGATTCTTTAATCATTACCATCCCATATGGAGCTTACAATGGGTTAGGACTCTTAGCTCTAATAGTCAAATGGAAAGGTGGGATTATGCTGCAAAGGTGAGTATTAGTGGGTTGGAAGTTGAGCAACATGACAGGGGCTTATTAATTATTATTATTATTATTATTATTATTACAGGATTTATATAGCGCCAACAGTTTACGCAGCGCTTTACAATATAAAAGGGAGACAATACAGTTATAATACAATAAAATACAAGAGTATTAAGAGGACCCTGTTTAGAAGAGCTTACAATCTAATAGGGTGGGGGAGGTGGTACAAAAGGTTGTAACTATGTGGAATGAGCTGATGGAAGTGGTAAAAGATTAGTTGGAGATGTGATAGGCTTCCCTGAAGAGATGAGTTTTTAGGGATTGCCTGAAGGTAGCTAGAGTAGGATATAGCTGGACAGGTTGAGGTAGCGAGTTCCAGAGGATGGGAGAGGCTCTGGAGAAATCCTGGAGACAAGCATGGGAGGAGGAAATGAGAGAGCTTGACAGTAGGAGGTCTTGAGAAGAGCGGAGAGGACAGATTGGTGACGTAGCTTGGGGCAGAGTTGTGGATGGCTTTGTAAGTTGTGGTTAGTATTTTAAATTTAATTTGCTGGGTGATCCGGAGCCAGTGTAGGGATTGGAGGAGAGGGTTGGCAGACACTGAACGGTTGGTAAGGTGGATAAGTCTGGCAGCAGCATTCATGATAGACTGAAGAGGGGATAGCCTATGGAGAGGCAGGCCAATGAGAAGGGAGTTGCAATAGTCAAGGCGAGAGATAACAAGGGAGTGAATGAGGAGCTTGGTGGTTTCATTTGTTAAAAAGGGGCGAATTTTAGAGATGTTACGGAGGTGAAGTCTACAAACTTTTGACAACGATTGAACTTGAGGCTGAAATTACAAGTACACCGAGTACCCTGGCGTGAGGGGAGGGACTGATGGTTGCATTGTTGATTTTGATGGAAAAGTCATGGAGGGGGGCACGGGCGGGGGGGGAATATTAATAGCTTAGTTTCAGAGAGATTTCATTTAAGGAAGTGGTGCGACATCCATGCTGAGATGTCAGTTAGTAAGTTAGTAATGCCAGAGGAGACTGAAGGAGTGAGGTGAGGAGTAGACAGATAGATTTGGGTGTCATCGGCGTATAAGGGGTATTGGAAGCCGTGGGCAGTTATCATGTGACCAAGGGAAGAGGTGTAGATAGAGAAGAGAAGGGGTCCAAGAATGATTTACATTACTGAGCTACCTCCCTTCCTGCATAAAATTATTGTTCAAGAGCTCCTAAAATAAAGTGTTTTACAAAAGAGAAAGGACTTTTGGATAAATGGCATTTTAATATTAAAATGCAACTTTAGACAGATAATTGGGTCCAGATAGATCACTTCATAGTGGTCCTTTTTGTAGGTATAGCTATGTAAAACATTCCAAAATGATCCAGTAGTACACTGTCTCACCCTGCTCTGCACATGTTCAGTTGCTCTGCTGCTCTGTGACAAAAATATAGAGGCCAATCTGCTAACAGTTTATTGTTACTCAGGGGCTCTGGGCTTCAGCAAATTGGCAGCCTCTAGCAAGAAGAAATAGGAGCAATGCTGAAGGCAATTTACAGCATGCATTAATTTTGGTAACATGATTATTAATGTGGAATGTATGTTTCTTGCTAAAGATTGTTATTTTTTATCAAGTTGTTATGGGTAAAGTTCATCTTTGTTTAAAAGGGAAAAATATGAGCTAACCGGTGATGATTGATTAACGAGGTACAAATGACCTCAAATAAACACAATGTGCAACAACGTACAAAGGTTTGTGGGAAAAAAAATAAATAAAAAAAAAATATTAAAAAAATTATGTGGAATATATAAACTCCACCTGAAAAAACACTCAAAGGTGATAAAACATTGCCAGGTGCTGCAACAAAAAAAAATGAATATAGGGTTATGTGTAAGTGAAAAGGAGCTTCAATTGCGCAACCTAGGTGAGGTTTGATTGAATGATATAAATAAATAGACCATCAAATGTTACCAACAAATCAATAAATAATATATAAGTGACAAATAGTGTCATTCATTTCCTGAGGGGAAAAAATATTAAATCACCCAATGACTGAACCCATTAATAAATAAACAAACAGTGTTATGTGAATAAATTAAACAAATGTCCACAGTGTATGAAAACACAATTATATGAGTCAGTGGTGGCTATGGTTATAAGTCCATATATTCTGCAGGATCAAAGCAAAAAACTTCAAGAAATTCGTTCCCAAGTGGTGGAAAATAAGCCAACTTTAACGGCAACAGTTTTTCTTTTTTGCTTAATTTCTTCCAATACAGCCTCCACATGTAATCCCGCAAGTGATATATAAAAAATACCAAATGGCCGCTTACCAGATCCAAGGATCAAATGGGCATATATCAGAATGAACCTCCACACCGAGCGATATCCCACTCTCTTCCACAGCAAGGACAATCTGCTCTCAAATCAAGGGTGATCACTCTCCTGCTTCATGCTCAGCGGTTTTCAGTCCACACTGCTGGCCTGCTTCACTGCCTGTGAGTGCGCCAAAAACTTCCTCTGTCCACCATATAGGGCAAAAAAACCTTATATAGTGCAATACGTTTTAACACATCAAAGTTTCTTTATTAAAAAGCCCACACATGGCCAACAACCAAAAGGGGTATGTAAAAAACACAGCAACACTGCAGCATACAAAAAAGTTTTTTCTTAAAAAGGGTAAAAAAAGCGGTGTATCAATATAAATTTCTATATGTTCAGCTGCCCGTGCAGACTGTACCGTATGTTACATAGTTACATAATTAGCTAGGCCCGAAAAAAGACACAAGTCCATCCAGTTCAACCATAAAAAAAAAAAATAATAAATAAAAAAAAAAATATCGTACAATCCAATATACCCCACTCTATACCCACAGTTGATCCAGAGGAAGGCAAAAAAAAACTCCAGAAGAGCATGCTCCAATCTGCTACAGCAGGGGAAAAAAATCTCTTCCTGATCCCCCCAGAGGAAATCGGATTTTCCCTGGATCAACTTTACCTATAAATGTTAATACCCAGTTATATTATGTACATTTAGGAAAGTATCCAGACCTTTCTTAAAGCAATCTACTGAGTTAGCCAGAACCACCTCTGGAGGGAGTCTATTCCACATTTTGTCTGGTCTGGTCCTTGGCTCCACCCGACGCGTTTCTCTTTACAAAGAAAGCATCTACTGGGAAAGGAGACCAGGACCAGACGTCACCACTCACGCTATTTATATCTTCTAATGGCAGGGGAGACACAGGAAGTCATGTTTCCACTTACTTCCTGCTCCGTGTCAGTGCAGTGCAACTTCAAACACTACACCTCCACTATCTACATCTTGCTCACTCTTATATGCAATCAACAGACAGTAAATCTTACTTGTCTGCATGCAAGAAAGAGGGATATAGAAAAAGGGAATATTTAAAAAGGATTAAGTGTTGCAACATCACATCAATCCCAAATATATAAAATTAATAAAACTAAAAGTATATAAAAGTTCATCTTTAAAGACTTTTTGTACAAAGAGTTGTTTTTATATGTTGTTTAAGAGTTATGTGAATTAGAATGAATTAGAACACAGGCCTGTGCATAAATTAAGAATGGTACTTGTGTGAAAGGATAAAGAACTTCTGGAGGACCTTTTTAACCACTTAATATATATGGAAGAAAACCACCTATAGATATGGTACTGGAAACCTTCGCCACATCCCAAAACAAAAGAGAAAATTGCAAAAGGGGGTGCCCCTGGGATTTTTTGGGCAAAGGGTAGTAACCAGTAAGGGGAGTAACAAGTGTATAAAAATATACAAAATGTATTAAGTACAAAGCAATAATAGAATTGGTGCACAAGGTATATCAACTTTAAAACAAATTAGTCATACTGAATAGTTATATAACAGCTAGATTCTGAGACACACAGTTGATTTCATGATCAGAGGCCAAACAATGTACAGGAGTCCCAACATGTTTCGGAATATAGGTATGAATAATTAATTCCTTCATCAGGGGCCATCTATTAGTGCCGCGTATCAGTGCCCATCAGTGCTGCGTATTAGTGCCCATAAGTATCCATCAGTGCAGCATTTCAGTGCTCATCAGTGTCGCTTATCAGTGCCCACCAGTACCACCCATGAGTGCCCATCAATGCCCTATCAATGCCCATCAGTGCTGCATATCAGTGCCACCCATCAGTGCCACCCATCACTGCGCAATTTTCATTTAAACAGCGACAGCGCTGAAAGCTGAAAATTGGCTTGGGCAGGAAGGGGGGTAAGTGCCTGGTATTGAAGTGGTTAATCATTGCTATTCACTTTACCTGTATGTGCCCATAATGTTTTTATATTAATTATAATAATTTTTTCATAAGTGATCACATGAATTCTGTTTGGAGAGCTCAGGTGGAGAATACAGGAGGCGTATCAGCAGGAGGCAGAGAAACAGCAGTACACTGATTTTTCTAGTAAAAAGGGCTGTGCACGGGGGGGGGGGGGCTGTTGGGGGTGTCAGCACAAGTCTGACCATTGGAGTACAGGAAGGCAAGTAAAATGCAAAAAAGAAAGTTGATCACACTTGGATGGATATGCTTTCAAACCTGGCGTGGACAGTTTGAAATGGGCAAGCATGTGAACTAGCAGGATCACCACAAGCTAGTTCACACAAAGGAACAATGAAAAGAGAACAGGACATGGTACAACAGACACATATCAGGATTATAAAATGTTGGTGTAACATACACTCTTACTTTTGTTCCTCCACCTACTTAATTACCTGGAGCCCTGGTTCACACTGGTGCAATTTGACATGTCAGATCGCATGTCAAATCGACGGGAATTGCCGGCAGTGGCACTGTCCTAATCAGTGCGACGCTGAATTTGCGGCACCACACCGATTTAAAAAAGTAGTTTCTGTACTACTTTTTGTGATTTCTGGTGGCGATTTTCATTGACATCTGTGCAGAAACCCGCACAGATGTCTGTGAAATTTCCCCTGAAATCAGGACTGACATGCCGGAGTCAAATTGTGTGAGTTCAGCTGAACTCGCATGGCTTCATTCCCACAGCTCAGTGTGAACCTGGGTAGAAGCACTTACTTTTATCTTTGTCAAACCCAATTTCCTGTAGTGTAAGTATTCCTAATTATAGGTTTGTTCTTAGCAAAGTGAATGTTTCCATCGAGTGCTTATGATTTAACAAAGGCAAAAAAAGCTGTTCTCTTTGCAAAGGAATATTCCCAAAGCTTAGAGAATGAAGTGGAGCTCTGCTGACTTCCATCATCCAAAATACATTTTTCCTTTCATGGGATTGGGTATTCTTTACAAGTAATTCACAGAGCTAGGAAAAAATGTCCTTGCAAACTGAACAGCCTTTTTTGCCTTTAGTAAATAAACCCCATCGGCTCCAATGATACTACAGTCACTGGGGTTAAAAGGGATTTTAGCACGTCCAAAAGCTAAATAAACATTAAATGATTTCTACCCCAAGAACTGTACTGATCCAAGGCAGTTGCCTTTGCTCAGCTACTCCCAAGTTCCACTTATATTGAATCTGATGTAATTGTGCATGCCCAGTTTTGTGGCTTTTACTCATAAACAAAAGAAAGTGAGCAGTGTGAGCAGAGCTGAAGGCCAATGTACCTGAGAAGTGTCTTAATAATTGGCGCATTAATAGAAATGTTTTTTAACTAAACAAAGATTTATTTAGGGTTTACTGCCGTAATACTTGTTAATCACAAGACTCAAAACACATTAGCCTAATTTTCTCTGAGGAACACATGTTATCAATCTCTTTTAAAGACATTGATTAACTAATTTAAATTAGTACACTTATAGAATAATCATTGTAACAGCCACATAGCCTGACAATCACAGGCTTCCAAACAGTGTGTAGTGGTTGTAGCAGAAATAAAGATTGTAAGAAATGTAATTTGAATGGTATGCACATTTGCATGTTTATCTTTATACCTGTGTCCATTTTAAGCATTATTGTCTTTTTATAATGCAAGACTAGCATAGATTTAAGATAGCTGGCATGCATCAACAAAATGATTAGGTTACACAGTGATTTAATCAAGAATTTTCAGAACTTCTGTCTTCTTTAACCGCTTCCCGACCGGCGCACACAGATGTACGTCGACAAAATGGCACGGACAGGCAGGAGGGCGTATATATAAGTCCCTCCTTAATGCCTGTCCTTGCCATCGGGAGCGCCGCGCTCCCGCGCCGTTCGGGACCCCCGTGAGTCCGATCGCGGTCCCCGCGGACTCGATCGCCGCGGGGACACCCGCGATCGTCTCACGGGAAGGCTGAACGGGGAGATGCCGAGATAAACAGCATCTCCCCGCTCTGCCTAGCAACGCCGATCTCTGCTCCCTGTGATTGGAGCAGGGAGCAGAGATCAGCATTCACTAGCTGACAGCCACGCTCCCCCACAGTAAGAAACACACCCCTAGGCCTATTTAACCCCTACACTGCCCCCTTGTGGTTAACCCCTTCACTGCCAGTGTCATTTATACAGGAATCAATGCATTTAAATAGCATTGATTGCTGTATAAATGACAATGGTCCCAAAAATGGTCCCAGTGCCGAATTGCAAAAAGGGGCCTGGTCCTTTGGCTGCAAATTGGTCCGGTCTGAAAGTGGTTAAATCTAAAATGCACATTCATGAAATAGTGTGTGTACGATGAGTTTTTTGCTGAGAAGTATCAGTGTTTAAGTGAACACTGCTTAACTGGCAAATAATAATATACATCAACCTACAATTTCCATGTGATCAGTGTCCCAGACAGATACTTGTTATATGTTTGATTTCAACCCATAAACAAATCGTGCAAATGACTTGGAACATTTTGGATTATGGACAGATAGACTCCGTAGGGTTGATTTACTAAAACTAGAGAGTGCAAAATCAGGTGCAGTTGTGCATGGTAGCCAATCAGCTTCTAACTTCAGCTTGTTCAATTAAGCTTTGACAGAAATGGGTTCTTTAATTGTTTCTAGGTAGTTTTTAAACAAAATCCATCTTAATATGTCTAGAGACAGAGATATTTACTGTAGTTTATTGGATTTATAGAAAAAAAAATCTAGGAATCCCATAGTAATACACCAAGTTTCTAGCAGAAGTCACGTAGCGCTAGCATTGCAATGCTAAGGAGCCCAACTGTTTTCCATTAATTGCTGGTGATGGATACATTTGTAAAGGAAACTGAATATTTCTCATAATTTACAAATGTTCCCACCCTTGATTCTTATATGCTTCTTTTTTCCAGCTAAAATAATATCAACCCTTTTTGGAAGAATCGGGGCACATTCTCTAGTTTTAGTAAATCAACCCCTGTGTGTTATTATTATTATACATGATTTATTTAACGCCAACAGATTACGCAGCACTTTACAATATAAAATTTGTATTTATTATTTATTTTTTATTTTTATTTATTATTTTTTTTTTTTATGGTTGAACTGGATGGACTTGTGTTTTTTTTCGGCCTAGCTAACTATGTAACAATGTAACTATGTAAAAGGGAGACCATACAATTACAATACAATAAAATACAAGAGGGTTAAGAGGGCCCTGCTCATAAAAAATTACAATATAAGATGGTGAGCCAAATGGTACAAAAGGTTGTAACTGTAGGGGATGAGCTGATGGAAGTGATAAAAGATATATGGAAGGTGTGATAGGCTTCCCTGAAGAGATGCGTTTCCAGGGATTACCTAAAGGCAGCCAGAGTAGGAGATAGCCGGACAGATTGAGGTAGAGAGTTCCAGAGGATGGGAGAGGCTCTGGAGAAGTCCTGGAGACAAGCATGGAAGAAGGAGACAGGGGAGCTTGAGAGCAAGAGAGGAGCAGAGCGGACAGTTTGGGTGATATTTGAAGACAAGATTGATGATGTAGCTCCGGGCAGAGTTGCAAATTTCTTTGTATGTTGTAGTTAGTATTTTGAATTTAATTTGCTGGTTCCCCTTAATGACAACATCTTATCCTTTTGGCATCATGTCAATTTTCCTATTACCGTATATACTCGAGTATAAGCCGACCCGAATATAAGCAGAGGCACCTAATTTTACCACAAAAAAATGGGAAAACGGACTCGAGTATAAGCCTAGGGTGAGAAATGCGCAGCTACTGTAAGTGGAAAAGAGGGTCAACAATGCCCATTTGCAGCCTCACTGTGCCCATTTGTATGCCTCACTGTGCCTCACTGTGCCAACTTCAAACTTGGTAGTTAAGGGTTCCAATAGCTGCAGCCAAAATGTGGGGTCTCTGGACCCAAAGGGTCCCAAAATGACATTGCTGCAGATGGACACAGTTGACCGATTTTGGGGCCCCCGTATCTCGGGGCCAACTTGGTGCTAGGAACCCCAAATTTGGTGCACAAACCCAGTGGAACTAGCACTACAACAAAGATGTGGTTCCTATCTCCAAGTGGCCCTGAGATACGGGGCCTCAAAGTCGGTTCAGAAAATGTCAAGCACTTTTCTGCAGCAGAGAATGATATTTTTCGAACTGACTTTGGGGCCCCGTATCTCAGAGCCACTTGGTGCTAGGAACCCCATTGGATATGTTATAGTGCTAGTTTCACTGGGTCCACTGGGTTTTCATACAAAATTTGGGGTTCCTAGCACCAAGTGGCCACGAGATACGGAGCCCCAAATTCGGGTCAGAAAATGTCATTCTCTGCTGCAGAAAAGAGGGGGGCATTTTCAGCACAAAAAATGTGCTAAAAACTTGGCTTATACTCGAGTATATATGGTATTTTCTGTCAATAGAGGTAGAAGGCGCTAGCTGGTGAACTCATGAAATACACCTATATAATACTGATGCATAACAACATCAATTGCAATAAAATAACTGCTCCTGGGTAATACACTAGATCCACAACAGGAGTATATAAAAAGCCATTGGACAGTTAGGCATAAGAGTCCATCAAAACTGGTAAAGGATTGAAAAAAAGTTAATTTACAGATGGCAGCCTCTGAGTAGGACCTGAAGCAGATGCCAATACAAACTATTGTTTTCTTTTGTTTTCTCCCTATTATTCTCTGTCAATCTTCTGGCAAACTGTCGTTGTTGCAGCCAGTTTTAAGATTGCTGGCCACCCTGCTCAGTCTCTAAAATCTTCCGCATAATTTTTTTTTGAGAACCTAATTAATAAGACTACAAAGGGTAAAGAGCAACTCAGCGACACTTATAGAATCGTATAAACTTAAAGCCCATCTCCAGTAAACCTACAAATTCTCCCTTACAGTCTGTACATGTACTGCAAGGGTTAACTGCTTGTTTAGTATAGGGGAAAGTAAAAGCAATTTTACTTATCTGATTTTCTGCTACCCTGACAGGTGATGTTCCCCCATGCTACAGCAGTGGACTGTCCCTCAGTATCTTCATGTCCATTTGCAGAGCTATAGACATTGCATTGGTCTTGATGATGTCAGGCAGCTTTTCTTTTGTTTTCTGTCAGGAGATATGATTTTTAAATGTCCAACCTTAAATTAGGCTTTAAAAAAGGTTTTCACCTTGTTTTCTGCTTTGATGCATCTCATTGTTTCTCCGCTGTTTATTTCCCACCTCCGTCCACTCCAATAACAAATAGCATGATATTTTTTTGGGCAATTTACCTGATGGTGACAACAGTGGACCTTGGCTGGGTAATATTTACTAAAATGGTCACTTGTAGCCTCTATCAGAAGCTATGTGACAGGGTGACAAAGCAGGTGCACAACTGACTTTATAACAAGACATTTATAAACAAGGACCTTTGTCCTAACTTTTGCTTGAAATTATTTTTTCACCAGATCAATAGCTCTAATATAGTAAAGGCATGTTCAATGACCACCATTATATTGAAGGTATTGGTGTTCAGTATAACAATTTCATTATTATATTGGTGGTGGTCAGTAGAATTGGTCAAGCTACCTGGGCAGCCTGTGTAAATCCCCCATTACATCAGTTGTCATTGTAATAACTCCTGCTGCATTGGTGGTCAGTGTAAATACTATTATTACAGTAGTGGTCAAGTTTAAATACCCCTGTTGCATTGGTGGTCAGTGTAAATGCCCTTGTTATATTGGGAGTCAGTGTAAATATCCCCCATTATGTTGGTGGTTAGCATAAAAATTCCCGTTACACTTGGTGGTCAGTGTAAATGTCCCTGTTACATCAGTGGTCAGTGTAAATGCTCAAATTACATTGATGGTCAATGTAAATGTCCCTTTACAGCAGTGGTCAGTGTAAATACCCCTGTTGCATTAATGGTCCGTGTAAATGCCATTGTTACATCAGTGGTCATTGTAAATACACCAATTATATGGATGTCAGTGAAAATACCCCATTTAGCACATTAGCAGTGCATTGTGTGCAGTGTATACTATAACTATGCCCACTGCACTCCACAGTCTTGTTATTTCTTCCCCAGGTGTCCTTCTTTCCAAGTTTTGACGTTAGGAGATATGCAGAATTGATTTCAAAACACTAATTTAACCTATTTCATTATATGAATTTTTGTCACACTCACTGTATTATTATTATTGTACAGGATTTATATAGCGCCATCAGTTTGCACAGCACTTTACAACATGAGGGCAGACAGTACAGTTACAGTACAATTCATCAGTACTGTACAGTTACAGTACAATACGAATCAGAAGGCCTTGCTCATTAGAGCTTACAATCTAGTATGACTTTTAATTAAAAAAAACAGAGCAGATTACTTGTTGTGAGTACTATTATTATTATTATTACTACCATAGATTTTATTGAAGGAAATTACATTACAGGATATGGCAAAAAGGATGAAGTATATTTTTCACGTAACAGTAGACATAATCATAAACCATATAGCCTAGGCATTGTGTGCAAAGGTGGATTATGTAACAATGTTAATAATGATCGACAACGTATAAGAAAAAACACTCAGGCAGAGATAACTGGATGGATCATCTGTGGGGGGGTCCCTAAAACTACAGGGTGGAGATGCAGAAGATAGGCGGGAAGGGAAGGGGGGTACATCATTATGTTGCAGAAAGACACTAGGACGGTGATTTACGACATGAGCTGGGTGCTCTCAAAAGGGGTGTCAGTGATTGAGATACCTGTGGGGGGTAGGGTAAACACGTTGTAGTGGCGTGGAGGATTCTGAGATCCTCTGTTTAAGAGTTAATTGTCAGAGGTGTCCTCTGACCCCGTGCGGAGAGCTCCTTAGTATTTGAATACATTTTCAAAGTTATCGAGTTCCTCTTGAGATAATGCCGTTTCCATGAAAGCTTGCCATCAGAGGTTTTCTGAAGTTTTTGTGTTTAAAGTCGGTGTTGAGTTTGTCTTTATATAATAGGTGCAGAAGTTCCCTTTTGAACTGTGAGACCTTTGGCTTGCAGGGGGAAGTCCAATTCTTTAGAATGGATCTTCGAGCGACTAGGAGGCATATAAGTATCCAGTCTTTGTGGGGTGTGTGGGCGTTGTGGGTCCATGTTAGTAGTTGTTTGTCCCAATATCCAAAGATAAGGAGTAGTTGGTCTTTTGGTAATTTCAGCAGGGTTATACCATATATAAATGATAGGACTTGTTCCCAGAAGGTGGAGATGTAAGTGCATGACCATAAACAGTGAGTTAGTGAAGGTTTGGCTTGTTGGCATAGAGGGCAGGTGGTGGATCCTTGGTTGTTTTTTTTCATAGAAAATATATATGTTTATATATGTCGGAGATAGGATCCTTTTTGGAGCATTTGGTCTGTAATAGACGCTTTGAATCTTTTGCTCTCCTCTCTGCATGCGTTGCGAATGAAATTGACACATTGCCCAAAGTGGAAGGCATGAGATTGAGGAAGGTAAAAAGCTTTGACAATGACTGAAAAGGCATTTGGTCACTAAGTTTCCACATTGCAAAGTAATGAGAATTGTGTGAGGACTTTTTGTTTCCAAATGATGCTTGGAGGGACTCTGGGATACCTACAAAACATAGATGGCTCCTTCTGGACCTGTTTTTCAAATTGTCCAATATTTGGAGCACATATTGGTTTGTTTTGTCCTGTGCCTTCTCCATAGCTTGTGCTTGATATAATTCCTCTTCCACGCTGGAAAGGCAGCTTTCAGCCTTGTTTAGCCTGGTGGTGAGTTCCCCCAGTTGTTGTTTGATATGCTTCATCCCCGCATTTACTGCATTTTAAACTGAGGCAGCTATCATGGGGGACAGGAGTGCTGCCACTGCCTGAGCTATGAGCTCAGTATTGTTGACTCCATGTTGTGAGGAGGGGGAGGCATGATGTGAGGAGGGAGAAGCTGCTCACTTCCATGGCTGGGGCGTCCGCTGCATGATCTGACAAGGCAGAGCCTGGGGCCTCGATTTGCGCTGGGCCGGCTGGGCCATCAGGGTCATTAGCGATCGCGGGCTGGATTTCTCCACAAAATTATCCATGAGTGTGCGGGGGGGGGGGGGTCACCCTAGGTGGCTACAGGCAGGAGTGGAGGGTCGGGCTGTTTTTTTATGCTGGTTTATGGGTCGTGCTGCGGGAGCTGAGGAAAGCTACTCCATGCGGCACTGGAACCAGAAGTGTGAGTACTATTAACTGTTACATGTTGTATATACTGTTAAAATATTGATTGTTAAAACTTTTAATAGGAGCTTTTGCCATATTTCAGGTTGCCTGTAAACAATGTGCTCCATCAGTAAATTATGTCAGTAAAAATAGTTGTGGGAGGATGGCAACCCTGTATCATGGTTTGATGACTCTGTGCCAGATGTTCAAATAACCTTGAGGAACATTTACCGTATATAACTCCCACAAGCATACAAACTTGCAGTTTCTACACAGTGTGCATATTTCCCAAAGCATGCGTATTTTTTTTTTTTATTAAGTGAGTGTTTTTTGTGCAATTGCTTATTTACTATTCATTTTTTAGGTTCAAATTTGAAAGTAGAATTTTTTTTTCCCCCATAAACATTTTATTGAGATCTTATACCAAGATGCATGTAAAAGGTACAGGCGCTGGTCATTTATAGATAATTTATAGATAAAACAGTATTAACATAAGGAAGTCACATTGGAAAGGCATAACAAACCATCAAACTATGAGCCAGTAGCCAAAAGGTAGTACACAAATCAATGATGTATATGGAAACACTCTAAAAAAATTTAGCTGCGTAGTTCTATCCTGAAGACTGGCACATGGTTGTTAAACATTTTTTCATTGTATACAATTTTTTTCATTTTAAACCACTATCATTGCTCTCCTTTCACCATTAAAAGCTAAGTCAGTATCTCTCAATCACAGGAAAGGAATGGATCGTCCCTGCAGAAGTATGCAGGGATGTGTATGTGGAGCATGAACGCAGAAGTGACTAATTTGTCTTGTGTCTGAATGTAAAGCAGGCTCTATCACCTAGTGTGCCGGGCAAGGCTGAGGGATGGCAGCTGTGATAGGTTTATCATGAATTCTCATCTACTGAACTAAATGAAAACATAACGTCCCTGAGATAGGGATAGGTGTGAACTGATAGTGTATTATTCTTAGTAATGTGAACTACAGAAAATCACCTACTTCCAGTTCTGCTTTGTAATCAGAAGCAGAGGTTTCTTGAGAATCTTTACACTGGTGTTTTACCATTAATAAGCATTATTTCAAAAAGGACATATTCTGCAGGGTAATACATTGGTAGACTGACATAAATAAATGAAATAGAGGATTCTGCCAATCACACACGCTACTTTCATCAACTACCCTCTATACTCTCACTTCTGACCAAATTGGCTCTTAAAAGTTCACCTTTAACCACTTGCCTACCAGGCAAGGACACCTCCTTCCTGACCAAGCCATTTTTGAGCATTCAGCGCTGTCGCATTTTGAATGACAATTGCGCGGTCATGCAACGCTGTACGCAAATAAAAAATTTTCCCCACAGATAGAGCTTTATTTTGGTGGTATTTGATCACCTCTGTGGTTTTTATTTCTTGCGCTATAAACAAAAGAAGAGGGACAAGTTTAAAAAAAAACATAATATTTTTTACTATTTATTATAATAAATATCCAATTTTTTAATTTTTTTTAACAAATTTTTTCCTCAGTTTAGGCCGATACATATTCTTCTACATATTTTTGGTAAAAAAAAAATCGCAATAAGCGTATATTGATTGGTTTGCGCAAAAGTTATAGCGTCTACAAAATAAGGGCTAGATTTATGACATTTTTTATTATTATTTTTTTTTTACTAGTAATGGTGGCGATCTGCGATTTTTATCATGACTACGACATTGCGGCGGACATATCAGACACTTTTGACACTTTTTTGGGACCATTCACATTTATACAGCGATCCGTGCTATAAAAATGCATTGATTACTGTATAAATGTGACTGGCAGGGAAGGGGTTAACACTAGGGGGCGCTGCAGGGGTTAATATGTTCCCTATATTAGTGATTCTAACTGTGGGGGGAGGGGACTGACTGGGGGAGGGGACCGATCGGTGTCCCTATGTACAAGGGACACACCATCGGTCTCCTCTCCAGTGACAGGACGTGGATCTGTGTGTTTACATACACAGATCCACGTCCTGCTCAGTTACTGGGCAATCGCGGGTGCCCGCCGGGCGCACGCATCGGGTCCCCAGCGACGCGGCGGGCACGCGTGCGCTGGCAGGACGTCAGAAACAGTTCTGCCAGCAGCTTCTTTGGAGCGGTGAACTCACCGCTCCTCCACCACTCCTCCACAACTGCTTCCCAATCAAATAAATGGGGCAGCACGGCGGCGTTTTGCTGGTGGATTTAACCCCTTTTCGGCCGCTAGTAGGGGGTTAAAACCGCCCGCTAGCAGCCGAATAGCGCAGTTAAAACAACAGTAAAGCGGCGCTAAAAATAGCGCCGCTTTACCGCAGACGCCCTAGGCTCTTAGTGTTATGTGAACCCATTCATAAAATACAAAAGCTTCTCCGAATGGGCAGTAGAGAAGAGGGGTGGGCCCAGAGGCTGCTGCTGTTAAAGAACAGTTTCTCTCCTGCCAGAGCTCATGGAGTGTAGCAATAGCTGTGCTACAGGGGCTTCATAAAACTGTAATTTCTAAATGAAAGAGAGGAGTTCTCAAGGTGGCATGCATCTTGTTGGACTTAACTCATATTATGATAGCACATATTACAGATTGGCTGAATTCTTGGAGTTCAGCTTTAAATCACAAGCCATGATGTCCAACCACAATGTTTGGTATGTAGTTCTTACCTGCCTGCTTGCCTAGAGTTAATAAGTCAAAATTTTAAACTAAGAAGGACAGTTGGGGAGGGGGGGGTGTACTGACAGAGATTGACATTTGAAGGTTTCAAAGCACATGTGGATATTTATTTTTGATTTACAGGTTTTAATATGTTCTGATGTAAATCTCCTAATACAACAACATGCAAATATAAACTGCTTTTTCTTTTTGATGGATTGATTGGTCCATAACAGCTGATTAACAACAAAAAAGCACTTATTTGTTCATCTTCTATATAGTACACCCTATATAAAAAATGAAATACATGCACTAATTCCTATACATAACTTCAGACATGTTATAATATTGTAGAACTTGTAATTACTGTATTAAAAATAATCAAAGTTTTATTTTTCTGTTGCAGTTCTCGTGTTTTTTTGTTCTCCTTTATTTTATTCTGATGCCTCTGTTCTGTGGTATTTTAGATGACATTTGTCCTTGTCTATCACATCACTTGCTGTATGTTCAGGAAGTTTACTCATATACCCCCTCAATTACTAAAATGTTCATCTAGTGCATAGATTGAATGTTCTGGTACAGCTGTCCAATATTCTCCCAGAGGATTGATTATAAATGCCTCCCTTTTATATGTAAACATCCATCATTTAAATGTCCCCATTATGTATGCATTGGAGAAATGGGTGTTAAATTCTAGCGTAAAGAGAGCGCAAGCCCCGGGGGAAGGCATCTCTCTAATACCAAACTTCATCACTGTGAAGAGGTTCTACCACATGAATATTTTAAGAGGCTACCAATTAAATGATACATTAAGGCTATTCATCATGCTTTTTCTTCCCAACAAGTTGAAACTGAAAAAAAAAGTCTACACTCATTTCTAAAGAGAATCCTGGGGGGCCTGGTCCACAAGAAAGTATATAATTAAGTGAATGTTTGATAAAGAGCTTCGGCAAGACTGAGATGAACTAATGTATATAATTGAAAAGGAAAACACCTGTAGCTGCACAACACAAAACAGAAATTAGAATTGGCTAGATGAAAATTACATGCTGATAAGAAAATGAATAGTGATAAGATTAGACGGAGTACTTACAAACCTACTTATGTCTGTGCTGTGCCAGTGGGCAATGTGGAAATCACACAGATCCATCAGGGGAAAAAATTGCTTGGCAGGCTTAAACAAAATTTTGACTCGTTAGAAAAGGAACACGTGAAGAACTGGTTAACACAGTATGCCTAAACCCAATTTCTAAAGGCTTGTATAGGCTTTAACATGTTGATGTAATTTCAAAAGTGTGTATTTTTTAATCTGCAGCTTTCATTAACCTCTTTTCGACCACCTAACACATACACTATATTACAAAAGTATTGGAACACCTGCCTTTACATGCACAAGTTCAAGTTGGCCCACCCTTTGCAGCTATAACAGCTTCAACTCTTCTGGGAAGGCTGTCCACTAAGTTTAGGAGTGTCTCTATGGGAATGTTTGACCATTCTTCCAGAAGCGCATTTGTGAGATCAGGCACTGATGTGGACAAGAAGGCCTGGCTCGCAGTCTCCGCTCTAATTAAGGTGTTCTATGGGGTTCTGTGAGCCAGGCCGTCTCGTCCAACATCAGTGCCTGACCTCACAAAGGCTCTTCTGGAAGAATGGTCAGACATTCCCATAAACACACTCCTAAACCTTGTGGGCAGCCTTCCCAGAGTAGTTAAATCTGTTGTAGCTGCAAAGGATGGGCCAACTCAGTATTGAAGACTGGGATGCCATTAAAGTTCATAAGCGTGTAAAGGCAGACATTCCAATACTTTTGACAATATAGTGTACATGTAAAGAAAAAGGAATGGGTTTTGATGCCCATATGCCGCACATATACATCACTGGGTGGCTGATGTGTTCTGTGCTTATATTTTGCTCGCTGAACACTCTCAGCACAGAGACTGAGCTGTGAAATATGGCTAATGACTGTTGGCTGGTGGGACCGGCTCCCAGTCATGTGACCCCTGTGACAGCCAATCAATGAAGGATCTGGTTCAGACACTTTCTGTTATTGGGTAACAACTATCTCCCAAATAATTGTCCACATTTTCACCCTGTCACATGCAGTATGGTGCAGACTATAACCACCCATGACAACTGTCACTGCACAGGCATAATTCCACTAGTATGGTTACTACCAGGGAAGTAATGATGTGGAGTCAGCACTGGATTGCATGCATCTAAACAGGAAGAGGCTGCAGGGGTTCAGCAATACTGAGATGCAAAAAAAAAAAAAAAACAATTAAAAAGTTAAAATCGTTTTTTACTTATAAAGGCACAGCAAATGTTTATGATACCCAGTGCTTAAAAAACATCAATTTAGTACACAGTTAAAATACATTTTTCTGGAAACTGTCAAGTGATTTGTAATTCTGTGCAGCCAGTTCTGTGATTCAGGCACTCGATCAGTAAGATTATTGACCTCTACTGAAGCAGCCATACAGCTTAGGCAAGAATAGGGATGCGCTGAGCATATGTTCAATTCAGAGAAGGTTCTGCAAACATTACTGTCCAATCCAAACATCAATGAAGTCAATGGAAGCAGAATGTTAAAAAACAGTAATAGCTATATATTAGGCTAATTGTCAAACAAATGGAAGCTGTCCTGTAGCTGATCTACTAAAGCAAAAACAAATAAATAAACATATCATTTGGTGGGGAAGATTTTACCAATGCTTTAGGGACAACGTTAATCACCTGACCTCTGGAAGACTTTACCCCCTTCATGACCAGGGGGGTAAAATTTAGCTATTTAGCACTGCTCTATATTAACTGGTAATTGCATAGTCATGCAATCCTATACCCAAACAAAATGTATATATTTTTTTTTTTTAGAGAAACAGAGCTTTCTTTTGGTGGTATTTGATCACCAATTCATTTTTTTATTGTTTTTTCACCATATAAACAAAAAAGAACAAACATTTTGAAAAAAAAATTAATTACCTTCTGCTACAAAATGTATCCAATAATTAAAAAATAAATAAAAATCTAATTTCTTTATACACTTTGGTTAAAATTTATTCTGCTACATGTCTTTGATAAAAGAAAAATCACAAGTGCATATTGATTGGTTTGTGTGAAAGTTATAGCGCCTACAACTATGGTATATATATATATATATATATATATATATATATATATATATATATATATATAATATATATATATTGTAATTTTATTTTATTTTTTTATTATTATTATACGCGATTTATATAGCCCCAACAGTTTACGCATCGCTTTACAATGTATAGGGGGGACAACACAATTACAGTGCAGTTCAATACATAAGGTACAGGAGGGCCCTGCTGGTAGAGCTCACATTCTAAAGGGAGGGGGTGTTGGTACAAAAGGTAATAACTGCAGAGAATGATTTGATGGGGTGGTATTTTTATACTACTAATGACATTTATCATCGACATATAATGGGACTGCGATAGTGTGGCGGACAATCTGACACTAACTGACGCTGGGGGGAACTGACTAACTGCCACTGATGTCACCAAGGACACTAAACTAATGACACTGGCAGGGAGGGGATAACATCTAGGGCAGTGATGGCGAACCTTGGCACCCCAGATGTTTTGGAACTACATTTCCCATGATGCTCCAGTACACTGCAGAGTGGATGAGCATCATGGGAAATGTAGTTTTAAAACATCTGGGGTGCCAAGGTTTGCCATCACTGATCTAGGGCAATCAAGTGGTTAAATGTGTCATGTGTCATATGTGTATAGTGACCTAAATGGTCAACCACGCTTAAACGGATGCTGGACTTGTTAGTCAACCAATGTGGTACAAACTGACATTTCCATATTGTGTAAGGAATATAATGTACTCACATATAGAAGGTCTTGGATACAGCATGTATGAGTATATATAAGGATCAGCAATGACAGCTTCTCCATGGAAAACCTCTGTGTCTCTGAGACACCTGGAAGTGGCATCACTGACTCCGTCTGACGCGTTGCATTACTGGTCGGGTGGCTTCCTCAGGGTTTTGAGGAAACTTGCTTTGCTTTGTGGGGAAAGAAACTCCATTACTTTGCCGCTGACAGGACAGGGCTCTGCCTTGTTTACATATATCGTGTTCTGTCCTGTGTGAATTCCCAGCTATCAGCAGGCACTGGTGGTAATCCATTGACTGGCACCCACTATTCAGCATCTGCTGTGTATAACCACAGCACAGCTGGGTTGCAAGGTTACCTAGTACATGACCTGGCGCAGGACACCTGGCTGCCGTATATGTATGTTATACGGTTGGCAAGTGGTTAATCACTGGTGTACAGGGGATTACATGAAGTTCATATCAAGACAAATTTAGGTCTAGCACTAGCTGCAGTTAAAATATAAATCTACAAAGCCTATTGCTACTTGCATGCATATCAGTGCACATTGATTTTCTTCTTTTGAAAGGGTATTAGTGAAGTTTATTGGATGTGTACAAATGAGCATTTGATTAGCTTTTTTTGATATTACAAATCAGTTTACCAACCTGTGTATTCCTACGGCAGTCACCTTCAGATACAAACAGTCACAGGGCTTTTACCAATCAACCACAATGTGATACTATTTCTTGCAGATTAGTTTACCTATAATGCAATGTGGTTAGTGGTATGAATAATTCAAGCATGAGTTGCAATAACTAGGCAATACATGTTGGAAAATCCCTGCAAGCAACTGATTATCATTTCCTTCTGTTTGTAGAAAGAGGACTTATCTTTTCAATGTATTATCTAACAGCAAATGTAGTGCTTCATATATTATGATTACGCCAAATACATAAGACATGTAATTACACACAATATCTAAACACAATTTCCGTGAATTACACAATGCATCAGTACAAAAAAAAACTGTGTGGCACCCAACACTAAAACAGTTGCTCAAGGCCACACCTGAAGGTAGCTGGGTAAATGATCTGCATATAGGTGAAGAGCTGGCCACTGACAGAACTAGTGTGTGGGCAACCAGGCAGGAGATTAATTGCATGCAGCTTCTATGGAAGATCTAGCTAATGTGGAGATTGATCCCAATTTATACCAGAGTAATCTAGTTCCAGTGGGGTTGCCCCCTTGGATCCCTCCAGCTGTTCACCTGTGTTACTAAAGTAGCTCTGGTACATATAGGGATTTCACTGAAAGGGACGGACTCCCTGTTTGTGAGGATTTATGAGGTTATCCCGACAGCCACAAAAACATTGCTATTAAGAATAAATGTGTGTGCAGCTTTCATAATCTATGTGGATTATTTTGTAGTGTATTCAGGTTCTTTGCTATTCTGAACCTGTTTTGCATTAATAATTCTAACTTTGCACATGTTTAGTAAACTGCAAGTTACAGTTACTAAAGTATAAAAAGTCCTGTACCACAAAAGTATATAACCCATATATGCCTTAACACCAGTGTGTGGGATCAAAGAGGTTAAGAGAAACCCACTATATAAATCGCTGTAGCTCTTCTTCAATGAGGGTATGGGGTACCTCAGTAAACTGTAAATATAAAGAAAACAGAAGGTGCTGACATCTAAGTGTATCTTTCCTTCTTTCCGGTTTGAAACATGTTACCACCCATGGCGCGATGCCACCGCGGCCCAACTTTCTTCTGTCCACAGATCCCATGCCAGCTTGCATTCCAGCCTGGCTACGGCTCCGGGCTGTGGCTTTCTCCTGCCTGCCAGCTTCCTGGCTACGATCCCTTGGACCCACACATCTCTGCTCCTCCAAGCAGAAATCCAGCTGCATGTGGGCCTGCCCAGTAAAGCCTCCACAGTTATATTTACCAGTGTCCCTGCCTATCACAGTGGTAATAGCTCCATCCATCCTTCCTGGACCTTCTGCCAGCAGACACCAGCTGTAACAAGGAGACAGTTCACCTGCCCATATCAGTTTACCTTTGTGAGTGCAATGTTTTTATGTTTTTGCAGTTACTGCCTGTCTGATCATTTGACTGATTATCAATCCTGTTATATAAACAAAGGATTATATTTCTTTACCTTCTCTGACTTAGCCAAATCCACCTTCATTTGTGTTTTAAACACTCCTTCCCTCACCTTCAGACACTGCAGCCAGCAGAGAAAGGATTTTGGTAACAGACTATCAATTTAGAAAACAGTGGTCAGTACTAGGTGTGGTCAAATGCTGATTGACAAACTAATGGCTTGTAAATCAGTACTGAGTATGCAGATAGCCACACCCTCCACTATAGTTTTTCATTCCACTGCAGTACAAGCAGGCAGTCTACATGAAAGTGACAACACTGCTATGAATTCAAGAAAAGTGCAGAATTGTTGCCACACCAAGATAAAAAGCTTCATTATATGGATTTCACTTACATGATCTATAGGTATTTGTGGGACTTTTCAGGGGGACTGAGGGAAAACTGTTAGTGCTCTCGTAATATTAAAGTGGTTGTTTTTTAAAATAATAAACATGTTATACTTACCTACCTGCTCTGTGCAATGATATTGCACAGAGTGGCCCCAATCCTCCTCTTCTTGGGGCCCCCACCGGTGCTCTCGGCTCCTCCTCTTCTCAGTGCACCACCATAAGAAACTGCCCCCTTTGGTTGGGGCGACCTGTGGGCTCACTTCTGAGCTAGACTGTGTGCGTCTATTGACACACACACACACACAGAGCAGCTCAGCCCCCCATTTCTCTCTGCTCACTGAACTTGATTGACAGCTGCAATGGCTCCTGCTGCTGCCTGTAAGAGAGGGGAGAGAGCCTCTGCAGATCGATAGAGGGCTCAAGTAAGCAGTGGGGGGGGGGGGGGGGGGGTGATGCTACTAGTAGAATTTTTTTACCTTAATGCAGTGAATGCATTATGGTAAAAAAATTATTTGTCTTTAGAACCACTTTAAGTGCTGCAGCACATTTTTTTTAATGGGAGGTCATAGCTCTACTAAATTAATACCATAGGATTTTACATGGCAAAGAATACAAATTATAGTCTAATATTGCTTTATTAGGAAATTCAAATTCACAGAAAGACCCTATATAAAGCACAAATTACACTAATTAATTAGCATTTTCCTCCCCAGTTCACATCTATGCAGAATAACATCTTTACACAATTTCTGTCACTCTTCTAATGAGCCAATACATTGCACACATTTACACTTAAATTCAAAGAAACCTTTTAAAATGTCTGTGCTTTATTGTAAAATAATTGGATCAATGCCTGGTCATTGGGAAAATTAATTTTGATCTTGTTTCTTTAAAACTGATCTGGCAGTTTGCCTTTGAATGCACATTGTAATTTCAAATGTAAGCATTTTTATTGGCAAGTGTCCACAAGGGTCATTTAAGCATCTTAAAGAGGCTGTCCAAGTACCGTATTTTTTGCTCCATAAGACACACCTGACTATAAGATGCACCTGACCATAAGCCGCACCTAGGTTTTAGAGGAGGAAAAAAAAATATTCTTATGGTGTACTATAATAAAAAAAAAAAAAACAGAATAATATTATACTACTACTAATACTACTATCCAATCATCTCAACTACACTATACCTGGATGGTGGTGGTGGACACAGCAACCTCCCCCCCTTCCCAGATCAGCTCAAGGCAGACACAAACACCCCTTCAGTCTCTTCTGACACCAGCTCAGGGGACTGGGCAGTGTATACCATGCCAACCCACACCTCCCACCCCCTTATCACCAGCTCACCTCAGGAAGTAGAGGGCACTGCCATTGCAATCCAGAACCCACTCCTCCCCAGCTCTCAGCCTCAGATACACCCGGACGGGCAGCAGCTAGGAAGGTCCAGAGGACTGTGGACACAGTTTGCAGCAGCAGCTGTGGTGGGAGGAGCAGGAAGTAAAGGTGTTCCAGCTAAAGAAAATAACTACCAAAGGGAGCACCCAGGGCTCTCGCCTCTCTCGGTATGGTGTAACTTCTGGGGGGTGTCACCTGACCTTGGTGCGGAGCGCACCCCCATAGCGATGCCACTGACACCACTCCATGTGTTTTACATGGGGATGGACCGCCACCCCCCGCCCCTCCCTTGGTATGCCTCTGCCAGGATGCGCCTCACATCCTGTCCTCCTTCTTCTTGCCACAGAGAAGCCGAGCGGCGGTATTCTAACACAGCGACAGTGGCGACGATTGGTCAATATCTGCTCCTTAAGACGCAAAGACATTTCCCCCATTTTTTGGGGGGGGGGGGGAGTGCATGTTATGGAGCGAAAAATATGGTACATCTTAGTATTATGTTTAATATATGCAGTGCAATGCAAAATATTGCACAACACATCACAAAATACGGTAGAACTAGTACCAACGGGATGGCAAAATAGCATCATAGAAATATGATTATAAAAAGCAGTGCATTCAAGAAAAGATTGCATTGTATATTACCTAGAGAAGTTGCACATATTTCATACATGTGCTCATTAGCATTACACTTTATGCTGCTTCCCTTTTAATTTTTTTTTTTTTTTTTTTCGTAAATTCTGTATATATTCTTCTCTTCTTTATAACACTTTAAACTTGATGTGCCTTCCCTCTCCTGCTGTTTTTTGTTCTTTTCTGTGTTCTTTTTTTTTTGTTTGCTTCTTTCTTCTTTTATTTAGTATTCCTGGGTTTACCCAACTAACTTTACCTCAGAATATCTATAAAACAAACAAACACCTTTCCTAACCTCTTCCTATCTACAATTTGTGGATTAACACTGCCAATGTCTTGTGTAAAGGGAACAGTAATCTAAGTTTCCTAGGAGCACACAGCTCTGCATGCTCCTAGCTTTAATAGCCACCTGTCACTGCCAGCTTTGGGCATCTACTAATGACTTGGAACCAACCAGCATTGTCCCCGGTATAACTTGATGTCAGCATGGCTTATAAGCAAAGCCATATTGGTGACAGCTGCAACTGTTTTTAAGCACAATTAAACTCGTACACCAAAAATATGTGTTCTACTGTATGTCCTTAAAATAAATGCAAAAAATTAAATCAAGGAGTTAGGCCTCATGTACACTGGTCAGTTTTACAGCTGCTGTTTTGGGCATCAGACATTTTTTTTAACTGCCTCTAAGCTCCCCTGCATGTTATCCTATGTGTTCATGCACATATTGCCTTTTATCAGCAGTTTTTGGCAGGAGTGGAGCGTTCTGGAGCAGCAGCGTTTTGGCAGAAAAAACATCGACAGCTCCTAAATGCTACTAAACTCTCCTAAACTCTGCTAGCACTTAGCAGAGTTATCTTTTTCTTGAAGAGGTGGCCATCAGCATCCTTAACAATCAGTGAACAACTGGTTTCTTGAGGAGTGGGCTGGGAAGCCGGCCAATGCGTCCTTAACAATGGATGAGACATCAGCTGTCAGCAGGGTTCCCTACTGACAGCTGAATGTAAAAAAAACATTGGCAGCAATAAAAAAAAATGGCGTGGGGGTCCCCCCAATCCATACCCGGCCCTTTGGGTCGGGTATGGATTTTAAGGGGAACCCCATGCCCAAATTTTAAAAATACAATGGCGCCCCCCCCCCAAATCCATACCAAGGGTCCGGTATAAATTTTAAAGGAAACTCCCATGCCAGAATTTTTTTTTTTAAATGTCGTGGGGTCCCCCCAAAATCCATACAAGACCTTTATCTGAATAAGCAGCCTGGCAGGCCAGGAAAGGGGGGTGATGAGTGAGTGCCCCCCCTGTCCTGAACCATATCAGTCCACATGCACTCAACATGAGGGGTGTTTTTTGGCAGGGGGAGCTAGGCCTCCCCAATGCACCTTGTCCAAATTTTCATGGGAACAAGGGCCTCTTCCCCACAACCCTGGCCAGTAGTTGTGGGGGTCTGCGAGGGGAGGCTTATCGGAATCTGGATGATCCCTTTAACAAGGGGGCCCCCAGATGCCAGCCCCCATGTGACTGAGAAGGGGTACATAGTACCCCATCTCATTCACTAAAAAAGTTAATAAAAACATGTTTTTGAGAAGTTTTTTATTAAAAAAAGTGTTTGCAATGTCCTACACTGTAAAAGCGATCTGTATATAGTTGGATACGTTTTAAGTCTTGTTAATGGCAAATATGACTTGTAATATGATTTTTCCCTATTGAAGATAGGAGGGCGTAATATACTTTCTGGCCACTTGTGGGCATCAAGCCTACATAGCTTTATTCATACCTCCATTATTGAACATGTCCTTTATCCGCCGATATCCCCCACCTACCGGCTCTGCTCTGTCTCTTGTAAGCTGCCGCATACTGAGAATATGGTTTACCGCACACAGTACGGAAATTTGCATTACTAGACTTAGGGTCTGATTCAGCTCCTTTAACTATCCCCGGGATTGGGGCACACCTATTCCAGCATTGCCTGTGTTCGGCTATGGTTGCTACGGTCTGGATTCTACACTGGTCTCCCCAGCAGAACTGCCATTGTGGACTGGGGGAATATCTCATATACGTTTAACCAAACTGCCTTGTCAATTATCTTGTACATCAAGATCTAGGTGTATGTGTGTGTCTGTTGCAGCTGCCTGTCTGTGGTGACAACTTTGTCATATTTTAATATTTGCAATGGGGGAGGCGTAGATTTTAGTATTTGTATTTTACAATAAAGTATTTCAATTATTTTTGATATACCGGATTATTCCTCCTTGACCAATCTCTTGTGGACTTTCATCCTCTTTAATTATTTTATACTCTGTCTGTCTCTGTCCATGTATGTCAACTTAAAGCTGTTTTTAATTACCTCCAGTTTTGTTATCTATGAACTGGAGGTAATTATTTTTGAATTTGGTGAAGTAATAGCTGCATTACTTGAATCTGCCACACGTGTCAGTAAAGGTACCAAAATGGAAGGTCAGGACTTTTTAATCAGGTGCAGGTCATTTTAAAGGGTCATACCATTAGGTAACTCTAGTGCCGCGTACACACGTGCGCACTTTTGCCGGCGGACCTAGTCCAGCGGACAATCCCGACGGACTTTCCAGCTGGGTCCGCTGGACTTTCCGAGCGTGTGGACCTGCCCACACACGCACGGACTTCTCCAGCGGATAATCCGCCGGCCAAAAGTCCGCGGGACTTTTGAAAATGAACGGACTTGCCCACACACGGAGCAGTTCGTTCATTTAGAACGTAACTTCAGGTTACGTAGCTAGCGTAGGCAGTAAATGCCGCCACGCTAGCTCCGTAAGCTGGCATGGATTTAAAGGGACTCCCCACGCCGAAAAAACGGCGTGGGGGTTCCCCCCAAATCCAAGTCAGACCCTCATCCGAGCACGCAGCCTGGCAGGCCAGGAAAGGGGTGGGGACGAACGAGCGCCCCCCCCCCCTCCTGAGCCGTACCAGGCCGCGTACCCTCAACATGGGGGGTGCGGCCCCCCCACCCCAAAGCACCTTGTCCCCATGTTGATGAGGACAAGGGCCTCTTCCCGACAACCCTGGCCGTTGGTTGTGGGGGTCTGCGGCGGGGGCTTATCGGAATCTGGGAGCCCCCTTTAATAAGGGGGCCCCCAGATACCGGCCCCCCACCCTATGTGAATGAGTATGGGGTACGATGTACCCCTACCCATTCACCTAAGGTGTAAAATGTAAAATACAAAAACACACACACTTTTGAAAAAATATTTATTGCACTGCTCCGGGGGTCTTCTTCCGTCTTGGGGGTCTTCTCGCCGGACTCCCCCGCCATTTACCAAGCTCTTTTACCGAGCGGGGGAAGTCCGGCTACCTTCTTCGTCGTCGCCGTCGTCTGGGGGTCTCGATCCGCCTTCGGGGGTCTTCGGGGGTCTTCCGGGGGTCTCTTCTGTTCTTGCGGCGGTCGTCGTCTTCCGTGCCGCCGGCGCCGCCTTCTTCTTCTTGTCCTTCTTGTTGTTCTTCTTCTTCCGATGTTGACCCGTCGCTGTCTCTGCCCGGAATGCCTGTGCCGCTCTGCGCTGGGACTTATATAGGGACATGGGGGACAGGGTCACATGCTCATGTCACATGGTGACCCCGCCCCCTTGTGTTGTCACAGTCCCGGAGGATGCTGGGACTGTGACATCGCAAGGGGGCGGGGTCACCATGTGACATGAGCATGTGACCCTGTCCCCATGCCCCTATATAAGTCCCAGCGCAGCGCGGCACAGGCATTCCGGGCAAAGAGAGCATCGGGTCAACATCGGAAGAAGAACAAGAAGAAGGACAAGAAGAAGAAGAAGGCGCCGGCGGCGCGGAAGACGACGACCGCCGCAAGAACAGAAGAGACCCCCGGAAGACCCCCGAAGGCGGATTGAGACCCCCAGACGACGGCGGCGACGACGAAGAAGGTAGCCGGACTCCTCCGCTCGTGAAAGAGCTAGGTAAAAGAGCAGAAGAGAGCGGAGGAGTCCGGCGAGAAGACCCCCAAGACGGAAGAAGACCCCCGGAGCAGTGCAATAAAATATTTTTTCAAAAGTGTGTGTGTTTTTGTAGTTTACATTTTACACCTTAGGTGAATGGATAGGGGTACATCGTACCCCATACTCATTCACATAGGGTGGGGGGCCGGTATCTGGGGGCCCCCAGGGCACCCCCCATGTTGAGGGCACGCGGCCTGGTACGGCTCAGGAGGGGGGGCGCTCGTTCGTCCCCACCCCTTTCCTGGCCTGCCAGGCTGCGTGCTCGGATAAGGGTCTGACATGGATTTGGGGGGAACCCCCACGCAGTTTTTCGGCGTGGGGAGTCCTTTTAAATCCATGCCAGCTTACGGAGCTAGCGTGGCGGCATTTACTGCCTACGCTAGCTACGTAACCTGAAGTCACGTGCTAAATGAACGGACTTGCCGATGAGCGGCAAGTCCGTTCATTTCAAAAGTCCCGCGGACTTGCCTACTAACGGCGGGATTGTCCGCCGGACTGCCAAGTCCAGCGGATAATTTTAAAACCAAACTTAAAACTTTGGCGCCAAAAAGTCCGCCGGACTTTGGCGCCAAAAAGTCCGCCGGCGCCCACACACGAGGGGATTATCCGCTGGACTTCAGTCCAGAGGATAATCCCGCGGGATAGTCCCTTCGTGTGTACGCGGCATAGGACTTACTGAATTCCCCTGCATGTGCTCAAGAGCACAGGCTTGTGGCTGCCACAAGACATACTTTCTTGTGTCTGGTATTATTTTTCATCCACATGCCCCATGAAACTATTCGTTTTCATGTCCATATCATCCTGATGTCTATTGGCTTATCATCAATACCTACTAGAATGTAATGGTTTTCCTATAATATTAGGTCGAGGTGAGATCAATAAATTCATGTTGTCCAATCTCAGAACACCTTTTATTCCTTGAAAATAATTTAAGATGTTTTATCAATGGGGTACCTGATCACTGTGCTCTAGCCCTGATTGTCAGTTGTAGAGGTGGAAGTTCAGTGCTTATATCATTGCAGAGCATGCATGAATCTCTCAGTTTTCAGGAATGGTGCAGCACAGCATTAGAGATACTGTATATTATGGTAATGCTAAGGCCCCACTATTCTTTTTGCCCAAAGTTCAGCTTTTAACAATAAATAGCTTAGAGCAAGTTGCATCCTTGTGATTATTTAGGCAGTTTACCAAAAATCTACAAAAAATATACTCTATATATATACTATATACTATACTCTGTTTATAACTCTAAACAATTTGTCATTAAGGTGGAGTTAATTGTTTCCAATGCGCTAAAATTCCTTTCATACATGAAATATTTCTACTTGGTGTAGAAAAATAGATATGCACATAAAGTCTTTATAAACACATAGGAAACATAGATGTGATCAGCTATTTACATTTTTTTATATAGCATTGCTAAAGTCTCTTTCAGTAATTGAAAGATCAGCGATCAGGAATGAAGTATAATTCATAAAGAACAGTCTGGTATTTTGGTTCATTTTAGTGAACACATTCTACTGTATATGATAGACATATTATGTTCAAGAGATGTCATTGAAATACAGTTGAGATAATGAGTTTAAAGATCTTTTGGCCTTTTCATGTCACAAAGAGGGAGGATTCTACCTTATTTGCAGCCCTAAGCAAACTATAAAATCATCTTCCTTGCCCCCAAAAAAGAGGCATCTTTGCATTATAGCTTTTGTATTCCTGGATGTAGTCTATGGTGGCAGATGGTATGACATTTTTTTTCCTGTTCAATATCTTTATTTTTATTTTAGAAAAGCTTCAAATACATTGTATGCAATTACAAGACTTGAGGAAGCACGATAGTGCCATAAGCATGACAACGTATCAAAAGATAATAATTGACAACTGTAATTTGCAGAATTTGAACATTTTGAAGGTTCTATATAGCAGCAAATGTAATAAAACAGTTAGCTAGGACCAATAATGAAAACCATTAGCTGGGACCAATAATGTTAATCCAGGGTTGTAGGCAGTGGCGGCCCGTCCAATAGGGGCGCACAGGCGCGGCCCCCCATCCATGCGTCCGGCCCCCTTATCTACATATCTGGGGTGCCGGATGCATGGATTCCAATGGAGGGTGTTTTTTTTAAGCATGTGATTAGAGTCAGAGGCTCTAATAGGCTTCAAAAAAGGGTAGGCTTGGGGCGCAGAGCACTGCGCTCCGAGTCCACCCAGTTATGTAAAAATAGCGAACGAATATTCGCTATTATCACACGATTCATCTCTTAGCCAATCAGGAAGCCGGTCGTGAGACCAGTTTCCTGATTGGCTGAAAGGAGAAGCCTTCCTATTGACATATGAGGAGAAAAGAAGAGGAGACATATGGCCATGGAGATGCATGGGAAGCCCAACTGATGGACCCGGGACACTGGGGAGACTGAGGGGGGAAGCCGCTCCTGTCTCCACCTGTCAGCACAGGTTGAGTGAACTGGCGTGGGGTGTGGGTATGGTGCGTGGTGTGGGATGAAGCAATGGAGACAGGTGTGGTCCATGGTCAGGTCTGTCTGCCACCCCCCGACCGATGGAGCACCACCCACCACTGGTTTTAGGGGTGTGCAACATTTTTTAACCCTTGCTTTAGTGATGAGTAAAGTAAGCCACATTTTTTTCTCCTAAAGGAAAACTATAATGGTTGGAGTGCAGTACATTGCATTCAAAATAGGAATTATATTTTGGGATGCATACAGGGTGCACAGCCAGGCATGCTGTAGATGACCACTGGCAGCAATCTGTTTATGAGAAGCCTTGCTTGTGGATTTTGGAGAAATATTCACAGCAGGGATGCCAGTCCTCTTCCTGTCTCTGTTCTTCCAGTGTTGCAATGGCTAGCAGAACAGAACAGCAGTACATATGGTCCAGTGGGGACACGTCCCCTTTTTCCTCTGCCTTCATTGATTACATTTTGTAACTGTAATGCCGCGTACATACGAGCGGATTTTCCATCGGAAAAATCTTGGATGTTTTTTCCAAAGGAATTCCGCTCAAGCTTGGCTTGCATACACACGGTCACACAAAAATTCGCTGAACTTTCGACCGCCAAGAACGCGGGGACGTACAACACTACGACGAGCCGAGAAAATTAAGTTCAATGCTTCCGAGCATGCGTCGAACTGTTTCCAGCATGCGTAGGAATTTTGCGCGTCGGAATTGGTACAGATGATCGGAATTTCCCAACGAAACTTCTTCTGACCGAAAAATTAAGAACCTGCTTTAAATCTTTTGCTGGCTGGAATCCCGCCAGCAAAAGTCCGATGGAGCATACACACGGTCGCATTTTACGACCAAAAGCTTTCATCGGACTTTTGCTGCCGGAATTTCCGATCGTGTGTATGCGGCAGAGGAGAGAATCCTGTGATGAATTGGGCTCCCATATTCACTGAACATGGTACAGCCAGTGTCATTAATGGCAGAACTGTTCTCAATAGAGGAAGGAAGGTGTATGGTTGTCTGTGGTTGTTTGATTTTATCCCAAGTGCTTATATACTTTTGTTTTCTTTATGGTTTATGCATATATTACCATATATCGTTGGCATGTGTGTAATTGGCATATATATATATATATATATATATATATATATATATATATATATATAATTATAATTACCAGACAGACTTGGGGTGTTATTATGTTAAGGTATTATCACCTTTTTTGGTTCTTCTAAGCTGCAATGTATAAACCTTTTTGGGGAATTAGATATGCTATGAGAGGAAAGTTCAGATTCTCTAGCTAAATAATTGTAACCTCATACAGGTTTGTTCAATGTTTCAGAATAAAAAAGCAGGGGACTTGCTGCCACCACCAAACTTAGCTGCAGTTCCTCTTTGAAGGACCCAAAAAAATCCCTGCTGTCATCCAATTTTTAATAAAAGCTGAACAATACAATAAATCCTTCGGTTCAAGACCTTCCTGGAAGCATACTGTAGCTAGGCTAGATAGTCGGATGGGACATACGCAACCTCCCTGCCTCTCTGCGTCCGGATAACCTTAAGGGAAATAAAATACAGACTTTAAATTTCCTCAATCTGGGGAAGAAGCCAAAAGTATTTTATACAGAACAGCTGCAAAGTGGATGCAGTAAGCTGAGCATAACGGAACGTTACATGATCTGGATAGCACATTTGGTTTGAATTGACATCCTACTAGGAAGAAGCCTATACTTATTAAAGCAGGTGATTTCATTAACATCTTCCAGCATCTGAATGCAGAAGGTAACAGCACATTGAGGATAACGACAAGTCATTGCTGCAGGTAATTTGAATGTGGTAGAACATAAACGTGTTTATAGTGCTTTCTGATCTACGATGGCTGATTCAACAAAATCCACAGGGTTTCACTCAGGCAGCATTTTGTTTTCCACTCTCTACTGGACCAAGCATCATCAATAACCCTGCTCTCCCTTTACCTTAAAGGCATGAGTCTATACTTTCATAAAATGGATTCTCTTTTCCCTGTGTACTGCTGTGAAATCTAATTGTAGTGTTTATCAGAACTCTCTGCTATTGTTTTTTTTATAACCAGCCATATTTCAAAATCATAGCAGTGGGAGGAAAAACAAGTTTCTGTTTACAAGAAAAAAAAAAAGGATGTAAACAGGAAAACCACTCTGGAAATGGCTCTCAGGAAATGTGCTGTCTTAAAGTGGACCTTTTGGTAACATTACAATTCGGCATGAATAAAATCCTGCAATGTCATATTACGCAGCAACGTATTCATTTTCAAGATCTGTAGCTTATATGATAAAAAGCAGCCCATGAGCTCCAGTCAAATGACTTGTCCTAGGTAGAGATGATGTCATTATTCTGCTGGAAGCAGGAACACATTTCATTCTCCTCTCCCCCAGTGATCACACTGCAACATTGTAACTTTATGACAAGGTGAGAGGCTGCAGCAGGGGCAGATCTGTGCCAGATATTTGTGAAAAAAAGCAATAATTACAAAGGCATCAGGATTTAAATGACTATGGGGTTGATTTACCAAAGGGAAATCCACTGTGCACTACAAGTGCACTGCAAATGCACTTGGAAGTGCACTTAGAAGTGCAGTCGCTGTAGATCTGAGGGGAAGATCTGAAATGAGGGGAAGCGCTGCTGATTTATATCATCCAATCATGTACAAACAAAAATGCTGTTTTTTATTTTGCTTGCATGTCCCCCTCAGATCTACACCGACTGCATTTCCAAGTGCACATTGCACTTCCTTTTAGTGCAAATTAGATTTGCCTTTAGTAAATAAACCCCTTTGTCTATTCCACAAAGTAGATGCTGAAGCTGTATAATAATGCCTGAACAAAAACGGTGCTGTCCTTTTAGAAAAATGTAATGAAGGCATTGTCAGGGAAAGTACTGTGATTACTCTGAGAGGTAATAAATACCTGGAGGAGGCATATTTATAAAGCAGTGGCAGTGAAATTTACCAAACATTCGCTGTAGGTGAATAAATCACTGTAATGAAAAATGCACGCATCAGGAAGATTCACCTGCAGTGAATATTTGGTGAATGGCATGGTCACCTTTACAGTGAATGAAAACAGGAATAGTACTTGAGGCTGCATTCCTACTTCAGAGTTTTGAATTGCAGGCAGATTTGCTGCGACTCTGCCCGCAATTTGAAAGCGCCAATGTGTGAATGACAAATCGCAGGACTCGCATTTGAGATGCCATTTATTGGAATGACACCTAAAATCGAGGTGTGAGTCTGCCGTGATTGTCACACGATAAATTGTACTGCAATTGCAGCAAACCACATCATGGAAAGCATGTCGCCCAAAAAAAATTCAGGAGCTACTTTTCAGCCCCTAATCTGTCCACCTTTAGGAGATCCTTAAAAACTCACTTATTCAGGGAGGCCTATCCCACACCCACCTAACAACCCCGTCAAATCATTCCCCGCATTTATTACCTTTTGTACCACCAACCCTTCCCTTTAGAATGTAAGCTCTACGAGCAGGGCCCTCCTGTACCTTCTGTATTGTACTGTAGTTGTGCTGTCCCCCCTTTTCATTGTAAAGCAATGCGTAAACTGTTGGCATTATATAAATCGTGAATAATAATAATACCATAATAATAATAATAATTGAAAAATGACAAAGAAAAAATCAAGATTTACACAAAGTTGTCAATGAAATGCTATATTGCTTAAACATGCCATGGGCATATGTGAAATGGCACCTCAAAATACATTCTGCTGCTTCTCCTGTGTATGGGGATATCACATGTGTGAGACTTGGTAGTCTAGCCATGTACAGGACCAAATACCGCCTTCAGGCTTTCGAAGGGTGTACATTTTTTATTTCAATCCTCACTACCTATCACACTTTCAGAGGCCATGAAATGCCAAGATGGCACAACCCCCCCCCCCCCCCCCAAAAAAAAGAGCCCATTTTGTAAAGTAGACACCCCAAGCTATTTGCTGAGGAGAAGCAGCAGAATGTATTTTGGGGTGTAATTCCACATAAAACACAGTGAAACAGAACAATAGAGAGAGAACAATAGAGAGAGAATAGAGAGAGAGAAGAACAATAAAATGACTACTATCTTTGGCTTTTTTATTTTATATATTTTTTTTTACACTTTTTTGTAACTGTAGCTGTAAAGGTTCCAGGTCCGGGTCTCAAAATGCGATGGCATCTTTCGAAACCTTGTGAAAGTGTGTCCTATGACTGTGCAGTGCTGTACCCTACGCTAATACTCAACTAGTGTGTGGTGTGGAACAGGTTGGGTAGGACATGAGGGACAATAAAAGCGGGTGTGACGCCTGTATCTGCACTTCCTACAGACACATTATCTTTTTTGGGGTGTTCTTTGGCTGGAGGTACCACGGAGGACTTCTAGGAAGTGCCTCTCATGCAGCCTGCTCACTGCATTTGCATTGGGAAGTTGGGCCACAGCACCATCTGGAAACAAAAGGGCTGTGATGATCTCTTCCTGGAATTTAAGGAAGGATCCAGTTCATCCTGACGCCTTGAATAGCACATAAGCATTCAGCAGAGCCAATTGAAATAGGTACTGTATACAGACACTTTTTTGTACCAGCGTCTGGGCTTACGGGCAATTAGGTACGGCGCCAACAACTGGTCGTCGAGGTCCACCCCTCCCATATTTAGGTTGTATTCGTGGACACAGAGGGTTGCCATTGTAATTTGGACAGAATATCTGCATGAAGGGAGGACAGAACGAAAACATTACGATTATCCCTCCACTTCACTGCGAGAAAATTATTACACTTCAAGCAGGCTCTCTCCCCCAGCCTAAGCCAGAAATCTACAAGCCGCTGGGGAAAGCCCCAGCGATTAGATTGCATGGTGCCACATGCGCTAATTCCGTGATCAAACATGTGACTAAAAAGTGGCACGCTTTTGTAATAATTGTCCACCTACAAGTGGTACCCCTTTCGGAATAAGGGTGACACCAAGTCCCACAAAATCTTACCAGCGCTCCCTATTAGGTTGGGCAGTACTCAGGTTCCACGTAACTAGCTTTTCCCTTGTAAACCATAAAACTATATGTATAGTCTGTTGCCCTGTCACAGAGCTTATAAATGTTGACCCCAAATCTGGCACGCTTGCTGGGAAGATACTGTTTGATAGACAAGCGGCCAGAAAATGTAATCTGGGACTCATCAACGCAGACAACTTGATCGGCAGTAAACAAGGCTGCAAACTGTTGGTTGAAGTGGTTTACGAGGGCCCGAATTTTGTAGAGCCGATCAAATTCAGGGTCATCCAGAGGACGACAGAGTTCATTGTCATTAAAATGCATGAACCGTAGGATCTACTCATATCGTTCCCTGGCCATGGATGCAGAGAACACAGGCATATGGTGAATTGGGTCAGTGGACCAATATAACCGCAACTCACTTTTTTAAACTATGCCCATGAGGAGGGATAGGCCCAGAAAGGTCTTAACAGAAACCATATCTCTGGCAAGGGTCAACCGGGGATTAGCGGCAATGAATTGACCAGCAAACAAATTGCTTTGGTCCACAATAGATCTATATAGATCTTCCGTGAAAAACAGCGAATAAAAATCAAGTGATGTAAAATCAACTGTTTCCACCTGAATTCCAGGTTGGCCAGTGAATGGGGGAAGTACGGGTGCTGCAGAAGTGGTGGGCTCCCAATTCGGATTTGGCAAATCCTGTGGCAAGGGCACGATGGGCTCGACGGGCCTGTGTTTGTCTTCTTGGTGGCTGTGGGACATTACTTGTGCTAGCCACCGTACCAGCTTGAACTGCCCTAATGGGACTCACTACATCACCAAGTGTTACTGCAGTGCTGGATGTACGACCAGGATGTATTAGGCCGCTGGTTCTTGCTAGTTCACTAGAAGGATGTGCGCACTAGTACTGGCTCTCTGCTCCATACGAGAGCCCTGCGGTTCTTGCACCTCAACAACTGCAGAAGAACGGGGTCGGGTATGCCTGACCTTGGCAGGGACCACTACTCCATCGTCAGAGCTATCTGTCAGGGTGCCGCTGCTGTCTACCGGTTTGTATTCTGAGCCTGAATCTGACAGATGGGTGACTTCCTCTTCACTCTCATCTGTCATGCTCAGAAACATGTAGGCCTCTTCACTAGTGTACCTTCGATTTGACATTGTGGACTCTAAATTTACTTGTACAAATAGTGAAACTCACAGGAAAAAACAGCACCCGATTGTCAGCGACTGCTTCAAACTCTACCAAAAACTGCACTTGGGTGGGCTAGGCTGGGCTGGGCAAAATGCAGGTGCTAGCAAGTATCTGGTCTGATCTCGCTAATGTTGCATTTTTTTGGGGGAATCCTAAACTACTGGGGACACTAGTATAGATCTGATCAGATCAAAGATATTGTTTTGTTCAGACACTATACTAGTAAGGGAGTATGGTGCGTGGGTGTTAGCGCTACTGGCACCAAGCTGACTCTCCCTGGGGTAAAGCTGACCCTGATGCTAAAACCTGTACTGGGGGTCGATCAGGGGGATAAACCTTTATTCAGCAATATATGGCGGGTACCCTGACACTATGAAAACCCGACTGTGACAGTAACTAGCTAACTTGCTAGCTAGCGTTACCCATGACACTAAATACAGCGATCAGAAAAAAGGTGAAAACTAGTGACAGGGGCTGAAAGGGTTAACTGGGGGTGATCAAGGGGTTAAACCCTTATTAGGGGGGTTGGGGGGTACCTGGGCTTACTACTAACTGCTCTAACGCTGATTAGTGTCACAAATGACACCAGTACAGTGATCAGTGAAAAATCGGAAAACTGCACTTGGTGACACTGTGACAGGGAGTGAAGGTGTTAACTGGGGGGCCATCAGGGGGTGACAAATGTACCTATATGTACTGATGGTAGTGTTCTGCAACTCCTCTCTCCTCTCTCTGGAATGGAAACGAGTTCCACAAGGGGAGATGACATCACTTCCCCTGCCTGTGTTTACACTTACACAGGCAGGGGAAGCATTTAAATCGCCAGAACTGGACCTGAAGGCTGATCGGTTCTGTAACAAATCTGATCACTGTGAGTGCTGTACATCTATGGCGATTTGCCCAGCAGTGCCATTCTGCCACCATCAAATGACGATGGGTGGTCTTAAAGTGGTTAAAGCACAACAAAACCCATGTACATAGATTTAATATATTAAGGCTAGCCAGTCCTTAGGTGTGGTGGCTGCATTATTTTTTTCTAGGACATTTTCAACAGACAGAAATACAGAAGTTACCTGTTGACCTTGCTAGAAACACAGTACCCTTGTCACCCATGTAATGGAGATAATTGGGTAAAAGTGGTGAGCTGCAATATGTTACTATTCAAGTTTAGATACACTATAACATTAACTAACTTTTTGCAACAAATCAAAAGTCACCTTCCAATAAGCTTTTTCTTTATTACAGTCTGAAAGCAGATAAGCAGTTATTGGTCACTGAATTTGCATATCTAAAATTGTTGGTTTTCAACCAACTCACCCCTCCAGGGTACAGATTGTTTGACCTCTCTCAGGCAAAGGTGAAGGCATACTTATTATTTACAGCTTGCTCTACAACTTATACCCTGTAAATGTACCTTCCTTCTTTTCTTTTGAATGCCTTGTTCTCAAGGTTTGTGTTCCTCACTCTGTTATTGCTACTGTTTATCGACCACCCAAGTCTTGAAGAGCCTTCTTAGGTGAATTTGCTGATTTTCTTTCATTTGTATGCCTTGGTTTTAGGAGAATCTATATCCTTGGGGATTTTAATATAGACACTGACTCAGAGTCTTCCAGTTTAGCTAAAGATGTTTTGGCTTTGCTGGGATGCTTTGACCTAACTCAAAAATTATTTTGTCTCTGACTGCTCTTCCCTTGACTTAGGACTGTTTGACCACTTTTTGTTTGTCCGCTATTCTTTCCAATATAAAATTATTTGTTTCTAACACCTCCCTGTCTCCATCTGTAAATTATCACAACTGGGGTTCTATTAAGCAGTCTAAATTGCAAATTCTGTTACTTACTCCCTATCCCACATTTTCTTCTCTGACAAACTTGTTGACAAAATAGATGCCTTAATCATGAGCTTTCATTTTCCCTGGACACTTAGCCCCTTTAAAAACTTGAACATCTCATTCTCCCATCTGTATCGGTGGTATAACTACCGCCTGTGATCAATGAAGGCAGTCTCGCAGAGACTTTAGCATAGGTGGTGCCGTTCTGGCCTGACTGTTTATTATTAGGTTCGATAGGATCATTTGTGTGTCTATAATTGTTAAATGGAGACTGCTAGATCAGACTATTTCTCCCAAGTCATTGAAAAAAATCTTAGCAACCCTAGACAACTCTTCTGCATCATTGATAGATTATTAAAACCTTGCTGTACCTCATCATTGCCAGCCTCAACAAAGCTCTGTAATACATTTTTAGATTTTTTCTCCCCTTAAAAATGTACAAAATAAGACATCAAATTCTTACCACACCACACCTTTCTTCCACATCACTTCTTGACACACTACATTTTACTGGTTCTTCTCTCTCCAACTTCTCTCTACTTAATTTTGCATCTCTGATTAAATTGTCAAGTCATGTTTTAGTTCTCTCTGCCCCTTTATTCTAAATATCATAATTGACTCCCTTAGCACGGTTTAGTATGATCCTCAAAACTGCCGCTATCACCCTGGTACCAAAAAACCCCAACATGGCCCTGGACAATTTAAACAACTTTCACCCCATATCTAACTTACCCTTTCTTGCTATGGTCTTTGCGTGGGCTGTGATATCTCAGTTTATTTACATAACCACCTGACCTTAACTAACATATTTGAACCCCTCCAGTCTGGTTTTCGGCAAATGCACAGTACAGAAACCACCTTGGTCAAAGTTATTAATGACCTTCTGTTATCTTCTGATTCTGGCTCACTAACTATTCTTATTCTACTGGATCTTAGTTGTGCTTTTGATACTGTAGACCACAATATTTTACCATCTTACCTTGAAACCATATTTGGAGTCTCCGAATTGTCTCTGAAAGGGTTTAAAGTCATATCTCACTGATCACTGTCAGTTTGTTTCTCTTGATGGATTCCAGTCTGAAGTTGGTCCAGTCACGTTCGGTGTTCCTCAGGGCTCAATCTTGGTTTCCTTACCTTTTAACATTTACATATTTCCACTTGCCCAACTGCTTAGATTGCATGGGCTCAGTTATCACTTCTAAGCTGATGACACTTCTTTAGCTGCTTCTCCCCTATCTAACTGTATCTGTGATATAAAAGCTCGGATGGCCCACAGTTTCTTTCAATTAAACTGTGACAAAACTGAGGTCATGCTTATTGACACGCCCATCAATTATGTAAGGCCAGTCCTGGTAGCCTATTGATGGCACTGTCCTTGAGCTTCAGTCTAAATTGAAAAATCTAGGGGTGATATTTGATGCCTTTTATCCACGTGTACAAAATGCTGTCAAAACATATTTTTTACACTTGAGAAACATTGCTTGGCTGCATCCTATGCTATTATACACTGTAGCTGAAAAGCTGATCTATACATTTGTGTTCTGATGACTACTGCAATTCTCTACTCACTGGTGTACCTAAATCCACTATCGACTACAATATGCACAAAATTTTGCATCCAGAATCCTCACTAGGTCTGGTACAAGTGACCATATTACCCCTATCCTGGAGTCCTTGCTCTGGCTACCCATCAGGATTTGCATAGACTTTAGGATTCTCTTGCTTACCTATAAGGCTTTTCATGGCTTGGCACCCCATTATCTGTCTGAACTTTTATCAAATTACTCCCCCCTCATAATCTTTGCTTGTCAAATTCTGGTCTTCTGTGTGTCCCCCCTACTCACTTACACTCGATGGGAAACAGAGTTTTCTCCTGCTATGCTACAAAATTTGGAAATGTACTTCCAAAGAACTTTAGAGAGTCATCTTCTATAAACTCATTCAAATCAAATCTAAAACTATTTTTAAGCGTTTATGTAATTGTCCCTTTTTTCCTTTATTTTATCCTGTGCATTTCTTGTGTTTTCTTTCTAAAGCTACCTTTATTATTATGAAATACATACTGGTATGCCTTACTGAATGTAAAATAATGCACTCAGGATTGTATTTTCATTCAAAAAGATACAGTGAAGTCAACAACGGGCTGTCCTATAAGGGCATCTGTAGGCAACACATCTAGCACTATCTATGGGAAGGTTTTGATAATACTCCTAAATGTTATCAGTCAAAGTCTTTCTAAACAAAGGAACAATTTGTGGACAGCTGGAGTAGCAGCTTCCACCAGGCTTCACAGTGCATAATAGAAGAGTTGTAATCTTTTATGTGATGGTATTACACTTTCTCCTTTGTTTAAGAAGTACTTATCATGCATTACTGAATAACATTCAGTAAATACAACAGCCTGACCTAAATTGAATTATAGTATACAGTTACTGCCATATGCATGTTTTTCATGAGATACGTCAAGTTTAAAATGATCCCTGTCATTGACCCATGTAGCTATAGGCATTGTTGAGAAATGCATCTTTAAAATTCACAACAGAGGCACTTAAATCTTTTTTTTTTTTTCAAATGACTCTCTATTGCTATAGATTCTTGGCAGCCTGCCAACCTTTTAAAGAGGAACTAAGCTCATTAAAAAATATATATTCCTCCTAGCTTCACTATAGTAATTCTGAACCACTTTGCCCCAAACACCTCCTATTTGATTAAGCAGTGTCCAGATGTTTTTTTTGTCTTTCCACTGTGCTTCCAGGAGCCTCCAGTTGGAGAGTGCACACTGTTCCTATAACAGTCTTGTTGCTTGCTCAGGAGGGTAGCTGGAACATAGCTTCTTTCAGTTACTGATCTGGTAGGAGAAACAGGGGAGTGACTTAAAGCAAAGGCCTAGGAGGGTAGCTGGTATTAAGCTGCTGTCAATCTCTGGCCTGGAGAGAGGAGCAGGGGAGTGACTTAAAGAAAGCACTTCAGTGCTACCTGTGCTTGTTAGAATGCTTACACTGGGGTTCCAGGGAGACCCTAATTGCAGCATAGCAATTCTATAGGAGGAAGTAGGGTAGACAAAATGCTGCTGAAAAGTAATAATGCACATAAAAACACAACAGCAATATGATAAATATGTAACTTATGTTTTTACATACAGTATATATTCTGTCTTTGAGGGTTTACTACGTCTTTAGTGTAAACACACAGCAGATGTCTTTACTCTGTTAGAAGCCAAATGAAACCCCACTTTAGAGTTTTTGATATTTGAGGTTTATGGAAAATGACTTACTTAATAGGACATGCTACTGCTTGTTAGGCATATGATAATACTTTATTGTCCATAGTCTGGACACTAGTTCAATATAAACTAGCCCTTTTTTTGTAAGCACCATATGCCTGAATCCATCATGTAAGAGTTTTTTTTTTAAATGTAGGACTCTGGGCATGCTCCCAAGGCTGAATCCTTGGTTAAATAAATACATTTCAATATTAATGTTTTTAGAATAATTTTGGATAATTCAAAGGACACAACCTTCAGAAAAGTGTAGGGCACTCGTAGTTGAAGTCTTAGCAGGTTAGCAGATACAGTACTCTCCTAATTCTATTGCCACCCCAGCTTTTCAGTAAGACACTATAACAGATTTTTCAAATGATGTAGAACTTTATTCAGTGTTGGCAGCTTACTGAAAAAAAGGAGAATGTTTACACACAACACGTTTTTTAGATTATCAGATATTTAAATTAGAGCACCTGCATAACACTTCCATGAGGGTGATTGTTGTTGCTTTTCTGACTAACAAACTAGCAAATAGGTTTTCAGTTCTGCTGAGTGATCTCACAGTGATCTTTGTTGTGGCCCAGCATTGCTACACTGCAGAAAAGTTTTCCCAAAACTCTTGGGAAAATTAAGCCCTGATTCATACTGGTGCGGCTTGGAAATAGCGATACTTCAGCGCAGTAGCAAAGCGGCAGATCAGTGCGATTTGCATCTCCAATTTCATTGCAGATTGCAACAGAAGGCTATGCGAATTGCAATGAAATCTGAAAAACTGAACCCTTTTCAAAGTCACTGCGATCTGAGTCTTGGTAATTTGAACGATTCCATACATTAAATGTACTAATGTACTGTTGCTTTAATATCCTTAGCACAACAAAAAGAAACCACTTCCCAGTCAGCGCACTTTATTTACCAAGAGTCTGAAATCCAGTCATCTTCTTCCTTATAACAGAGCCACTAGTAGGCATTTAGTATTGGAGTTATTTAGTAGAGCAATAGATATTTAGCACAGTCTATCAAAGTACCATAAAGCAAGTGGACAGTTATCTGACTGAATGTATATCAGATGCCGTTTAAGCACACAGCAATGCACTTTCCGAGATCTAGGAGACTGTACCTTCGAAGCTGAATCTAACCTCCTTCTGTCCATTTTGTTGGTCTTCTTTTAACCACTTCAGCCCCGGACCATTTGGCAGCCAAAGGACCAGAGGTCTTTTTTCAATTTCGCACTGCACTACTTTAACTGGTAATTGCGCGGTCATGCAATTTTGTAACCAAACGAAATTTGCGTCCTTTTCTTCCCACAAATAGAGCTTTCTTTTGATGGTATTTGATTGCCTCTGTGATTTTTATTTTTTGCGATATAAACGGAAAAAGAGCGAAAATTTTGAAAAAAAAAGAGATTTTCTACTTTTTGTTATAAAAAAATCTAATAAACTCAATTTTAGTCAAACATTTGGGCCAAAATGTATTCAGCCACATGTCTTTAGTAAAAAAAATGCCAATAAGCGTATATTTATTGGTTTGCGCAAAAGTTATAGCGTCTACAAACTAGAGTACATTTTCTGGAATTTACACCGCTTTTAATTTATGACTGCCTATTTCATTTCTTGAGGTGCTAAAATGGCAGAGAAGTACAAAACCCCCCCAAATGACCCCATTTTGGAAAGTAGACACCCCAAGCTATTTGCTGAGAGGCATGTTGAGCCCATTGAATATTTTTTTTTTTAGTCCCAAGTGATTGAATAAAGACAAAAATAAAAAAGATTTTTTTTTTTTTTTTCAAAAAGTTGTCACTAAATGATATATTGCTCACACATGCCATAGTTATATGTGGAATTGCACCCCAAAATACATTTTGCTGCTTCTCCTGAGTATGGGGATACCACATGTGTGGGACTTTTTGGGAGCCTAGCCGCGTACGGGGCCCCGAAACCCAAGCACCGCCTTCAGGATTTCTAAGGGTGCAAATTTTTGATTTCACTCCTCACTACCTATCACCGTTTCGAAGGCCATAAAATGCCAAAATAGCACAAAACCCCCCCAAATGACCCCATTTTGGAAAGTAGACACCCCAAGCTATTTGTTGAGAGGCATGGTGAGTATTTTACAGCTCTCATTTGTTTTTGAAAATGAAGAAAGTAAAGAAAAAAAAAAAATTTTTTTCTTTTTTCAATTTTCAAAACTTTGTGACAAAAAGCGAGATCTGCAAAATACTCACAATACCTCTCAGCAAATAGCTTGGGGTGTCTACTTTCCAAAATGGGGTCATTTTGGGGGGTTTTATGCCATCTGGGCATTCCATGGCCTCCGAAACTGTGATTGGCAGTGAGAAGTGAAATAAAAAAATTACACCCTTAGAAAGCCTGAAGGCGGTGATTGGTTTTTGGGGTTCCGTACGCAGCTAGGCTCCCAAAAAGTCCCACACATGTGGTATCCCCGTACTCAGGAGAAGCAACAGAATGTATTTTGGGGTGTATTTCCACATATGCCCATGACATGTTTGAGCAATATATCATTTAGTGACAACTTTTTGTAAAAAAAATATATATATTTTTTTTTTTTCATTATTCAATCTCTTGGGACAAAAAAAAAAAAATATTTAATGGGCTCAACATTGCTCTCAGCAAATAGCTTGGGGTGTCTACTTTCCAAAATGGGGTCATTTGGGGGGGGTTTGAACTGTCCTGGCATTTTATGCACAACATTTAGAAGCCTATGTCACACGTCACCCACTCTTCTAACCACTTGTAGACAAAGCCCTTTCTGACACTTTTTGTTTACATGAAAACATATTTTTTTTTTGCAAGAAAATTACGTTGAACCCCCAAACACTATATATATTGTTAAAGCAAAGGCCCTACAGATTAAAATGGTGGGTGTTGCATTTTTTTTTTCCACACAGTATTTGCGCAGCGATTTTTCAAACGCATTTTTTGTGGAAAAAATACACTTTTTTTTATTTTAATGCACTAAAACACACTATATTGCTCAAATTTTTGATGAAATAAAAAATATGATCTTAGGCCGAGTACATGGATACCAAACACGACATGCTTTAAAATTGCGCACAAACACGCAGTGGCGACAAACTACATACATTTTTAAAAGCCTTTAAAAGCCTTTACATGATACCACATTAGATTCACGGAGGAGGTCTACTGCTAAAATTACTGCCCTCGATCTGACCTTCGCGGTGATACCTCACATGCATGGTGCAATTGCTGTTTACATATGACGCCAGACCAACGCTTGTGTACGCCTTTGCGCAAGAGAAGGGGGGGCAGGGGTGCTTTTTTTTTTTTTTTTTTGGTTTTTTTTTTATTTATTTAGCTTTTTTATTTTATTTTTAAACTGTTCCTTCCATTTTTTTTCTTTGTTATGATTTTTATTGTTATCTCAGGGAATGTAAATATCCCCTATGATAGCAATAGGCAGTGACAGGTACTCTTTTTTTGAAAAAATTGGGGTCTATTAGACCCTAGATCTTTCCTCTGCCCTCAAAGCATCTGACCACACCAAGATTGGTGTGATAAAATGCTTTCCCAATTTCCCAATGGCGCGGTTTATATCCGGGAGGGGGGACATTCCCTCCCACTGCTTGTAAAAGCAGTCTAGAGGCTAATTACCCGCTAGAATTGCTTTTACATGAAAGCCGATCACTGGCTGAAAAGAATGATACCAAGATGATACCTAAACCTGCAGGCATCATTCTGGTATAACCATTCAAAGTCCAGCAACATACTGGACATATATTGTAATCTTTTTTTTTTTCATGCAGCCTCTTGGCTGAACGAAAAAAAGAGATTGATTGGTGGGTATGCCCACCATTAGAATACCTCCCTTCATCCACCCACTTCTAATGATGGCATACATGCACCATTTATATATGCCGATGCATGGGGGCATCCTCCCGCAAAAGTTATGCCGTGTACACACGGTCGGAATTTCGACCGTATGTACGTGGCATTAGGAGCCAATCGCTCCTCCCCCCCCTGCTGCCCCCATGCTTCGGCATATATGCTCTTTTTTTTAACTGTGGTGGTGAAATCACCTCCTACAGCGTTGGAGTCGCGGCTTTATGTATCGTGGGAGCAAACGCTGTTGCTGTCAAGATAAATAAATCCGCGTTGCAACTGAATGGCGCACCTGAAAACAAAAAAATGCTCAACACTAAAACACACAGTAAACAAAATTACATACCTGAAAAGCAAGCATGATAAAACATAATAAAACATAATAAAACATAATAAAACATTGCAGAATAGAATGGAGTAAAAAAAGAGCAACAATAGAGAGAGAATAGAGTGAGAGAGAGAACAATAAAACGACAACTATTTTATTTTTTTTATTTTTTTGAGATTCACAGGTAAAAAAGCTCCTGACTGAAGCGACTGAATCAAAACGCTACCACAAAAAAAATGTTAGCGATCGCAGGGATCAGGCCTGACTCTGCGAACGCTGCAGTTATGTGTGCTTAGTGTTTTGTAAGTGACAGTGATCGATCGATACTGCACTTGGGTGGGCTGGGCTGGGCGGAGGGGGAAAACGCAGGTGCTAGCAGGTATCTGGGCTGATCCCGCTAACAATGCGTTTTTTTTTGGAACCCTAAACTGCTGGGACGCTAGTATAGATCTGATCAGATCAGATATTGATCTGTTCAGATACTGTGCCACTAAGGGAGGTGTATGCTTTGTGCGTGGGTGTTTGCGGTACTGGCACTAACCTGGGGCGACGCAGACCTTATTTGACCCTAAAACCTAATTGATATCACCCGCCGGGCGATCAGGGGGTTAAACCGTTATTGGGTAATAAATGGCGGGTGCCCTGACAGTATAAAAAACAAGCTAACTAACCAGCGTCACCCGTAACAGTAATACAAAAAAAAAAAAAACTGGTTACCTAGCGACACTAATGCAGCGATCAGAAAAACGATCGCTTAGTGACACTGGCAAAAGGGGGGTGAAAGGGTTAACTAGGGGCAATCAGGGGGTTAAACCTTTATTAGGTAATATATGGGGGTACCTGACGCTATATAAAAACCTGACGGGGAACCTAAATAACGAAATAACTAACTGGCTAACCAGCGTCACCAGTGACAGTTATACAGTGATCACTGGTGAAAGGGTTAACTCTAGGGGCAATCAGGGGGTTAAAACCTTTATTTAGGTTGTAATATGGGGGTACCTGACCTATAAACCTATTTATGAACCTATATAAACATGGCGGTTACCTAAAAAAAAAAAATGGTTACCTAGCGACACTAATGCAGCGATCAGAAAAACGATCGCTTAGTGACACTGGCAAAAGGGGGTGAAAGGGTTAACTAGGGGCCATCAGGGGTTAAAACCTTTATTAGGTAATATATGGGGGTACCTGACGCTATATAAAAACCTGACGGGGAACCTAAATAACGAAATAACTAACTGGCTAACCAGCGTCACCAGTGACAGTTATACTGTGATCACTGGTGAAAGGGTTAACTCTAGGGGCAATCAGGGGGTTAAAACCTTTATTTAGGTTGTAATATGGGGGTACCTGACCTATAAACCTATTTATGAACCTATATAAACATGGCGGTTACCTAAAAAAAAAAAATGGTTACCTAGCGACAGCAGTGACACTAATACAGCGATCAGAAAAACGATCGCTTAGTGACACTGGCAAAAGGGGGTGAAAGGGTTACCTGGGGGGCAATCAAGGGGTTAAACCTTTATTAGGGGGGGGTGGGGGGCTACCTTGGACCTAAAACTAACTGCCCTGACAGTTATTACAGTCACACTGACACTAAATGCAGTGATCAGTAAAAAAATGATCACTGCAATTAGTGACACTGTGACTGGGGGGGGAGGGGGTGATCTGGGGGGTGATCAGGGGTGACAGGGGGGTGGATTGTGTGCCTATGTGTACTGGTGTCAGTGTACTGTTTGTGCACTAACCTTTAGATGTTCACAGCTCGGCGTTCCGGTCACATAGACCGGCGCACCGAGCGTGACATCACTTCCTCTGCCTGTGTTTTGATTGACACAGACAGAGGAAGCATCTGATTCGCCAGGAGCGATCGCGAGGGGGTGGCCAGAAACCACTGGCCGTCCCCTCATCCCGGATCGCTCCTGAAGCGATCCCGACCGTCCCCGCCGGCCGGGGGGGGTCCGATCGGACCCCCCACCCGCCGGAAGAATGGCACGTACAGGTACGTGGTTCTGCCTGTACGTGCCATTCTGCCGACGTATATATACAGGGGGCGGTCGGCAAGTGGTTAAGCTGAATCATGCTGCTCTTACATTCCAATTGATTTGGGGAGAACAACAGTTCTGATGCAAACAGAGCGAAAAGGGTTCTTGCAACATGTAGCATAGATATGCACTCTGAGCAGGTTACAGAAGTTATACATGCTTATTAGTATCATTGTTGAATCATTTGCATATGTTGTTTTTTTATGATATATCCACACCTTTCCAGTAAAAAAATTAAAACATAGCACTTGGGCATCATTTAACCTGAACCATGACTATGCTATAGAAATGCAAATATTTGCATTTTTTTTTAACCAATAGTACACATTTTGAAACACCCCTTCACTAACCTTTGTAGCTAAAAGTACTGTGGAGAAATGAACTTCAAAGTTCATAAGAAAAACAGTTAAATTGTTCAAGTTGGATCTTATCACTCATCATAAAGTAGTTTTGCTGTAAAATTTGAGGATGAATTATGCCACATTGTATAAAGCTACAGAGGTCAGTGAGGGCATGTTTTAAAATGTATTTACTACTTGTATAACTATATAAGTAGTAGCCTGAGCACAATTCAACTATACAGATGTATAAAAGGAACATGGTAGATTTTTTTAAAGTGTTACTATACCCACAACAGTAAAATCTGTGTGCATGTGTAGTAAAGCATACTTGTTATAGTCACTGTGGAACCTAAGGGGTTAATCATTTGTATTGTATAAAGGCTGTTTGTCTCATGTCTCACTGATCCTCCTCTTCTTCCACTGTCTCAAAAAATAAATCACCTGATATTTACAAAGCCAGTGGAGAACATGCTCAGTTTGGTGTGTATTGCTAGAGAGTTTTTTCTTTCTTGGGAGGGTGCATGTGATCAGCACAGGGCCAATCAGCACTGTCCAGACATGTGTGATAGAAGTCACAAGGCTGCTATATACTGCTGTTAGGTAAAGGGATTTTTCAGTTTATATTTACTAAAATAATTGAATTTCCATGTTTTCTGTACTGTGGGAGATCAGATGTAGTGAATGCAGGTTCTGGGTTTAGTAACACTTTAACAATTAAAGTCATTGTCTTCTTAACAGTGCCTTAACATTGCAATTTAGGGATGTTGACTAACTTATTCTGTAAGTGCATCACAAAAATTATGTAAGAATATTCGAAAATTGGACTTTTTATCTACATAGTATAGTTATTGTTTTCAATTACATGTATGTAATAAAACAGTGTTATCACTGATGACTAGTTTTATTAAAATTGACATAATGGGAGCCACATAAGTTAAACACAAGCTTTAGTGAGTAGTAAAACGTCTTTTAGCACTTGATCATAAAAGAGGTTGTTAACAAAGCAGTAAAAGAAGGGTCGGTACTCTAATAAAACATGGCTGAAATGTACAGGTTTATAAAAGAGTTTTGCTTGGCCTAATCTTGAGCATGTAAACTATTTTTTCATAAATTGAAAGTTTCTTTATTCTGGTTCACTAGCAAAGTTAGCCTTGCTGGCTGGGTGCAAGTTTTTCTTTTACTTAAAAAACTCAGTATTACACTATATTTGCATTTGAACAGCAATCAAAAGCAGCCAAAGCTGATTTCCATTTCTGCCAAGGTATACCTTTAAAGGCTTAGTCAACTCAGTGTTCAATGTTGGATGCGATTGAGTCTGTTATTTAAATTATTATTGCCTATGACGTATTTAAAGTGGTTGTAAAGCCTCAAGGTTTTTCACCTTAGTGCATTCTGTGCTGCAGCTCCCCCCAGACCTCCCCTTTTTCTTACCTGAACCCAATCTGATCCAGAGATGTGCACGAGTGCAGCAGTCTCTCTCCTCATTGGACAGATTGATAGCAGCAAGGAGCCATCGGCTCTCGCTGCTGTCAATCAAATCCAGTGACACAGAGGCAGGGGGCAGGCCCGAATCCAGTTGTCTGGACACAGCAGCGGGACTCAGGAGCAAGCTGTATGGGTACCCCCAGGGTAAGTGTATTTCTGTGGGGGGACATCGGATGAAGAGGAGGGGCCTGGAGGGCACCCCGGAAGAAGAGGATTGGGGTTGCTCTGTGCAAGACAATAGCACAGAGCACGTAAGTATAGGCATGTTTATTTTTATTGAAAAAAAAAAATGAGGGTTTACAATCCCTTTAAGTTATGAAAAATATACTAATAGCTTTGAGTTCAAACAAATATATAAGGCAATTCTTCTTGAGCTTTGGGCTTTCAAGTGAGCACTTGAAACTTGTGATCTGATGCCACTGGACAGCTGTATCCCAAAAAAGTCTATCAGCATTAGTCTTAAGCACATGATTGCTGAGCCAGCCAGTCAAAATGATCAAAATGAAAAAGCCATGTTACTATATTACAAAAAGAAAAAAATCTTTCTGTAATATAACTTTTTTAACATAAAAAAAAATAGATTTTTTTGTAGCTACAGTAAGGCAAAAATATGTTGTTGGTTTGTGTAGTCACTCATTACAGTGATAGATCAATGGTGAGGCTCATTAAAGAGGGATTGCTCCTAAATTTTTTTTATTAAAAGCCAACAGCTACAAATACTGCAGCTGCTGACTTTTAATAAATGGACACTCACCTGTCCCAGGGTCCAGCGATGTCCGCAGCCGAAGCCAAGAAATTGCTCGGTTCTCGGCTGCTGCCGCCTCCATTTTCGTTGAGAGAATCAGGAAGTGAAGCGTTGCGGCGTTACTCCCGTGGGAGTCTATGCCCGGAAGTGGGTGCAAATACCTGTCTTAGACAGGTATCTGCACCCCCTCCCCCCCTGAAAGGTGCCAACTGTGGCACCGGAGGGGGGGAGGGTTCCGATGAGCGGAAGTCCCACTTTAGGGTGGAACTCCACTTTAAGTAGAAGAGTGTTTGCCAGTGCTGGAAACCAGTTCTTATACGCAAATAGTGACCATCTTACATGGTTTCTGGCTCTGACCCTTCCTTTTTTGGATAATGCTTCATACTACTGGCCCATCACTATGATTAATAGACTAAATAATCAAGAATAAAGCTTTTGTGGTGGAAGGCATATACAAGAGTCAGCACCCACATAAGGTGGTTATAATTTACATATGAGAATGCTCCAGGTTTGAGGGGTTTTGGAGTGATGTACAGGGAGCCTCATCCAAGACAGGAATCTGGAACTACCTGCTATGCAACCTAAATATCAGTTTGTTTCATGTGTTTATTTATGTGTTCATTTATTGTTTTTATTTGATTATTAATGCACATTATTTATTGCTGTATGCATGGTATGTACAGTGGATAATGGACATTGAAGTTTATAATATCAGATTAAGGACTTAGTATTGCTGTCTGTACATTTAAAGTGTTACCAAACCCACAGCAGTAAAATCAGTGTGTACTGTATATGCAGTAAAGCATGCTTGTTATATTTACTGTGGAACCAAAGGGGTTAATCCTCTGATTCTCCCCTTCTTCCACTGCCCCAAACCATCTCCAGATAGTACAGAGGCTAGGGGGGAAGCTGCACATGCTCAGTTTGGTGTGTATCAGGGGTGCTGTATCCTCATAGGACAATCATGGGAGAATGAAACTCCTTCTACATGCTTTAACCAGACACCAATAGAAGTCACGAGACTTAATAAAACAATTGCATTTCCATGTTCTGTGTACTGTGGGAGACCAGATATAGTGAATGCAGGGTCCTGGGTTTAGTAACACTTTAAAAGAAAAGCATGCATGTGCATGAAAACCTGGTAAACATACTTTTTTGTCAATAGATTTATTTTCCTTAAAATGGCAGAAGAAGAGGTTTCATGAAGCAGCATTAAGAGCTACATGTTTTGTTCAGCACCTTTTACATTTATTATAATGATAGAGCCATAGACCCCAGTTCTAGTGCGGCCTTGGAGCTGGGTCAGATTGAAGAAAAAGCTAAGCCACATCAAGCAGCTCCCAGGACCTTGGAAATCTTGGATATGTCTTTGAACAGATGGTTAAAAGAGAAATGGAGCATCGGCACTAATATTAACCCCAACTACACCCCTCTGAAGCATACATACACACACAGCTGTCTTCTATTTTTTTGCTTGAAGTGAAATACACCTTTAAATTAGTGGTGTCTATTTTATGCATTGTTCTTCCCTATAACAAGTGAGATAGACTTTTAGAAAATTCTACCTCTAAGGCATCTTAAACATAAGGGAACATTGATGCAAATTAATTTTAACAGAGCATTTCAGTTTTTTTTTTTCCCTGCCATTTGCTGAGCTCATTCTTTTGCATCATGTAAGATTTCATTGCATTTATAAATTCTGTAGTGTTTCCATCAGACCTTATATCAGTTATCTTAAAAAGTTGCTGACTATACATTTACATCTTCAGGACTGACACAAGACTAATCTAGAAGACCTGTAGTAATGTACTATTCATTTTTTTCTATAAACGTTAAAGCTGAAAATAAAATTCTGCTGAAAGGTTTAAAAAATACGCTATGTGAAAAAATATTTTCTTCTCAAAGAATGCAAGCTTTAATTCTAAATTGTAGGCAAACAGTCACATACATAAATGAGATATGTATTATCTGCCAGAGAATTGGTATTTCTGTCCATCCAGTCATAAAATTGACATACCGCTACACACAGAACACCAAGTTTGGTGACATGACTTTTCTCTGCTGCAGTTAAGTCACACAGATAGGTTACCTCTCTGCTCTGAGTCTGTGGTTTTACAGTGAAGGGGCAACGACAGATTTATTAGGTTGTCTTTATGTTAGCTCCGTCTGTGAGCATGCTCTTTGTCTGATTGCCCTCAGGTACTGCCCTCTCTGAGGGGCTTCCTTCCAAGTGCTGCTGTACAGGGGATTACAGGGGATTACAGGAGGCTGAAAACCAGGGAGATCTCGGTATTTATGCTAATTGCATTTCAATACTTTTTTTTTTTAAATATATACCTAAATGTATGCATTTAAAAAAAGATATACCCAAAGCTTGTGCCATGATTTCTAACCATAATTGTACTTTATCTGCTCAATTGTTACCCCTTATATCCTGCACCTCATGATGCTAATATTGCAACTAAGGTTTCAAAATCTTCCCTTTTTTATTAAGATTGCTGATAATGGAGAACAGATACATATACAAGTTCAATTGTTATTGCATTTGTTAACATGTGAATGGGACTCTTTTTGTACTTGTACTGGATTGACTACAGTTGGCGACCTTACTTTGCAAATACTCCACCTGTATAATGTGTGTAATAACATTGGGTTTGTGCTTTGATTTTTTTTTTTTAAGCTACAGTCTAGGTACCAGTTTCAAATCACAAACCCAATGTTATTACATGTTTTGTATGTTTTTGCCAAGACCAGCTGACACGGAACAGGTGGAGTACTTGCAAAGTAAGATCACCAACTGTAGTCAATCCAGTACAAGTACAAAAAGAGTCCCATTCACATGTTAACAAATGCAATAACGTCAATTTGTAATTATCAAAAATTACCCTTAAGCATATCTAAACTCAAGAACAATAATTTCATATATCAGCCAGTTACCTTTAGTGCCATCAGGGAATGTTAGTCTTCAACTAGCATTAACATACTGTAGGTTCCCTAGTGAATTCTGTAGGGATTTTATTAACGTCACCTGTTTAAGCCTTGAAGAAATGGAGATTTTTTTTCTCCAAAAAAATGCATTGGCTGTATTTGATGCTTTCAGCCATTAAATGTTTTAAAAAGTCCTTCATGTGAGATAAACTTTTGTACCAGGCACTCCTTAATACAAAACCAAGAATTTACGGTCTGGCGAGTGCTTCCTGTATTGCTATCAGAGAGGTAGCAGCCAAAGACAAGAACAGGGTCCATCTATACTATATTTCAACCACACATCTGTTTCTTTGAAGGAAAAGTCACTTTATACAATAGATCCAATGGAACTAACTTCCACTTCTATGGGTACAGTGCTATCACATACACATCAGGCATCAGAGAACATTGGCACAATGCTAGAAAAAAAATGTTCTTATTCACTACCAATATGATTTTATCAATTGAGGTTAGAAGATCATTTCATGAGTATAAATGATATACAACGTATTTTCCTTACCCTTTGGTCTGAACTGTTTGCTACATGATGGTCATTATGTTTGAAAAATGGGTTCTTCAAGCCATAAATAATCATTTTAAAGTCTTTCTGTTTTCTGGATATTTGTACATGTGTTATTTCAATGCATCTGAGATTGAATCAGCTCAGAACTATCTTCCCAGTAATTACCTTCTAAGCTGACATATAGAACTTCCCTAGTAAAGGGTCTGTGAGTGCATCTCACTAGCACTTTGCTATAATCTCCTCATACAATTTGTCACTAGAACAAAATCGCTTTCTGTCATTTCCCACGCATCTCATTACTGACTAATTCCCACTGTGTAACTTTATTTTTAAAGTTTGAAATGTGAAGAAAATAATTGTGCAGTTTACTATACTGTGAATAACAAAAAAGAAATAGATTCCTTACAATTATAATAAATACGTTATACTCCTTTAGGTAGAGTGGAAAAATGTAAACAACTGGACACATTTGGCTTTTGTACCAATGTGCATTACTATTTATCATGTTTGGCTTCTGTAGCCCTCAACAAGAAGTAGTAAGGTATTTTTTAAAAAATAGTATATAGTTTACATTTATGTACTCTGTAGGCTTTACCCAAAAGAGGACAGGCAGAGCGCAATGGACTAATCAGCAATACCTGTGGTCACACTACAGCTGATTTTTTTAATCAGTTAATGCACTGTTCTGCACTGATCCCCCATGTAGAAGAAGTTATCTTGGTAGAGCCAGAGTTTTTACTTTCTAATATTAGAGCCTCCAGAAAGAACAGTGAACATCACCAAAACCCACTCTAAATCTTCTAACTAGCCTTTAGAGGAGTGGTTCTCAACTCCTTTCCTCAGGACACTCTAATGCCGCGTACACACGATCGGAAATTCGGCCAGCAAAAGACAGATGAGAGCTTTTCGTCGGAAAATGCGACCGTGTGTAATCTCCATCTAAATTTTGCTGGCCGAATTCCCACCAGCAAAAATTTGAGAGCATGTTCTCAATTTTTCCGACGGAAAAACTTTCTATTGGAAATTCCGATCGTCTGTGGCAATTCCGACGTGCAAAATTCCGACGCATGCTCAGAAACAATTCAACGCATGCTCGGAAGCATTAAACTTAATTTTCGAGGCCCGTCGTAGTGTTGTACGTCACCGTGTTCTTGACGGTCGGAATTTGGTGTGACCATGTGCAGGTAACACAAGCTTGAGCGGAATTTCGTCGGAAATTCCGTCTGAAAAAACATCCAAGGCTTTTCCAACGAGAATTCCGATCGTGTGTACGTGGCATAACAGGCCAGATTGTAAGTATTACATTGGAGAGATGCAGACTAAAATACTGCAATCACTGAGCAGAAAATTATATCATGATGATTTCAGTTATCTTGCAAGCCTTGCCTGTTAGTTTTTCCTGAGAACAGGAGTTGAGAACCACTGCTTTAGAGGCACATGAGTACCTTGGCACACACACATTCCAGGGATTCTTGGCAAAATGTTCCATAGCAAATCTTCAGTTCCACTTTAATCTGTATAATAAAAAAAATGCTTGGAACCCTTAAATATAATAAATCATCACCCTCCCTTTGGTTTGCAAAACAATAATTACAAATATAGCTAAAAGCTCTAGATACTATAGGATCTGGCAAAATCTACGCACAAAAGCAAAATACAGGAGCACTGGAACCACAATATTTTTCTCAAAAAGTGAAAAATATTTTTAAACACTTCAATACCTGGCACTTTTACCCCTTCCTGCCCAGGCCAATTTTCAGCTAAATCGCTGTTGCACTTTGAATGACAATTGCACGGTCATGAAACACTGTACCCAGACAAATTTTTTATCATTTTGTTCACACAACTAGATCTTTCTTTTGGTGGTATTTAATCACCACTAGGTTTTTTACTTTTTGCTAAATAAATAAAAAAAGACTGAAAATGTTGAAAAAAACTATTTTTTCTTAATTTCTGTTATAAAATTTTGCAAATTAATAATTGTTCTTCATACATTTAGGTCAATGTGTATTCCGCCACATTTATTTGGTGAAATGAACCCAAATCAGTATATATTATTTAGTGTGCAAGAAAGTTATAGAGTCCCCAAACTATGGTGTACATCTGAAAACTGACCAATCCTGATGTACTAATTTCTTGAGGCCCAAAAATGACAGGACAGTACAAATACCCCCCAATTGACACCTTTTTGGAAAATAGACAGTCCACAGTATTTAGTAAGAGGCATGGCAAGTTTTTGGAATTTGTAATTTTTTTGTCAAATGTTTGGAAATTTAGGAAATTAAAAAGCAAATTGTCACTTTTTTTTTCATATACTGTCACCAGTGCAGTACAGTGTTATCATATAACTGGTATGCTGGTGATCAGGGACACTGTCTGGTGACAATACGCAAAAAAAATGTAATCTTTTTTTAATTATAATTTTTTTCTTTTTTTTATGATTTATTTTAGCACACTGTGACCAGAGCAAAATAACGGAAAATTGTATACTCACCTTTCCGTAATTTTCCTTTCCTGACGCACCCCATGGCAGCACACACATTGGGTTGTGACTCCGCCTCCACAACCTGATAGGACTGGTTAGCTATAAGATTCGAAAAGGAGTCCACCGTTGCATTCTCAGTAACTATCACCTTAGAGGGGTGGGTCCTGTGTGCTGCCATGGGGTGCGTCAGGAAAGGAAAATTACGGAAAGGTGAGTATACAATTTTCCGTTTTCCTGACGCACCATGGCAGCACACACATTGGGAAATAACTCGCTACATGGGTGGTTGCTTGCAAGAAAAAATGTATTAGCTTAAGTACAAGGTATGGATGAATTTGTTTGGATAATTGATTTTCCGAACTCGGCTGTGGTTAACTGAGCCGGGTCTATACGGTAGTGAGCCATGAAGGTGGTCTTTGAGGACCAGGTTGCTGCCCTGCAAATGGTCTCTGGTGAAACCTTACAATATGCTGCCCAGGAGGTTGCTACTGCTCTTGTCGAGTGGGCCCTCAACTGTTCTGGTATTGGAAGATGCTGAACGGAGTAGGCTTTTTTTATAACCTTCACCAGCCAAGATGCTATGGTTCTTGAGGATGCTGCCTGGCCTTTCTTTGTGCCGTGTGGTATGACCAAGAGGCGTTCCGTTTTTCTAAATGTGCGCATAATCTCCAGGTAGGAGGAGATGGCTGACTTGACGTCTAAGGGATGGGAATTCCCTTCACCGTTAAGGAGTACTGGAAGGTTGATTTCTGATCTGAAATGGAAAGTAGTTGCCACCTTGGGCACAAATTGCTCCGATGGTCTGAGGATGACTCTGTCTGGGTAAAATACCAGGTGTGGCTCTTTGATTAGCAGGGCCTGGAGTTCCGAGACCCTCCTGGCCGACGTTATTGTCAGTAGGAAAGCTACTTTTAGAGTTAAGTCCCACAGGGATGTTAAATCCAGAGGAAAAAAAGGTTCTTTTGAGAGTGCTTCTAGTACAATTGGTAGGTCCTAAGTCGGGAAGTTTGGTTTTCTGGGAGGCTTGATCTTCAGACATGCCTTTTGGAATTGAATCACTAGAGGATTTGCGGCCCATTTGACACCTGTCATGGCGGACAGCGCAGAGACCTGGACTTTCAAGGTGCTAGAGCTTAGCCCCTTTTCTAGTCCAAGTTGCAGGAATTCTAGGACTTGAGAGATAGAAGGGGATATTGGATCCAAGGATTGCTGGAGAGAAAAGGTGGAAAATCTTTCCCAGATCTTACTGTATACGTTGTTGGTTGATTTTTTCCTGGCTTGCTGTAATGTGGATATTACTCTAAGCGAGCACCCTTGATCCAACAACCTCTCCCTCTCAACCTCCAAGCCACTAGATGAAGGCGTTCTGGGGATGGATGCAGGAATTGTCCCTGCGAGAGTAGGTCCGGGTATAGTGGAAGCAGAAGAGGCTCTTCGGTGTTGAGTTGCAGGATGGTCGCAAACCAAGGCCTCCTCGGCCAGAATGGCAGTACCGCCACTACCGTGGACGTCGAGTTCCTCAATCTGGCCAAGAATCTGGCTATTAGAGGGACTGGAGGGAATATGTACCCTAGCTGGAATTCCCAAGGATGGTGTAGACAATCGATCCCAGTTGCTGTTGGGTATGCTATTCTGGCTAGAAAGCGAGGACATTTGCTGTTCTCTGGTGTTGCTGCTAAGTCTATGTCCGGCGTTCCCCATCTGCGTGTTAGCAGAGCAAAAGCCTGATTGCTGAGGGACCACTCGTTGTTTGACACAAACACACAACTTAGGTCGTCCGCGAGCTGGTTTTGTGCCGCTGGGACGTATATTGCCCTCAGATCCATTAGATGGACTTGTGCCCATTCGAGTATGGGTCGCAGTTCCTGCATGAGAATGTTGCTTCGGGTACCTCCCTGTCTCTGCACGTAGTTTACTGCTACCGTATTGTCCATTCGGAGAAGGACGCTTTTCCCTGTGAGGAGGTGTGAAAAGGTTCGAAGGGCTTGCCAGGCGGCCCTGAGCTCTAGGACATTGGAAACTGTGCCCTGTGGTCGAAAGGGCCAATGGCCTTGCACTCCCTGGTGTTGGTAATGTGCACCCCACCCATGGAAGCTGGCATCCGTCGTTACTACTTCTGGTAGTGGGGGTACAATAGGACGATGACGTGTCAGGTTGGTGGTTTTGGTCCACCACCGTGCAGAATTCTTCACTGCCTGCGTGATCACTATTCGTTGATTCATCGAATGTCCATTCCATTGCTTCAGGAACGAGTTCTGGAAAGTCCTCGAGTTCCACTGGGACCACTGGATCATTAGGAAGGTGGAGGACATTGACCCCAGAATGCTTAGACATGATCTTGCGGATAAGTGGTCCGCAGTCTTTCTACTTTGCCGATAAGTGGGTGCAGTTTCTCTTGGGGAAGACCCACCGTGTTGGAACTGGTGTCTAATTCTGCTCCTAAGAAGTCCATCTTCTGTGTTGGTATCAGGCTGCTCTTTTTCCAGTTTATCAGCCAACCGAACTGTTGGAGTGTAGAGATTAATACGGCTCGATGTTGTAAGAGCGTCTCCTGACTGTCCGCCAGGAGGATAATGTCGTCTAAATAGTGTAGGGCTCTTAGTCCCTTCTCCCTCAGATGTGCTATAACTGGAAGCAGTACCTTTGTGAAGGTCCTGGGTGCCGTTGAAATCCCGAATGGGAGACCTTGAAACTGGAAATGTTGTTGGCTGATAGCGAAGCGCAGGTATTTTTGAAAGGTTTTGTGGACTGGTATGTGTAAATAAGCGTCGGACAAATCGACTGAGAGCATCCAGTCTCCTACCCCCGTTGCTAGTAGTATGGACTGAAGACTCTCCATCTTGAATGATTCGACTTGTATTGATCGATTGAGTCGTTTCAGGTCTAGCACTGGTCTTAGATCGCCCGTTTTTTTTGTGACTAGGAAAAGGGGGGGAGTAGAAACCTGCACCTCTCTGTTCCTTTGGAACTTCTGTGATTGCTTGCTTCTGTAGAAGCTCTATGATGTATTTGACTAGAAGCTTGCGCTTCAGGATTGAAGATGGAAGTCTGGTGACCCTGTAGTAATTTTGAGGAGGAGTGTGTTTGAACCTCCACCTGTGGCCTTCTTGAATGGTGGTGATCGTCCAATGGTCTTGAATATGATCTATCCAAATTTGAGCGAATAGCCTCAGCCTCGCTCCTACTATTGCGGGCTGGGCGGTCGTGGCATCAAAAGGACTTTGGTTGGTCCCCGGGGGTTGTGCCTTTAGCCTTCTGTAATCTGACAAAGGATGGCTGTGTACCCCGCCAGTTCCGCTTGAACTCCTTGCCTGGTCTGTATGATCTTGCATCCCGGTACCTCTCGGGCAGATGGCGTCTGAAGGGGGGGTTTTTTTGCTTGGGCCTCCTATCCGACGGGATAAGGCCCGATTTTCCTCCCGTGACCTTAGAAATTGCCGAGTCCAGTTTGGGGCCGAAAAGGTTGATACCGTCGTAGGGGATCCTACACCAGCTGGACTTAGAAGTTGTGTCCGCCACCCAGGGTTTTAACCATAGTGCTCTTCGAGCGGTCACGGAGGACAACATTGCTCTCGCTGAGGACCTGATTACATCCACCGCTGCTTCTGCTACAAAGTCCCCTGCCAGGTTAAGTTCTTGTAGGGCGGATATGATCTTTTCTTGATCTGCCGCCTCCAGTAGCAGTTTCTCTGTGCTGGTGGCCCAGCATGAGATGGCTCTACCTACTGCTGCCAAAGTGATCGCTGGCCTGCAAGCTCCCCCTGCCGCTGAATAGGTCTTTTTAAGGTCAAGGTCTATCTTGCGGTCCATCACGTCCTTAAATGTTACTGCGTCTTCTATTGGCAGGGTTACGTGGCGTGCTAATCGCATAAGTGAGGAATCCACTACCGGGGCTGTAATGAGGGGGCTCACCGATGTTTCCTTCAGCGGGTAGAGCTTATTTAGCCTGTTGTTTAACCCTGATTTTTTATCTGGTTTCTGCCACTCGTCTTTTATGAGTTCATCGAGTTCCTCGATGAACGGGAATGTTTCCGGGTCCTTCTTGAGGTTTGGAAAATATTTTCTTAGCTTCGGGGGAGATTCCCCCTGCTCCTCCCATCCAATCGCCTCCTTTACCGATTTTGCGAACGGTTCTATGAACGCAAAATCAAAGGCCGTGGGTGGTAACACTTCCTCTTCCTCTGGTGAATCCTCCTGTTCTTGCTGGGAATAGGAGGTAGAGGCTGAATTAGCAGGTCCGACCGGCTCGTAGGCTGCTACTTGCATGATTGATTCCTTCACTGATTCCCTTATTATATTAGATGCCTCTCTTGCATCGGATTCCTTGTCCCGGGTTGCTTCCTCTAAACATGCTTGGCATGCTAATTTGCCTGGTAGGGCTTGCGCTCCGCAAACCCAACAGGTGTTAGGCGCAGGACGTGTATGTCCTCCGTCGCGCTGTGGGTGAGCAGAAGATGAGCTTCTATGGTGAGAGGATCTCGACCGACTCCTATGGGAGTGTGAATGCCTTGAGGGGGAGCGCTCTTTTCTTTTAGAATGCGATGACCCCGATGATCTGCCGGAACTGCCAGAGAAAGAATGGCGTTAGTGGCAATGCTCTCTTTTTCTCCTCTTCTTACTTACCTAGTCATGTTGCCCCCTTACCTTGTAGTTCGCGGCTGGTCTGCTGGAGCAGCGGCCTCCATAGGAAAAAGTAAGGTATACCTGAGAGAGTGAAAGGTGTATGTGTTTTTTTTTTTTTTTTAAATGCATTGCAGAGTAAGCAGCAGGTGCTGGTTTAAGAGACAGAGAGATAAGGTACTGCTTACCAGAGACTGAGGGTAATGGGCCAACAGGACAGCGTTTTGGAGAGAGAAACCGAGGTGGAGAGTGTTTGTTTGCAGCATGTCATTGCAAAAAGGCTCAGATCGCCTTTTAAATTTGCCGCCGTCGCGGGAGTGATGACGTCACTGCCGCGCATGCGCCGTAGCGGTCCGCGACGCTCTGCGCCATTTTGGAAGCTGGCAGATATGGGGATAGCGCTTGTGTCACTTCCTGAGCGCCGAGGGAGTACTGTGTGGCCGCCATGATGGAGGAGGCAACCCGGTCCGAGGCACTACAAGGCCCAGCGCGGCCGAAAGGGGGATTTAAGACACAGGATGCAGAGGTGAAATAGCAGTTATTAGTGTAAACAATAGATAAGAGTAAAAGGGAAAATAAAACGGGATGACCGCTGCATACCGTATAAAATCTGTTTAAGGTTTGTCAGGCATCTTCCATGTTCTTTTTAGCCCCTGAGACCACCAGAGTGGGGCTTCCCTTCGTTTTAGCTCATTTAGAGACTGTACAGATAGGGCTTCCAGCTAGGAGAGGCTGAACCTAGTGGGGCGAAGCGGTAAGGGGGGTCAAAACGATCGACTATCAGGTGAGGAAAAAAAGGAGAATGCAACGGTGGACTCCTCTTCGAATCTTATAGCTAACCAGTCCTATCAGGTTGTGGAGGCGGAGTCACAACCCAATGTGTGTGCTGCCATGGTGCGTCAGGAAAACATTGTACTACTCTGGGGAGGTGATCAGAATTTTTTTTTATTTACACATTATGATTGCTTATAGCAGTACATTACATTGCTATAAGCAAACATTTAACTGAATGACACAGATTCATTCAGTTTGTTTTGATTAGCTGTAATTATCCAGAGCTAATCAGATGGCACAGATGGGCTGTGATTGGAGCCACACTGTGATCACACTGACCACAGCTAGCAACACAATTGTATACAATGGATGGCATGAAAGGAAGCCATCCATTTTTTACAACTGTCATATGACCTGCTGTGAATGGTCACAGTGATCACATGGTATCGGCAGCGAGCCGGCACACTCATATGTCATTGGCTGTGTCCAGTGGACGCAGCCAGTGACAGATCATGCTGCTGTACGTCCCCGTGGCCATGTGTAGGATACGTTCTTGGGGGGGCATCATATGACGTCCAACGGGATTGACGAGAGGCCCGCCCAGATGTCCATTTGTTATAAGCTGGGTGGGAAGTGGTTAATGTACAGACAGTCCCCGAGTTAAAAACAAGATAGGTTCTGTAGATTTGTTCTTAAGTGGATTTTATATGTAAGTTGGAACAGGTACATTTTTTAAGTGTAGCTCCAGCCAAAAACAATAATTTTTACATTTTTTGGATAGCATAGGGAAGAGTTAAAACCTCTGTAATGTTTGTTTTGCTGTCTGTGCCCCTGTTCAGAAGATTTCACCTCACTTTCTGTCCATGTGACAATTGGATTTTGAAAATGTTGTCATGGAAACAAAGTTGGTGATAAAATGGAGATAAAATGGTAGATTTCCTCACACTTCCTGTTATCTCCCTCCGTTTGTAAGTATAAGTCGTTTTTAAGTCAGATGTTTGTAACTTAGGGACTGCCTGTATAATGTTTTCCCATTTAATCTATTAAATGGGAAATGTTTTCCCATTTAACCCTTAGTTAACCCTAAACTTCCATAATTAACTCCATCCTACCCTTCTCCCTTTAGCCATTTTCTGCTGAGTCTTTTACGTATTTGTTTTTTTTTTTTCTTTAACCTTTAATATTTTTTTGTTTTAATGCAATTTGTTTGTTATTTTTTCTTGTAATATTAATTTTCACTTGTCTTTCAAATGAAACGCAGAATTTGCAGTGCAAATAGGAGTAAACTACTATGACCAATTTACACTTTGACATGTGTATAGCAGATTTTTATGTGTATTTTTCTTTAGACATCAGCTCTGACAATACAAATAGCTGCAGTATCAATTCACTGAGCAAATGTAAAAAGCAGCAAGAATGCTTTTACCCAGCCAGTGTACAGCGATATATGGTATACTCAGTGAGAATTATTACCCAGGTTCTTGAAATGATGCACCATTGCTGCATTTTTTCAGACTAGTCATTGAAGAAACAACAATAAATACAGGTCTCCTAGGCAAACCTGCCAGAACCTTTCACCCTTACAAGAAACGATTCTTAAAGAATAGAGGAGAGAAATATTTTTTGTTATACTTTCTGAGTATATTTAGTTTTATGAAAATTACTTTTGAAAGCTTTGATTCATTGCATGGTTAAAACACTATTGGATAGGTAAAAAAAGAGAGACACCATTGTAGAACAGAATTACTAACACAGTTTTTAAACCTTCTACCAATTTGAATAGAAGTAAGGTAGTTAGGTATGACTATATTTATTATGCCCTTGTGACTTTGTTCCAAAGACATGAAAGTAAAATGAGCCAAAATACAATATATAACTAGTTTTGTAGGTTTCTTTAACCACCTCAATTCTGGAAACATTTACCCCCTTCCTGCCCAGGTAAATTTTCAGCACTGTCACGCTTTGAATGACAATTGCGCAGTCATGTAACATCTTACCCATATGAAATATTCATAATTTTTTTAACACAAAGTTTACTTTTGGGGATATTTAACCACTTACGGACCGCCTGCCGTCGTTATACGTCAGCACTTTGAAGAGGAATATCGTTGTTATGGCAGCAGCTAGCTGCCATAACCCCGGTATCGTCTTCTTCAGTGGGCGGTCCATTTTCAGATAAAAGTGGTCTCTTCGATGGATTCGCAAGATCAGTTTTATCGGTGGCGGGAGAGGGCCCCCACCGGCAGTGGCTGAGGCGATCATGTCCTCTCCCCTCTGTGGTATGGAGGGAGGGGAAGATGGCCCCTACCCGGCTCCATACCAATGCAGGGCGGAAGCAATGTCAAAACGTCACTTCCGCCTGTAGCTCTTAAAGCAAATTTTTTTATTTATGTTTTTTCAAACAACATTTTTTTTTAATTGCATTTTAGTGTAAATATGAGATCTGAGGTCTACATGGTTTAGGAGATATTTGCAAAAAAGACAGGCACCACTATCTACGGCCCATGCGCTTGCGCCATAGCAGGCGCACTGAGCTTGACGCTGCTAATGGCGATATGCCGCTAGTCCCGGGAGTGACGCCATCGCGGCTCCGGCCAGTCACAGCGCCGGAGCCGCGATACCCAGAAAGATGATGGACGCTCCATGGAAGAGGGGACAGCGGTGACATTGCAGGCTCCTGTGTCAGGTAAGTGACACATAATGGGCTACAATGCGATGCATAGTAGCCCATTATGCTTTACCTTTGCAGGGAAACAAAGAGGAAGTAAACCCATCAGGGTTTACTTCCTCTTTAAGGGTAAAAGTTTGTTGAGCAGGCTTAACTTTGAAGTGTGACATGTTGGGTATCAATTTACTCAGTGTAACATCATCTTCCACAATATAAAAAAATTGGGCTAACTTTGCTGCTGTCATATTTTTTATTTTTTTCCAAAAAAAGTGCGCTTGTAAGACCGCTACACAGAAACGGTGTGACAAAAAGTATTGCAACAACTGCCATTTTATTCTCTAGGGTGTTAGAAAAAAATATATATAATGTTTGGGGATTCTAAGTAATTTTCTAGCAAACAAAACTGATTTTAATTTTTAAATAACAAGTTTGAAAAATAGGCCAGGTCCTTAAGTGCTTAATCACCACTGGGTTTTTCATTTTTCAAAAGAAAAAACTAAATTTTCTTTGTTTCTGATAAATAATCTTTTAGACCAAAATGTATACTTCTACATTTCTTTGGTGAACATAACCCAAATCAGTGTATATTATTTGGTCTGTAGGAAAGTTATAGAGTCCACAAACTATGATATGCATATCAGAAAATTGATTAATCCTGATGTACTGACGGCCTATCTTATTTCCTGAGTCCCTAAAATTCCAGGGTAGTACACATATCCCACAAATTACCCCTTTTTGAAAAGTAGACAATCCAAGGTATTTAGTAAGAGGCATGGTGAGTTTTTTGAAGTTGTAATTGTTTGTTACATTTTTTTGGAAAATTAAGAAATTTTAATGTTTTTTTCACAAATGTTTAAATTTATTTGTACTGTCACCAGTGTAGTGCGGTGGCATCATATAATTGGTGTGGTGGTTATCAGGGACACTGACCAGTGACAATATGGAAAAAAATTATAATAATGCATTATATATAGCAGCTTATCAGTCCTTTGAGAAGAAAATGAGAAAAACATTGCATTGCAAGATCAAAAACTTTCTGTCTTTTTTTTATGTCCATAGTCTGAATAATGAAAATGTATGCAACCACTACATGCAAGAATGTGATGTTATTATTATTCCAATTTTTTAAGTGTTTTTCAAGCACAATTAGATACGGTACAGAAAAGTGACAAAAAAAGCTTAGCACTGTGTTACACAAAATTGTACAGACATACAGTAATGCCAAAAATGCAAAAAGTTAACAATTGATAAGAAGATCATCTATAATCAGTTGCAATTAGCTTGTCTGCATTAGTGCATTCACATTTAGACCCAAGAAATCACACTTCAACAATTTTACACAGTACTTTACATATACAGTACAGTGTATTGTATAGTCACATGAGTCGGTGCCCTCAGGGAGCCTAGAATAAAAGAGCTTAGAACTTCATATACATAAGGTACATACACATAGCAAGACCAATTTTGACAGGAGCCAGTTAACCTACCAACATTTATTTGGAGTGTGGGAGGAAACTTTAGTGCCTGGAAGAAACATGCAAAATGTCATGCTGATAGTATCATCGGTAGGATTAAAAATGATGAGGTTGTTGACTATACAGTCTCTGACCTGAAAGTACGGATCTTTGGTAGAAAGTTTACCCAACAGTTTGTATAGTTATGGTGTAACAAAGTGGAGTGTCTGAGGTACAAATCTTTTTAAAGGGTAATAGGTGTCTCATGAAATTTGTTTTTTGGGGGGGTTGTTGTCTATATAGTGTCTAACCGGAAAATAAGTTCAGATGGGCATCAGAGGTTATTTTTCTAAAAGAGTTAGGAGGGATTTTCCCCTTTATAGAGCTTTATAGAGTTTTAACTGTTCTTTTGACAATAGGTTTGCCAGACAGAAAGTGGGGGGGGGGGACAAAGATAGCAATGAAAATCTTATGGAAGTTCAAGCATTCTACTCTACAATAAACATTTTTTATTTCTGCCTGTGTTACTGTAGGAGATTTTCCCTTACTTCCTCTATATAAAGCATTGTCACCAGCACGGGAAATGAGGAGACATCTCTGAGACATCAGAGCCCCAGAAAAGCAGTAAAAACCCAAAATATCGAATCCTTCTCCAATCTATGCAAAAAAATATTTTGGCTGCACTTTAATTCCCTTGCTGTGTTTTGAGATGCCAAGACACTACAAACTTTGTGAATTTCAATACTTGGACTTGTATTACTAGGCATCTTTGAGATGTGAGAGAAGTCACAAGACTAACAAATAGTCTTATGATCTATGAGACATATTTCTCAGATAGAAACACAAGGTTCTCTCTTTTCAGTCTTTAAGAATGCGGGCATCATAGACTGAAACGATACATTCCTAGCAAGATATATGATCTTAATATCAGACTGATTTGTGTTAGTAATGTTTCTGCAGAAAAATAAATTGTAGGGCAAAAAAATAAAAAAAGACAGGTCAAATCTTCATGCAGTATTTATATTCATGAATTTACTGTGAAAGGTGATAATGCAAAGAAATGGGAGCTAATTCAGTCCCCGTACTTCTCTGTTAATTTGTAATCTCTTGACAACTTGGAAGTTAATGTCAACATGGCTGCCTGGTGGACCGTATTTGTCTTGCAGTAGCAGACACTGATAGATAATTTCTTAACTATGCAATGGAAAATTGAGATGCTGCAGTTTTTCCCAGCCCGGAAAAAGAATAGACAAAAACGCAATACATCTTAAATTGTAAATGAGAATTTACATAGTTTAAGCTGTTGGCCAGGATCAATCAAAACATCGCAAGTTCGTTTTTAGCCTTGGGGGATGCATCAGTCATTGGATGCTAATATATACCAATGAATAATGTAAAATACCCCCTGTTTTGTATGTGTGTTCTTCATTCCTTTTTTCTTTACTTTTCCATTGTTTTTTCTACATCAGCGATGGATGTGGATAAGGAAAATACCAATAGATACATTTGTAAGTTTACTTTATAACTATCACTATTATCTTTTACCTATGAGAAAAATTCAATCACCTGGACCCTGGATTTTAGTTCAAAATTACATGTTCTTAAAATGTCCCCCAATATAAGAATCACATATACTGTACATCTACAAAGTCACCATTAATAGTGGACCCTCAACGCTCCTGGAGAAGTGGTGTCCAAATCTTTGTTTAGTATCCTAACCTTTGCTTCTGGGTTGGGAATGAGTAAGCAATTACATCATTCTGCTTTTTGGTTCACCCTATTATTGTTTTACATTTCTAGGCACTTCATATATCTACTATGCTTTTATGGTCTACTCTCATAGATTACTTCTTATTTTGGAGTGGGAGAACTGCAACATTTCCCCTCAAGTTCTACCCCCCCCCCCCCCCCCCCCAGACATGGCAAAATCCCCACTCAACTGCTTCCTACCATTACTAAAGATGAACAGAATTTTTTCTTATTATTCATTTGGCAGAAAATGTTTCTTTTCTGTGACTCAAATATTTTGCCCAATTTGCCCTTTAATGTCTCTTATAACGATGCAGCCACATCTTGATGTACATTAAATAATCTTACGAAAAGCAACTCCATATTTAAACATACATGTAATGTGACATTTATATACTAGACAGTTATTTGTGATTCAGGCAAAAAAATTGCTTGGTAAATATACATGCTATCAAACTGAAAGGTAGCTATCCTTTTTTTTATAACTAAATCTCTGAATATAAAAAAAAATTGTTTTGTTTCTAAAAAAGAAAATTGAAAAGAGGTTATTATCACATGGGACTACTAAAATTATATTAAGCTGTTAATTGACGATCTCATTATATAAACAGGAACTGATTTAAGGTGTCTTTTTGTACAGTAGATAATATTCAGATTTTGTGGTAGGTTTTTTTGTTTTTTATTTTGTTTCTGCAATTACCTTTGGATTATGAGATCTGTTATTGGTCAATTTTGCACAAACTGTTATTCAGTTTCAGCTGACTACCAGTAGATTTAATAGAGACTCCTGTGGTGTACCCTCATTAGTTTGTGTCAATGGCCTATTCCACAGTCACAATGCAAAACAAGCCTTTTGCAATATTCTGCATCTAATCCTATGCAGAATCAGACTATATAATCAGTGTATACAGTATAAAGCAATTTTTTTCTAGTTTTGAATACATACATGAAGTGTTAAAACCATTGTTTTTTGTATTGCTATGTTCCTTCTGGGGAAATTGACCCTCTATATTTGTCCTGAAACAGAATATGATTGAAAATTCAAAAATGTAAGTTTTCACAGAAATAGGAGCTGAGAGAAAATATTGCAACAGGGACAGCTGTCTAAGATGGTATTTACTCTTCCAAAGTATGTCCTGTTGTGTTTGGGACAGAACACAAAGGGAAATCACTCCAAACTGACGCAGACTGCATAAAAAGTTGACATGGAACTTATTCTTTTCTTACTTTATCCAAAACTTAAAAAAATAAAGTTTTGGCTTTGAATTCATGTTAATTGTAATATTTGGTTTACTCATTTTCTGCAATATGGGCTTGCATTTACAATCTGGTGTATGTGGATCAAGCTACAGATCAAATTTTTCATTCTTTATTGACGTCACAGCAAGATAGAAAATTGTGTACAGACAAGAGAATAATCACATTTCTGATTTGACAGAAAATACAGTCATGGTATACAGTGGGCAATGCAATAAGTAGACCTCACAGAATTGCATATCAATCTCAGTTGCCAGAGTTCAGACCACTATTGGTAAAGTTTTGCCCTAAAGTAATGGCTTAAGCTAAGTATGAGACCCATATAGGGTTAGAGTGGTAGGAAGGGAGAGTTGAAGAACAGAAAGTCAAAAAGGATGCAGCAAGGAGAGAAAGTAGGCAATGGACTCACACAAAATGATTTGCTAAGGCATGATGGCAGACATACTAAAAAATAGATGTAGGCCCTTTTAACACAGGTACGATTCTTTCAGTCACATTTCTTCAAAGAAAAAACAGATTCAGTTTACATCAGTTTTGTTTTTTTCATGTTGGCTCTTTTGCTTTTATTTTTCCATCAACAGGGGAATGCCCCACTGACAGCAGGGATCAGTCATGGTTCTTAAGATGCCAGTGGGTGCTGGTTCCTTAACAACCAATGACTCAACATTGCTACTCACAGCAGGGATGAGTCACTGGTTGTTAAGACTGCAGAGGTTGGTGGCTCCTAACAACCAATGCAAAAATGGATGCAAAAACAGACCATTGTCCGTTTATATCCATTTACATCCATACCAGTCCATTTCAATGGACCTGGACGGGTATTGATATGTTTAAAAAAATCACCTCAATTGATGTGGTTGTACATGTATGTAATTGAATGATCATCTGTTTACATGTGTTTCCCTATAGAAATGAATTGCTGTCTGTTTTTAATCTGTCAACAGATGGATGAAAAAGGGAGAGGCAGATGGAACACATGTGTGAAAGGGGCCTTAGGGTTTACATACACTTTTAGGCCTCTTCTACATGGGACAGGCTCCATTGAAGTCTGTCTGCTTAGCAGGGAATCTGTCTGTTGATCCCTGCTAAGCAAGCGGATGGCTGGTTTGTGTCCACTCCATTTATGCAGAGCAGACACAGCCTTCTCTTCTCTAAGGCCCCTTTCACACTGAGGCCTATTTTAGGCACTAAAGGGCTAAAAATAGCGCCTGTAAAGTGCCTGAAAAATGCCTCCTCTGCTACCCAATGTGAAAGCCAGAGTACTTTCACACAGGGGTGCAGCGCTGGCAGGACGTTAAGAAAAAATCCTGCAAGCAGCATCTTTGGGGTGGTGGAAGAGCGGTGTATACACCGCTCCTCCACCACCCCTGCCCATTGAAATTAATGGGTACCACTGCCAAAGTGCCTGCAAAGCGATTCTGCAGTGCCTCTACATGGACAGTATTAACTCTTTCTTCGGCCGCTAGCAGGGGTTAAAAGCACCCCGCTAGTAGGCGAAAAGTGCTGCTAAAACTGTAAAGCGCCGCTAAAAGTCCACAACACATTTATAGAGTAGGTGAACAATCGTTAAAACATCATGAACCCTTATCAGGGTGCAACATAAGGCAGCTTTGAAGCAGTGCAGCTACTTGTTTCAAGAAACACTACAGCAAAGTGGTAACTGATTATAACCTTTAGGTGTTATACACAGGGCCACCATAAGGGGGGTACAGCCCATACACTTGTAAGGGGTCCCAGCATGTGGATGGGCCCGGCTGACTGGCAGGAAAGTGGGAAGGCAGGGGCGGGTGCAGAGGAGCTCCGTGGATTGGGCTCCTTGCTGCCACCTCTGGCCATTTCCTGCATGTGCACCCCTCTGCATGTGGAAACAAGAGCTGGGACTAGGACCACCTTACAAGTAAGGGTTGTTGTGCAAGGGGGGGACTTTGTGTGTGACTGTGTACATGCCTGTGTGTGTACATTTCTGTGTGTGTGTGTGTACATGTCTTTGTGTGTGTACATGCCTGTGTGTGTACATGCCTGTGAGTGTGAATATGCCTGTGAGTGTGTACATGTCTTGTGTTTGCACATGCCTATGTGTACATGTCTTGTGTGAACATGTCTCTGTGTGTACATGTCTTGCATGTGTACATGCCTGTGTGTGCACATGCCTATGAGTGTTTACACGTCTGTATGTATACATGCCTGTTTGTGTACATGTCTATGTGTGTACATGTCTCTGTATGTGTACATGTATTGTGTGTGTATACATGCCTGTGTGTGTGTACGTGCATGTCATATATACACATGTGAGTGATGCTGGGAGTGTACAGGTGTGAGGGGGGCTGAGAGTGTACAGGTGTGAGGGGGGCTGAGAGCATACAGGTGTGAGGGGGCTGAGAGTGTACAGGTGTGAGAGGGCTGAGAGTGTACAGGTGTGAGACACTGAGAGTTTACAGTTATGAGGGGGCTGAGAGAGTACAGGTGTGAGGGGGCTGAGAGCGTACAGGTGTGTGGGGGCTGAGAGCATACAAGTGTGAGGGGGCTGAGAGCATACAGGTGTGAGGGGGCTGACAGCGTATAGGTGTGAGGGGGGCTGAGAGCATACAGGTGTGAGGGGGCTGAGAGTGTACAGGTGTGAGAGGGCTGAGAGTGTACAGGTGTGAGACACTGAGAGTGTACAGGTATGAGGGGGCTGAGAGAGTACAGGTGTGAGGGGGCTAAGAGCGTACAGGTGTGGGGGGGCTGAGAGCGTACAGGTGTGTGGGGGCTGAGAGCATACAGGTGTGAGGGGGCTGACAGCGTATAGGTGTGAGGGGGGCTGAGAGCATACAGGTGTGGACAGCCAGTGGGCGGGACCCTGGGGAATGTTGGTGGTCAGGCTCAGGGGGGGCAGGCCTAAAGCTGTATAAGGGGCCCCACAATTCAAATGAATAGGCTGAAAATTGAACCTCACTGAATTGCACAGAAATTGCACAGGAATGCCGACTGCATTCCTGTGTAATTCAGGTGTGAACCAGCTCTAAAACATTTAACATTTACTGTAACAATATTTGCCAGCATCTCGGTTTTAGTGGGAAATGATACAAGGAAAGCATGCAAAAAATACCTCCCCCAGGGCAACTAGGTGACCCTATAAGGGTAACCAGCTATTAAACTGACACCAATCTGCAGACCTTTCACTATTGGGTAAGTTCTTTTTTAGAAGGGTTCCCCTAAAACAGCTCCAGTCCAAAGGCTCCAGCACTAATTGTAATTGAGCTGTTTGGCTTCAATAATGCTCAATGTGGCTTATCAGCATGGAGGCACATGTGCAATTTAGCTGCCTCCGATAACTTGAATTACGTGTCCGTGTTAACTGTTGTTAAGTCCATTGCTTGTATGTGTTTTGAAAAAATACTAACAGATAAGTTAGTGGCAATGCATGCTACTATGTTTTCTTTAACTTCACTACCAATTGGTTTGTTGTACATAATTTTATTAGATTGTGTTCATTAAATATAAATTATTAAATAGATAAATAATGCATTTAGTATGAATTATGTATAGTGATATATTACTGGATTCATATACATATTCTGGTGGTTTACTTATCACAAATACAAAACAAAATAAAACATGACGAATCAAAAGATTACATCCATGGTTTGGGATTAATTCATACTACTGTTACAGAATATTGCTAAATATAGAGCACTTTTATGAATATGAGCACAAATTAAGTAATTCATTATCCAAGCTACCTGTAAGTGTAATGCACCGTACACGCGATCAGACATTGATCGGACATTCTGATAACAAAATCCATGGATTTTTTGCGACGGATGTTGTCTCAAACTTGTCTTGCATACACACGGTCACACAAAGTTGGTTGAAAATTCCGAATGTCAAGAACGCGGTGACATACAACACGTACGATGAGCTAAGAAAAATGAAGTTCAATAGCCAGTGCGGCTCTTCTGCTTGATTCTGAGCATGCGTGGAACTTTGTGCGTCGGAATTGTGTACACGTGATCGGAATTTCCGACAACGGATTTTGTTGTCGGAAAATTTGAGATCCAGATTTTGTGACGGAAAATGTCCGATGGAGCCTACACACGGTCGAAATTTCCGACAAAAAGCTCCCATCTAACATTTTCCATCGGAAAATCCAAACGTGTGTACGGGGCATAAGGGTGAGAAATCCAAGGATCTAAGAGCATCTGGAAGTAGAAAAACAGTGCCTTTGTAATAAAAAGTGTTGTGAAATATATGCATGTTTATTGGATGAATCCTGAAAAACTCCATTGAGACCATTCCAGGAAATCTACAGGACAGGCCAAAAATGTAATCACAGCTCAAAGATGACATAGAAAATCATCAGAAAGAGCTAGAATCCATAGTCAGGTAAAGTAAAGCCTAAGATAGTCAGTCTAATCAGCTCAATGCACCCATGATCTCCACATGGATAAAAGGTCTGGAAAATGATGATGACTTTGATGATGATATTTGGTAACCCCACTCTTTTGGCCTCATTAGTTATTTAGTCAACTTCATTAAATGTTATAATCTGTAACTAAGATTTCTATCTCTTAAACCAGTAAGTAGCATACCCTGCAACAACACTGAGAAGCAGATGTACCTGTTGCTGCTGTTTTTCAGAGAGATTATTTTGTGAACTGTGCAAGCTGGATGAGTAGATTGATTGACAAATAGAAGAAATACATTAAATATATCCCTGGGAAGCAATTGTGCTGCCTCCTTTTCCAGAGACATTACCTAGGGCTGCAATATCACAACTTTCCGTACTTTAACCTTAAGACCCAAATGCCTTATAGTTCAAACAAATAAGGATGCTGAAAGAGCTTAATCTCAACAATCCTTTTCTTTCAACATGTATTGCTGTCAGGCATACTTTCCTTTATACTCCATGATATGCAATTAGCCTTTAAGCATTTACCATTTAATTTAGCGTACAAAAGGGCTATTTTCTACATTACAGCTTCAAGAAACTTCTGAGAAAAGGAGACATTACCAGCTGGTGAATTTCTCTTTCATTGTGCATTGATGCTATTGGTGCTTTAAAGTATTTTGAAGGAAAAAGCAGAATATGTATGATTAATCTGAAAAAAAGCCAAGACATCACAAGATTGTCTTTTATTTGGCGTTTGACTTTTATTGCTGTCTTTCAGTTTTATCAATATATATTTTCCCGACCTCTAGCCTTTCAGAGGCCAATAGCCTCAAATGGATCTACTATATCATAGAGATTATTTCAATGAAAGTATAGATAGATGTAGCCAATAAAAGGAAATTTAATTGTTACAGATGCTTGTGCAGCATCTTTTTAGCTGTTATTGCACTTGTAATTGCAATCCAATAAAGTCATTTCACAATTCAACTATTTCACATTCAACATTATTTTGCATCTGCTAAAAAAAAAAAAAAAAAACTACACTAATACACTTCAAAACAGTAAATTCTAGTGAGTAGGGACACAAGGATACATTTTTTCCATGCATTCAGTATACTATCATCATATATACAGTATACTATGATAAAGGTGGGCTTCACCCCATTGAAATGTTGGTAAACTCATAAACATAATCTGAATATCTTAGAATGTTCCTTGCAAGTCTGTAAACGCTTCTAAACTGTATTTCATATAAGGCTCTAGTTTAGGGGAAAGAGAAGATTAACTTAGGAAAGAGAACACCTGTCCCTACAAACCAGCTATAGATTCATGGGCTTTTATGATTATACTTACATGAAAGGGGGCAGGATGGGCAGCTCCCCTGGCCACAGCGATTTTAAGTGGAGAACTGCACCTGCTGGGAACTTGCTTGTTCTGGCCTCTAGCTGCCTGATTGACTGGAGTGTCAACAGTGTCAATCCTGTTAGGGAAAGCAAAGGTCGCAATAGCTGCTGGAGAGAGGGTTCTAGCAGCCTACTGTGGGTGGAAGAGGGCAGGAACAGGGAGCACCTGCTGAGAGCAGATCTCCTTTTCAGTGTGGCCTCCCACTGGAGAGTGAAGGTAGAAGTTAAGGGGCAGCTATTCCTGCTGCACACTTTATTGTATCTGTTTGCTGATACTTGTATTGCTTTGACAAGCAAGAATAACCTATATTGGGGTATAGGCACTTTTATGGCATGCTTAGACATATAGTTCTTGGAGGCTAAAGTATGCCCAATGTATACCATGGATTTTTTTATTATAAGCAATGACGCAGTGATGTGGTGTTGTAGCATTGCGGTCCTGAGCTCAGTTGTCACCAAAGTTTTTTGGTTCTGTCTGTATTGACTTTCTCTCACAATCCATGGGTACAGTCACAGGTGCTAGTCGAACTAGCCCTAATGTGCATGTCTGCTTCACTGTGTTGTGTCTATATTACTTTTTTGGGTCTATATGACTATTTTGTGTTTGTAACCTCTTTTGCTCTAGGGCCAAGTGAATAGTTCAGTGTACTCTAGTACTCTAGAAAGGTATGGGCAGTATGTTGGTACTATAAAAATACAGGCAATACGTAAAAAAATATACTGTGGAATTCATAATTGAATAAAAAGTAACATTGGTAGTAGTTAAAATATTTGTAGGATTATCTATTTAGTAAATTAACTGCACAGTAATCATTTTGACTGTCATTCAGCTGCTGTATGTCTTGCTAACACAGGTGGGGTTCATCATTAAAGTGTCTTCATTTCTATATTCTATATCTCTATGTTAAACACTTGTTAGGCTTCGTTTAGATTGTGCCTGGTGGGGCAACAAATATTTGCAGTTGAGCTGCGTTTTTGCCTCCTGCCAATCGCCCCCCCCCCCCTTAAGCTGCAATAGGCAGCGGACTGGGATGTTTACATTCCGCAGCCAGGATGCTTTGTGCCTGTGGCATACTTGGCTTGACATGTAGCAATCGGTGGACAGCAAGCCCGCCAAATGATACACATACAATTAAACGGCGAAGAGCTGGATCGCGTTTCAGAGATAAGGGAGAGTTTGATGCATGTCTAAATCTACCCTTAATGATTCTGAGATGATATACAGCCACAAGCTCAAGTGTTGAGACTGTTACCCTGTCTGTGCCGGCTTGATTATTGTTAGCTTTGAATATAGCCTGTAATCTGTGACTTTTACTTCCATGGTAGTGTAAACTTTTGTTCCTATTTCTCCTAGGGGTCTTAGATTTATAGGTCTTTGCAAACTTGCAGTGTTCCACAACCACTGGTGCTATTTTGGCACATGCTGCAAACACAACATACATTTTGGTGCAGTGGGTGCAGTTTGGAATCTTTGCTCTGCAACCTGGATAACCGTATCCCAACAATGTATCTTAATATAGTACAAAGTAATTTACAAAGTAGAGGGAGAAACCCACAGGTATAATTGAGTTATTACATTAGAATTTTACAAAGCATAAAACATGCAAAAATCTAATTTTTTTTTTTAAATATCTAGACAACTAAGAAACCTGCATAAAAGCAATGATTTGTGACCCAAGGGAAATATTTTTACACTAATACCTAGCACTACTAAATAATGACAGATTTGTTATCACAGTAGTTTTACTTAACTCCAAAAGGTGATAATACCACAACTTTTGTCAATCTGACTTGATAAAATATAGACATGCTGTAAGCTTAATACTAAAATAATAAAAACACATTTACATTGGCTGGTGTGTGACATTATGTGTATATCAGGGAGCAGAGAAATGTTGGCAATCTTGTAATAACAAAACAAACACAGCCCAGTTACAAACCCAATCAAATCAATCAAATCACATCCAGACAAGCATTGCATTTAAATTGTTTGTTTACTCAGAAGCAAAAAAATACACATATACACAGTTCTTTAAGCCATGGTAAACCTTCCTGCCCTCACCTTGTGTTTTTCACCTGCATAAGATGTACATTGATCATGTAGTTTTGTGATGCCATTTGTTGCCCCATACACACAGCCTATAGTAGAGAAAATATTGACATTGAAATATAAGGCATACAGTATGGCTTTGAACAAGTTAATGCATGGCCTATGTCTGGCCTATGTCTGTACTGACACTTCCCAATAACAAACTACATATTCCACATCAGTCCAGTGCTGGTGCAAGTTAGAGCTACACAGCAATTATATCTGACATGTGCAAGCAGGCAGAGCATACACAGACACACAGAGGGCTCACTTGCAGTTTGAAGATGATATTTCACCACATTAGTACTCCCACATTTGTGATACAATACAAAGGGTAGCAGTGTGTTAGGTGATCCTACACAGCAGATATACAGCTTTGAGTATAAGGATTGTCCAAGCACAGTAACATATAAAGGTCAATTGCAATTACAATTTCTAGATATTCCCTATAAAGTACCCAATCACGTTTTGCATACAGGCCTACTCTAAAAGTAATCTTTGAAATGAATAAAGAGGACAAAGCCTACCTGCTACTTTAATATTTTTTATCTGCCTAGTTGTTGTGCAGCAGTCCTATCTACTGTCTTCTGTCAGTGATCAGTTGTCAGTAATCTTGAAATTATTTTTGCTTGATATATTATAGGCATTCTCCAATACACCTACTGTAGGCTGGTATCTTTTACATACAGCAATTCTGATGTATCCAAGTGCTGGTACTAAGAAGCTTTTCTCAGCTACTAATCAGAAATCTGTGTTGGAAGTTTAAATATGATTGGTGATACATTAGGAAGAGGGAGAGAGTAAGTTACACAACTTAGCCTTCAAAAAAAAAAAAAGTCCATGGGGGTTTTGTAAATCCTGTCTGCAATGCCTTCTGTAGAGATTAGATTAACCACTCTTCTACCATGGTATCCTTATCAATGGTAAAATGAATGTTTTTTACCCACTGGATAATGTACCCTTGTACCCTGCGTGGGTTATTGAATGTGTTGCCATTAGATGGCACAGTTCACAGATACAGTGTACCGAGCCAATCCAAGTGGCTATGTAGCATATGATTACTGTGATGACCGATCACAAATTTAAACCTAATACTGTTTACATTGTTGATCCCTCCCCTTCCAGTTACAACAGAAAATATAAATAAATTGTGGTATTTTATGAATGTAGAACGAATGAATGGGTCAGCAGCAGCACTGATTCATTGTGAGGAACTTTCACTAAAGCTGGGTTCACACTTATGCGAATTGGATGCGGGTTTCCCTGCATCCAATTCGCATAGCAGGAGAATGTGACTGGCTCTCTATGGAGCCTGTTCATATATCTCCGTGGTGGCTGTGGAGCGCACTGCACAGACACGTTGCGTCTTTGGCTCAGTTTCAGGGCCGAATTCAAGCATAGACTGATTGATCCCTGAACCGGAGAATGGGGATGCACAGTGTTCCTGTGCGATCCGCAGCCAGTTCCAGTGTGAACCGAGCCTAACTGTGATATCTTTATAATGCTTTCTCCCCTCTTCCTCTCCTGTACATCAGATCTCCAGCTTATCTTTGTATGTGATCTGTATATTAACACACATAGCTATATAGCTTTGTGATGCATAGCAATTATGACCAGACAAATCATTATCAATTAAAATATCAAACAACAAACCACATATGATATAGATTGAAAAAAATTATAATGGAATTGATTTATATTATGATTGGTTGTCTGACAAACACACATATATTTACTTGATCGATCCAAGTCGATCCTGTGGCTCAATAACATTCAGCCACAGTCAAACCACTTGCCTTTGTTAAAATCAATTAAAAGCTCTCTAAAACAATAGAATGGTGGGTCTTCAGTGTAAGATTCATATTCAAATGTGATAATTTTAGTTACATTGAATGGTCAATTGAATGATTATATCAACACATGTGACCACCTTAAGATAAAAGTGAAGTTCCTCAGTAAATCAATTACTTTTTAGCACAGTTCTGAGATCACATTAGCAGTTCACTTATTTATTTTGCTTGCCGCTGGGATTGCTGTTAAACCCTTTCATAAGCAGGTTTTTTTTTTTTTTTTGAAGCTTGGATGCCAAGACTACACAGTTTTGCATTTAAAAGTTATCTGGTGCAAGTTCAATTGACATTTTCTCACAGCAAGGGGCATTTTTCATGTGGACCTAGAAAACTGTGTTGAAGGAAATACATCTCTGGCATAAATTAAAATATTTGCTTACATTGAAAACTCAGTCAAGATGAGCTGGTTTAACATGAAACATGAAACATTAACTAATTATAACATAAACTATTGTAGCACCCTCCTAGCCAAGTTGCTATAATTGAGGTAAATTTAGTTTTTGTCTCCACTGCAGCAGATGAGCAGTGTTCAATTGCTTTTGGCTATTCTGGGTTCTGCTGCTTGCAGGCTCTGTTGCTTTCCCCTGGATTATGGTAGGTTCCAGAATTTAATGGGTAAGGGAGGCAGACCCTTACCTGCATATGCATGCAGCTTCAGCCAACCCCTAAAGGGAAGAGTGGCCAGCAGAGGGCTGAGGTGTGCATAAATAATATGGGGACTGGAACAGAAGGGCCCTTGTTCCGATGGGGGAAATCTCAGCATGAGGGGTCAGGCCCTCTGGGTTGTTAGCTGCAGAATACAAGAAATCCATTTCAGTCCCAGCTCCAGCTGCAGCTTGGGGACCTATGTCCAGAGACCCCTGAAGTGGGGCAGAAAGTCTGAGGATCTGGCTTGGAGGCACCCAGTACAGAGGCTGACTGGTAACTAAAAAGATTTAGTGTAGTTTAATACTTTTGATAGTTAAAGTGGTTATCACGTGTATGCATTAAGGTAAAAAAAACACCCTACTACCTGTTTCCCCCCACCCCCATCCCTAAACACTCACCTGACTCCTCTCACTGATCCAATGCTGTCCCAAATGCATATTTTCCACTTCTTTTCTTCCTGGTCTCACATGAGACACAGGAAGCAAGGAGAGTGATAGGATGCCACAGCTGTCAGTCAAAATCCTGTGAGGAGGGAGTGGGGGCATGGCTTACTGGTGCTATGTGTGTCTTTTGACTCACATAGCCTGGCTCATGAGTGTGGCCACACAGGTGCCCCCTCCGTACAGACTCCAGAAAAGGAGGTAGGGGACTGCTCTGCAGAATACCAGGTAAGTATGACATATTTTTATTTTAAATAAAAAAAAAAAATTGTAATCACTTTAAAGAGAACAGTTTTCTATAGAGGTCTAAACATCTGACAAAAAAGAGGTACAACTAAGGAGGAAAGAGGGACAGAGGGATTTGATTTATAAAAAAGTTGCAGTTGGGAACTATGGATTGTATAGACAGCCGAAAGATTTTTTACTGTAAATATTCTTACAATACCATATTTATAATTGAATTTTAATTCTCAGTGATACATTTCAATTCATGGATGGTTAAAATTGCGTTTTATAAGGTAATTTTTATCAATGATGTTTCTTTCTACCTGTTTACTAAAAAAATGAAACGTGGCTCAAGTTTAAATTAATTTTACTGAACCAACCACCTAATCTTTCAAAAGGCTACTGGCAGGTTCACGGGAAACAGAAAGCAAATGGTTGAATATTTAAAATGTTTACTAAGTGTGTTGCTTTACCAATGAGCCACTGTCCGTTACTGTTGCTTAACTTTGTAGATATGAAAAATAGCTATCCTGAAAAACTATCTGCTCTTCAGTTACCTGCCAGATGGTCAGGGACTAAATCATCTAGAAGGCACATTGATTTCCTGAATACATAGCAGTGTGTCTCTTCAGAATAATGACACTTCAATAACTAAGGCTTCCTACATAAAGTTGCCTTGCAAATCTTGCAGAGATGTCAGGATTCTGGAACACTGCTCCATTACATTGCTTTCATCTTTGATTGTGAACAGGAAAACTGTAAGCAACATGCATACAATTTTAGGAAAATAATACAGACCAGATAGATAGATAGATAGAAGGAGACCACTGATCCAAAGCATTTGCTATTTTCACATTTAACTTTTCTGTTGATTATTCAAGCAATGTGGCTTTGACATATTTGTACACAGTAAAGGAAATGGACAATTACTGGCAGCATCTCACAGCTGGGTGTTAGTGACAGTAACTCAGCGATGCTCATTATACAGTACATTTCTTCCCGATAGTGTTTCATTACTGTTCAGCGTTTAGGCTGTGTATTAAGTAATTTAGGTTAATTTGGTTTCATAAAAGTAATCAAACATTAGCATTTTTGAGGTCAAGGCTCTTGTTTACTATATTACTGGACATAAGGAAACAAAAAAGTTTATCAAAGTCTTTTTTTTTTTTTATCTATTAGGGTGTAACTTGAGGTCCTTAGGTCCTTATGCATAAATTAAGTCAGTAAACCCAAACCTCTATGGATCTAAATATTACAGTCTATAAAGCCTCCTGTGGATTAAACTCTTTTACTGCCTTTAAAGAAAAAATAATAAACATATTTTTACAGGAAAAAAAGTGCATTTAATATGTTTTTTTCCACAGGATCCAGCAAAGCATTGCGCCCACGATCAGTGGATCGCGGGTGCAATGTCAGGCTCCTGCAGACATGTCCTCCAGCTTTCTCACCATACCTCCATATGGGCTTTTAGTTAGGAAACTCAAGGAAGGGTCAATGGAATAAGAGGGTGCTGATCCATATACTCATATTCTATTAAAAAATATAACATATCTGCAAACAAAACTTGTAGCTGTGCAAGGGGAGCCCCACATAGCTGCATAGATTTTAAATGTGACAGCAGCTTTTTTTATCATCTGATGGTGGTTCAGTCACCACATCGTCCCAGTCTTTGAATAGGACGGCATAGAGACTCCTTCAGAACCATTCAAGCCTCCCCCAACAGTTGGCTTCAGTGCTATGTTCTGGCCGATAGCCCTTTTTTTTAAATATTATTTTAGTCCCCGAGATTCTCTCCTGTTCTAACTCTCTACCCTTTTTTCTCTCTCTTTAGACCACCTAATGGTCATTCCTCTCTTTCTTTTCCTCTTTTTCTTCTTTATTTATTGTTCCACCTCACCTCCTATTAATGTAAGTCTTGTCATTACTTATTTTACCACATTTTGCTTACATGTCAACCTATATGTGAATTATTTGCCATAACCATAACCTTTTTTTTTTGCTCTCAATTGTGTAATATGCTTGTTATGATTGCATTTTATGTTCATGACCTTTTCTTTACCTTGAAGTAGCCTTATCATTATTTTTCCTTGTTATTTTGTAAAACAATAAATATATATTTGCCTCTAAATGTGACAGCAGCTGCAGGGGAAAGGAGTCCCTACCCTCTGTCATGGGGGAGGATTTAAGGGGGTACTGGATCATGTAACTTGTTACACCCTAGATATGGTGAAACTTGTAAAATATACTAATGGTGAACATATTCCTTGAAATCTACATATCTTATAACATCTTGCTCCCAATACTATCCTAAAATGGCCCCACAGCATGGACTTAAACTGAAAGCTAAGCACATGTTCATAACATCCATTGAAAATCAGCAAAAGGGTTTTAGTCCGGATGGTGACTTGCTGTGTTCTTGTTCTCCTGAATGCTTCCATTAGTAGATTACACCGTTTAGGGGAGGCCTGAAGTCAGGTCAGACAGGTAAAATCTAAACAAGAACATTATGAGGGCTGATCTGTTAAAGGGGCAGAGGCTGTTTACTTGACTATGTAAGTGTTCACTTTGCAAGGTGAATGTTCATTGAGCTTTTCTAAATAATGTAAGGTGTTGTTCCTTTTAATCAACCAAATATTTGTTTGCAAAAATGTATTTTTTTATTTTTCCTTATACATGATTGGATAATCATACAGGACAAAGGCTCAAAGTGAACACACATTGTGCACCTAATGCTCATGTGTGTGCTATTACAGCTGTAATAACTCGTGCACAATGAACTCACGTGGCATATTCAGACAAAAGATGAATAAAGGCTTGCCTACAAAACCGCTTCTCTCCCCATACAAATCTATAGGAATACATAAAAAGTTTTAAGCAGGTCAAATACAGGTCATATGTAGGTTAATTACAGGGCAAATGCATCCATCAATAAATTCCAAATGATCTCAGAAGCATCTCAAACTGATGTCAAAAGCAAGGTGCATTTTCCACAAGGCCAAAGTCAGTCAAACAATGCCTAAGGCTGGCATTACATTATACAATTTTCTTGTACAACTTTCCTTTAGATTTACCAAAACCATATAATACGAGGTTAAACTTAAGCACTTGCACTACACAGTAAATCTAAATTTAAAGAAAATCGAATAAGAAAATTATATAGTGTATAGCCAGCTTAAGAGTATCAGAAAGAAAGTAAATTTTTGGGTAATCAAACTGTTTACTAGCATTATACCAGACATTTTAAAATTGTAAACATTTTATAAAACGCATAATAAGCAAAGCATACTCTGCAATACATTTTAGCCTTGAAGAAATGCATATTTTATAACCCTGAAGAAATATTGGTATAATGCAGGTTTGTTTTGTGTACACATTTTATAAACACTATAATATAACTGATAACATAATGATTTTTCAGTTTTTTTTTCTGATCTTGACCTTTTCTGTGTTTGATTAATATTGCTAGGTTTACTGAGTGCACTTACCACTTTTTTTGCAGGCAAAATGTAACCATTTATTGTCAGTATTTATTGTTAAAATAAATTAATATATAGCTTGTTAAATTGAACATATTCTTTACCTTTCTCTTGCTTTGATTACTATTTTATACTTATGATTATGAAGAAGGATGAACAGAATGTTGCAAATGACATAGTAATTGTTTACACAACTGGATTACCATGTAACTAAAACTCAATAATCTGTCATTAAAATCTTGTTTCTGTTATCAATGTGATCATTATACATATGCAGTAAATATTTATGATCATTATACATATACAATATATCTAATTTTTAAAAATTTGTTTTCCTTTAGGTTTCTATTCCAAGACGAACAATACTGATCGCCCTTTGTTTGAAAACTTCTTTCAAGGGTGCATGCAGCTCATCCACGTGGATAACCAGTTGGTTGACCTTCATGCCATAGAGCGGGGAAAGCAAGGGAGCTTTGCAAACATCAGTATTGACATGTGTGCAATCATTGACAGGTAGGATAATCACAACCATTTTTCTACAGACATGTAAAGAAATTCTGTCTATACTGTATGGAAAGACGCAAGAAAAAGTATGTCTACCCTTTGAAATTAACTGTTTTTTCTGCACTAATTTGACATTAAATGTGATCTGATTCTCATCTAAGTCACAAGAATAGACAAACGTGTGCTTAGGCTTATCTGACACAAACAATTCAAATTTATTGTGTCTCTACTTAATACACACACTAAACATTTACAGTGCTGGAGGAAAAAGTATGTGAATCCATAGACTAATTACTTCAATGAAAGCTAATTAAAGTCACTAGTTTTCACATACTGTATGCGGGTTGATTTACTAAAACTTTAGAGTGCAAAATACGGTGCAGGTCTGCATAGAAACCAATCAGCAGAAAATGCTATGAAAAAAAAAATTTCACTCAAATTTTGTTTTTGGAATAGCACAATAGAAGAAAAATAGATCAATTGAATATGTCACACACTCCTGCAAACATTTTTATTTTTTTGCAATGTTTTTTCAATAGCAGAATACACCCACAGTATGTACAGCGTGTATCTCACAAACTGCAAAACTGCAGAAAAGGCTATGAAAAAAAAAAAAATTCACTCAAATTCTTTTTTTGGAATAGCACAATAGAAGAAAAATAGATTGATTGAATATGTCACATACTCCTGCAAACATGCAGAAAACCCTGCAAAATTGTATTTTTTTGCAATGTTTTTGCAATAGCAGAATACACCCACAGTATGTACAGCGTGTATCTCAAAAACGGCAAAACTGCAGAAAATGCTATGAAAAAAAAAAATTTCACTCAAATTTTTTTTTTTGGAATAGCACAATAGAAGAAAAATAGATTGATTGAATATGTCACACACTCCTGCAAACATGCATAAAACACTGCAAATTTTTTGCAATGTTTTTACAATAGCAGAATACACCAACAGTATGTACAGCGTGCATCTCAAAAACTGCAAAAATGCAGAAAATGCTATGAAAAAAAAATTTTTTTTTTTTGGAATAGCACAATAGAAGAAAAATAGATCGATTGAATATGTCACACACTCCTGCAAACATGCAGAAAACACTGCAAAATTTTATTTTTTTGCAATGTTTTTGCAATAACAGAATACACCAACAGACACTATGTACAGAGTGTATCTCACAGTAACATATGCAGTGCTGGTGCACTGAGCTTGCAGATAAAAGTTATATTTTGTCTGGCACTGGGCTCATGGCAGTGTAAAAAGACTGTGCACTACAACCCAACCAGGTCTTCAATTGATTTCTGAATCTGGATAACTCTTTCTCCCTCAAAACAGACACAGGAACCTTGACCTACACTACATGTAGATCACTTACAAATTAGAAGATATTTCAGGAATGTGGACTGACTCCTAGCATGTAATTCTCTCCCTCACAACAGCCAAGAACCTTTCCCTACACTGTGTAAAGCAGAGTGACGTGCTGTGCTGTGCTGTGTGCCTCTAGCTTATATAGAGGCTGGGTCACATGCTTCACTGGCCAATCACAGCCATGCCATTAGTAGGCATGGCTGTGATTGCTTCTGAGGGCACACTATTGAAACTAACGTGGATTGGCTGCCCTGCAGCTTTTAAAAAAGGCGACAATACATCGCCAAACACCGGACCCAAACCCGAACACACAGTCAATTGTTCGGGTTCGGGTCCGGGACCCGGACACCCAAAAGTCCGGTACGGACCTGAACTTTACAGTTTGGGTTCGCTCAACCCTAGTGAAGAACAACCCAAAAGAAACACCTAAAGGCTTGAAGACACCGCTGGAGCTGGCAAACATACATGTTCATAGTATAGTCTACTATATGTAAGTCTTTAAACAGGCAGGGTGTGCATGACAGAACACCATGGAGGAAGCTGCTGCTCCCTAAGCCGCTTGCCTGAAGATTGCCAAGGAGCACTTTGGCAAACCGCAGCACTGCTGGGAAAATGTTTTGTGGACTGATGTCACAAAAGTTTCAAAAGTTTCATTATGTGGGAAGAATAATCAGCACTATGTATGGAGCAAAAAGGGCACAGTTTACTAACATCAAAACATCATCCCAGTGGTGAAGTATGGTGGAGGGAACATGATTTGGGCTTGCTTCGCTGCATGAGGACCTGTACCACTTGCCATCATCGATGAAAAAATATATTCCCAAGGATTCCAAAATATCCTACGGGATAATGTCATGATGCTCTCTGCCAGCTAAAGCTTAGTAGAAGTTGAGTGATGCAGCAGGACAATGACCATAAGCACTGAAGTAAATACTTCACAAACTAGCTTCAGAAAAAGAAAATGCATCTTTTGGAGTGGCCCAATTAGAGCCCAGACCTAAACCCCATAGAGTTGCTGTGGAATGACCTCAAGAGAGTCCTAAACACCAGACATCCTACAAATGTGTCTGAGCTCAAGTGGTTTTGTAAAGAGGAATGGTCAAAAATTCCTTCTGAATAATGTGCAGGTTTGATTCGAAAGTACTTGCTTGTACTTGCTTGAAGTCATTGCTGAAAATGAGTTTTGACCAGCTATTAACTCTTGTTTGTATGTTATCAGCTTAAGCACATTGTATTTGTCTATTCTTGTGACTTAGTTGAGGATCAGATTACTTTTTTTGGCAAATTACTGTAGAAAAACAGTTAATTCCAAGGGATTCCCATACATAGAAATGAAAGAAGTGCCCCAAAGGAAGTAAAACTGAATTTCCGTTGTAACACAATTTTGCTTTATCAACCTATTTCATGTTTAGCACTTTTGAAGAAGTGTGATTAGGAAGTCAAGACTGTTATTCACACCTTTGCCTTTCACTTACTAGCATGTTTAACTCCCAGTTAATCTGCAAATTGCAGTCATCAGTTTAAAAACTCTTCTTTGCATAAATGCCTTAAAAGGTCAGTAAAATTCTTTGTAAACTTTTTTATAATAATGTTTTGTAGCACAGAAAAAAAAAATACTACATGATGCATGAAAGTGAGACAATCAAAGCTACATAGGCAAGACCCATCACCAAAATTCATATAGGTCCAATCTCTTTCTTCTAGGTGGTTTGTTCTCAAGTACCGGTGATAACCGCTATTAACATTATGTCCTTTTTGACTGGATCCTCAGGCTTACTCAATATGTAAGAATGGATATAGGCAAAACATTTGAAATTAAATGTGTTCGAAGCCTTAATGTCTTCAGAAACAGTCTTTAAAAGAGAAGTCTGGATTTGTGGATGCTAGGTGATCACTCAGTTCTCTCCACTATACTGAGCAGAGAGCTAGTGGCTATAAGTCAACGCTGTCTGCCCTGCTCCCCCCCTCTCTGCACTGGGCTGTGGAGGGTGCAGGAGCGGCTGGCTCAGGCTCTCAGCATACACGTGAACGTTTTCAGACAGTTTTCAACTCATGTATACCCAGCTTAAGTGCTACATAATCAGCTCACTAGATAATCAGTGCCCCTGTTTCTTTGTGCCCAGTGACCTGTGAAATAGGGAAAACCTAAAAAATACAAATCCAACACATGCTGGGGCCTGTGCTAAAGAAGAAGTCAGAAAAAGCGCTATAGATTTATAGATATGTGCACTAAAAGAACTGCTGCATGGGGACTACAGAACATGCGCATCCATAGGCCGTATAGTACCTGCACAATTTTACTGACTTCTGTTAATTTCTTGGTTAGGTTCCTTTCTTTTATACTTTATTATTTATTTATGAGTTGACCTCTGGTGATAGTAATTTTTAGGGGCTGTAAGAAACAAAAAAGCCAGAACAATCAATTGTGAAATAACTTTTAAAAATCTCTAGTAGTGACGATAACTGGGTTTGGTTCAAGGCGGGTTCAGCAAACATTACTAAAATTCAATGTTGAAATTGTGAAACAAATTGCATGGGGGACTGAACACTGCCCTGGGGGGATTTCAATCTGGTATGTATAGCTAGTTAGTTGATTACCCATTTCTATATATATATACAAAAGTATGAGGCCCAGAAAACATTAGAAATTAGACACACTAAACTCAATTCTTCTTTGCCCCATGACAAAGAACAGGGTTTATCTGCAATAATTTGTTTCTTATTTAAAAAAAATAATCTAATGTATATATATGTTATGTGCATGTTTCAGTTGTGAAAATTGCACCATTTGTCATTATAGGCACATATTTATCTGCCTTGCTTTAAAGATGAAGGGAGTCCAATTCCACTGTATCTGTGAAAAAAGAAGTAATTCTTTCTTATTTTCATTATAAGGCAGTAGTATCTTTCTCTACATAGTGTCCCTGGGAATTACTAAGTGAGATCAGTTTTGGCAGAGTAAAGTGTGTCGGAAATCACTACCATCAGCAGAAATTTTGCAGAGGAATGAGAACACTATGCCAGTATTCTTGTAATTTCCACATAAAATGGGTACAACTGTCAAAATAATGTCTTGCTTCTAATCCACGGTGCAGGAATATTTCTGTCTTTTTGTAATAAAAGTAAAACATGTTAGCTGAAGATTGCATCTAGAACTTGTGAAAGGAATATTTTTGATGGTCATACAATGAGTCAGTGGTCAGTTTCCCAGACAGAACAGCCTTAAAGGAAAAAAAATGTGCACAGCCATTTAGATTACAGAAAATCTAAAGGTACCTGTACAAGACTATAATACATCTTGTTTCATAAAAAATACCTACAATATACTCTACTGTATGCACTGGTCAGCAATATGGTCATCTGTGGTCCAATTGAGACTAGACATGATCTGCAAACATAATGTTCCATAAAGTCCAGTATTCATTTATCAATTATACAGTATGATAATCATGTTAATCATGGAATATGCCACATATATAACATTGGTATATGTAGAGGACAGAAAATAAGTGATAGACGTGTCAATAGCAGTTGCTCTACAGAAAGCCCCCACCCCATATACTCATCCTTCCAGTGATCCCTTGCCACTCCTTTTGCATTTGCAGCTATCCCAATACTGTCACAAATTGGTATATGTAGAGGACAGAAAATAAGTGATAGACGTGTCAATAGCAGTTGCTCTACAGAAAGCCCCCACCCCATATACTCATCCTTCCAGCAATCCCTTGCCACTCCTTTTGCATTTGCAGCTATCCCAATACTGTCACAATACCTGCCACTTTTGATGAATTGAGCTATTCATTAGATCATATAACATAATTGTGATGGAAAGTAATAAACAGAGTCAAAATCTATACAATTATTCTATTTGTGATTAGTGGTGATTGCTAGCAGTTTCTAAATTGCAATTGCAAAATGCAATGTGCTGTGAAGTGACAGTAATGTGCAGCAAAGGCATGGAGGATGCATTGCCATTATACAGGTTTAGATTAAAGTGGTTGTATAGGTTAATTTTTTTAAAATAACAAACATGTCATACTTACCTCCACTGTGCAGCTCATTTTGCACAGAGTGTCCCCGATCCTCCTGTTCTGGGGGTCCCACGGCGCCTCTCTCGGCTCCTCCCCACAAAAGCTAACCCCCTCGGGAAGCTCTCTCCCAAGGGGGTTACCTTGCGGCCGCACTCCCGTCTCATACACTCTGCGTCCATAGACACAAAGTGTATCTCTCGGTCCCGCCCCAGGTGGCCGCGTCATTTGGCCACGAGCCAATGGCTGCACTGCTATCAATCTATCCAATGAAGAGCCGAGAAGAAAGGGTCAAGAAGAGCCGAGAAGCCAGCGCGTTCTCGACGAGGGACTTTCGAGGGCTCAGGTAAGTAAACCGAGGGGGGAGGGGGGCTGGGGGGCTTGTAACTATCAGATGTTTTTTCACCTTAATGCATAGGATGCATTAAGGTGAAAAAAACGGAAGGTTTACAACCCCTTTAAGATCAGCAGATGCCATAAGCATAGACCAACAATGATGTCCTCTTGGGCCTTCCTTTGCTTACCTGACAAGACATTAGGACTCAATAAGTGTTGAAGGTGAAGGTGTTCACTGTGACAGAAGTGGAGTTAGACCCTGGTCAATGACTGATCAAACGCACACAGTGGTGTCATTAATATGCAACAATAGCGCTCTCAGCCTCACCCTGCACAAAGATTCTCCAGCTTGCGGAACTACAATCTAAGTGGCAGCCAACTGAGAAGGATCACTGCTGGGTTTCGATAACTGCACAGTTGATTCTTTACTCTGCCACCAGATATCTTTGTTGTAAAATGTCAAACATTCACAATATTAGCTATAAACTTTAAATAAATGTCTGTAATACAAACTTAAAAAGATTTACTAAAACTGGTGCATACAGAATTTGATGTAGCTGTGCATAGTAACCAATCAGTTTCTAACTTTAACTTGTTTACTTAGGCTTTGACAATAAAACCTAGAAGCTGATTGGTTACCATATTCTGTGTGCACCAGTTTTGGTAAGTGTCCCCCACTGTCACCACAGACAGGTATACCCAGAGATTTACAGTTTAGTAGTGCTCTTCAAAAAGACAGGGTTTCTTTAACCACTTCCCTACTGGCGTATTGTAAAATGTCACCAGCAGGAATCTCTTCTCCCTCCGGGTGGGCATCACATGATGCCCGCCCATTCTCGGCGCCTGTGTGCTCCCCCTGGGGCCCATGAGACATGTCCCTGGGACACAGCCCATCCCTGATCAGGGTAAAGAGCCAATGAAAATGGCTGTGTCCAATCACAGCCGTTCACATGTGTTGTCCTCATTCTCAACACTCGTGCATGCACCCGGGGGTGAGCAGCATGGCCTTTCTGCTAGACTTGTGCACGGTGGAAAATGTCATTTTGTTTTCATTTGTAAAATACATCATTTAGTTCTGTTATATTCGTTATATATTATGTTAATTAGTTTTCGGATAATTCGTTATTTCTTCTAGAGTATAGATATTCGTTATAACGAATATGTTTCGTTTTATTGTTTAATTGTTTTGTTTTTGGATAATTTGTTATTTATGTATATATATATATTTGTGATAACGAATCGTAATTCTGAAAGTCGTTTGTTTATTGAATCCATTAACACCCAATGACAATGTCTCTTCTGCGGCTTCTCGAAACTTGTCTGCTCAAATGCAATACAAGACCCTTCTCAGGAAAGCACTTTGAAAGTGGTTGAAAGTGGTTGTGCTGTGTCACTGCTGCTGGTACCAGGAGGAACCTGATGTTTAGAGCTTGAATCCATTAGCACACACACAATATCTCTTCTGCTGCTTCTCAAAACTCGTCTCCTCTGCTCAAATACAACACCCTTCTCACTCAGTTCTCAGGAATGCAATTTGCCAGTATTATTAATCAAACCTCCAGCACAAAATGAATCAGCTGATTGGGCTGTAAGATTTACTCTAATGCCCCGTACACACGGTCGGAAATTCCGACAGAAGATGTCCGATCGGACCATGTTGTCGGAAAATCCAACCATGTGTGGGCTCCATCTGACTTTTTCCGTCGGAATAAAAATTTGAGATCCTGCTCTCAAATTTTCCGACAACAAAATCCGATCAGACTTTTTCCGATCGTGTGTAGAGAATTCCGACGGACAAAGTGCCACGCATGCTCAGATCAAATTAGGAGACCAAACCTATTGGCTACTAGACTTTACCTAGTTCTGTCATACGCAACGAACGTCACCACGTTCAGAATGATCGGATTTTCCGACAACTTTGTCCGACCACGTGTATGCAACCCCAGTGTCGGACAAAATCCGTCGGAAAAAATCAGATGGATTTTGTGGTCCGAATTTCCGACCGTGTGTACGGGGCATAAGTCAACCTGCTGTTTCATTAGACCTTTAACAAATTTACGAATCATGCCGAATTAATTCATTAATTTCATTATAATTTTTGTATTAGTTGAAATTCATAATTGTTTTCTTCAAAAAGAAGAAGATGCTAAATTTGTTAAAATTTTGCCCATCAGAGTAGCTGAGTACCTGTCTCCAGCCCATCAGAGTACCCATCTGCAGCCCATCATAATACTCAAGTACCTGTCTCAGGCCCATCAGAGTACCCGAGTACCTGTCTCAAGCCCATCTGACCACCTATCTGCAGCCTATTAGAGTACCTGAGTACATATTTTCAGCCCATCAGAGTACCCGAGTACCTGTCTCCATCCCATCTGAGTACCCGAGTACCTGTCTCAAGCCTATCAGAGTAACCAAATACCTATCTGCAGCCCATCAGAGTATCCGAGTACCTGTCTCCAGACCCATCAGAGTACCTGAGTACCTATCTTGTGGGGTAATTTTTTGGGGGCGTTTTACATACTTCAGGGCCTTCACAGATGTGATAGGTAGTCAGGAAATGATATGTGTAATTTATGCTCCTAGAACTCCTGATGGTGCTACTTGGATTTTGGGCCTCTGTATGTGGCTACGCTGTGTAAAAGTCTCACACATGTGGTATTGCCATACTCAGGAGGAGTAGCAAAAGGTATTTTGGGGTGTAATTTTTCTATGTACATGCTATCTTGTAGAAATATTTTATAAATTGACAACTTTGTGTAAAAAAAACATTTTCATTTACTTTCCACATTTTTTTAAAACGTGGAAAAAAATGACATGTTCAAAAGACTCATTATGCCTCCTATAATATACGTTGGGGTGTTTGCCTTCCAAAATGGGGTAATTTTTTGGGTATTACCACTGTCCTGGTGCTCCAGGGCCTTCAAAGCTGTGATAGGTAGTCAGGAAATTATATGTGTAATTTATGCTCCTAGAATGCCTGATGGTGCTCCCTGCATGTTGGGCCCCTGTATGTGGCCAGGCTGTGTAAAAGTATCACACATGTGGTATCGCCATACTTAGGACAAGTAGCAGAATATATTTTATTAAGCCCGGGTTCACACCAGTGCAGTGCGAATTCCAGCTACATTTTCTCTGTGAAGAGAAAATGTAGCTGTTCAGCAGTGCCGCTCCGTTCTATGAGCACATCAGCTGAGCACGGAGAGGGGGAGAGGAGGGGGAGGTGTAGTGAGAACAAGGAGAGATTCCTTGTTCAGAATGGAATGCATCTGCGAATCAGATGCGCTCCCATAGAATTTAATGTGCTTGTAATTCGCACCGCAATGCCCAAAAAACGCACACGTTTTGCACATATTGTCTATTGTCAGCAATAATGACAGTATACAACAAAAACTTATTTTTTTAGTTAACCTAAAATAACTAATTCAGCTTTCCTCTTCCTCTAAATATTTTTGACTGTTATGCTTATGATATAATCATAGTAATTGTTCTGAACTCTACTGAGAGGTCATCTACATATCTTTCTTCTTTTTCCAAAACAAAGTAATAAGGCCATTTAAACTGGGAACAGCAGCAAATCATGATAGCTAGTAGACTTTGTGAGTGATTAGACAGGCTTAAGAAACATTTTTAAGATTGTTTATGTAATTAATAGAAATAACTACATATTGGGGGACTTTTCAGAAACCCAAAGTTACGCTTTAAAAGCTGCTTTAATTGGTTATTTGCATATTAGAGTTCCCTGTTAACTTGCCCTGAAATATTTACTTAAAAATACATCGTAATTGATTATTTACAAATCCCATTCCTTGTTACCAGATGAACTAGACTCGAGCAACACTTTCACTGGTCACACTGTGCAGGGGCTAACTATAGGACGGTACCAATTATTCCTGAAAGAAAAAGACACTCATCACAAGCTGAGATTTTGTGACAAGTTGGGAAATTTCTGCATGACTGATCATCATTAATTTTTCTTTCTATGGGAAATGGGAGTATATCTTTCATCCTACACCTGTTCATTGAGCAGGTTGGGAGAAGATTGCAGCAAGGAAGAACAGGTCACTCACTGCCCATCATTCTTAGTAAAAAGTTTGCCACTCTATGGCATCTTTTAATGATCTCTTTTTTTTTCTTGATTGCCTCCAAGATATGCCTCATCTGTGCACTAAGCCTCAAAAGTCACATGACCCTTTCCTTCTGACATCAGACATTGCACCTTTCACACTGGGGCGGGAGTGGCGTCGGCAGTAAAGCAGCGCTTTATTTAGCGCTGCTTTACTGTCGTTTAAGCGGCGGTTTTCGGCCGCTAGCAGTGCAGTTTTAACCCCCCCTAACGGCAGAAAAAGGGTAAAACCGCCCGCAAAGTGCTGCTGCAGCGGCGCTTTGCCGGCGGTATTGCCGCGCTGTCCCATTGATTTCAATTTGAATTATGAATACACTGCTCCTTCACCGCTCCAAAGATGCTGCTAGCAGGACTTTTTTGGCCGTCCTGCTAGCGCACCGCTCCAGTGTGAAAGCCCGCCAGCTTTCACACTGGAGTGAATGGGGCCGGTTTTTTCAGGCGGTGTACAGGCGCTATTTTTAGCGCTGTACCGCCTGAAAACTGCCCCAGTGTGAAAGGGGCCTAAAGTTCTAAAAATAGCGCCTGCAAAGCGCCTTCAAACAGCCGCGGGCTTTCACACTGGAGCGCTGAAAAATGTCCAAAAATGTGCAAGCCGCATCTTTGGAGCGCTGTAGGAGCTGTGTATTTACCGCTCCTAAAGCGCCTCTTCCCATTGAAAACAATGGGGCAGCGCTCCAAACCCCCCCTGCAAAGCGCCGCTGCAGTGGCGCTTTGCGGGCGGTTTTAACCCTATTTCAGTCATTAGCGGGGGTAAAACTGCCCCGCTAGCGTTCGAAAAGCGCCGCTATAACGACGGTAAAGTGCCGCTAAATATAGCGCCGCTTTACCGCCAGCACGCCCAGCGCCTCAGTGTGAAAGTAGCCTAATGGAACATGCCATGGGTAAAACCATATTTCAGGGTTTACAAAATTTTATTTACTAATAAATTAAAAATGATATAAAAATGACATTAATAATAGCATTTAAATGCAGGTAGAATATATATATATATATATATATAGATAGATAGATAGATGGATAGATAGATAGATAGATAGATAGATAGATAGATAGATAGATAGATAGATAGATAGATAGATAGATATAGAAATATCTATATATATATATCTATCTATATATATATATATATATATATACATATATATACACTTTAGATTGCTAACCTGCTTGTTTTGGGGTGTGTAATGGTGGGGAAGATGTTCTCTCACTGTATGGCTGCTCCTGAGTGAAAGAAGGAAGTCAAAATACTTCCTGCTTTCTCCAGAATACTGAGGCAGCTTCGCGCTTCTCTCTCTGATTCTCCACCTCTGAGATGGTGAATCAGAAAGTGAGAATCCTGTCACAGATCGCCAGTGAGGTGCTGAGATCGCACCTTCATACACTGGCCGTTTCTGTGACAGTCAGTTACAGATTCTCACTGTGCTGAGGTAATCAGTGGAGGACATGTTCTCATCTGATTACCTCAGTTTCATACACAGGTAAAGACCTGAGATCAGCTGTGAGACTTGGGATCGCAGCTGATCTCAGTTTCATAAAAGGACACCTTAATGACAGATTCTGGCTGCTATGGGCAGCTTTCAAAAACTTTTGATACATGAACCTAAAAGAGAAGTAGTCAAAACAGAAAGAGACATGCAGTGATAATTTAACTGCAAGCAAAAGCTCACTTTTTCTAACTGTTCCTAACAAAAAATAATTTCTTTATTAAGAAAAGGAAAAAAAAAAAAAAAAACAGGTTACCCATAAGAGAGCAGCCGTAGTGAAAATACCAAACAGATTGCAGCGCCGAGAGATACAGCATGCTTTTATTACAAATTAAATGTTAAATGTTGCCTAGTAGGCAAACAGGTGGCCAAAGTTGTGTTCCACACACAAAGAAATTTAGTCAAATAAAACAATTTATTAGGAGGGGAGCAACTGCATTTTGAATGGTAATGTCAGATTCCCATCAAATCAGTGGATACATTTTATTAATCATGATCTATAGTAGAAATAGAATAGCCAGAATTTTTACTAAAAAAAAATGTGTGCTAATATTTACTTAATTAATTTAATCACGTGAAAAGCCATTTCCTGTTTCTTTTCTTTGAATAATCAATTATGTGCAGATGCTTTTCACATAATTTTATAATTAGGGTGAATACTGGCATGATTTTTTGAGTGAAGAATCCTAAATCTTTTAGTAATTCAACCCAATGTATATGCATAGCTATATGCTAATGTTTGCTTTTAAGGTCCCACTTGATCACCGGAAAGGTTATACTCACTTCATGACCAGAGCCTTTTTTGCTTTTCAGTACTGCGCTACTTTAACTGGCAATTGTGCAGTCATGCAACACTGTACGCAAATGAGATTTATATATATTTTTGTATTATATTATATTTATTTTCTCACATAAATGGACATTATTTTAGGTAGTATTTAACCACTTGCTGCCCATAGTCAAATGACGTCCACAGGAGGGATCTCCCATCCTGGGCTTCCCGGCTGTCTAGGGGCGTGCACGCCCATTGCGTCATTCAGGAGCCGATGTGCATGCCCGACAGCCACGATGTCCGCCAGGCACCCACAATTGCCGTTAACAGGGCAGGGACTTGGATCTGTGTGTGTAATGGGTGAGGATACCGATCGTGTGTTCCCAATACAGAGGAACACCAGTCGGTCTCCTCACCTTGTGAGTCCCCTCCCCCTACAGTTAGAATCACTCCCTAGGTAACACAGTTAACCCCTTCCCTACCAGTGACATTTATACAGTAATCAGTGCATTTGCATTACTGATCACTGTATAAATGTGAATGGTCCCAAAATATTGTTAAAAGTGTCCAATATGTCCCCCGCAATGTCACAGTCGCCGCCATTACTAGTCAAAAAAAAAAAATGCCATAAATCTATCCTCTATTTTGTAAACGCTATAACTTTTGTGCAAATCAATCAATATACACTTATTGCGATTTTTTTTACCAAAAATATGTAAAGGAATACACATATCGGCCTAAACTGAGGAAAAAAATAGTTTTTTGTTATAACCAAAAGTAAAAAATATTGTGTTTTTTTTAAAACTTGTCACTCTTCTTTTGTTTATAGCGCAAGAAAAAAAAACTGCAGAGGTGATAAAATACCACCAAAAGAAAGCTCTATTTGTGGGGAAAACATGTGTACAGTGTTGTATGACTACGCAATTTTCATTCAAAATGCGACAGCGCTGAAAACTGAAAATTGGCCTGGGCAGGATAGGGGTGAAAATTCCCTGTATTGAATGGTTAATCAACACTAGGATTTTTCATTGGTATTATATAGATGAAAAAAATACTTATTTTACTTTTAAATATATATATTTTCTACATATCCAATAAAAAAAAAAATCAATTTCTTCATAAATTTAGGGGAAAATAAATCCCAATAAGTGTATATTAATCCGTTTTTGTGAAACTATAAACAATGGTATATATACTGGAATTGATGCAGCTATAACACTATAATGGTAATGATGGTGATTTATATTAGGACTGTGATAGTGTGGTGGGCAATCTGGAGCTAATAGACCTTCACTGGGAGGTACACTAACTGACTAAATGACACTGACATCAATAGTGACACTAATACAGTGATCAGATATAATTCTGTACACTGGATTAATGGCACTGGTTGGGTAGGGGTTAACATCTAGGGACAATCAAGAGGTTAACTGTGTAAGGAGAAGAAACAGCCAGATAGCTCATCTGTGTATAGAGCCCTGTGTGTTTGTATACCCAGGACTCTGTGCTGTGATTGGCTACAGCTGATCAGCAGGTCTCAGCCAAAAATCGTAGCTGGACCTGCTGACAAAATCCCATTGTAGCCAGTGACAGCACAGGATGTACATTTACCCGACCTAGTCTGCCCGTGCCGCCTGCCGGCAGTGAATGTAATGTGGACGGACGAGAACTGGTTAAAGGTGCAACCATTTTCATTTTACTATACAATGTTTACATATTTCTTTCCCTGAGCATTATTGATCATGAATGGTGTGATTGATAACAAATTTACATTGTGGAACATCTATTTTTATAATGAACTTATCAAAAACTGAATGTAATTGTTTTTTTCTGGGTACCACCTTATTTTAAAACCTTTTTTTTAATTTTAATAAGCCACTTGCCTGCAGACTCCTGCGACCACAGTGGGAAGAGGCCCTTGTCATCATCAACACAGGGACAAGGTCACTCCACCATATTAAGGGTATATGGTCTGCTACAATTCTGGATAAGGGTCTGCACACTCATTTCCACCTCTTCCCTGGCCAGCCAGGCTGCATGCTCAGATTAAGGGTTTGGTATGGATTTAAGGGGCAGTTCATGTAATTATTTAGATTTTTGTTTTTGCATGGGATTCTCCATTAAAATTCATGTTAGATATCAGGATGTGCTACAAAAAATACTTTTAAATTGCTGATAAATGTAAAAGAGAAACAGGCTGGCTGAGAAATGGAATTTATCAGCATTTAAACAGCATTTTTTTTCTCTGTAAATGTCAGTGTTGTTGTAGTAGGTTGTATACATTCTACAAGTGTATTACTTCCCCAGCTGGTTTAGGGCACCCCAGGCATGTTATTTAAATACATTTGGAATTTCTTGATGTTTCAATTTAACCACTTCAGTCCCGGAAGGATTTACCCCTTCCTGACCAGAGCACTTTTTTGTGATCGCTTTAACTGACAATTGCGCGGTCGTGCGAAGTTGCACCCAAACAAAATTAATGTCCTTTTTTTCCCCACATATAGAGTTCTCTTTTGGTGATATTTGATAACCTCTGTGGTTTTTATTTTTTGCGCTATAAACAAAAAAAGAGCGACAGTTTTGAAAAAAAAGCAATATTTTTAACTTTTTGCTATAATAAATATCCCCAAAAATATATAAAAAAAAAATGTTTTTCCTCAGTTTAGGCCGATATGTATTATTCTACATATTTTTGGTAAAAAAAATCGCAATAAGCATATATTGATTGGTTTGCGCAAAAGTAATAACGTCTACAAAATAGGGGATAGTTTTATGGCATCTTTATTATTATTATTTTTTTATTAGTAATGGTGGTGATCTGCGACTTTTATCGTGACTGCGACATTATGGCGGACACATCAGACACTTTTGACACTATTTTGGGACCATTGTCATTTATACAGCGATCAGTGCTATAAAAATGCACTGATTACTGTGTAAATGACACCGGCAGGGAAGGAGTTAAACACTAGGGGGCGATCAATGGGGTTAAGTGTGTCCTAGGGAGTGATTCTAACTGTGGAGGGGATGGGTTACTACTCACATGACAGCGATCACTGCTCCTGATGACAGGAAGCAGTGATCTCTGTCATGTCACTAGGCAGAACAGGGAGATACCTTGTTAACATCTCTCCGTTCTTGCGCTCCGTGACACGATTGCCGCGCACCCACAATGCTGCATCTTAAAGGAGACGTACCTGTATGCCCATTTGCCCAGCCGTGCCATTGTGCCGACGTATATCATTGTGCACTGGTCGGCAAGGGGTTAAGTATTAATAAAATCCCAGCTCCTGGCAAAAATGTATTTGTTTAGTACATGACAATTGATGCTATTGCTATTGCTACATGCTATTAATGCTTGTACAGATTTAATTCCTATTGATTTCATCGAGTTTAGGATTTTGTATCCAAACTTATCTGATTTTCACTGAACTGTGCTTGAACCAAACCCAGGTATGTTCAACTCATCACTAGTTGGTAGGGATTGGGTAGTCTTGTGCATGCAAAGCTCATTACATTGTGTGCTGGGATGACTGAACTCCTGCACATGCATGGGAGTTATGTCATCCTGCACTGACCAATCTAGATGGGCAAATATTGGCACCTAGAATTACAGGCAGGATATACCAGTGAGGAAACTCATGGGCATCAGACCGTTAGAGCTAAAATAAGTATCTTGAACTTTAGTTCCACTTTAGAGAGGATGTAAAGTAAAAAAAAAAAATACCTCTAGCCCCTCTGTTTTATGAAGCCATCCTATACTGTGTAAATGTTAGTGTAAAACGATTTTTTACAGCTTAGAGAGGGACAATTTAGAAAGCACAAGCACTGTGCTGTTTAACCTGTTATACAGGAGCAGGATCTCTTTTTCTTTTCTTTTTTTTTTTTAGGGTTACAACCACTTTAAGGTTCATTTTTACTTGGATGTTTCAGAGTCCTTGAAACAGTTGGCTATATCTTTAGATTTGTATGATTTTTGGCCTTGGGTGAGGACAGTTGTATGACTTAGGCCCCTTTCACATGGACGGACCGTTCAGATCCGCCTGTCAGTTTTGACGGCGGATCTGAACGGGCGCTCCATGTTAGTCTATGGAGCGTCAGATGTCAGCGGAGACATCTCCGCTGACATCCGACCCGGTCCGATCCGCCAAAAGCAGACGTATGGCCCCACGTCCAGATCCGTCGCTGGCGGATCGGATCGGGTGAGATCTGATGAAAACGGACACACTGTCCGTTTTCATCCGATCTCTCCATAGAGACCAGCGGCGCTCGCAAGCCCCTCCCCGCTCAGTGAGCAGAGAGGGACTTGTCATCCGCCGGCTCAGCGGAGATCAACGGAGAGATCTCCCGCTGAGCTGGCGGACAGAGGCGGGCTCCGTGGAAGCGGAGTCCGCCTCGTGTGAAAGGGGCCTAAGGAACATACCTGGCAGTCTAACAAAAATCTAGTTGGGAGCATACCTGCTTTTTTTATGTATTCATTATACTCTTTAAATCATTTGGGCTTTTTGTTTTTTGTTTTTTTAATAACCTCAGTTACACTTTAAAGATGTTATTGCTTTATTAAGAACACAAACAATGAAAAGAAAGAAAGAAAGAAAAAGAAATTCACAGCTGTAGAAGCGGCATACATTTCTGTTGCCAGAGATTGGCACATGAATGATATTTCACAGACTTTGGATATCAATTTAATTTTTCCTGTAGGAAAAACCTATACATCATACATTACTGTATGGCATCTGACTTGGAATTAAATGACCTGAAGGTCATTCCTTTGCAAGATGGTTTGGAAGTGCAGTGATAAAGAGGTTTGATGGTTGTGACTTCGAAGTTGAGCTGCTGTCATGTGCATGATCGAAGTTTCCTTGCAGCTGTACAGTATTATGTTGAGAATAATAGATGACTGATGTTATTTGACCACATGGCAACCTTCTTTTTCATCAGCTGCTCGCAATATATCCAGAGAACTAGCTATATGAAAGAGATGGCATCTTTAAAACTGTCACACAAAGAATTGTTATTCCTTAGAACAGTTTTCCACTCCCTTTGTTCAAATAACTTTTTTTAACACTGTAATAAATGTTATGTTTCGAGGTACAGCCATAACTATCTAAAGTTCATTCTGTTGTTTGCACCTAAGGCCACAATGTTTACATTAAATCATACACAATAGTCGCTGGTCTACCCTTAATCTGTTTGTAATGTTTGATGGCTTCTTGAGCTATATTATTCCAAGTCTCCATCGACTGACTTAGCTAGGTATAACTTATGTTCAACTGGGGACAAATCAGATGACCTAGTGGGACAGTCCTTTGTATTGTTAGTGTTAAGCTTTTGTCTTGGTATACTGTACCTGTTGTCAAAATGTTCAGCATTATCTTGCTAAAAAATTAAATATTTATGGGTATACCTGAGGGGTATGACAAGAATTACCAGAATATATACCGTATATATTACTAGTATGTGGTTTAGTCAGGTTATAAACATTCATATGCATTTTATTAACAAGCACTAAATGAGCTTTAAAACAAGCCTTCAATAAACTTTGTTATTGTACTGTTGGAAAATTCATACTCAAATGAGTTTCCTCAGCTGAAGTACATAAGATTTGTGTGACTATGCTCATCCACCGACATACAAACACAATCACAAAAACGCATATACAAACTAATGCAGTATGTTGACTTATATGATACAAATTAAGGTTCCCAATTATGTAACTACGTTTCCTGAGGCTAGTAGCAAGCTTGATTACATCATCATGCATTGGCCCTAAAACTATTATATAAAACCTATAAGAGATCCTCTGATGACCATAACTGTGAATTGAGTAAAACCTCAAAGTGTAACAGCTAAATCTTAAACTCATTGACTAGCTCAGTTTGCTTTGCTACCCATCCAAGCAGTGACTTAGCTGCCTTCCAGCCTTTAATGTTCAATGTAAATACGGAGCAGGTGTTCTGTAAGAGGGGAGCTGAGTGCCAATATACACAAGTTGGCTATGAATACGTTTTTTTTTTTTTTACAAAAACACGTAAGCTGCTGTAACTTGCACACTGTACCCTTTATCAATAAGGTACTTTTATTGGGAGAACAAGTTGCAGGCTCTTTACCTTATCCTCTCATGCAGTTTAAAGTGCCAGAAAGACACCATGAGCTTTGGAGCATTGGTCTACCTCCAGGGGGAATTAACCTAGGCATACATCTTCGTATGTGCTGAATTACACAACCTGAAAAACCTCAATGCTTTTCTTGTGCTTCTTTCTTGTGAACCTTGAGAATGATGTTTTTTCCACAGTATGTGCAGTTACAGATGTAAGTGAGTGATTGTTTTTTTAAGTATATATCTTTATTTAAATTTTCACAGTTACAATTGGGCTGGGTGGAGTAAAGGAGCTAAGCATGAGGCTTTATATTTTAGAGAGAATTTTAACTTCCACATTGATCAGAGAGATTGGGCGATAGGAACCCGGTGTAGGGGGTCCTTTCCTTTTTTGGATATTAGTCTGATTGTGTACCTGTAGGGCGACAAGGGCCATCACCCCATATAGTGGTGAATACACGTTTCAGAGTGTCAGGGATAAAATCTTTTGTCAATTTATAGAAATCACCCGTATATCCATCTGGGCCCGGGGCTTTGGCTTGGGCTAGAGATTTAATAGTCAGCTGGATGTCTGCTAAGGACATGGGAGCATTGAGTGCTCCTAAGTGGGTGGAATCGAGTCTAGGTAGGCAAACCTTAGCAAGTAAGGCCTCCACTGTGGTCTGATCTGTTAGGTCCTTAGAGTATAGGGTCATGTAATAGTCAGCGAGTAGTTTACTGATTTAAGCAGGTGAGGTAACAAGGAAGCCCATAGGATTTTTTAAGGCAAAATTGAGGGTAGGTCTCCTTGGACCTGAGCATAGCTTAGCCAATAGTTTGCCTGCCTTGTTGCCAAATCTGTGAAAATGTAAGGTAGAGTAGGGATGAGCCGAACACCCCCGGGTTCGGTTCGAACCAGAACCTTCGAACGGACCGAAAGTTCGCGCGAATTTTCGAACCCTATACGTTATAATGGACGCGAACGTTCGAAATCAAAAGTGCTAATTACAACGGCCAATATGCATGTTAATGTCATAAAACAGGTTTGGGGACCCGGGTCCTGCCCCAGGGGACATATATCAATGCAAAAAGAACTTTTAAAAACTAACGTTTTTTCGGGAGCAGTCATTTTAATGATGCATAAAGTGAAAAAAAAAAAGTGACATTTTCCTTTAAATATGGTACCTGGGGGGTGTCCAAAGTATGCCTGTGAAGTGGCATGTGTTTCCCGTGTTTAGAACTGTCCTTGCACAAAATGACATTTGTAAAGGAAAAAAAGAAGCCATTTAAAACCACTTGCGGCTTTAGGTTTGATCTTAAGTAGAATCTGAACAGGTACATTATGAAGTGTAGCTCCATCCCAAAAAAATCTATTTTTAAGCTTTTTGGAGAACATAGGGAGGGGTTATCACCCCTGTAACATTTGCTGTCTTTGCACATCTGTTCAGAACATGTCACCTCACTTTCCGTCCCAATGACAAATGTTTTTGGAAAAGTGGGGTTTTAATTGAAACAAGGATTGGTGATAAAGTATCAGTAGAGAGGAGATACCTTTTTCCCAAATTAAATCTAACAGGATAGAATTTCCCTTCCTAGGGGTAGATTTCCTCTCACTTCCTGTTTTCTCTTTCCATTTGCAAGTAGGAGTCGTTTGTAAGTTGGATGTTTGAAAGTAGGGGCCTGGCGTATATACTCTGCAGAAATTTGCCCTATTAGATGTTGGTGTAGCCACAAGACTGGTGGGCACAGGAATGGGCCCTGCTGTGAGTTAATAGATCAAGATTTGTAATTGCATGCACCTGTTGAACAGGGCAGAAAAATTGGGGGTGGTGGTGGTGGTGGTGGTGGACGGTTTTGCCACAAGACTGTAAGCTCTCACAGTTACTCTTGGTGGGCGCAGGAATGGGCCCTGCTGTGAGTTATTAGATCAAGATTTGTAATTGCAAGCACCTGATGAACAGGGCAGAAAAATTGGGCCTTTGGCGGTGGTGGTGGACGGTGTTGCCACAAGACTGTAGGCCCTCATAGTTACTCTTGGTGGGCGCAGGAATGGGCCCTGCTGTGAACTATTAGATCAAGATTTGTAATTACCCGCCCCTGTTAAACAGGGGCTGAAAAATTGTGCCTTAGGCACTGGTGCTGGTGCCACAACACTGCAACCCCTCACAGAGACTGTACTTGGAGCACAGCAGTCACACGTGTTGCGAAGCATTTTTTTAAAAAATTGTAAGTACACGCCCCTGTTAAACAGGGGCTGAAAAATTGTGCCTTAGGCACTGGTGCTGGTGCCACAACACTGCAACCCGGCCCTCACAGATACTGTACTTGGAGCACAGCAGTCACACGTGTTGCGAAGCATTTTTTTAAAAAATTGTAAGTACACGCCCCTGTTAAACAGGGGCTGAAAAATTGTGCCTTAGGCACTGGTGCTGGTGCCACAACACTGCAACACGGCCCTCACAGAGACTGTACTTGGAGCACAGCAGTCACACGTGTTGCGAAGCATTTTTTTAAAAAATTGTAAGTACACGCCCCTGTTAAACAGGGGCTGAAAAATTGTGCCTTAGGCACTGGTGCTGGTGCCACAACACTGCAACACGGCCCTCACAGAGACTGTACTTGGAGCACAGCAGTCACACGTGTTGCGAAGCATTTTTTTAAAAAATTGTAAGTACACGCCCCTGTTAAACAGGGGCTGAAAAATTGTGCCTTAGGCACTGGTGCTGGTGCCACAACACTGCAACACGGCCCTCACAGAGACTGTACTTGGAGCACAGCAGTCACACGTGTTGCGAAGCATTTTTTTAAAAAATTGTAAGTACACGCCCCTGTTAAACAGGGGCTGAAAAATTGTGCCTTAGGCACTGGTGCTGGTGCCACAACACTGCAACACGGCCCTCACAGAGACTGTACTTGGAGCACAGCAGTCACACGTGTTGCGAAGCATTTTTTTAAAAAATTGTAAGTACACGCCCCTGTTAAACAGGGGCTGAAAAATTGTGCCTTAGGCACTGGTGCTGGTGCCACAACACTGCAACACGGCCCTCACAGAGACTGTACTTGGAGCACAGCAGTCACACGTGTTGCGAAGCATTTTTTTAAAAAATTGTAAGTACACGCCCCTGTTAAACAGGGGCTGAAAAATTGTGCCTTAGGCACTGGTGCTGTGGCATGGATCATTGAGGAGGAGGAAGAGGATAGTCAGTGAACATAAGAGGACAGTCACTCAGCATCAGCATAGGCAGTCTTGAAGGGATGTGACATTAAAAATTATTCGGTTATATCCGCCTCAGGTGCCTGGTAGCTGGTGGTGATCCAAGACTGATTCATTTTGATGAATGTCAGTCGATCAACCGAGGCGGTGGACAGGCGCACCCTATGATCAGTCACAAATCCTCCAGCAGCACTGAATGTGCGTTCGGAAAGAACGCTGGAGGCAGGACAGGCCAGTAGCTCAATTGCATACTGTGCAAGCTCTGGCCAGTGATCCATCCTCAGGACCCAGTAAGCCAGAGGATTTTCGGTGGGAAAGGTGTCCAAGTCTGACCTTGCCCCAAGGTATTCCTGCACCATGTATATCAGACGCTGGCGATGGTTGCTGGAACCGATCATACCTTGGGGCTGCGGACTAAAAAATTGTCTGAACGCATCGGTCAGACGTCCACCTTCCCCACCGCTCCTTCTGCCACTGACCGAAGCCTCAGCAACTCGTCGCCCAGGACCAGGAGTTTGTAGCCTCCCAGTTTCTGGGAACGCGTTGCACAGACCTTTCTGCAAGGCCTCCCTGAGATGTCTCATCCTCTGCTCCCTCTGCGACGGCAAGATAAGGTCCGCAACCTTACCCTTGTACCGCGGATCAAGGAGAGTGGCCAGCCAGTAATGGTCCCTCTCCTTGATCCGAAGAACACGAGGATCCTTCCGCAGGCTTTGCAGGATCAGGGAGGCCATGCAGCGTAGGTTAGCTGAGGCATTCGGTCCGGAGTCTTCTGGGTCACTGAGGATGACATGATCGCCAGCCACCTCCTCCCAGCCACGTACAAGTCCACTGGCTTGTTGGGACTGTACATCATCCCTAAAAGACTGCTGCTGCTGATGCTGAGTGCCAGGCTCCACCTCCATGCTCACACAATCCTCCTCCTCCTCCTCCTCCTCCTCCTCCTCCTCATCCTCTTCCTGTGTGATGGGTGGGACAGAAGGAACACTGTCCGGATAAAGGGGGCCTTGAGAGGCAAGGAAGTCCTCCTCTTCCTGCCTCTGTTCTGCCTCAAGTGCCCTGTCCATTATCCCACGCAGCGTATGCTCCAACAGGTGGACAAGAGGGACAGTGTCACTGATGCATGCACTGTCACTGCTCACCATCCTCGTGGCCTCCTCAAATGGTGAGAGGACAGTGCATGCATCCCTGATCATGCTCCACTGACGTGGGGAAAAAAAACCAAGCTCCCCTGACCCTGTCCTGGTGCCGTAGTCGCAAAGGTACTCATTGATGGCCCTCTGCTGCGTGTGCAGTCGCTGCAGCATGGCCAACGTTGAGTTCCACCTGGTGGGCATGTCAGATATTAGGCGGTTCTTGGGCAGGTTCAGCTCCTTTTGCAGCTCAGTCAGCCGAGCACTGGCATTATAAGATCGGCGGAAATGCACACAGACTTTCCTGGCCTGCCTCAGGACATCCTGTAAGCCTGGGAACCTGCCCAAGAACCGCTGCACCACCAGGTTGAGGACGTGAGCCATGCAGGGCACATGGGTGAGCTGCCCCTGTCGCAGGGCGGAGAGGAGGTTGGTGCCATTGTCAGAAACGACCATTCCTGGCTTAAGCTGACGTGGCGTCAACCACCTCTCGGCCTGCCCCTGCAGAGCTGCCAGAACCTCTGGCCCAGTGTGGCTCCTGTCCCCCAAACACACCAGCGCAAGCACGGCATGGCATCTTTTTGCCTGCGTACTTGCGTAGCCCCTTGTACGCCTACGGAGCACCGCTGGTTCCAAGGACAGAGCACTGGAGGAAGAAGAAGAGGAGGGGGTGGAGGAGAGAGGTGTGTCACAACCAGTAGCAGTAGTCGCGTTTTGGAGGCGTGGTGGCGGAACAACCTCCAACACTACTGCACCTTGTCCTGCATCCCTCCCAGCTGCCAATAGAGTGACCCAATGGGCCGTGAAAGAAAGGTACCGTCCCTGTCCATGCCTGCTGGACCATGAGTCAGCGGTAATATGCACCTTACCGCTGACCGCCCTGTCCAGCGAGGCATGGACATTGCCCTCCACATGCCGGTAGAGAGACGGAATCGCCTTCCGCGAGAAAAAGTGGCGTTTGGGAACCTGCCACTGAGGAACCGCACATTGAACAAACTCACGGAAGGGGGCCGAGTCTACCAACTGAAAAGGCAGCAGTTGAAGTGCTAGCAATTTAGCAAGGCTAGCATTCAACCGCTGGGCATGTGGATGGCTGGGAGTGTACTTCTTTCTACGGTCCAGCAGCTGGGGCAGGGAAATTTGCCTGCTGCATTCGGACGTCGGTGTACTGCAAGTACTTGGTTGTGACACACCGAATTCTACACCTTCAGTCCTCTCAGAGCAGCTTTCAGAGAGGACTGAAGGTGTAGTGGGGATGGAGATCCCAGCTGAGGAGGAGCAAGGAGAGGTCCGCTTAGTTCTTTGGTGTGGGTCTTTTATGTGTGCCTGCCAACGAGCTGCATGGCAGGTCGCCATATGTCTGGTCATGCTTGTCGTGCCCAAGCGGCTGATGTTTTGGCCACGCGAGATACGCTTGAGACAAATATTGCAAATAGCAGTGGTGCGATCTGCTGCACTCGTCTCAAAAAAGGCCCACACCAAAGAACTTTTCTGATAACGTGCAGAGGCAGCGCCCTGCACAGGCGGAGCTCTGCGGTGTTGTACAGTTGCTGTGCTGGCCTCTACCTGGCCTCCAGGGGGCATCCTGCCTCGTTGGACATGTGACGCCGCATCCTCCTCCTCCTCGTCCTCCTCCTAATCCTCTCTCCCTTGAGGCACCCACGTGGAGTCAGTGACCTCATCATCCCCTCCCTCTTCACCACTAGAGCAAACCTGGCAGTAAGCTGCAGCTGGTGGAACTGTACTGCCAGATTCCTCAAGCTGGGTATCGTCATCCGAGCCTTCGAATCGTTGGGCATCCTCCTGGAGCATGTACCCAACACTGTGCTCAAAGAGTTCGGGGGACGCCTCAGGAGGACATGGTGGGTCTAGGGAAGGGGTGGCTGATGATGCGGCTCCACATGTCCAGCTGCCGAAAACAAAGACGCGCGTGTCCCATGGCCACGTGCTGATGACGATGCACGACCACGTCCACGTCCACGGCCACGTCCACTAGAAAACAGAGCCTGCCTGCCCTGTGTTCTTGCTCTGCACGCTCTGCCTCCCCTTGGCGGTCTTCCAGCCATTGTAGTCGGTAGTCCTGTGGGTGCTGCTGAGAAGAAAAAATATAGGAGCTCTGTGTGATGCCACTACACACTAGAAGTCCTATGGGTGCTTCTGCAAAGAAATAGAGGAGCTCTGTGTGATGCCACTAACACACTAGAAGTCCTATGGGTGCTGCTGAGAAGAATATATAGGAGCTCTGTGTTGATGCCACTAACACACTAGAAGTCCTGTGGGTGCTTATGCAAAGAAAATAGAGGAGCTCTGTGTGATGCCACTAACACACTAGAAGTCCTGTGGGTGCTTATGCAAAGAAAATAGA